>CM058163.1:3025000-3737500 GCA_030254885.1 Vitis rotundifolia
ACCAAACAGGACATAATTAATTTTAATTAAAAGAGAAGCATAGTGTAATCAAAATGCATGACAAATTAATTATTCTCTAATGTGCATGCGATCATAAAAAACTTTGTCTGATCTTTAATGGACCATTGGCTAGGCGTAGGGACCATGTAAACTAAATCATGCGTCCTCTTTTGATGACCCATGAATCTTCTACATACCTCCATTTGGCTTTACGCAATCCCTATCAAAATTCTAAGGTTCCAAGTTTCTTGACCAAGCAATTACAGAATCATATTTTTTTTCATCTTTCTTCTTCCCTTCTCTTCTTTTTTAAGGCCCTTATAGCTTGAAGCTTCTTTGCATGATTCCTAGGAGGGCTCAGGGCTCAGGGCTCAGGGCTCCCTCCACTTTACAACTACCATTTTAACTAACTTAACTGCCTTCTAACCATACAACTGCCTATTTTCATGGCCAAAATTGAAGGGAAAGTCATCTTCTTGCTGGGACAGGGACAATCATTTGTGTCCCTGGGAGGGTGTGGCCTTAATCATTGGTGCCATCTTAATAAACCCGTAATGAAAATGGTTAATCGCGCTCGAAAAATTTAAATCCTGCACAGGATTTGGGTACACCATTGATGAAAGTGTGCGGTTTGGAGGTGGGATGTTAATCAAAACAAAGTGAATAATGTGTTTTGAGAATCCTAATGATCATCCTCCATTATACCAAGTAATCATGGAGAAGGTCTTGCATTTTCCTTTTGCAGAAAGCATGCATGTTGCTAGTTAATTCAGTTATGGTAGCTATTTGTTTGGTTTTGTTTTGTTTTTTGGTCTGTTTGGCTTTGTAGAAAATGATTGTGCCATCTGGTTGTCCAAGTAGCTTTTTGAATCTTTGATGATGGATTAGTATTGGGGTTTTTGGTTTTTGGCTTTTATTGTGTCTTCTGCAAGTTTCACGTTGAGAAAATCATGTGCAATGATGATGAGGCATGATGAACAGTTTAGGTTTAAAAATTTGAATTTGACTTTGTCTATTTCGCAAAGTTGTTTTCCAATTTTGGGATGATTTTTTTAATTTATTTTTTATTTTTTCAGCAATTTAAAATTCACTATCACATGCTTCCCTCTTTTTTTTGTTCTAACATGTAATACCTAAAATCAAATAAAGTTAACATGGTGTCCTAATTTTTATGTTATTTTATATTAAAGAAAATAACAAAGAAGAGATAAAATAAAAACAATTAAAAAGACACGAAATCAAACACATGATTGGGAAAATAATCAAGGAGATACCCAAAATTAAGTCATATAATTTTATAAATCAAGAAAAATTAAATATTAGCACAAAATAATCTGAAGGAGATACACAAAATGAAAATAATTAAAGAGACAGAGAGAATAAAATGAATGTTAATAATGAAAATTGTTAGGATGTAACAATGTGGCTCTTAGGCTTAGGGATGAGTCACCCAAATAATGACTCTTACAATTGGTCTATAGAGTGTGATGTTGAATGTCATAAAAGGTTTGACCTATCGTCAGTGACTGTCAATTGGTTTTTAGATGAGATGATCAAAATTTCATTCAAGAATTAATATCAAAGATAGGATTATGAGTTTGAGTCACGAGAGCGTGGTGCAACAATGTCGCATGTTGCTCTCAAGTCCGAAAATGGATCACTTAAATGATTACTCTTAGAACAAACCCATGGGATTTGACGTCACATCTTTCAATTAATAATTTCATAAATGAAGAAAAATTGAATATCAACAATATTTGATTTTCTTAATTTTAGAAAATTTCTAATATTCTTATATAATTTTATACAAATAATGGCATGAAAGGTAAGACTTTTATTACCCAAATTATTAAACTTTTCATTATAAACCATCCAAAGTAAAATTAAATTATTGTAAATACATTATAACTACTTGACACTCTCACCCATTATTATTGTATTCTTCCCTCTCATTATAACTCTTAAAATTGGTACTTATATTAAATTTTTTCATAATTACTACTATGATTCTTTTGATAGCTACCACCTTCATTCTTCATGGTTTAATGCCGTTACTAGCAAGTAACAATGGATCTATATCAATTATGAATTATGATGATTAAAAATAATATTAAATTTGAATAATAAAATATAATATGGAGTATAATTTAAATTATTTATTTAAGTATATAGTTATAGTCAAACGGGTATATATTATTATTTTTTATATATATTTTGAAATTTAAATCTCATTTAAATTTTTTAATAGGACAAGGATAAAATTATTTTAAAGAAACGGGACGGGGTTGGGATGGGGGTGATCCATCCCAAACCCGCTCCATTGCCATCGAGATTTGGAGTTGCCATATCTATTTATCTCCCATTAGGCAAGTCGAGGATGACTTACCAAGAAGCCCATAACACAGTGATGGTCTATAGACCTGTTGATTAGGGCCCATTGGCAATTGGCTCACATTGAGCAATTTGGGTTGGGTCCCGCGTACCCAAGTTGGGTTTTGAATGATTCGCAAATGTCAGTCCAAAGTCCAAACCAGTGAACACAAGCATGTAATGGCCCGGGCCCAGCACACTCAACTCCAAGACCTCTCTCCCAAGTCCCCCATCCCAAAAGAAAAACCAAAGGCCCAACAAAAAATACCAAAAATTCTTTCATTCACTGAAACCAATAACAAAAACCATAAATAAAAAATTTAAAATTGGATAAAAATTTGGTCATCTATTGGGAATTAGAGGGGGACCATGAAATTTAATGAGTGGAGGAAACCGACACGTGGAAGAAGAAAGGCCAACTTGACCGAACAGTTAGGAGGAAGTGTCTCTCTCTTCTTTTGTGATGGGATAATCTTGAAGGATTTTGGGCCTCTCGTTTTTATTCCTTCTTTTGGGCCTTTATGTGCCCTGGCCTACTCCCCATTCCCCATGGGCCCATGCCTTCTAACAGATAAACTTACTAAAAATTGAAAGGCCACACAAAAAGAGTCTCTGACTCCCAATCTTAACGCCGTCAAATCCATAGCTGACTGGACCAGCACCGTCAACATCAATTCTTTCATTTTCCACGTGTCACACTTGTTGTCTGAATTCTAATTTTAGGAAGCAAAAGTAAAAATGCTACCGAGAAAGGGGTGGAATATTGACACTTGAATTTTATGAAAATATTAGAAAAACATCACAAAATATATATATATATATATATTAAATGGAAATGGATCAAATTCATAAAATTATTACAAATTTTTTTAAGAAATAATAAAGTAAGTAATAATACACATATTTAAATTATATATTTTAAAAAATAATAATACATATGATAAAATTTCTAATATTAAACAATTATATAATATGTGGTCAATAAAAAATATAAATTTTAAAAATATAAACTAATATAATATGATGGTAAATATTTAATTCTATTAAATGTCATTGTTTTAGGCAAATTGCATTTCAATAGTTTCGATTAATATCAAAATAAGAATCGATGTGACTCCAAGACATTTAAAGATGAAGAAAAACCATCTTGATGTAGGCAATATTAATGTCATAACAAAAAGTTTTGTATAATACATGTTGCAATTACATACATATCATACATAGGTTTTTTCTCTTAGCCTTATCATGAAATGGAAACTTCAAATTTATTCGTGTTTGTTTGAATGATAAAGTTAGTTTGAATGATATTTGTGTTAGATGATAGGATAGATAAATATAAAAAGGATAAAGTTAGTTTCATTTAATGAATGATTATCTTAAGTTCTTGTACACATGGACTCAAAACGGATGGAAACAAACTTATCAACAAATGTTACCATTATTTGTTATTTCATCTCTTTATATAACTTTTTAATAGCTCCAATGCCTTGACTAATTCTTGTAGAGTAAGTTCCTATGTCTTGATTAACTCTTGTAGAGTAATGATCATTATCTTATGTGTTTATTTAAAATTAGCTTCACTGGTGAAACCAATGGATGTTGATTTTTATGATATTATCTAACATCACCTCTATCATTGTCATTATTTTCATCATCATCCTTTTCTTCTCTTGAGGGAACATAATCAAAGCTAGAAGCATCGACACCCTTACCTTAGCTGGCACTCATAACATGAGTAAGTTGTTTTGGTGGTTATATTTGTCTACTCAAATGAATTTATTCTACCTCTATAGTGATTGTCATTTTAAACTTCTTCAAACAAAATATTTCAACATTAACATCAAGTTTACAAAAATGTGTGGTAATTTGTGAATCAAGAGTTTCATGTTGTAATAATAAAAACTAATTATTGAAGGCTCAAGCAGGTGAGACGGTTCTATTGTTCATGTGGATTATAACAAATGTGCTCTTATTCCTCTCATATTCTAAAGATGATGCAATTTGTAATAAAATTTTGATGGTTAACCTCCTTAGTATAGGAGTTTGGTTTTTAGACATAAATGATTTAAATATATACATGAATATTTGGATGATAATCAAAGTATTGTGATTTTAGATTTTACTTTTATTATTTGTGTTGGAGTTGAGTTAGGGTGTCTAAATTAACTGACTGACCCTATCCAATAAATGAGAAAAATAAGGGGAGTAGTTTTTGAAAATTTTTTAACTATCCAAAATCTGAAACTATTAAAAAAAAAAAAAAGGATCTCTGTGTAAGAATAGTTTCTCCTTGAAAAACTAGAAAGAGAAAAATATTTTTTCTTCTATCTCCTTGAAAACAAAGAGAACAATTTTTTTTCTATTGTCTCCATGAAAATAAAGGTCAAGGCTCTTGTACTATGGACAATAATGGTTTTCATATTCGTAGTTCCATTCATAACTTGAGACGAAAAAATTAGTCGGTAAAACAATCAATTGAGATTCTTGGGTATCTCAGAAGGTAAATCGAAAACCTTATTTTACATCAATTTCTAACAAATATTTTCCAAGAACAACTTCTATTAAGAATACTTAATTCACTACAATAGCAACCATGCAATCACATTTCTAATAAAATGCATTCTGACACTAATATGTTTAACAAATTTACGAAGGTTGGAATGCTTATTCTCAAATAAACTTGTTAAGATTTTTTTTTATTGTTCTTGGGAATAACAATTTTTTTCTTAAAGTTTTCTTGATTTGATCTTGAAGCAAGAAAAGTTGCACTTGTGTTGTGCTTGATATTTTTCTATAGACTTGTTAAAGAATATCGTGAAGTTTGGTTCGGTCTTATGAATAATATATATTTTTTTTGAGCACTTATACTAAAGGAGAATTGCATTTATAAGTAAAGTTGGGACATATAATTTAATATCCTAGGATTTCATATCCCTAATTTAAGGAATTTGACTTCCTAATTTCATTAATTTGTCTTCTTTATGGATTTGTGCCAATAAGAGAATATATAATTATTTTATTTTATTTTGGTTCTTATTTTATTTTAATTCACAAGACTTAATTTTATAGTCTAATAAACTTTCGCCACATGTTATTGTAGAACTCTTAATATTTGAGTCTGCCAAAGTTTCCTCAAAGAGAGCAAACAAACCGCTTGACAAGAAGGTTGCCTTCCGTGCCAACATTATTCTAGTTTGTGACAATGCAAGCAACATGATGTTTCAAATTCACCATTTGTTAAATCAAGAAATTTGGGAGGTTGATAACTTGTAAGTTTGCATAGGTTATCAATCTTTTTGGGTGTAGGGTTTAGAATTGGCGAACATGATGGCCTACCACATCGAGCCTTGATTGCATTAGACATATAATGAGCTCATTGTAATGAGGTTTAGCATTTTGACTCCTAACTTGCACCAATATGGATGTGCATTGTGCATTCTTTTAAGTGGGTATTTGATAAAACTTAATATTTATTACTCAATAACTTAAGTTAATTTTTAGTTAAATCATTCTTAAGTTATTAACTTAAACCTTATTACTTATTTTTTTTACTTTTAAATATTAAAGTTGTTTGGTAAAATTAACTTAAAATTTATTTAAAGTTATTAAATTGATATATTTATCTTTATTAGTTGTAATTAATGTTTATTATTAACAATTTTAACTAATATTTATTTTCATAAAAAATGAGTCATGAATTTGGAGTTATGATTATTAAATATATTTTCATTAGATGTGAGCAAGGTACATAAGACCAAAAAAAAAAAAAAAAAAAAAAAAGGGATTAAGAAGAAGTTAACTATTTTGACTTAATACTTAAAGTCATTTTTAACTTTAAGTTATAATATTAAGTTATTTTATCAAACATACTTAATTTATTTATTATTAAGTCAATTTACTAGACGCCTTCTAAGTTCTTGACTTAATTCAATGAGATTTTATGCTTGATACTTGGTCATGCAAGAGATGATTCAAGTCTTTTTCTTCTTTAATTTTTATGAGTTAAGTAAAAGCGAAATCCATCTTAGCCGATTGCTCTTCCATTGAAGCAATGTTGGTTATCATAACTAGTATAATCATTGAGTATAAAGAAGTGGAAAAGATAGAGTGCTTTAATAAGGTTTTTTCCCCTGGCTTTTTAATTAGTGTTCGAGGGTGTATTAGGTACGAAGTGGGAAGGCTTATTTGTTGAATTCTTTGAAGTTGATGATGTCTTTGCTTATCACAAGTAACTTGTCCTTTGCCATATTTTAGGATGCAAATCCTTAGTCTACACCACCTTGATTTTGACATACTAAAAAAGTCATGGACATGCATCAATGAAGACATACGCGGAAAAGACACGTAAGCAATAGAGACGTGTATTTTTAGGAGATGGAAGATTAACTTGATGAAATTTGAGCCAAGGCATAAGGTATTACAAAATGTCTCAAACTCTTATTATATATATATATATATATAATTCATTGTAAAAATAAATATTCTTATTAAATAATGAAAATTATTAAAAATACCTCTATAAATATTTTAGAACACGAGGAAGGAAAAGTTAGGATCTAAGGATAAATATGTAAATTCTATACTGAGTTGATAAAGATGTAAAAGAAAATGAGGGACTGTTGGCTGAATAGGGGCTCACAATTCAAAGTATAGTTATAAAAAATAAGAAAAGATTAAATATTTTAAGGTTCAATAATTATATTTATTTTTTCTATCATACACAATATTCTCCATGATGCAGTGTAATAATTCTCTTTTATTTGTGAATGCACATATAATTAGTTAAATTACGTTAAAACTTCATCCGTCTTTTTATATGATTTGATTTTATCTATACGTTTTGTATTAACTTATGATATTGACATTTTCATCAACACAACAAGCGATCTTAGAGATTTTTCCAACATAATAATAAGCTTACAAAATTTTTCTATGCATTGCTTGTACAACTCATGCGATTTTGATGAGTTGGATGTTACGGTAGAATGTGTAAGACTTTAATATTTGCCAAACTCAAATTTGTTCAAATGAAAAGTCAAAGTATTGAATTGTCAAATTTGATGACAATTAGGTGATCAAACGAGCCTACCAAATTTTTAGTATTACATATATGTTCTATATTTTAAATTTATAGTTAAACATATAAAATAAAATAAAATAAAATTTAATTAGGTATCCGTTTGGATGCACTTCATTTTTTTTTTTTTTTTTTGGTAAAATCATATAAAAGCAGAATATTTTGTAAAATAACATATATTTATCTCATGCATTTAAAAACTGCATTTAGAAATTTTAAAATCCTCATGCCTCAATTTTTTAAAATAGTTTAACCACTATTTTCTCAATGGAGGTTTCTAAATTTTTTTTAAAAGTTTATCTTTATTTTATGATTTAAAAGATAAAAAATAGAAAGTGGGTCCAAATGAATTAAATTAATATTCATATTTGACTATATTTTCTAGTTGATTTGCATAAATTAATGAATTATAGAGTCCATAACTTTATAAAATTGTATGCACTTGTCCATACAATCTTTCCCTTTTTTTTTTTGATAAAAATTATGTAATTATTATTAATATATAAGGAGAAAAAATAAGTTGGAAAACAATTTCATGCAACTTTTTCTTCATAAAGAACTTGACCATCTACAATAAACTATTTTAATGTCTACCACCAATCATTTCCTCTTTGGATAAAATTTATTAATTATTATTAATATATAAGGAAAATAAATAATTAATAAAACAATTTTACACAACTTTTTCTTCAAAAGAAATTGCCTCAACTATTCTAATATCTGCCACCTATCATTTTCTTTTTTGATAAAATTATGTAATCGTTATTAAAGAATCGTTTGATAGTGGTTTCAGAAAGCACTTTTAGTTAATTTTTTTTTTTTTAAAAAAAAATTAAATATTTAACAAAATTGAGAAAACTTTTTTAAAGATCTGAAAAATTATTTACAGTGTTATGAAATCACTTTTAATGCTTTTTGGAGAAATACTTCATAAGTGATTGTCTTAAAAATAGTTTCATTAAAAGCACTTCGAATAAAAAAGCATTCTAATATATATATATATATATAAAAGTTGAAAACAATTTTGTGTAATTTTAATTTTAGATAATAAAATAATTGCACCGACTGAGACGTTAGATGTCTTCCTTATCATTAGGCTATAAACAATAATTTAAGGCTGAGTTTTTTCTTCACATCCCAATAATTGAATTAATTATTTTAGACATTAAATACTATAACCATATGCATGAAAATATTCAATTTTACAAGTGTTACTTGTGACGTCCGCCACAAGCCACTAGTCAATGCATGTCTTATTAGGATGATCACATACCTAATTTTATTATGTTTACCACTTTTCACTTCATTAATAATTTAATAATTATTTTTAAAATTCATAATTTTTTTTAATTTGCATAAAAGGGCATTTTCCAAATTTTGGGAATTACCCAAATTTAAAAAAAAAAAAAAAGAAAAAAGAAAAAAAAGAAAGAAAGAAAAAGAAGAGGGAATGATGAGTCATTGATGCAATTACAAGTATGATGATAGGTTAATATTATTTAAACAATCTTCTTTTACCATGAAGGACAAGGAAATCAGACACAGCCTCGGGACGACTGGTGGGGGTTCCACGTGGCAAAAGGTAACTGCCAATGGTAATAAGGGGTTAGGAAGTGGGGGGTTTAGGTGACCGGCAATGGCCGGGACTAATGCCCTTTTACTGGCTGGTCCGGTTGTGCGGTCAAAAAACTTATAAGAGATGGGTTTAAGCCACAGTTTCTGGTGGTTTTGATGGAAGGGGGTTTGTCATTTTCTGTGAGGGGGTGGAGAGGTTTTTAATTTTTAATTTTTTTTTTTGTGCTGAATTTAAATTCTCATTCATCTTCTGAAAAAGTTCCGATCTTGAGAATCTGGAAATTGATGACAATTCTCGGGAAAATGGAATTTGGACAAATTTGACTCGGTTTAAGAGGTGAGCTGATCAAATTCCGTTGTTTGTTTGAAGGATTTGAGTTTGGTGTTTGATCTTGTTGTTTGGGATTTGATTTCCGGGAATTTGTTGAAAATTTGTTTGTTTTGTGTTAAATTTGCGTGTGTGGACGATTGAATGTGAGTTTCCGGTGGATGTGCTGAAATCCGGTTGAAAAGGAAGTGTTTTCTCGTAACGTTAAAGTAGATAGTTGAGATCTGATTGGATTCTGTGAAATTTTAAGGTTACGTTTGTTCTTTCCGTATTGGATTTGATGGGAATTTCATTTTCGTGGAATTCTTGAATCTTTATCTTGGTTCTGGAAATCCATTTTATGTGGATTTTGATTTTGATTTGAAGATCAAATCGCAAGGCCTTAATTGCGTTTGATTGCAGGTTTGGATTTGATTCAGAATTGCAATTCTCTGGATTTTGAAAATTTTGATGCTTTGAATTCCATACCCAAATCCTTTTTTATAGACCAAACCGTGACATGAGAATTGGACCCCGGACTTTATCAATCAAAGGCAGTCATGGTTTGATTGCCTGGAATTTACTGACTGATATCTGCTGAGGTTTTGGGATCTGAATTTTGATTAGGATCCGTTTTATGAAAATTAACTTCCTTCTTTGGGAATAGCTGAGACTTAGGATCTTATTTCCTGTCAAAGTTTTTCTTGGTGTTTGCCATTCTCTTGGTTCTGATCCAGTTGGTTGCTGAGAAAATCCAAGAAAAGGGAAAGTAAGTAAAATTTTAAATCTTAGATGCTTTTGTTATTTGGGAACTGAGAAAATAAAAACCATCTTTTGACTGAGGCAAAATTGAGTAATTGAATTTCTTGAGCTGGCTTTCTCATTTCTGAACCAAAATACATTCCAAAATTTGCGATTTTTTTCCTTAGATTTTCTTTAATTTATTAGCAACCAATGGGAGGTTATACTTGGAGAAAACATCTCTATGTTGGGATTTATATCAAATTTAGAGGAGAGATCAATGGGATTTAATAAGCAGAAACTATTCCCATGGCAAAATGAAACTGCATTCTGTAGAGTTGTTTCATATATTACTCTTTGATCTGATTGTCTTTGTTAAGCTTTCACTATTATGCAAGGTGTCAGTGAGGCCTGATAATCGTGTGATCTTTTTCATACACGCACACATCCACCTATTTTATATCCATTTTCTTCTTTGCTGGAATAGGCTTTTCTTTTCTCATTGTTTTAAAGATCATATCTAGGACAAATAACTGAAAATGAGTTTGACTGATGACTTCATTCAGCAGAAAGAAGAAAAAAGTAGCTTGACTAACTGATATATGTTAATGGTCGATATATTGTTTTTAACCGTTTCAATGTAAATGTTTATAATTTGATGGTTTACAATCTGGATCTGATTGACCTAATATTCATTGATGAATTTTATATTGTTTCCTGCATTTTTGGAGCCAGATTTACTGATTTGTAATATGTCATAGGATTGGGTGGGGTTGCTACAAAAACTGGAACTGTGCTCTGTTCGTTTGCCTTCCATTGAAAATCATGTCTTGAAACAGTCATTCATTCTGAATTTACAAATGGGTTTTTCCCCCCTCTTGTGGAGTAAATGATGCTATCTTATATGTTACAAGAAACACTGGTATATGCGTATTTCTTTTTCTTTAGCTTCTTAAGTTATGCCACTTCCCAACTGCTTTGAAAAAATCAGAGAGTTCAATAAGAAATTTTGTGATTGCTGTCAACTTTGCCACCTTTTCTGATAGGATTTCTATGATCTTACTGATTTGCAAATTAATGACCTTTTTCTGTAGATAGTATACTGGAAGTGGGATGATGATTCTTTGTGTTTGAGGAGTTCTTATTGGCATGTGTACCTGAGATATGGTGTTGAAGAAGAAGCAAGATTACGGATTCAATGGATTCCATGTCTCCACTATACCTAGAGCTCCCAGATCAATTAGGGTAAGTATCCACTGCAATTCCAGGGTTCCTTAATGATTGCCGTCATGCTGAAACATTGCTCTAACTTGTAACTCTTGGCTATGGTTTCAGAGGAGGGGCTCAGTTAAGAAGCCAGTTGATGACAGCCAAATCTGTGCAATTGATTTGCTAGCCACTTTAGCTGGCAAGTTATTGCAGGAGAGTGAAAGTTCTTCTGCTTCTAGCAATGTGGCTGCTGGAAAAGATCGGCTTAACATCAGTAAAGATGGAATTAAACAGAAATTACAACATGATGATAAACCATTGAAAGGAGAGTGCCTTGATCAGGGAAGCTGTGAAGGAATTGTCTTTGTCTCTGAGCTTGCCTCTCAAGACCTCAGTCCAAAGTATACTGTGAAGCAATTTCCACATGCTGTGCATGATGCTATTTTGGATTGCACCTCAGCAGTTGCAAGTTCTGATTACTTAGACAAAGTTGGTTGTGATGTGAAGATGGTAACTTGCAAAAGCAAGAATATATTTGGAAAAGTTCCATGTAAAGTTGAGAGAGGCTCCCCTGATTGTGGGGAAACTTGTGGTGATTTAGAGAGTGGAGCAGAAATAAGACAAGAGGCTGAAGGGAAGGAGAGTGGAGGTTTGACCATGGCCAATAGATGCAGTTCAAAAGATTCAGTTGAACTTTGTATGAAAAATCCTGTGCAAATCAATTCAGACAGTAATGTCAAGTTGTCCTTGAACAGGGACTCCATTCCTAATGCTTCTTTTCCGAAGCATAGGAATGATGTAAAGATAGGTATTATAGATGATGACGAAAACTCTTATAGGTGCAATCAACATGGCACCAAAATAAAGGCCTTTAGGTCATCTCCATGTATTGGAGACCAAAGAATAAGGAAATTACTTACATCTAGATACTGGAAAGTAGCTCCAAAATTGAAGGATTGTGAACTATCAAACACTGGTAAGCATTTTGGCCTTTTGTTTGAACAAAAGCCCCAAATATTTCATGTTAATCTTTTTAAAATTCATGTGATCTTTTATTGAATCCATAATTTTGCAATTTTAGATGGGGGAAAAAAGCCTGTTTTCCGCAAAAGGAAAACTTGTGGCACCCGAAAAAGATATCAGCGTGGAACTACTTTTAAGAGGAGGAAATTGTTTGAACGCCACATGGTAGTGGCATCTGATGGAGGGATCAGCAGTGAAAGCGTTACCAATTCGCCTGAAAAGAACATGAACACAGAGATGGGTGGCTCTGCTGCAATGTTGCATGGAGGTGATTTTGAGCTCATGCCTTGTATTATCTTTATCTTGATTTAAGGTTCATGATGTTCTGTAGTTCTGGCTCAATTAATTATTGTTTTCCTATGCAGCAAGTGGGTTATCATCTTCAGTTATAAGTCATCAAGCATCATTCAATTCAGGGGGTTCTCATGGTATAGAACATTTGGTAGATTGATGTACATTTAATCTTTTGACTTGAGATCCACAAGGCTCTTACATGCGCTATGTTTCTTTATTCAGTGAAGTTTAGCATTAAGTCCTTCAGGGTACCGGAGCTTTTTATTGAGGTTCCTGAAAGTGCAACTATTGGTGCATTGAAGGTATGTAATTCTGTAGATACCTCCAACACACGCACACGCACACACACACACACACACACACAAACACACACACAAAGGAATAAAATAAAACACTATGATGTTTCAAATTTGGTATCTCCTTTTATTTTGCATGAACCTAAAATTGGACAGGTCTGCTATGTTAAAGTTCTTCACTTGCTGATTCTACAAAAATCCATTTCCAGTTTAATCTTACATTGTACATTGGAGCTGTTATTTTTTTGGCTTTTTGTTCTTCTCTTATATATCCTTTGACTCCTTTCAAGCGATAATGGATATTGATCTCAGCATTTACCATATTGGCATTAAATTTCAATTGGCAACTTGTTTCTTGAGGCTTTATTGTTGCTGGGTATCTAATTGTGCATTATTGGTGTTTTATGATTTTTCCATAGAGGACAGTTATGGAGGCAGTGAATTCTATATTTGGAGGTGGATTACATGTGGGGATGTTTCTTCAAGGGAAGAAGGTTAGAGATGACTACAGAACTCTACGGCAGACTGGTATATCTCACAGTGACAATCTGGACACCTTGGGATTTGCATTGGAGCCAAGTCCTATCCACTCATCTCCACCTTTGCATACTGAAGATCCACCTTTCTTGTTACCATCTGACACATCTCAGCTTTTAACCAGGTAATGCAAATGCATGATAGACCTTTGAGTTTTCTTTGACTATTTCGTAACATCAAAACCCCACAGAGATTATAAAATTTGTCCTTTTTCTGCTATGCATGATTATTTCTTGTTTAATTGGTCTTTCTGATTGTTCCCTTATTTTTATTTTTTATCTTCCCTTTCGAGCCAATTCTCTAAATTTTAGTTGGTTAGACATTTAAAGATGAAAAGACATTTCTTTGGGCATCAAAATTTGAGTCCTCTATCCTTTAGTAGCATTAAAAAGCCTGAAAGATCACAGATCTGGCTATTTCTCATAGTGCACAAAATTAATGCAGATCAGGTTGGTGAAATTCTATGATCATCACATTGTTATTAATATTTTGAAGAAGTGGTATGACATTGTTTTGGGTAGGATGAAAATGGTGTCTCTGTGTAAAATGGCTATGTCAAGTGTGTTGTCACTTTAACTAATATCATATGGCTTTATTTCCAGGTCCCCAGATCCTCCCACTTTTGATTCAGGGTTCTCTGATGCCACACCTGATCCTTCTCCACTGACCAATTTGGGCAATCAGGTTGAAAAAATTCATGATTCAGTCCCCTCTCCTACTGACATACTGACAGACAAAACAATGCCGGATTCCAGAGCACTGGTTGCTGTTCCTGCAATGAGCTTGGAGGCACTAGCTGTGGTTCCCATGAACATGAAAACTAATCGAGCTGACCTTGTACAGCGTCGTACTAGGAGACCTTTCTCTGTATCAGAAGTTGAAGCACTGGTTCATGCAGTTGAGGAACTTGGAACTGGAAGGTTTGATGATTGCCTCCATCACATCTTTCGTTGTTATATCTCTGTGACTCATTTCCCCTACCTCACACACAACATTCCTTTGGGTTCAATAAAGAGGATTTCATTATTTGTTGGTTGGCATTTGGAGTTCCCACAATCTTTCTGCTCTGCAGGTGGCGTGATGTTAAACTGCGTGCTTTTGATAATGCAAAACATCGAACTTATGTAGATTTGAAGGTGAGGAATCTATTTTGCTATTTCACAGTACACAACTGGACAAAACCTCTGTCTCATGGTGGCTGCAGAATTCAAGTTGCTCCTATTATTTTATGCTAGAAGTGTTCATTCTTTTGATTTGGTTCTCATAAACTGTGATTGAAAATGAATTCTTTGCCTAGGTATTGACCAACAAATATTTCATGGGCTCTGGATTCTAGTATGTGAAAGCAAATGAACCACATGGGTTGTTTTTATATAAATAGATAACCTAGTTTATGGATGTCTATGTACATAGATAAATTTATGTTTGATGCCACATGATGTGCATTTGCATTTGTGTGCAGGATAAATGGAAAACACTGGTTCACACGGCAAGAATCTCCCCTCAGCAAAGAAGGGGAGAACCCGTGCCCCAGGAGGTCTTGGACAGAGTCCTGTCTGCCCATGCTTACTGGTCTGAACATCAAGCTAAGCAACATGGTAAACATCAGGTTGGAACTCTGAGGATCACAGGTCCTCTGGCTGAAAGAGATGGAATTGGACAAGATATCTAATTGTTATGATGTATAAAAAAACACTGACAGGAATAGAGAAGAAAACTGTAAAAATGAATGAAATTGATGTAACATTAAGAGTCACCATCATTCATTGCCGGGTTTTCCCTTGTGGAGAGGTTGGCCCCTTGTAAATCATTTGCTGAAATAAAAACATTCTAACGGAATCTTTAGTTCTTTGGATTCATTTCTTCCCGTCTTAATTGTTGTCACTGAAAAAACTGATGAAGAGAAACAAATCAATGGAGTTTAGAAGATTTCTATTTTCTTTCGTATAATTATATTTTGTGAATCTGATGTATTCATTGTTGTCATGATAGGCATGTCATTCAGAGCGTTTTATGCAGTTAGGGTGCGTTTGGCAAGGGGAATAAAAATACGAATATGAAATGAGAATAAAAGTAAAAATCATAATACCGTATTGAAGAGAAATCAAATTTTTGAGAAGTGAATTTTAGTTTTTAGGAGAGCAAATTTTCCAAACCCAATAATGATTATAAATAAAAAAATGAACTGAACTTTTCATTTTCTCTCTTTATTTCCAACCATTTTACTAGTGGTTTTTTGTTTTTTTGTTTGTTAAGGTTGTATATCATAGACTTATAGCATGTTGAAAAAACTAAGATGAATAATAATAATAGGGAGGAGAATGAGAGAATGAAGATAGAAAACACAAGACACATGATCGTTTATATGGTTCGACGTAAAGTTTTCATCCATAGGTGAAAATGAAGAACATCTACTATTGTTGAAAGATATTACAACCTATAACTCTCAAATCCCAAGTCCTAAATAACTTCTTTCACTACTTTTGTGGTTGCCATGTATTTGCTTTAGTTGTTGAGAAAACAATTATAGATTGCAAGGTTGCTTTCCAACTAATAACACTATTACATAAATTGAATACATAGCTTGTTAGAGATCTTTTATCCAAATTTTCCAACATAGTCAAAATTAATATAACCAACAATTTCCCCAGAGACACCACTACTTTTATTATATACTAAGCCAACATGTGTTGTTCCTATTCATTTTACTGTTTGCTAATGAATCTTTCCAAGACAATCCATATGTCTACTCACCATACTAACCATATATGAAATGTCTGACCTAGTGTAAACCATAACATACATAATGCTCCTAATTGCATTAGTATAAGGAATATGTGACATGTATACTCTCGCTTCCTCAGTTTGTGGTAATAAAGTACTTGAAAGTTTGAAGTGAGCTACTAATGGAGCATTCATAAGTTTTGACCCTTGCATTTCAAAGTGTTCCAACACTTTCTTAATATACTTTGTCGGTGATAAGTGCAATTTTCCTACTTCTCAGTTTCTATGAATCTCCATACCTAATATTTTCTTCACAACTCCAAGTTCTTTCATTTCAAATTCTTTTATGAGTTGAATTTTCAACATGTTGATCTCAAACATATTCTTGTAGAAAATTAACATGTAATCAATATATAACAATAAATAAATGAGAAACCATCAAACAATTCCCTTATGATAAATACAATTGTCAAATTCACTCCTATGCTAGTTATTACCAATTATAAAAGCATTAAACATTTTATACCATTGCCTATGATATTGCTTCAAACCATAGAGATATTTTTTTAACAAACAAACATAGTCTTCCTTTCTTGAAATAATGGATCCTTAGGTTGATGCATATAAATTTATTCTTTCATCTCACTATGTAGAAAAACAGTGTCTTGACATTAAGTTGCTCTAACTCTAAGTAAAATAAAACAACCATAACAAGTAACACCTTGATTGAACTATGTTTCACAACTAAAAAAAACATTTCGTTGAAGTCCACACCATTCTTTTGTGTGTAGTCCTTTGTAACTAAGCATGCTTTGAACCTAACATCCTCCACTCTTAGAGTTCCTTTATTTCTTTTGAAGACCAATTTACAACCAATAATCTTTTGATCTTTAGGTTTCTCAACTATTTGCCAAGTAAGGTTCTTTTGAAGACATTTATAGCAACAACCAATAAGTATAAGGTTCCTCATTTTCAATGCTTTCTGCCACACTAAGTACATAAACAACTAAATCTGCATATGTATATTTTTGAGGTGATTTGATTTGCTTTTGATTCTATCTCTGGCCAAACTGTATTGTTGCTCTTGTGGTGTATTTTCTTTATCATTAAGATGTTGCACTTTTTTTTTTTCCTTTGACTTTATTGAAATAATTCTTTCTATGATTCTTAAAGCTTTAGACATAAACTCCACTTTTTCTCTTACATTGGAGTTATTTTCTACATTAAATTGCTCTTTCCCAAGATTCGATATTACACATTCATTAAAAGTTACATTCTTACTAATAAGAAATTTGGAGAATTTTGAATATGGGCACCATAGCCTGTACCCTTCACTCCATCTGCATATCCTATATGCATTATTTTCTTGTCCTTGGTTTCAACTTATCTTCATTTACATAAGTATAAGTAGGACAACAAAAAATTCTTAAATTAACATAACTAGAAGGGGAACCAAACCATACATTTTTCAAGAATCCTACAATTAATAGGAATTGAATAAAATCTATTCAAAAGATAACGAGCTAAATTTATTGTTTTACCTTTCAATACTTTGGACAATCTTTTTTGAATCAGTAAGGCAAATATCTTAAAGTGTCATAAACTGAAATAGTTTCTTCCATTAAACTTCTCAACCTTAAACTTTCCCGCCATTCGATGTCTAATAATTTGTGCTCTAATGCCAATTTGTTATGAAAAACCCCGATAAAGAATAATAATAAGAGAAGAGAATAAGAGAACAAAAACATAGAACACTAACAAAGTACACAACGATTTATGTGGTTCATCTTAAAACCTATATTAATAGGTAAAGACGAAGAAAAACTTCTACTATTGTTGAATGAGATTACAACCTCTAGGTTCTAAATGCCAAAGGTCTAATTACACCCAAAAAAAAGATACTCTATCTCTAAGTCAAAATTTCTTCCTATATATTTCCCTAATTACATAGAAAGATTCCATATATAAAACTAATTGTATAATAGGAAGTTCTTTTATATGAATATATTCTATTAGAAAACTATCAATAACTTTTCAATTGATTTAAAACAAAATCTAAGACGTTTTTCAACATATAAAATGAAGTGAATGGATTGACAGAAGATGTTCTCTTTTTCTTTTACCTAGACTCAAAATCTTTTTCTATAAATTTATTTTTAAAGACATTTTAACTTTAAATTTTTAAGTTTTGTTTATAATCGTGTTCGTTGACTTAAGTAAACTTTTCAGGTTAAAATTTTTAGCCAAAAGAACTGTCCTTATTCCAATGCAAAAAGTTCATAGCCCCACTCCGTACTTTGAACACTTGGAAATTGTTGGTAATTGAATTTTTATGTGGATCAATAGTTGGTAATATTACCTCATCTTATTGATTGGTGATTGAATAAACCAATTGACCCGATTAGAACAAGCTTTTGCAATTAAGGGTAACTGAGAGATCCTTGATTATAACCCTTCGATAATTAAATTAGCTTGAAATTGTTCAACGAAACTTGCATGAAATGGTTTGTTCTAAGCTAGGAGCTCAACCTCTCCACCATATGAGGAGTGTGAAGTTAGTGAGGAGTATGCAATTGAGAATGAGAGGTAGATTGGGTAATAGGTGATAAGAACAAGATTGCCTTTGCTTGAGACTAGGTTGATCTTATGCAATTGTTATTAACCTAAGCATAGTCAGTTGCTTGTAGTCAAGCCAATTAATGCTTGGCTAGTGTAAGGGAGTAGAGCTAGGTTGCCATTGGGTAGGGACGCGTGGGACAACCATTACATGCAAAGCCTCCTAAGTTTTAACTAGCCAAACCACTAGACTGGACCATAAAAGGCCACCCTAAGGAGAAAAAAGAGGGTTATGTCAAATAAGCCCAAAACTCGGTCAAACTGAGTCCAGAAATTCATGGGACACTCCAACATCCGGGTCCAATGTGCGGGCATCCTTCAAAAAGGTAGAAAACAGAGAACATAATGTCTCGTGATCGATAGTTTCCCCACGTTTGGGGTGAACTACTTGGATTGAATCACTCCGATTTTGTGGCTTTGTCTCTGTTCCTTCCGTGTCACCCACCGCTAGTTGGTCCTTGTCACTTGCTCCCAAATCCCATCAGGTTGTGAGCCATGTGGCATCCACAATATTCCGGGTCCAAAATCAATACAAGACTCTCTCTCCAAAGGTGGCTGCCTAGACTAATTAAGGTTCCGTGCCACTTTGGCCTTCAACATCATGGGCATGCATGCTGTACAAGTAATGAATAAATAGGCACATTCAAAACGTGCCAGTTGAAAGGTTGATGATATTTGAAGGCCCGGGAGACACTTGATACTAAAAACATCCAAGTGCACAAGCTAGTGTCGGTAAGTGCCTAGCTTTTTGGACTAGGGTCTCAGAATTCAATGTCGTGTGTGGCTTGGTCATGACTGCATCTCTTCTTATCTCAGTTGAAGGATCCAAATGCAATTTTTTCTTGACTCACCTGCCTGCCTTTCTTTATTATTATGGTTGGGCCCAGGGCCAAGGTAAGAAATGTCATCAATTTGAATTAGGACACCAGCTGACTTGAATTTGAGACTAATCAAAGTCGAACTGTTACCTTATTTTGCATTGGGGTTTTGAATTGGGCCAAGGATTGATAAGCTGGCTTGGGTCAGGTGGGAAATTAATTGGCTTTTAGGTTTGTTTTTGGGTAATGATTCAACCATATTTTTAATTGATTAGGTATTAAGAATTTTGAAAAGTTGAGTTGTACATCATATTTTTCATCTACCACCCTCATGTCAACTTATAATCATCTACTTTCTCTTTTATTTTTGTTTTTGTTTTTATGTCCATACTAGCTCCTTAGAAGACTTGTGGTATGGTGTCAATTGATGAAGAGTGTCCTTGCCTTTAGTTGGATTGAAGTAGATATGAGGTTTCACAGTAAATGAGTTTTGAGCTTGTCGTTGCTTGCGCATTGGGAATTCTATTCCACAAGTTTAATTTTTTCTCCAAATTTCTTCTACAGATATTTTATATCAAAATATTCATTAACATAAAATCGAGTTACTAATATATTTATAGAAATTGATATTTTTATTCTTTTATATTTATATGTTTATAATTTAATTTAATTTATTATTATTTTTGTATATAAAATAAAAAATTACTTTTCATAAAAGTAAATTATAAAAAGTTATAATATTTATTTATTTATAAATATAATATTTTAATATAATTTATTTTTTTAAAAAAATTTAAAATAATTTAAGTGAGGAGCGATGAGCAATATGAAAAATTATTTTACCTGTCCTATCTTGCCCATTGTGTTTAAAATTGTTCAAAATAAGAATAAAAATGAATATAAATAATTAAAATTGGGTGTGGATAGAGGTCACCCATCCTAAAGCCCTGCATCCTAAGAAATTGAAATGTAAGCCTTGTTTGCAAATTGTTTTTAAAAATAGTTTTTTATTCTCCAAAATAAAAAAATATAGAAAATATATTTGACAACTAATCTATTTATTTTTTTTATTATTTTTTGTTTTTAAAAACAAAAAATATGATATTTTTAAAGAACATCTTTTAGTTATTTTTTATTATTTTCACTTATTTTTTAGAATTGTTTTAAGAAATAATTATACAAATATCTAAAATGATTAAAAATAAAACACTAGAAATAAAAATTATTTTAAAAATATATTTAACAATATTAAAAATAGTTTAAAAATCTTTTAAGTTTCTAGATAAACTTTTATTATACAAAAATCAGATAATAATATTTAAAATTATTCTCAAATACTATTTTTGAGAATTGTTTTCGAAAACAGTTATCAAACAAATCCGTATTTACTATTTTCTATTTTTCCTTCATATTTTTGCACCTATTTTCATAAATTCTTCTCCCAAAATATAAATACATATTTACAATATCTTTTATTATTAAAAAATGATAACAATTTTTATAAGCAATTATAAAAATAGAAGCCTTATTTCTCTCCCAATTAATAAAATAATAGTGGAAAGACAGTCAGACGTAGGCATGAAATTAAGAATTTGCAACGTTCATAAAAAGAGTGACACTTAGAAAAAAAAAAAAAAAGGCTACTTCCAAAAAGCTTTGTCCTCTTCCGTCAAGTGGACAGAAGGAAGAATAAAGTACGCTTTGGTGCGAAGGCAAAGCATGAATTCTTCGAGTTTATTGAGATGAGACTCAAATATCTATTCTCTTTATCAAAAGAATATGGAATTTTCTTTTTATTTTATGAGTATTTTAACATTATGAATAATTTATGATTTGCATATGATCAGCATAATTTTTTTTTTTAAATTTAATTATGATAAAGTAGTTTTAAAAAGATTGATTTTTTCATTTTATTTTATCAATATTATTAACATCATATTAATCTTTAGAGTCCGTTTCACAGTGACTTTAGACAACAAATTTTCAGATTAATATTTTTTTTTAATTTTTAAATTAGGTGTCTGATAAATTTAAAAAACACTTTCAAAAATCTGAAAAATTACTTATAATGTTGAAAAATCATCTGTAGTGTTTTCTTAAAAAATATTGTAATTATCCTAAAAACACTTTTATTAAAAACCCCTTGAGTAGAAACATTATCAATTAAGTCTTTGAATCCTCGAATTTGAATAATAAATATCTTTGACATATATTGGATGTGAGCAATCCAATGCTAGATTTTATCGGGAACAATAAGAGTCTGATTGACAGTGATTGTAGGAAGCGTTTGTAACATTTCTAACATTTGAAATATAAAATTTTTCAAATATTAGAAATATTAGAAACGCTTCCCATAATTACTTTTGAACGTATTCTAAATATTGTATTGGAATAAGAGTTATGAAATTTTTTAAAAAAATTAGACTTAATTATACACTACTTATATATCCTTATTTATAAAGAAGTTATGGCTTTCTATGGAAGAGAGATTGTAATTTTCAAACGTGAGATGGTTGAGATGAACATGGAAGAATCACGTGTTTTGGGATGCACAATAAAATAGTTGGTAAAGTTTGAGCCTTGTGCTTTCAATAAAGCAAAAACAGCCATACATATAATATTATTAGTTGCATATATATAGAAAGTATACGGCTACGATTCTCGCCCCACCTTCCTTTGTCTAGAACATGTTCGGGTTTTTACATCCTTTATTCGAATTTTCTTTTAATATTGAATTCTTTTTCAATATTTGAGCGTGCAGTCAAATAATGTTAGGAATTGGGTGGAGCATGTAAGAAAAAGTTCTGGTTTTCCAAGGAATAGAGATTGTGATTTTCAAACGTGAGATAGTTGAGATGAACATGGTAGAATTTCGTTTTTTGGGATGCACGATAACATAGTTAGCAAAGTTTGAGCTTTGTGCTTTCAATAAAGTAAAAACAACCAAACATAATATTATTAGTTTTATATATATATATAGAATATTTATGGTTACTATTTGGTTACTATTTGGCCCACACTCCTTTGTCTAGAGCGTGTTTAGGTTTTTACAATCTCTATTCAAATTTTCTTTTAATATTTATTTTCTATCACAAATTTTAAAAATTTATAATCTTTTATTGTTGAGTTAGTTTTTTTATTGTTGTTTCATTCTTGGATTGTTTTGAGATATGATTTCTAGAAGATATTTTTAATCATTTTTTTTGCACACAGTTATAATGAGGAGGCTAGATGATAGACCCTTTCTGATAGTCGAGTTAGCCTTGAATGATTAGAATATTTACTAGATAGACTATAAATTTTACTAATTGCCTCTAGAGGACGTTTGCTTTAGGTTTAATAGCACTAACTTTGCATGTGATCATGCCACTTGTATTGTTGTTATAGGTGATAAGGTTATTTTTGTGTTTAATGATAGTTTGAATAGGGAATCATTAGTTATACAATTAATATATAGTTTGACTTGTAATAGAATTAATGTAACGGATGTTTGTTATGGTGTTAATGCATAACACGTCTATTACATATTAATGATTGATGATAGGTGAATTTTATAATGAGAATTCTTTAGCCATTGTAATTATAGGGGAAATCATCCTACACTGAATACATCATACCGAGAATGACTCCCTTTTTTATGGTTACATGATAGAGGTCTTTTAGGTAACAAATTAATGTCACCTCTAATTTATTTATTGTTTAGTTAACTTGTGTATGTACGACGGTCAATTGCTTTCAAAGGCCATATATCTTCCCCTTTCATTATTTTCTTGTGAAATTAAATTATGACATGGGTGTTAGTTTAAGGCGATTTATCATTTAGTTGTGAAATGACCCTTTGAATTCTTTGGATATCCCACAAGTTACTCAAGGGTTACTAGATATAGGGTTGTTTGTTTCATTGTTTCTTTTTATTCTTCTATTGTTTATCTTTTATTTTATTTTATTTTTGCTTAGGCTTCTTTAAAGGTAATATGTTTGACTTACAATTGTTTGTTCATCGTTTCCATATATCCTCTAATGTGAAAGTCTAGGTATTCATTCAAAATGATGAGGTTTGTGCTTTGTGTTGGAAATGTTTTGTTGTGGTGGAACACTTGAAGACAAGGCTTCATTCACCTTTGTTGCCATTGCTACTATATTTTTCTTTTATGTTAAGGTGCCACTGCATCATCTTAATACTAACATCATCAAAGATGAAGGTGGTATCTCCTCTTTGTCTCTTTCTTCTCCTTGTTGAGCTTCTTTCTAATCAACAAATTCTCTTAACTTTTTGTCTTTGATTAACTCTTCGACATACCATTTTAACTTATGACATTCGTTAATCCAATGCCCTTGTTTTTCATTGTAATCACATAATCTATTAGGATGTTGTTTAACGAGTCTTGCTATTAATGTTATTGATGGGCTAAATTCATCTAAGATTTTGTTCGCTTGTAGAATGCATATGTATGACACCTTTAATGACATGTAAGCAGGTCATAGACAACCTTATTCACATTGATTGAGGCTTTGTTTGTTTTTTTTTTTTTTTTTTGCTTTTCACTTTTTTGTGTGAGTTTCCTTTCTCTAGTCCCTAGTCAAATCTAAAGATTCTCCAGCTAAGTGGATCACCACTGATTTTTTATTTTTATTTTTTTTTATCTTCCAGATTTATGATCGTCCTCGAGCATCTCATATTTTCTTACCTTAGAGTGGCTAATGGCGATTTGGAGAAGGATTTGAAGAAGTCGAACCCTTTGACAGTCCATATTACTTGTGATTTGCATCCTTGGACCTAAGAAAATTTGATGCTAAATCATTAGATGAACATGCATATTGATTATCTAGAGGTTTTTTTAGACCTAACAATGCTTTCAAACTTCTTTTTGTTATTGGATGGATCGTATATATTAGATCATGAAGGTAGTACCTAGTTCTTCAACTTAATCTCGAATTTCTTTTTTCCTATCTATTCACGTATAGAGAGAATTTAAACCTCTTTTGTCTTATTTGTTCACATATAGTGAGAGATGCTGTTTTTTACATCGATGACTCATTTTCAAAAGTAAATGTTTTATAGTTATTTTATATGTCTATGCTACTTTTAGCATGAATATTTAACAAACAAATGTGCTGCTTAAAATAAATGAAGGTGAATATTAGTTAAAATTAATGAGGATAAACATTAATTAAAAGTAATAGATACAAATTTGTTAATTTAATAATTTAGAAAAAAAAAATTAAACCAACATTACTGATCAACCTTGATTCTTAAAAGTTAAAATCAAATTACATGTCTTAAGTCAACAACTTAAAAATGATTTAATTTAAAATTAACTTAAGTTATTAAATAATATTTGACTTATTGCAAATTTTCGATTACATTGAAAAAATTAAAATATTTGACGTTTTCTAAATGAAGAAAAATAATATATTGATTTTTATTTACTTTTTAATGCTTAATAAAAATAAAATATTATAAAAATAAATAATCTAATATTTAATACTATTAAACACTTTTTAGTTTTAAGTTATGTTTATAATTAAATAAAAAAAACAAATACAATCGTAAAAGGTGTATGGTATAAAAAAAAAAATTATAGATATTTATATTTATTAAATAAAAGAAATGTATGTAAATAGTTGATTTTGCAAGTTTTTCTATGTCCAATCATTAGTGCCCACGTCAGCAGTTAAAAAAAAGATTTTGCGGTGAAAAATATCCGCCAAACAAGCCCGCGCTCCTGTTCCGCGAAGTGGGGAATCTGCCTTTAAAAAACACTGCACCTTCTCGAAAAAGAGAGGTACCACTACCTCGTACCAACTTCATCTCTCCCTGTCATCACCACTTCCACTTCCACTTCCTTTCTCTTCTTCTTCAAAGGTTTCTGAAACGAGATCTTTAAACATAGATTGGCTGCTTCTCAAGGTAAAAACTAAAAGCTCTCTTCTCTGCCTTGAATATTTTTTGGTCAACTCTTTCTGTTTCTTTTTTTTTTTCCCCATCTCATCATATAAATTACACTTCTGTTGTTTCAAGATCTCATTTGTTTGTTGGTCTTCTACAGTGTAATTCCCCCTTGTTTTCCATAAAAAATTAGAGCTACATCTTGAGGCCATTAGGTGTTTAAGCAAAATATTTCATGATATTGTATGTTTGAGAGAGAACCCATAATCGAAAATTTGCTTTTTTGGGTTTCAGGGTAGTACTGTTTATGATTTCTTGCAAAGTAGATGGCCATGGATGAACATTTGAGCGGATTATACCCGTCCGTGAATGGAATCAAGTTTAGTGAAGTCTACGGTTCAATTTTGTCGGGTGAGAATCCCAGTAGTGGGTTGGGATTGCAGGTGCCTTTTTTAGAGCAAAACAATGTATTCATTCCGCCATTTCAGCCCGATCCCAGCGGTGGTAATGTGGCCTCATGGTCGAGTGTGGGCGTGGAGGTAGATCCTCAGGAGGACTGTGATTTTAGTGATGTGGTTATTAGGTACGTAAGCCAATTGCTCATGGAGGAAGACGTGGAGGAGAAGACCCGCATGTTTCAGGAGTCTTTGGCTCTTGAAGCCACTGAGAAATCGTTCTATGAAGTTATTGGGAAGGAGTATCCTGCTTCAAATGATCACCACCTGTCTCCTAGCGCGGAGGAAAATCATGAAAACCCCACTGCAAATTATGGTGTTTATTCTAGTAGTACTACTAGTTATGGTAAATCGGTGGAAACTGGGTGGAATTTTGATTATGGGCAGTACAAATCCGGTCAGATTGATTTTCAGTCCACTTCTCAGTCTTCTCTCAGCTCATCAAATAGCCCCGGCAATATTGCTTTCCAGTGCACTTCTCACTCTTCTTTCGGCTCATCAAACAGCCCCAATACTACCATAGATGGTTTTGGGGATCGTCCAGTGAGTATCCTAAAGGTCCCCGATATATTTAATGATAGCGAGTCGGTTTTTCAGTTCAAAAGGGGGCTTGAGGAAGCTAGTAGATTCCTTCCAAATGGTAATGGTTTGTTTGATCACATGGCGAAGGACAATTCAGGGCTTCTAGTTCATGGGATGAACAAAGGCCCCAATGAAGCGGTAGTTGAGATGGAGAAGCATGCTAATGGGTATTTCACGGGTGAGTTGAGGGGGAAGAAGAATTCTCATTTGGGGCATTTGGATTCCGAGGAAGAAAGGAGTAACAAACAGTCTGCAGTTTGTGATGAAGTGACAGTGACATCAGAAATGTTTGATCAGGTATTGCTATGTGATGCAGATAAAGGTGAAGCTGCTCTCCGTGAATCCTTGCAAAATGAGGCAAGCAAGACTGTGCAGCAGGAGGGTGGATTGAAAGGATCTAATGGTGGAAGGTCTCGTGGTCGGAAAAAGGGTGGTAAAAAGGATTTGGTGGATTTGAGAACTCTCTTGACTCTTTGCGCACAAGCTGTTGCAGCTGATGATCGGAGGAGCGCAAATGAGCAACTGAAGCAAATCAGACAACATGCTTCTCCTATGGGTGATGGGGTGCAGAGAATGGCTTACTATTTTGCCAATGGCCTTGAGGCTCGCTTGGCTGGTTCTGGTACCCAGATTTACAAAGGCATCCTTACCAAGCCATCCGCTGCCAATGTCTTGAAGGCTTACCAACTACTTCTTGCTGTTTCCCCATTTAAGAAGGTCACTAATTTCGTCTTAAATAAGACAATTACAAAGGTAGCTGAGAAAGCAGCCCGAGTCCATATTATTGATTTTGGTATTTTCTATGGTTTCCAATGGCCTTCCTTCATACAGCGCCTCTCATCTAGGCCTGGTGGACCTCCCAAGCTTCGGATTACTGGAATTGATCTTCCACAACCAGGCCTCCGACCTGTAGAAAGAGTTGAAGAGACAGGGCATCGGTTAGCAAATTACGCCAGGATTTTTAATGTTCCATTTGAGTTCAATGCCATAGCGCAAAAATGGGAAACAATTCGAATTGAGGATCTCAAAATCAATGCTGGGGAGCTGGTTGTCGTGAACTGTCGATATAGATTTAGAAGCCTACTTGATGAAAGTGTGGTAGTGGAGAGTCCAAGGAATATTGTTCTGAATCTGATTAGGAAGATGAATCCAGATATTTTCATACAGGGGATTGTGAATGGAGCCTATGGCGTCCCATTCTTTATGACACGATTCCGAGAGGCTCTCTTCCACTTTTCTGCTTTGTACGATATGCTTGAGACTAATGTCCCCCGCCAGAGTTATGAGAGGAGACTGATTGAGAAAGAATTGTTTGGGTGGGAGGCTATGAATGCTATTGCATGTGAAGGCTCCGAGAGAATTGAGAGACCAGAGACATACAAGCAGTGGCAGGTTCGTTATGAGAGGGCTGGGTTCAGGCAGCTCCCTTTGGACCAGGAGATTGTTAAGATAGCGAAAAAGAGGGTGAAATCATGCTACCACAAAGATTTTATGATTGATGAAGATGGGCAATGGTTGCTACAGGGGTGGAAGGGACGCATCATTTATGCAATCTCTTCTTGGAAGCCTGCTCATTAAATGCATATTCTATCACTTATGAATGTATGCATTATGGGATTCTCCTTGTGGTAGAATTCCAGCCTTTTGTTCTATTGGAATTTGTGACTGATATTTGATATCTGAATCTATGGTTTTGAATTTTCTCTGGTTAAAGCTCACATATGTCTCTCTTGCTCACACACACTGCCTCTTTGTTTTTCTTTTGTATATAAACCGATACATGAGCTTTTCTTGAGTGATACTCATATAAAGGAGATGATATTTCAGCCATTTGCATCAAGCTCACAACATCCTTCTTTGTGGCATATTGGATCGGAGGGGTGGTGTTCTCACCCACTAGGGTCCCATACTATATATCCTCCATAAACTGAAATCCCATATCACCAATTGCTTGGGGAACACCCTTTAGTTGACCTTACCCTGTTTGAAAATCAATATGATCTTTGAAAGCAGAATTTCAGTGGCTGCTTTCTCATCCTGATGTTACAGAAAATGATTTCAGATACAGTTGGCAGTAGCAATAGATAGTTTGTAGAAGACAGAATATACAAATATTGGAACATGTGCCATATTGAGCAGACACTTCCCCTGTCACATGAGATAATGATGCCACCAACTCTATGAATGGCTGAACAAAGAAATCAGAAATTAGATCATGACAAAAGTTCTAAGTTTATAACCAGTGATCTAGTTTAGTTCTGTCCTAGCAATTTGTTTGTTTGTAATATCTCAAGGATTGGTTTCTTGTAGTTGCTATAGCTAATTTGGATTGTCAATAAAGCTCCTAGTGGTCAGATCAGATTGGCTGAGAAATGCATTGTTAGGTCTGGATACTAGTGCAAGAAAGCAAAAGGACCACATGAGTTGTTTTGGGGCATTCTTTAGTTTATATAAGAAGGTACCAAAGCTTACAGGTGTTTATTTTTAAATATATGTTTGGTAAATTTTTAGCTGTCTCCACATGATGTGCATTTGCATTTGTGAGCAGCAGAAATGGGAAAAAGGCCAAAAAAAAAAAAAAAAAGTTGGTTCAGAGGGCAAGAATCTCCTTTCAGCAAAGGGGATAGGCCCATGCCTCAGGAGCTCTTCGGACTAATCTGAACATCAAGCAATGCAAGATGGTAAGCATCCGATTGGAACTCTGACAATCACAGTGACCAAGCTGAAAGAGGTGGAATTTGGAAACGTTATTTAATTGTTACCGTATGCATTAACAAAGAGGAAAATTGAGAACAGAGAACAGGAAATTTGTGGGAACAAATAAAATTCATGACTAGTTGCTGGGTTTCCCCTGTGGAGAGGTTGGCCCCTTGTGAACTGAATCCAATTCTTCATACATTGCACCAGAAATAAACAACTGATGACCAGAAATAAACTAATGGAGGCAACACATTTATTGTTTCTCTAGTTCTTTTTTTTTTTTTTTTTCTTTTGATGCTTGTTCAGGTCTTTCGGCTATGAAACTTTTCTTTAATGCTTTATTATTATTTTTATTATCAGTCTGACTATTATTACCATCGTGACGGCAATGGAGATCTCATGTGGGATTTTTTTTCCTTTAAAAATATGAACCCAGTGAATGACATGAACAAAGTTGACTGTATAGTAACCTGGAGGAGTACACTTTAATTTCTAGGGTCCATTAGAAGAGTTTCCTCTCATATTTTGAGGCTTGAGACTTCTAAAGAACTCTCTCTTTATTTTTGAAACCTCTGTTTTTTACTTAAATATTTTAGTAATTTAATGCACAACACGTTAAGCCATGTGGTATGAATAATTTTCTGGGTCCAAAGTCAAATACGATACCTTTCTATAAAGATGGCTGTGTTGCCTAGTCTTCCGTATGGTATATGTGAATAGCTGCTCTGTTTTGATTTTTCTGGCCTGGTCAGGATTTAGGGCACCACTTTCCCCATCTAATGAAGCCTCCATGCGTGTTGGCTAAAGGATTCAGATGTCGTGAAGTCTTACTTGTCTTCTTGCCTTCCTTATTTTGGAGAAACAAAGATGTGGTTGGGGACCACCCTACCCACCCACTAAAATTCTCATCCCTTTTCCATGAACTTTTCCTCATTGCTATTAAGAACGACTATCTCCAATCCTTCAAAAGAAAGTCAGCGCCACTTGATTGAAACTTCATCTTTTTTTTTTTTCCTCCGGCCTTTCAGGTACTTCACTTTCATCTCGAAAATCTTCTGAATTCAAGTCCTGATATGTAAATTAATTGGGTTATTTATTTATTTATTATTATTAAAAAACATAGAAAATCTCTTTCTGTTCTATACATATATGCTTTAGATCATTTTTGTTTCATTGAATTCCACCTGCCCAGCATACAATTTTTTGTTTCTAATATATTCTGGTGCTTGAATGTTTCATTTTTGGTGGGGGTTTAGAGTTTAATTTGTTCTTTTTTTTCGTACATAAAACCGTTGGTTTGTTTAGTAAAGTTTAGGGCTTAGTATTGTATGTTTCAGAGGTGAAAATTTTGTTTCATTGTGGTCCAGATATTATCGCTGTGACTTCTTGCAAAATAGATGGTCATGGATCAACCTTTGCGCAGATTATATCAGTCAATGAATGGAATCAAACTCGATAAAGCCTCCTCTACAATTTTATTGGGTCAGAATTTTACGGATGGGCTCAAATTGCAGGGGCCATTTTTAGATAAAAATGATGTAGATGTTCCACCATGGCTGCCTGATACGAGCTCTGGTAATTTACTCTCATGGTCAAGTGCGGGTGTGGAGGAAAACCCACATGAGGACTGTGATTTTAACGATGCGGCTCTTAAGTACATAAGCCAGATACTTATGGAGGAAGACATGGAAGAGAAGACTTGCATGCTTCAGGAGTCTTTGGCGCTTGAAGCTACTGAGAAATTGTTCTACAACGTTATTGGAGAGAATTACCCTCCTTCAATTGATCATCATTGCGCCTCTTCCATTGATGAAAATCATGAAGACCAATATGAAAATAATTGTAGTAGTTTTGGTGGTGATAATTTGGTGGAACCTGGGTGGAATTGGGATGTTGGAGAATATAGATACCCTCATATGGCTTCTCAGTCTACTTCTTCTCCTTTCAGATCTTCAAATAGTGCCGATAGTAAAGTAGATGGTTTTGTGGATGAGCCTACGAGTATCCTAGAGATTCCCAATAGATTCAGTAGTAGTGAGTCTAGTTCACAGTTCAGGAGGGGGGCTGAGGAAGCTAGGAAATTCCTCCCAAATGGTAATGGCTTGTTTGTTGGTGTGGTAAACAACCTTTCTGGGTTGTTAGTTGGTGAAGTGAAGCAAGATCATGAGGATATGGGATTCAAGGTGGAGAAGAAGCATCCAAATGAGCACTTTGCAGAGGGGTCAAGGGGAAAGAAGAATTCTCATCCTGAGGATTTGGATGCAGAGGAGGATAGGAACACCAAGCAGTCTGCCATTTTTGATGAATTGACAGTCAGATCAGAAATGTTGGATCAGGTTTTGCTATGTGATGCAGTGAAAAGTGAAGCCGCTCTTCGCGAATCCTTGCAAAATGAAGCAAGCAAGACTCTGCAGCAGCAGGAGTGTCAATCAAAAAGATCCAATTCGGGAAAATCCCGTGGTAGGAAAAAGGGTGGAAAAAAGGATGTGGTGGATTTGAGCAATCTGTTGACTCTATGTGCACAAGCTGTGGTTTCTGGTAATCAGAGGAGTGCCAATGATCAATTGAAGCTGATCAGACAGCATGCTTCTCCTATGGGTGATGGGATGCAGAGAATGGCACATTATTTTGTCAATGGCCTTGAGGCACGCTTGACAGGCTCTGGAACTGAGTTTTACAAAGGTGTCTTAACTAGGGGAACATCAGCTGCCAATACCTTGAAAGCTTACCACCTATTTCTTGCTATATGCCCCTTTAAGAAGCTTCTTAATTTCTTCTCAAATGCCACCATTAGAAAATTAGCTGAGAAAGCAGAGAGTCTCCATATCATAGATTTTGGTATTCTCTACGGTTTCCAGTGGCCTTCCCTCATACAACGTCTCTCATCTAGGCCTGGTGGACCTCCCAAGCTTCGAATTACTGGGATTGATCTTCCACAACCAGGTTTCCGACCAGCAGAAAGGGTTCAAGAGACAGGGCGTCGGTTGGCAAACTATGCAAAGAGTTTCAATGTTCCATTTGAGTTCAATGCCATAGCCCAAAAGTGGGAAACAATTCAGGTTGAGGATCTCAAGATTGATACTGAGGATGTGCTTGTTGTGAACTGTCATTGTAGATTTAGAAACCTATTGGATGAAACCGTGATGGTGGAGAGCCCAAGGGATACTGTCCTGAATCTGATCAGGAAGCTGAATCCAGTTGTTTTCATACAAGGGATTGTGAATGGGGGCTATGGTGCCCCCTTTTTCAGGACACGATTCCGCGAAGCTCTCTTCCACTATTCTGCCTTGTTTGATATGCTTGAGCATATTGTGCCCCGCGAGAGATTGGAGAGGACACTGATTGAGAGAGAGTTCTTTGGGTGGGAGGCAATGAATGTCATCGCATGCGAGGGCTCAGAAAGGATCGAGAGGCCAGAGAGTTACAGGCAGTGTCAGTTTCGCAACATGAGAGCTGGCTTTATGCAGCTTCCTCTGGACGAGGAGATTGTTAGCATAGCAAAGGAGAAGCTGAAGTTGTGGTATCACAAGGACTTTATACTTGCCGAAGAAGGCCAGTGGCTGCTACTAGGGTGGAAGGGAAGAATGCTTTTTGCCATCTCTTCTTGGAAGCCTGCTTAATCATTTGCATATTCAATATTCCTGATGAATGGTCAAGTTCAGGGGGCCAAGGTACTGACTTCTCTCCATTTACAACTCATAACTCTCCCTCACAAACAAATTTTGGCATGTACTATATTGAGAAAGCACTTCGGCATCTCATGAGATAAGGAGACCAACTGATCTTGTGTACAACTGCAACTGGGAGCCTGAGAATAGAGCAAGGTAAGAGCTTTGCCTTATCCTTGTCTTTAACCATTTATCTAGTCTAGTTCTGTCTTAGCAATTTGAATGTATGTGTTTATATACATGGGTGAAGTTTAGTTATTGCCTTCTAATGTGCTTTTCATGATTCCATTCCATGCAGGATAGTTAATGAAAATTGTTGGTTCACAAAGCAAGTGTCTTCCCTCGGCAAATAAGGAGACAGCCTAGGGCCAAGGAATCGGAACGCCAAAATCACAGGGCCTCCCTAAAAGATATGCAATTTGAATAGTTATCTAATTGTTATGATGTTTGCAAATAAGGAGACAGCCTATGTTGCACATATATGATGCACATGAAGGTGCATAGAGGTGATGCTGCTTTCACAATTTGATTTTTTATTCTAATATTATGTGCAGTAATTTTTATTTTATTTTATTTTATTTATAGTTATTTAAACTTTTAGTTTTCTACTAATTACCATAACTTTAGAGATAATTCGTAGAATATTATTAATTTAATATTTGAAAAGATTTTTCTTTCCACTTCTGAATAATATATTTGTTGTTATTATGTTGGATAAAAGTTGAAATTAATACATACATCTCTTGGATTGAAACTCATTACTTTGTGAGAGCAAAAAGAGAGAAGGCTTGAGAGGCATGAGAGCGAGAAAAGAAAATATCAACAAGGAAACAATCATAGTACAGATAGAGGCACGAAGAACCATCATCTAACCAGAGAGGTATCCTACACCGAGACTGTAGCAGCCAGAAGTATGCAATTACGGTTGCGAAAATGTTGTAGAGGGTGGGTGTATGTGAACATATTACTTAAAAGATAGAAGTGAATATCATTAAGTTGGTAAAGTCATCTAAACAAAAAAGTCTACAAGCATTTCAGACTTTGATATGGTATAGATAATTTGGAACAACATGTGGATTATTATTTTTTGACCCTGGTCGGTTTGTGCCTCCACTCCACAATAATTTTGAAGTACCAGATATTTGATATGAACATATAGTAATATAGTGTATAAAATCTCAAATTTTGGATGACACGACCATGTAACACATACAAAAACTTCAAGACAAAAGAGTCTCTGACTCTGCATTTGCTTCAATTCCTTGAACCTTCCTTCTGTAATATTAAAATCACGCCATCTTGAGACCTGGAAAGAGAGGCAGCATAATCCCAGACCAACTTCATCTCTCACCTCTCTGGGGTTTCAGGTATAATCTCTGTTGTAGTATGTGGCTCATATTGAGTGAAAGACATGTATGGAGAAAAAGGGGCAAATGTCGGAGTGGATGTTGGAGAGTATGAGTCCCATCATATTGCCACCCTGCCTACTTCTCAGTCTTCTTTCAGTTCTTCAAGTAGTGCCCATATGGTTCCTAATATATTCAATGACAGTGAGTCTGTTGTGCAGTTCAGGAGGGGGTTTGAGGAAGCTAGTAAATTCCTCCCAAATGGTAATGGTTTGTTGCTTAATTTGGCAAACCACCATACTGGGCTGTTAGCTCCTGAGGTGAAAGGAAGGCCCTAATAATGTGGTAGATAAGGTGGAGAAGAAGCATGCAGATGAGTATTTTAGAGATGGGTGGAGGGGAAAGAAGAATTCTCATCCAGGGGATTTGGAGCCAGAAGAAGAGAGGAGTAACAAGCAGGCTGCTGTTTGTAATGAAATGACAGTGACATCAGAAATGTTTGATCAGGTGTTGCTAAGTGATGCAGGGAAACGTGAAGCTGCTCTACGTGAATCCTGGCATGAAACAAGCATGACTCTGCAGCAGGATGGTCAATCAAAAGGATCTGGAAAGTCCCATGGTAGGAAAAAGGGTGGGAAAATGAAATTGGTGGATCTGAGAAGTCTATTGACTCTTTGTGCACAAGCAGTTGCAGCTGCTGATCGGATGAGCGCAAATAGGCAACTGAAGCAGATCAGACAGCATGCTTCTCCTATGGGTGATGGGATGCAGAGACTGGCTCACTATTTTGCCAAAGCCCTTTGAGGCCCACTTGGCTGGCTCGGGATCCCAGATGTACAAAGCTATAAGTACCAAGCCCTCAGTTGCCAATTTCTTGAAACTATACCACCTACTTCTTGCAGTTAGCCCCTTTATGAAGGTCACTAATTTCTTCTCAAACAAGACAATTGCAAAAGCAACTGAGAAATCAGGGAAGCTCCATGTTATCGACTTTGGTATTCTCTATGGTTTTGCATGGCCTTCACTCATACAACGTCTCTCATCTAGACCTGGTGGACCTCCCAAGATTTGAATTACTGGGATTGATCTTCCACAGCCTGGTTTTCAGCCTGCAGAAATGCTTGAAGAGACAGGGCGTCTGTGAGCAAATTATGCCAAGAGCTTCAATGTTCCATTTGAGTTCAACGCCCTAGCACAAAAGTTCAAAACGGTTCAAATTGAGGATCTCAAGCTAGACAATGACGAGGTTCTTGCGGTGAGATCCCGGCATAGATTTAGAAACCTACCTGATGAAACCGTGGTGGCAGAGAGTCCAAGAGATAGTGTTCTGACCCTGATCAGGAAATGGAACCCAGACATTTTTATACATGCCATTGTGAATGCGGCCTGCGATTCCCCCTTCTTTATGACACAATTCTGAAAGGCTCTCTTCCACTATTCTGCTTTGTTCGATATGCTTGAGGAGAATGTGCCCCGCAACATTTTGGAGAGGATGCTGCTGGAGAGAGAAGTGTATGGCCAAGAGATAATGAACATCATTGCATGTGAGGGCTTAGAGGGGATTGAGAGGCCAGAGACATACAAGCAGTGGCAAGTTCGTAATGAGAGGGCTGGGTTCAGGCAGCTCTCCCTTTGGACCAGGAGCTTGTTAAGGTAGCAGAGGAGAGGGTGAAATCATGCTACCACAAGGATTTTATGATCGATGATGAAGATGGCCAGTGGTTGCGACAAGGTTGGAAGGGACGTGTTGTTACTTATGCCATGTCTTCTTGGAAGCCAGCTTATTAAATACACATTCATTTCTACTTATGAATGGTTAAGGTCATTGGATTCACCTTGTAGAATGACAGCCTTTTGTTGTATATGAATTTGCTTGGGATCTTTGATATCTTAAGCTATGGTACCAACTTCCCTCACATTAAAGTTAGCACAAGTCTGTATTTCACAAACACTTAACCCTCTTGTTTCTTGAAAATTCATACATCAAATTATTTTGATAATTATTGAAGAAGTAGAACTTCCTATCATCTATTAACTTTGAATTGTTGGGTAAGTTAAGTAACTAAAGACTTGTAGAAATTTTACTTCGTTTTCCTCCCACTTGAGCACTAACTTGATCATCAGAGGGGATCTCCAAGGGCTCCTAAGATATTCCTGGAATTGCAGGTCACCCTCGATAAGGAGGTGAAGAAGCACATGCTCAGTCTCAGTAGTTCTCATCGTGTTTGGGCAAATAGGTCTATGTTCGAAGCTTTCAAATAGAAGACTTGATCCTACAAAGAGTTGATGAAAACACTCAAGAACCCCGGATCATAGTTCAGTTATTGTCAAAAGCTTAATGCCCAAGGCTCCTAGACAACCCTTACGTCAAGAAAGAATAAGAAACTCCTTGGCAAACTTAATGCCTAAGAAACTCCTTAACAACCTTAAAGCCCAAGGCCCTTAGACGACCCATATGTAAGGAAAAGTTTAAAAGACTCCTTGGCCTGCCAAGCTCCAAAAGGACTCAGTGCAAATCCTAAGGCTATAGTCCAACTACATATGTTCGCTTAACAAATTAATGAAGAGACATTCGTCCTTGGGCAGAGCTTAGCCCCCTGTAAGAAGAGGACAGACACAAAACCACGTGAAGTTCACCAGCCCGTGTCTTTGTTTTCATTATATATAATATGATCAGTATCATTTTGGAACATAATAGGCCGGCGGGCGAATGGCAAACATAGTAGTTTGACCAATATAAGATTTATTTGCATTCTTGACGTTGCATAAAATCCTAATCACACCTTGTTTTTTGTCTATTCATTGGTCAATTTGGTTGCATTTTACACTCCAAGAAAAATTGCTGTCCAACTAAGCTGCCCAAATTATCATTATTTTAGTACATATAAACGACATTTGTCGAAAATTAACTTGTCGGGGTGATTTTTTTTATGTTATAGTACTAATGGTAGGATATATGACCCGCCATTGGTCATAACCTACTTCGTTATCTTCTATGATTTTCAACATCCAAGAAGGCAATCAACCAGGTTATCGTCCAAAGTTGTACTGTAAAGAATATAGAACTTCCACACAGGGGTTTCAACTTTCAAATCAAATAAGCAGGTTTAAATGGGTAATTCTGAATCAGCTCAAACAGGCTATCAACCACTAATGAGCTTAAAGGCCTCTAAACTTTTGAATGAAGAATTTAGAGAAACATATGTATTATTATTCCTTGAACCCTTCTTCTGTAACATTAAAACAACGCTATCTAGAGGCCTGGAAAGAGAGGCAGCACCATCTCACACCAACTGTATCTCTCAGTCCTCTGGCTCTGGGGTTTCAGGTATACCATTTGCATTCTCAGCTTCCTCACTACCCAAATCTTTATATTTAAATTGACTGCTTCTGAAGGAGAAAGTCTTTTTATGCCTACTTGAATTGAACGCTTTTTTCTGTTCAATTCCTACCGCCCATCATATGAACGGACCTATATTATTTTCCTTGCTTGAAAATATCAGTTCTGTTGTGCTTCTGGGGTTAATTTCTTCTTGTTTTCAAGGGACTCTAGTTTGTTTGGTAAAAAGCTCTGAGGTGTATGCTTGAGAGAGAATCAGTAATTGAAATTCTGCACTTTTTGAGTTTCAGGGTGTTACTGTTGTGGCTTCTTGGAAAATAGATGATAATGGATCGATCCTCGAGTGGATTGTACGGGTCAATGGATGGAACTGGATTCAATGAAGACTCTGTTTCGGTTTTACCGTGTCAGGATCTTACTAATGGGGGAGACAAATTGCAGGAGCCAATTTTAGATCAAAATGATATAGATATTCTACCAATTTCTCCCCACTCAAGCTGTAATAATTTAGCCTCCTGGCCGGATGTAGAGAAAGATCCTCACGAGGATTGTGATTTTGGTGATGCAGCTCTCAAGTACCTAAGCCAGATGCTTATGGAGGAAGACGTAGAAGAGAGGAATTGCATGTTTCAAGAGTCTTTGGCGCTTGAAGCCACTGAAAAATTGTTTTATGACATTATTAGGGAGAAGTATCTTCCTCCAGATGATCAATATACAGCCCCTTTCATTGAGGAAAATTCTGGCAATCCAGATGAAAATGGTAGTATAGATTTCAGTAGTTATAGTAGAAATGCTACTAGTGATGGTAACTGCGTGGAACTGGGGAGGAATTTTGATGTTGGAGAGTATAAATCCCCTCATGTTGCCCCCCAGCCCACTTGTCAGTCTTCTTTCAGTTCTTCAAGCAGTGCCAAAAGGGTTCCTAATATATTTAATGACAGTGAGTCTGTTTTGCAGTTCAGGAGGGGGTTTGAGGAAGCCAGTAAATTCCTCCCAGATGGTAATGGCTTGTTGCTTGATTTGGCAAACCACCATACAGAGCTGGAGCTGAAGGAAGGCCCTAATAATGTGGTAGATAAGGTGAAGAAGCAGCATGCAGATAAGTATTTTAGAGACGGGTGGAGGGGAAAGAAGAATTCTCATCCATGGGATTTGGAATCCAAAGAAGAGAGGAGTAGCAAGCAAGCTGAGATGTTTGATCGGGTGTTGCTATGTGGTCCAGAGGAAGATGAAAATGCTCTACGTGAAACCTGGCAAAATGAAACAACCAAGACTCTGCAGCAGGATGGTCAATCAAAAGGATCTGGAAAGTCCCATGGTAGGAAGAAGGGCGGAAAAAAGGATTTGGTGGACTTCAGAAGTCTATTGACTCTTTGTGCACAAGCAGTTGCAGCTGACGATCGGACGAGCGCAAATAAGCAACTGAGGCAGATCAGACAGCATGCTTCTTCAATGGGTGACGGGATGCAGAGACTGGCTCACTATTTTGCCAACTCCCTTGAGGCACGCTTGGCTGGTTCCGGAGCCCAGATGTACGAAGCCATAACTACCAAAGCATCAGCTGCCAATGTCTTGAAAATTTACCACCTACTTATTGTGGTGAGCCCCTTTGTGAAGGTCACTAATTTCTTCTCAAATAAGTCAATTGCAGAAGTAGCTGAGAAATCAGAGAGGCTCCATGTTATCGATTTTGGCATTCTCTATGGTTTCTCATGGCCTTCACTCATACAACGTCTCTCATCTAGACCAGGTGGGCCTCCCAAGCTTCGAATTACTGGGATTGATCTTCCAGAACCCGGTTTCCGATCTGCAGAAAGGCTTGAAGAGACAGGGCGTCGGTTAGCAGATTATGCCAAGTGTTTCAATGTTCCTTTTGAGTTCAACGCCCTAGCACAAAAGTTCGAAACGGTTCAAATTGAGGATCTCAAGCTAGACAATGATGAGGTTCTTGCGGTGAGATCCCGGTATAGATTTAGAAACCTCCCTGATGAAACCGTGGTAGCAGAGAGTCCAAGAGATAGTGTTCTGACCCTGATCAGGAAAATGAACCCAGATGTTTTTATACATGCCATTGTGAATGCGGCCTGTGATACCCCCTTCTTTATGACTCGATTCCGAGAGGCTCTTTTCCACTATTCTGCGTTGTTCGATATGCTTGAGGAGAATGTGCCCCGCAACATTTTGGAGAGAATGCTGTTGGAGAGAGAAGTGTATGGTCAAGAGATAATGAACATCATTGCATGTGAGGGCTTAGAGAGGATTGAGAGGCCAGAGACATACAAGCAGTGGCAGGTTCGTAATGAGAGGATTGGGTTTAGGCAGCTCCCTTTGGACCAGGAGGTTGTTGAGGAGGCAAAGGAGTGGGTGAAATCATGCCTCCACAAAGATTTTATTATCGATGAAGATGGGCAATGGCTGAGGCTTGGGTGGAAGGGACGTATTACTTATGCCATGTCTTCTTGGAAGCCTGCTTGTTAAATTCACATTATGTATACAGGTCATGTTGTGATCGTTTTAGAAGAGTTTGTTTGGTAGTGATTTTAGGAAGTATTTCTATCCTTTCTAATATTTGAAAGATAAAAACTTTTAAATACTAGAAAGGTTAGAAGCACTTCTTAGAATCATTACCAAACGTACTCGAAATCCTATTTAGATGGTTTGTTGGGATTACATGAAATAATGTGTTCCATTTTAGGTATTCTTTGACTATGTTTTCAAGTATGGTACCTGCCTAACTATTTGTTTTGTCTCTTAGCTATACACTATCCCTACTAGGATTATCTTTGGATGGGGTGTTAATCATCTCCTTTTTATGCCCCAAAAGTCTCTCTCCTCCCTCGCTATGTGGCTTTTTCATCTTTGCTGGGATATGGCAATCCTTCTTAAATTAAGAGTGCGTTTAATAGCGATTCTATAAAGTGTTTTTAATTTTTCTAATACTTCAAAAATAAAAATTATCAAACATTAAAAATATTATAAACACTTTCTAAAATCACTATCAAATATACTATAAATAGTTATATGATGAGGATAGCCAACTATTTCTTCATACATAAGCTTCTGTGCTTGCCACTTTGTTTTTTTTAAACTTTGAAGTCTATCTTAGTTTCTTGGTACTTATCTCATTAGACGGTAGTTTTGGAATCACCTCACTTTTTGGTCCTTGAAGTTATCCTTTATATCTAATTATTACTTAAGATTTGAGCTTACTGAATTTAAGGGATTATTAATTGATTCTAGTAATTCAACCCTCATTTTCCAAGTTATTGAGCTATTTAAGTATAGCCTACCTCCATGAGTTTTTTTATTGATTTATTCTACAACTTATCTTACCTATTTTAAATTAGTCCCCGTGTTGCATGCCAATAACCAACTCCGATTATTTACTAGTTTCTTGTATGATTGGCTAGTTATCTTGGCAATTGATTGTAAGCCTCAAAGACCATTTCAAGAGGTGGCCTCTATTTTTCGTGAATCGAGTGCTTGCTTTTGTAGTTTGATTTGGTTTTAGTTCTATTTTTGCAACTTCAGTTCTTTCGATTAGTCGGATTTTTGAATTAGAAGGTCGTAAATCTTAAGCAAATTGATTGTAAATCAAAATTTCATATATTTTGGGAGCCTGTTTACATGATAAAAAAAAATGTTAAACTTCATTTTCGGTCATCACTGGGTCAAAAGCCTTTCATTTTCAGAGTCTGAAAAGCACCAAAGACCAATTACCGTGGCCATCATCCTCATTTTAGGACCAGGTTTTGGTCATAACCTGCTTCATTGTCTCTTTTGCTTTTCAACATTCAACGAGGCTAGCAGCCACGTTATTGTCCAAAGTTTTATATAAAGAATACAAAAATAACTTTGGTCAATGTAAATTACATTTCTGAGGCAACAAAAGTAAACGTGCATGCTTTGAAAGAGTCTTTTATTTGTTGGATTTGCAGTACCCCTTATCTTGTTCCTATGGAGAACACGTGTTATTTTTCCTTTTGTACACGTGGGTTTCAAGTCAAAATGTCAAATAGGTTTGTATGAGTAATTTTGGGTCACTTCAACTAATACATGTCTCATTTGAGGTGATTATAGCATTTAATGAAATGTTTTTGAACATTTATTAATTAGAATTTTAGAATCTATCTCATAATATTTTTTTAAAATATTTTTAGTTTTAAAAATATTTTTGACGTTTGATAAAATTTAAAAACCAGCTTTTAAAATTTTTAAAAATTACTTTTAATATTAAAAAATCACTTAATAGGTGATTTCTTCTCTAAACATTTTTAGAGAATATTTCTATTAAAAGCACCTTAACTAGAAACATTGTCAAATATATTCTTAAGTAGTATTTGATTTTTAAAATTAATTAATAAAAAGAAAAAAAATGCTAAAAAAATGAATCTCTTTTAAATGTTTTGTAATCGTGGAAAATAAGGCACACAAAAAATAATAAGAATTTTTTTTTTCTTTTTTGTATAATTTTTTCCTTGTTTCCTTTCTATTTTTTTTTTTTTTTTTTTTTTGCAAATCAAACATATATGACAAGAAAAATTTTCTTATATTTGGATGTCAAAAAGAAAGGATAGAGAAAAAAAAAGGGGGCAAAAAGGAAGAAAAAAAAAAAAAGAATCCTCTTTCCAAAGTGTATTTTTCAATAATTTGAATCTTCTTTCTATAAAATATTTTCCTTGACATTACAATAGGATAAAAATTCTATAATTTTTATTATTTTTCTTTTTTAATACTTTTTTGAATTTACTTTCCTTACTTTGATATACCAAAAATAGCCATCAACTCTAAGTAAAGGCAAATAATTTTAATTCTTAAGGAAAATAATATTTAAATTTTAAATTTTTATTTATTTAAACTTGTAGGTAAGACACGTATGGGTTAAAGAAAAGGCCTCTAGTGAGTTGAAATTTTTTTAAGCTTTTAAATAAATAATTGGTGGAAAATATAGGTGAAAAAAATAAAATTCTTCACGAATAGCTGAAAATTTTATTATTCCACTTGCTAGATACGGAAAAGGATTTTCTTAAGGAGAAGACCTCATTGAAAATTTTTGCACGAATTTGGAGCAGGTATAAGAGCAATCGAATTCTCCATTGCTTCATGATGAGAGCATTTTATTGGCTATTACTCCATTGTTGTTACCGGCTTTGCGTGCTTTCTGTATACTTCATTGGCCTTTGGGCTAGGAGGAAAAAAACAATTGTGCTCTACATTTTAGGTGCAGGTTGATTAGTCAAGTCAACCTGTTAGTTCGGTCTTCATTTGTGAGTAAGGTAAATTTTGGTAGCTTCAGTGTGGTCATCCACCATAGCACCTATCTCCCAATGTGCTGGTTGAGATCAGGTTTCAAGGTAGACCAATATCTTGGTGGTAGAATTTTTGGTAGCTCCAATAAGAATTATTATTTCTGAATATGGTAATATTGTATATAAAATCTCAAATTTTGGACATGCTTTACTAAATAAAGACGAGCAAGCTGGTAAAAAGTCTTAAAGACGTTAGAGTCTCTGACCGATGGAAGTCTCAATTCCTCCAAGCTGGTAGCACCACTTCATACCTGGTCCATCTCTGAGTTCTCTGGGGTTTCAGGTATTTCATCTTCATCTTCATCTTAAAATTCCTCTTTCTGTATATTTGTATATTTTCAATTCTTTTTTCTGTTGAATTCCCGCTGCCCATTATATTCTGTAGCTTCAAGATCATTTTTGCTGTGCTTTCTAGAGTTCAATTTCTTCTTCAAAGCTAACCCAGTAGTTGAAATTTTGCGCTTTTGAGTTTCAGGGTATTATTGTTGTGGCTTCTTGCAAAATAGTTGGCCATGGATCGACCCTTGAGGGGAATCGAATTCAGTGAAGACTCGGTTCCATTGTTATCGGGTGAGAATCTTCCCGGTGGGTTGAAAATTCAGGAGCCCTTTTTATATCAAAATAATATAGATACCGTGCCAATTTCTCTGCACCCGAATGGTAGTAATTTAGCCTCGTGGCCGTGTGCGGGTGTGGAGGAAGATCCTCTTGCGGACTCTGACTTTAGTGATATAGCTCTCAAGTACCTAAGCCAGATACTAATGGAGGAAGACCTAGAAGAAAAGACTGGCGTGTTTAAGGAGTCTTTGGCGCTTGAGGCCACTGAGAAATTGTTCCATGACATCATTGGGGAGACATATCCTCCTTCAGGCGAGGAAAATTGTGGCAACCCATCTGAAAATGATAGTATAGATTTGAGTACTTGTAACAGTAATGATACTAGAGATGGTAACTTAGTGGAACCAGGGAGGAATTATGATAAGTCCCCGCATTTTGCTTCCCAGTCAACTTCTCAGTCCTTCAGTTCTTCAAGCAGGCCAAATATTGTCTTAGATGGTTTTGTCGATGTTCCAATGAGTACCCTTAAGGTTCCCAATATATTTAATGACAGAGAATCTGTTTTGCAGTTCAGGAGGGGGTTTGAGGAAGCTAGTAAATTCCTTCCAAATCGTTCTGATTTGTCAGTTGATTCGGCAAACCATAATACAGGACTGTTGGTCCCTGATAATGTAATGGATAAAGTGGAGAAGAAGCATGGAGGGGAGCATTTTACAGATGGGTCAAGGGGAAAGAAGAATACTCATCGAGATTTGGAATGTGAGGAAGTGAAGAGTAACAAGCAGAGTGCTGTTTATAATGAAATGACACTGACATCAGAAATGTTTGATCGAGTATTACTCTGTGATGCAGATGCATATGAAGCTGCCCTTCGTGAATCCTTTCAAAATGAAACAAGCAAGACTCTGCAGCAGGATGGTCAATCAAAAGGATCTAATGCTGGAAAGCCCCGAGGTCGGAAGAAGGGTTGGAAAAAGGATTTGGTGGACTTGAGAAGTCTATTAACTCTTTGTGCACAAGCTGTGGCGGATGATGATCAGGTGAGCGCAAGTAAGCAACTGCAGCAGATCAGGCAGCATGCATCTCCAATGGGTGATGGGATGCAGAGACTGGCTCACTATTTCGCTAATGCACTTGAGGCACGCTTAGATGGCTCTGGATCCCAGATTTGCAAAGCGGTTATTACCAAACCATCAGCTGCCCAATTCTTGAAAGTTTACCACCTACTTCTTGCAGTGTGCCCCTTTTTAAAAGTCCTTAATTTCTTCTCCAATAAGACAATCGCAAAAGCAGCTGAGAAAGCAGAGAGGCTCCATATTATTGATTTTGGTGTTCTCTACGGTTTCTCATGGCCTTCACTTATACAACGTCTCTCAACTAGGCCTGGTGGGCCTCCCAAGCTTCGGATTACCGGGATTGATTTTCCAGAACCTGGCTTCCGACCGGCACAAAGGGTTGAAGAGACAGGGCGTTGGATAGCAAATTATGCCAAGAGTTTCAATGTCCCATTTCAGTTCAATGCCCTTGCACAAAAGTTTGAAACAGTTCAAGTTGGGGATCTCAAGATCGGTAGCGAGGAGGTTGTTATAGTGAGGTGTCGATATCGATTTAGAAACCTCCTGGACGAAACAGTGGTGGCAGAGAGTCCAAGAAACATAGTTCTGAATCTGATCAGGAAGATGAACCCAGATATTTTCATACACGCCGTCGTGAATGCGGCCTGCGATGCCCCCTTTTTCATGATACGATTCCGAGAGGCTCTCTTCCACTATTCTGCTTTGTTCGACATGCTTGAGGATAATGTGCCCCGCAACATTTTGGAGAGGGTGGTGATCGAGAGAGAAATATTTGGCCGAGAGATAATGAACATGATTGCGTGTGAGGGATCAGAGAGGATCGAGAGGCCAGAGACGTACAAGCAATGGCAGGTCCGTAATGAGAGGGCTGGATTAAGGCAGCTCCCGTTGGACCAGGAGATTGTTAATATAGCAAAGGAGAGAGTGAAATCATGCTACCACAAAGATTTTATGATTGATGAAGACGGCCAATGGTTGCGACAGGGGTGGAAAGGACGGATTATTTCTGCTATCTCTTCTTGGAAACCTGCTTACTAAATTGATGATTGTTGCTAATTAGGAATGGACAAGGTCTTTGGGTTCTCCTCAATGTAGAAATTGAGCCTTTTGTTCTATATCAAGAAGCTCAGTAGCTGGTTGCTGCTGATCTTCTTTAGTTCTGTCCGGGCAGTTTGTGTCCATGGAATGAAAATAAAAGAACAATGAAATGAGAGAGAGAAAATCCAAGAGTGAATGTGAAGTAGAGTATAGAATGGAAGCAATAAACAGGAGGATTTTTTTCCTGATCATTTGGGGGAAAAATATTGTAATAGCCCAATTTATATTGCAATTAAATGCATAGATGTCAACTTTAATAGTAGAAAAGGAAAAACAAAATCATTGATCAAATCTCTGTTGTGCAAAACCCGACAAAGAATAATAATAGGGAGGAAAAAAATAAAAAATGAAAATAAAATACACAATTATTCACGTGACTTAGACCAGTCTTAAGCCTACATCTAGAAGAGGTATATGAAATTCCAAATGAATCATGTTCAATGACCGAAAATACATGAATAAATATTTTTAAAAAGGTAAATGAGTTTGTTTTACAAACTAATCAAGATCACAAATACTATATTTAACTGAAATTAAAGGAAAATGACTTAACAAAATTTGATCTAATGGATGCCCAAAGTGGTTTATGTAAAATATGACTTTTTTTCAAACTTTGTGAATGACGTTTAAAACACTCAAATAGAAAATGGAGATGAGACATCAATTTCATTTTCATTTATTAGTATATTTAAATTGTTTTAAAAATGGAATAAGAATTTTTTTAAAAAAATTGATTGGTATGAAATCAATTCTTATTCTAATTTTTCTCTTTTATTTATTTATTTATTATCATTATGATTCACTTTCATTCCTAGTTATTAATTTTTTTAAACCTCCATGAATGGCCTGGAGAACTAAAATTCAAGTATATTTTAAAAAAAATACATTTAATATAAATTCAAAATTTTAATATATGATTGATTTGAAAATTATTGCACGTTTCAATTTTTTATTTATTTTCTGTACATGGAAAAAACACACAATGTGTTCCTGTGACCTGGAATTGGAGAAGCAATTCCCGTGGAATTTCATTGAATGTGACTTCGAAATTTCAGTTAGCGCCGTGGAAGGTGTTGACAAATTTCCTCTAACCGCGTGTGGAAATGTCTCTATTTGCTTTCTCTCAGAACTTATATCAATGTTTTGGGCAGGTACGTTTGATGAGTTTAATAAGAGGAAATAAACAACAGGACAAAATCTGTTGACAGCGGGCATTTGGGCGGCCAGGATTTTCTCCTGCTCCACCTCATCGGCTCATCCTGAATTTCCAGAATCTCCTCTTTCTTTTGTGCGTCTGTCGCTGGTCCTCCATAATTTACAACTCATCGCCTCCTCTCTCAGGCCTCATAGCACGTACCAATTGTCGTCTCACTCGATTCCAGGTTTTCCTTTTTCCGTTGCTTCTTCTTGATTTTTGCCATCTTTTTCTTTCTGTTTGATTGTATATGTATTCTCGTAATATATTCTTTTGCGTCAAGATTTCATGTTTGTTTGTCTCTAATGTTCTTGGTTTGGCGTAATTTTAGGGTTTGTTTTTTTGCTTGTTTAATATTAGTTTGCTTAATGAAAACTGAAAAGTTTGGGATGTTTTTTTGTTTGTTTGGGAGCGAACCGTTAATTGGAAATTTGCTGTTTTAGGGTTCAGGTATTGTTGTTGTGACTTTTGGAACGTAGATGGTCATGGATCGATCTTTGAGTCGATTATACCGGTCGATCAATGGAATCAAGTTCAGTGAAGACTCTGTTTCAATTTTATCTGATCAGAATCTTAGTAATGGACCGGGATCGGAGGTGCCGCTTGGTTGTGTGGATATTCCACGATTCCCACCTGATCCGGGCTCTAGCAATAAAGCCATGTGGTCGAGTGTGGGCAGGGAGGAAGATCCTCATGAGGACTGTGATTTTAGTGACGTAGTTCTTAAGTACATAAACCAGATGCTTATGGAGGAAAATATAGAAGAAAAAACTTGCATGTTTCAGGAGTCCTCAGCACTTCAAGCCACTGAGAAATCATTCTATGATGTTATTGGGGAGAAGTATCCTCCTCCAATTGATCACCGTTTGATGAAATCCTCACCTTATGAGGAGGAAAATCAAGAAAACTCATCTGAAAATAGTAGTGGGAAATGCAGTAGTTATAGTAGTAGCACTAGTTCCACTAGTGATGGTAACTCGGTGGAACATGTGTCGAATGGTGATCTTGGAGAGTGTAAGTCGGCTCGTAGTGCTTCCCAGTCCACTTCTCAGTCTTTTTTCAGTTCTTCAGATGGTGCCAGTAATATTGCAAATAGTTATGTGGATTCTCCAATGAGTACCCTGAGGATTCCGGACATATTTAGTGACAATGAAACTGCTTCACTGTTCAGGAAGGGGGTCGAGGAAGCTAGTAAATTCCTTCCAAATAGTACTGGCTTGTTTGTTGATTTGGTGACAGAGAATAGTAGGGGGTTAGTGAAGCAAGATCCTAAGGATGTGGTTGTTAAGATGGAGAAGAAACACGGCAATGAGTACTTTACAGGTGTGTCGAGGGGAAAGAAGAATCCTCATCCAGAGGATTTGGATTCAGAGGAAGAGAGGAATAGCAAGCAGTCAGCGGTTTATAATGAAATGACTGTGAGATCAGAAATGTTTGATCTGGTCTTGCTATGTAATGAAGGGAAAGGTGAAGCTGCTCTTCGTGAGTCTTTTCAAAATGAACCAAACAAAACTGTGCAGCAGGATGGTCAATCAAAAGGATCCAATACTGGAAAATCCCATGGTAGGAAGAAAGGTGGCAGAAAGGACTTGGTGGACTTGACAACTCTACTGACTCTTTGCGCTCAAGCAGTTGCTGCTGATGATTGGAGGACAGCAAATGAGCAACTAAAGCAGATCAGACAGCATGCTTCTCCTACGGGTGATGGAAGGCAAAGAATGGCTCACTATTTTGCCAATGGTCTTGAGGCACGCATGGCTGGCTCTGGAACTCAGATTTATAAAGCAGTCATTTCCAAGCCAACATCAGCTGCTACTGTCTTGAAAGCTTACCATCTACTTCTTGCTGTGTGCCCGTTTAAGAAGCTTCCTAATTTCTTCTCAAATAAGACAATTACAAAAGTGGCAGAGAGAGCAGAAAGGCTCCACATTGTTGATTTTGGTATTCTCTATGGTTTCCAATGGCCTTCTCTCATACAACGTCTCTCTTCTAGGTCTGGTGGACCTCCCAAGCTTCGGATTACTGGAATTGATTTTCCACAACCAGGCTTCCGACCGGCAGAAAGGGTTGAGGAGACAGGACATCGGTTAGCAAATTATGCGAGGAGTTTCAACGTTCCATTTGAGTTCAATGCCATAGCGCAGAAGTGGGAAACAATTCAAGTTGAGGATCTTAAAATTGACAGTGATGAGGTGCTTGTTGTAAACTGTAATTGTAGATTTAGAAACCTACTTGATGAAACTGTGGTTGTGGAGAGTCCTAGGAATATTGTTCTGAATCTGATCAGGAAGATGAATCCTGATGTTTTCATACAGGGAATTGTGAACGGGGGCTATGGTGCTCCCTTCTTTCTGTCACGATTCCGAGAGGCTCTCTTTCACTTTTCTGCCTTGTTTGATGTACTTGAGGCTACTGTGCCTCGTCAGACTTTGGAGAGGACGCTGATTGAGAGAGAGATATTTGGTTGGGATGCAATGAACGTCATCGCATGTGAGGGCTCAGAAAGGATTGAGAGGCCAGAGACATACAAGCAGTGGCAAATTCGTAACCTGAGGGCTGGGCTTAGGCAGCTCCCTTTGGACCAGGAGCTTTTTAATATTGCAAAAGAGAAGATCGAATTATGGTATCACAAGGACTTTGCGGTTGACCAAGATGGCCAGTGGTTGCTACTAGGATGGAAGGGGCGCATTATTTTTGCAATCTCTTCTTGGAAGCCCGTTCAGTAAATGCATGTTCTCTATTGCTTATGAATGGTCAAGATCATGGAATTCTCATCACAGACGAATTCCAGCCTTTGGAAGCCTTTGGTTCTGCTTATTTCACAGATTAAACGGGAGTTGAATTTGGTTGATACCTTCTTGTAATCATGCTATGAAATATGGTTTCAAATGGAGTCAGCAATGACAACAATTAGTTTTTCGTAGAAAGAGATGACAGATTGCAAAATATAATGTAGGAGAAGATACTTCATGTATCTCAAGACAACGGTATCTACTTTGTGAATCACTGAACGAATAACTCATGACATTCTAGGGTATAGTAAGCTTTGACATACACATGTTTATAACAAGTGATTTAATTCTGTTGTACAGTTTGTATATATGTAAGTGTTACTTCAAGGATTATTTAGAAAAGCTAATTCTTTTTGGGTTATGACTTTAATATTGCTGTTAGTGCTTGGGTGCTTGTGGACTGACTTGCTTGTGGGCTTCATGTCCTTGTGTGATTGATTATCTTGGTTCATTTCATATGGCTTCTAGTGATGACTGTTTCTCATTGTTCTATGATAGGACAGGTGTTTCATGCTTGATACTGAAAAGATGTATGTGATGTGGTGTTATTTGTTCTGATTTTGATGGTTGCATTGTAGTTGGAACCTGCGCGTCATTTTCTTATCAGATGAGAAATATATGCTTCCTGAAGTTTTCAGTTATTTTCAACATGCAAAATATAATCACATTATAATTTTATTTCCCTTCTAGAGGATTGGCTGAAGGGATCTATTTGCACGTTTGATTGACTTATCATCATTGTCATCGTCGCCGTCCTATTAATTTATTAGTATAGTTTAATTAATAAGTGGTTAGGATAGAGGGTCAAAGGAAGCAGGGGATCATGGAAAGAAAGTAATTCAAAATAATAGTGTTAATTTCATCTTAAAGTCCTAATCTTGAATTTTCTTCCAATAATTTGTATCAAGAGTATGCTACATTAGTAGAGAAATGATCAAGATCCAATTCCTGATGGACTGGCACTGGCAAAATGAATTATTCAATTAGGCTGGAGTAATCAGTGGCAATCTGTGTGCTTTTTGTGTTGAGGGCCTGTGCAAAGAAGAAAAGGGAGGTGGATGCAATGACCCATGAAATAGAAAAAGTGAAAAACCAGCCTCCAAATCTGACTTTGAAAATGGGGATGGCAGTGGTATCCTTGGATTTCCTGAAACATATTCGCTACGCGGTTTTGGATTGAATTTTGAATCCAAGCAAATAACCTTGACTTTGGGCACAAAAAACGTTGGGAAGCATCCTCTTCTTCCTCTCACCTCTGTTGCTAGTGAAGAAGGAAAAACTTGTTAGAACAAACTGCCTAGACAAAACAGAGCTACACAAGGATTACTTAAAAGAAAAGCTAAACAAGGATTAGCCAAGGGAAACCAGATGAGGAAAAACAAACTTTCTGCTCTTGCTTCTTATCCCTGCTATCAAAGGGGAAAAAAAAACTTGCTGCTAAAAAGGGAAATTACCTAGAGAAAATAGAGCTAAACAAGGATTACCCAAAGAAAATCATATAAGAAAAAACACGCTTGCTATCATTGTTAAATATGATTAAGCCCACAATCTTCCTTATTTCTACATTACATTTCTTTTATAGAAAAGAGAAGACAATTACTTAAAAGAAAATGGAACTAAACAAGGATTAACTAAGGAAGACTAGATAAGAAGATACTTGCTTCCATCATCTATTAGACCAACATTTTTTATGATAATAAAATTATGCTTAAATTTAATGGTTACATATGAGTGTGTGAAGCAAGAATGATTTTCTAATAAATATTCAAGAAGAGACAATGGTGGACGTAAGATTTAAAGTTTGAGGCGGTGATTGGCACGTGCATGTAATTTTTCCTATAGTTATTTTGTTCACTATGATTATACATCTAAATTCTAATACATGCTAACTATTTTTTAGAAGCTCTGTGAAAGTTTTTAGAAGAGAAAAAATAAAAAAAGAAAGAAAAGGTTCACTCGACTTCATTTTCTTTTTATTTTTGGAATTAAGGAAGGAGGTCTAACTAATTGAAAAGAGACCGGCAACAAGATTTTTCATTTTTGTATGTACAGTGTGCTAATTAAATGTTAAGACTTATTTGGAAATGTTTCTAAAATAAGTTATCAAAAGATGTTTTTAATAACAATTCTTAATTATTTTAAAAAACAAAATTTTATTGAGAACTTAAATATAAAAAATAATATTTTTATCTTATTTTGTTGGAAGGTATCATATATGTACGTATAATACAAAAATTTTCAACTTCTTTATCATAATTTTAATTGTCATTTAGAACGCTTTATAAAAAAAAAAATGAAAATACCTAAAATTTATTGTTCAAAAAAAATAATTTGTCTTTAGAATAAATATTCCTATCAAAATTATTTTAAATATGATCTTTGAGTTAAAATAACTATTTTTTCACGTTCAACTTTCCAAACCTTCATAGAATACAATAGAAGCAAGTGGAGGAAAATAGGGCGTAACGTAGTTATATCTACAAAAGCCCATGGCTTAACACCACAAGTCCATTGTCGTCTAGTCCGGTTTAGGATACCTGGCTTTCACCCAGGCGACCCGGGTTCAAATCCCGGCAATGGAAGACAATTTTTGCTTCTTTTTTTTTTTTTAAAGAAAATATTTTTGTACACGTGGCAACATGGTACACTTGACCGATTTGACAGTAATTCGTCTGAGGGAACATTAGGGTTTCTTTGCAGGGAAGAGCAGGAAGAAGAAGATGAGCGGAGCAGGAACGCCTGATTTCTTTTACAGGGAAGCTCAGCGCCTCGGCTATGCGGCTCGCTCAGCTTTCAAGGTCGCCTCCTTTCACCCAGGCGACCCGGGTTCAAATCCCGGCAATGGAAGACAATTTTTGCTTCTTTTTTTTTTTTTAAAGAAAATATTTTTGTACACGTGGCAACATGGTACACTTGACCGATTTGACAGTAATTCGTCTGAGGGAACATTAGGGTTTCTTTGCAGGGAAGAGCAGGAAGAAGAAGATGAGCGGAGCAGGAACGCCTGATTTCTTTTACAGGGAAGCTCAGCGCCTCGGCTATGCGGCTCGCTCAGCTTTCAAGGTCGCCTCCTTTCTTCTTTTTCCTATTTCATTATGCGCTGTTTGGTTACACGGAATCTTTAGGGAATGAAAGGAAAATAGAATGTCGAAATCCTTATCTTTATTGGGGACTTGAGAAAAGAGAAGGAAAGGACTCCACCTCAATTTTTCCAGTGCAGCTACTTGATTCACGATTTTAGAAAAAAGGCCGCCTTGCATGCACTGTAGCTATTTGGTTCAAAATTTTATTTTTTTTCTTTTTCACAGTTTTCTGCAATCGACCAGAGGGCTGTGGATAGTAAGATATAGTTTATTTATCCTCCACTCTTTCTGTCTCTATTGCAAGCAGTTGCTTCAGATGCAGAAGCAATACAAACTGATAAAACCAGGGTCATCTGTGCTTGATCTTGGATGTGCTCCTGGTGCTTGGCTTCAGGTTCAGTCGTATTTCTCTTCTTTTCCTTTTATTAAACCTGCCTGAAGCTATGTAATAGCTTTCATGGTGTTATAACCTCAATGTAGGTGGCTTGTCAGTGCTTGGGTCCTCTAAAGAACGGTGGGGTTGTTGTGGGCATTGATCTGAAGGTGATTATCACATGATTCTTTTATGAGTCTATTGGTTTCTTGCTAGCAAGGGTATTAACCTATAAAAGCAAATAAAAACAAATTAAAGGTGTGGATTGGAAGATTGAGGCATGGCTTTTCCATTTTATTACTATGTTTTAATATGCGAACTGTGGTATATGCAGAACAGAAGGTGAAGGTTCCTTCTATGCATTGTGATTCGAGGGTTAAAACTGTTTGTGCTGATGTCATGAAACTCCCTAAGGACGAAATCAGGGCATTCTCACCACAGGTAAAAGATTGATAAATTCATTTGACACCTTTAACATATTTGCATTTCAAAAAGCTAGGTCTGTTACCAGCTCATGCCTTTCTGATTGCCTGGAAATGGAACTTGCCCTGGGCAATTGCCTTCTTTTTGTTTGTGCTGAATGCTTCTTCAGAATGGTTTTTTTTTTTTTTATCTCTCTCTTCTGATCCATCATTTCAATTTTAAGAATTTAGTTGACATTCATAAATGAGAAGAAGGTTAAGCATTTTGAGTAGTCCTTGGCCGAGTAGCTCTTAGTCTACAACAAGTTTTAGTTAAGGTTAGAATGCTATGGTGCACCTCTTTTAGTCTTAAGAAGCCTGAAAATATATCTGTTCATGGCATAGTAGTCAAACATCTCTGTCAAAGAAAAAAAAAGTTATCATACTTCTCAAATAGTTTTGGCATACAAGGATGATAAATTCTAGATTGTTTCACTAATTAAAGTCATATCGTTTTGTTAATCTATTGCTTGGGTTGGCCTGCTTAGTTTTCAAAGTACTTGGGCCACTGACTGCATAACGGCATGTGAAACTCACAAGCAATAATATGAAGTGTTAAACCATTTACTAAATCTATGTCTAAACCCAACCCAACCCAACCCAACCCAAACTCAATTTCTGGCTGTAAAACTTATATTAATTGCCTAGTTCATTGGAAAATTGAACTGGATAGCCAAACTTCAGGCTTCATGAGTAAGCTTCAGCCTAGCAGCCCCTCTAGCCTTTGTCTCATGGTAAAGGTTTGTTTGAAAATTGTTCTTAAAAACAGTTTTCTGTTCTTTATATCAGAAAATCATTTTTTAAGAATTTGAAAACATGTTTCTTAAACAATTTTGAGGTGTTTTTAGGTTTTTTTTAGAATGTTATGAGCAACAATTGAAAAGATAAAAAATACTTTAGGAGTTTTTGTATTGTACGTAAGTATACAGCATTTTTATGAAAAATAAGCTAAGAAAACTATTGATAGCAGGGAGATGATAATTTATTGTTGATGAATTTGTGTGCTTAGGCTCTAGGGTGATTTTGCACGTTTAAGTGCCCTCTTTAAAACTATGTAAGAGAGTGGTAGAATGCTCATATTAACATTTGGTGTCATTAGGTTGTGTTTGACCTCATTTATGAGAAAATGCTCATAGATGTTAACTTAAAAGGTTTAATTCTTCAACAAAGAGTTTCCCTTTCCCAGAAAAAGGAAAAAAAGAGTAAAAAATCTTTGAAAAAAGAACTGGTACCAAAACATCACTGTGTTGAATCTCCAACCATGGGTCAATTTGTCTTTGATCCTATCCAAAAACCAAAAAAAAAAAGGTAGTTTTTTTTCAAAGGTTAACTATTTTTGCATCATTCTTTATCTATATCTTCTCTCTCTAGTGGAGCTACCCACAGTTTTGGTTTGTGTATTGTGCAGCGGAAGGGATTTTCAGTGATACTTTCAGATATGTGTCCCTTGGTTTCTGGAATCACAACTAAAGATGCAGTTTTATCTGCAGAATTAGGCATGCAAGCACTCCATTTGGCTGTTGGAGGGCCTGCCCTAGCTCCTTCAGACGATGAAATTCAGAAGGGGGAGCATCATGATGATTCTACTTCTGGTCCAGATGATGATGGCATCCTCCAGCCAGGTGGCCACCTTGTCATTAAGCTTCTAGAGAGTGAAGATGCGCAAGGTGGGCATTTTTATTGCAGGGTACACACAAGTGCTCTTCCCCTTTGTGTAGTCTTATGTTTCTCACTCTCTTCTGGTCATTTGTGTTGCAGGATTTAGCCAGATTTGCAAACCACTTTTCAGAAAGGCATCATGGTTGAGGCCTAAAGCTACAAGATCTTCATCGAGGGAGATTTATTTGATTTGTCAAGGGTTGCGATCATAGGTGATTAATTCAAGTAGTTATCTCCCCCCTTCAATTGAATTTTGGCCAGCACATTTTTAGGGATGCAGGAAATACACAGTTTTGTAACCTAGTGAGGTTTGTTGATTCCATTGCACAAGCATGTATTTCTTAGAAGAGAAGCGCAAAAACATAAACAGATTCATTCACTGAAACCCTTTTAAAGTATTAGAAGAAGAGAAGCAAAAGACACTTCACAAATTCACAATTTCAAAATATAAAAAACGAACCCTGAACAGGTCTCTCTTATATCTCTCAATTTACAAAATAATTTAACTCCATATGTGCAGAGTGTTTTCATCGAATATGTGTCCGTCCCATTGACCAAACACCTGTATCTTTGACTGGTGCCTGAAAAGAGATGAAAATGCTAATTAGACGCCGGAAGTTAACCACTGATTGTTTGTTTTCAAAGTTTGGTCATACTTACCGGTGCTTTCATGGAAGGGAAGATATTCCAAAACCGTAATGTCTCATCCCCTGCTCCAGTCACTATCGTCTGCAAAAGCAATTTTCACTTATCTAAGTTTTTCTTATATAGAGCAGCATTGTGTGCATATGCGATTGTAGCAGAATTCCACTTTACAGAATTCACGTGTGCGTCTGTGTGCATGTATGTATGACCATATACTAAGTAGAATGCTTCAACCATGGAGAAGATAGCACTGTACCTGACCATCCGGCGACATGGCAAGATAAAGCACTCGCAAACTATGGCCGGTTAGAGTTGCGACCTATTCAAAAATCAAAGGAAATACAGATTTAGTTAGTTTGTGATGGAAAATTATGCCGAATTTTCAAGAGGTTCATACAATTAATACCTTTGTCATTGATGGGTATTTCCAGACCATAATCTGATTCTGGGAATAGCCATGAGTGCTGACTAGCTCGTTCACATTCTTACTCCATGCCAGATTGCATACCTGAAGGTAAACCCATCGAAATTTGATTCAGTATGTTACATATGGTGGTCCTGTTATTGCACTAAGACTATGCCATGCCATAAAAGTTGAAACCACACCTGGCTTCCTGTGTCGACATGGTTTAATTGATTCCCATTTGTAGTACTCCAGAAGCGGATACACCGATCTGCAGTCCCACCTCCAGACGCGAGGAGGCCGCTCTGGTGAGGTGACCAAGCTATGGCCTTCACAGCAGCTGTGTGCTCTGTCAACTTCAAAACTGGTTGCTGAGAATGCTGGTTCCACACCAACAGCTGATCACACAACAATTAATACACTCTCATTCAGTACTTCACTAAAGTTGGATTGTAAAAATGAGGCGGGAAAAGTACTGGTGGATGGATATATACCTGATTATCATTACCACCTGATGCAAGTTCTCTATCATCATGGGACCATTTCAGCCCACACACCTGAGGATTTAAAAATCAAGGATTGAGATTGGTTGTCATTTAGTCATCAAAAAGAAAATGCATCCAAGGTTCTTCTGTTGGATTCTAATGAACTTACTTCAGATTTGTGCCCTACAAGCTTGCTAACAAAGTCATTTGAAACACGAAGATCGTGTTGAAGTATATTGCGGTCTCTACTTCCAGAAGATAATATCCGCGAGCTCCAAGCCAGGACCCCGGTCCTTGTTTGGTGTCCGCTCATGGTTCGGACCTTCTTGCACTGAGTTCCATCCCACACCTGTTACACCACCAGTAATTTTTGGTCTAGTCTCGACTGTGTATAATGACAATACTGACTCTGTATAAACAGATTTGGTTAAAATCAGAGAATTATGTACCTGAACTTGACCAAGATGTGTACCAATCGATATGTATGAACCCTCTCGGGTCCATTGGACCGAGCAAACACTGTCACTGGGCCCCAAATCACACAACTTGGTCACCTGAGAACAGAAACAGCAATAGATAAGCTTTTGCAGTGATGGAAGAGGAAAAATTAAAATGCATGGTTGTTCAAAGCGCTAGAAATATCAGACTCACCTTGCTGGTGGATGCAGTCCATAGATAAACACAGGTGCCCAATCCAACTGCAAGCACATTCTGTGAAGACCAGTCCACAAGGTTCAAGTAGAAATCATCTTGAAGTGATGGAGCATCCAGAACCTGCAATCATTTGGCATCCAGTCAGCGACCGTTTCCTATATTTACTTCCGGATGTTGTATGTGAGTGTTTTCTCAGAAACCAAACAGACTCAAGAACAAAAATGATAATAGATCTAGAAACCTTATGGGGTGTCTTGGGGACCTTCCGAGGCGGCTTTGGAGGCGTAGAAGCTTCACTAGAAAACCCGCTATCAGGACCAAAAATCGAAGGGGAAAATGGTGAATTAGGCCCCGAATGATCCGTCTTGAACCTTAGCATGTTCTTGCTGGGACTCATCGGAGATCCTTGACCTGCAGGAGATGAAGAACCAAAATCAGACCCGAAAAGCTCCTGTTTCAACAACCTAAAATACGCTTCGTTTCCGCCTTCCTTAACCGGCGATGCCTTCTCGATTAGCCCAAAAGTATGAAGCCTTGACGAAGATCTGCAGGGTATGAATCGGTCGCTACAACTTGTAGATTTCGACGGGGACGACAAGTTTGATATCGCCCGATAGGAACCCGAAAAAGTCTCAAGGCGCAGAGAGGTTTCAGACATCCCAGCTGGGAGATTCAATCCACTTTTCCTTCTTTCACTGGAATCCATTTCTGGGTTTGCTTGAGCTCGAGTTCTCGAGTTGTCGGGCGTGATGTAGATGAACAGATATTGAAAACTCCTCTCCTCTCTCTCTGCAATAGAAGAGGGGTTTTCTAGGGTTTTAGGGAGGAGCTTCGTATTTTGATTGGAAGAGGGGTATTCTCTGCAAAAGGCTCCCAAACGGTCGAATTTGGTAAGGATAAGGCATCAGGAAGGTCTTGCTTGTAAAGGAAAACATTCCCAACGGTTAGTTTATTTTTGGAAGTAGCCGTTGCTTTCAGTATTATTTTTTTAAAATAAAATTCACATTTTATACGATTTTATTATTAACATGGAGTTGGCTCCTCGCCCATAATTGTGAAGCATAGCTGCATAAGTACATGGTATCATTAATTAAGTCTTCATAAGAGTTTGATTATAGACTTTTTAATGCTAATATTTTCCTTCAAGAAGATATCCTTATCGTTCCTACAAGAAACCACCACACTTACTTGAAGTTCACTGTTGAAATCAATGGGACAAATGTTGTTACACTTGAAACAAATTTTTTGTTAAAAAAAATTAAAACTACTTTCAACAATAATTTTTATGCAATAAAAAAAATGGAAAGCAGAATTTTCAAACTGTCTTTTGATCCACTAAATGTAAAATGTGCAATAAGTTTATTGTTATTCTTTCTTAAAATTTATTTCTCCCTTTTTTTTTTTTTTTTTTTTTAAAAAAAAAATTTGAGAAAAAACAAGCGAAAATAAATTATTTTCATATATTACTTTAAACATAAATTACTTTTTCTTTTTTCGTTTTTATGTAAAAGTTAAATAATTTAAAATATATAATTTGAAACTAATTTTAATTATATATATATATATATATATATATATATATATATATATATATATATATATATATTTTTATAATAAAATCAAATATGAGAAAACATTTTTCTTTAATATTTTTTATTTATTTAATACTTTCCAAAAACCAAATATACTCTTAAAATACATGTAAATTTCAATTTTGAATTCAATAATATACCTTTTTTATATGAATTTTCAAATTTGAATTCAATTCCAACAAAACATTTATGCCTTATCTGGCCAAGTACGCGTCTCATTACCAATGATGAAGCCAAAACAAATGTTAGGAGGGCAACCCTAGTCTGTCCTGTGAGATACAGGGGCAGTCCCCATGCTTGTACTTAGGTCGGTACGGTCCAGAATGCATCTCTCTCTGCTCAGAAAAAAAAGGCATCACCATCACAAATGAACTGAATCTATAGCCTATCATTCCCACTGGCGTGAAACAACCTCCCTCCCAATCAGGCAGATTCCTCATCATAACACATTGATCAAAAAGGATTTGAACCCTACTTGTGTTGGTGATGAGAGTCGCTCAAGCTGTACATCAGGATTTTGTGATCACAGCACACCCACTAAAACTAGCTATATAGCAAATGATATTTGAGGATGAGATACGCCTGAATGCAATGAGGCCCTGTTGAGCTGGTCTAACATAGCAGGACCAGCAAGGCTCACTAGGATTCAAGGCTTTAAAGGCAGCAGCAGCAGGTAAAAAATAAAGGAAGCTGAATATGCTCCATTTAGATGGATAACACTAGCATAGGTGAACCCTAAAAGAAACCCTGCGAGCTTTTTAGTTCCATTTATCTCACAGCCACACAGCATCTCTCCTGATCGCTAAAAGGGTACTTCACACAAGACTAGGTGCACTCGTACTTGCAATGCTGGAGCCACCTACATTGTTTTACCAACACCTTATATATAACATAGACTTGGCCTCCACTGTTTGCTGGATTCTATGCCTAATAACAAACCCAAGCATCATGCAAAAGGTGAATGTATCAGCACATGATTGACTTCTCTCCTCTTTTAAAAAAGTCTGAAGCAAACTGGGGGCACGTTCCCATTGAAATGGTAAGGCTCAAGCAGTGACATGATAATTAAAATTAACGTGATCCCTTCCTAGCAGACAAACAAGGAAAAACTTTGAAGAGCAATGTCAATAGACTATGAGCATTGGTGTTTGACAGCAGCAGAAATGACATGAGGATGATATTGGTGGATATATGTGGTAATATTTGACAACAGCATAAAAAAGCATGAGGGCATGAACTGCCAGAGTTCTGCAGTCTGTCTAAATTGTTAAGTATTTAATGTCATCCTAGGTCCAAGGCATTTCTTAATGTGGTATCACCAAAATAATCATAGTGTGTACCTCAATGTATATCTACGAAGCCAATCTTCACCCTTTTCATAGTAGTCTGTCTTACTGAATGTTTGCCCCGGAAATTGCAAGGATGCAGCATAAACAGCTGCACCACGCCATGCATCAAGAACTGGATCTGATGCTCTGACCACTCTTATTGGTGATCCACAAGGACGAATCATCCGGATTCCAGCTTCTAAACGCTCACGAATACCAGGGAAGAGACAGCTACCACCACTTAGAAGGATCGAATTGGTCATTCGCTCGTCTAAACCTTGGCTCCTAGATGGCAACCTCCTTATTGAAACCCCAGCCATCTCATCCACACCTACCTGGTCCACCCCTACTAAATTGGGATGAAATAGAATTTCTGGGCACCGGAATCTTTCAACACCAAACACAATCTGGAAATCTTCCTTGCTGAGAGGACGGAAAGATGGGACTTCGACAACAGGTTGAAAGGGTACTAATTCTGGTTTGGAAACAAAATTTGGATCTATGTCCTGACACAATGAAGATCAAGAAATTGATAACCAGCCCATATCCAAAAGTAACCTATAGCTAAGAAGGATAAAAATTATTGAGTACCAGTTCAAAATAGTAGAATGAATAACTGACCTGTAGCCTAGAGGAGATACGGGCCAGCTCTGCCTCATATGCATCTGGTCCCTCTTCGTCATCATCATTATCTCTGCTCATCAGTTTGTAAAGTTGCCAATCTTCATCTCTGGCACCAAAAGTATCCTCACCTTTTCCTCGATCAAATGCTGCCGTTGTTAAGAGGCGCATTCTTTCTTTCTGGGCAGCATTTAATCTCTCACCACGACCAACACCTCCAGATAAATTATGATTTCCATTTGTGTGGTTTCCATTTGTCTTGTGCCGTTTCCGCTGCTCAACTTTTTCAGAAAGTTCTCTGTATTTAGCACGTAGCTGCTCCAAATAAAGTTCTGGGTTCTCTCTACATTTAAAAGAAAAATTAATTAGTGAACAAGAGAAGGAACAAGCCTGTAAACCAAAATAAGTAGTGTGTACAATATCTTCCAAAACATACTAAGACCATTTTCATAGATCCAGGGCATCCGCATCTTGCAGCAAAAAATGCAGAGGCAATAGTAGATGCCCCACAAAATACCAAAAACAACTGAACACTAAACAAAGGGTCCACAACATATTAGTTGGAAGACTTTGATGAACTATGCAACATACAAGCGTTTTTCTTCATCTTGTTGATTTTGCCTTTCTCGTTCTAATTCTTCTTCAAAGCGTTTCTGTTTAGCTCGCTGACGGCCCTCAGACGTGGTCTTGAGAAACAACTGCTTCTTCTTTTCCTTGAGCTGTCAAGAGACCATAACCAAGAGTAGATATATCATCATTGACAAGAGCTTTTAATTGGTTGATATTATTCCAATCATGATGTTGCATTCTCACACCCACAGCACTCCTCAGCATATCATTCAGAAGGTGTTATACGCAATCTAGCCCAAAATTATATGTGGAAGAAAAAACATCCCAAAACTATCTCATGTATGAGAGGCAAAGGAATATATACAATTGCAACTTTATAAAGGTCTCTGGCTAACCAAGATGCTTGGGGAAAAAAATATGTAAAAATTTTTGTGTGAGTAATAAAATGGGGAAGCATATAATCAGTCATTGAGTATAAAGGCCTACCTGCTCTGGGGTCAGCATGTTGTCAGGGATATTGATAAGAGGATACTTTTCAGCTGCAGAGGGATCAACCTTCTCCTCAGTTTCAGCTTGTTCACCCTTTGGTTCACCTTTTGCTTTTCGTAAAGACTGCATTACTTTTGCACGAGAAGATTCTATTTCCTGCTTAGAGACATAGCCAGTCTCCGCCAAGAAAGATGCAATGTCTTTCTCTTCTACATTTCCAAGCTGCTGAAGAAGAAATTCCAAACCTTGAAGTTCATTTTCTAGTTCATTTATCCTTGAAGATCTCTTTGCCTCAGCCATTTCCCGCAATCGTTGACCTTGTCTTTCCTTTATAGCTGCCTTTCTCGCAATCTCTTCTTCTGAAGGTAGACCCTCAACTGGAGGTGGAACCCATGGGAGCTGCCAACACCTTGTTTTATCTTCAGCTTCCTTGCCTCCTTTCTGTCATAGAATTACAATGGATCACCTTCAGGGATGATTGGCAAAGAAAATGACTGGAGGAAGAACCAAGTTAGAACCTGAAATGATTGAGCTTCTGAAGCATAATCCGGTGCAATATAACAGTGCTCCATCTTCAAGTCTTCAACCTTTTCCCATGTAATTCTAGACCTGTTAAAAGCGTTTTTAAAAAACACGATTAGAAGTTGAAACATAGAAAGGTCACATTTGACAGAAGCAGGAAACAAATATGGGTATGCTCACATGTGATGAGGGTATTTGAGCGAAAGAAGTTGCTTCAAGTAATCACTGACATGGAACCCACCAATATTTGTTCGGCAACATGCTTTATAAACAGGCTCGCCATCAACAAACTGGAAGCAACAAACATCACCATCATAACCACCATCATCATCATCATTCACAAGGATTACTACAAAACAGTCTTTGACAATATGTTTTATCCTGTATATCAATTGTATTTCATCCATGAAATATATAAATGGGAATTGTATATTATTTCAATACAAAAAAATGCCATAGAGATAGATTTAACTTGGCATTCATGCAAACCCTAGAAAGTGGAATTAGAAATTGACACTGTAGATTATCTCTTCTTTTGCTGATGATAGGGTAAAGGTACAAAACCCACAGGAAATTGAAAATCCAAATTTATGCATATGAACACATATAGAAGTGTGATAAGAAATACACAAATTGTGAATGCACTGTTTCATTTAATCTGGCCAATGTAAAAGTCCTACTAACAGCACATCCATCAATAACATATAGTGAAAATCAAAAGATCTTCACCTAATTTAGCAACTGTAACTTCGGTCAACTCCTGCAAGTTTTAATCTGGCACATGTGGTTATCTCCATCAATATAGTACATATTACTATTCTTTAAAAGATCATAAAGGGCATCATACCTTCCTAGTACCTTGCCTTGCTTCAACTATGGTTATCATGTTGCATTAATCCTCCCCTTTCCCTTCTTTTTCTTCAGAGAAAAATTCCTTTTCCCCCTTATATTTCTTTTTTTCATTAGTCTCCCTTTCTTTCACAGTAAAAGGAGCCAAGTAAAAGCAATCAAGTATAAAAACTTGTATCTCAGGTCTTACAAGGAATTTCTTTTTGATAATTAAATTCAGTTGGCAAATCCAAAAGCTCTGGTACCATCCATCTTTGTCAAAAAGTTCCAGTTGGAAATCTCAACTCTGACTGTGAAAATAGAAGTTGGTTGAGACTTCTTCCCAATTGTAAGAACATCTAAGACCAAATTTCACAAGGCTTACAGTGTGAAAGTTAGGGCTGCAACTCGGGAGGATGGAATTAGGTTGAAGGCCAACCCAAGCTTAACTCCATCCTACCATAATTGCAACTTTTCAACCTGAGCTTGGGTTAGGTCAGGTCGATCAGACAGGTTAGATTACTCAGTGCTTCCTTTTACAAATCTACTCTGTGTTCCTTAATACATACTGCAGGATCTTGTTTGACAAACTAATTCATCAATAGTGGGGTGTTGACATAAGTTACAAAAGTAATATAGAAACTTAGAATGAACAATGAAATTTATCATAATTTTATATAGAAGAAACAATAGGAATCATATAAAATTGGGTTTGTTATCATATTTATAGCTACTAACAATTTTAAATGCAATAGAAATCTCTCATAACTTAAAATTTTTGCATTATCCTTGATAAAAATAAATAAATAAAATTTAAAAAATTAAAAAAAAAAAAAATTGCTACCTCACAAGTATATAGTCAAATTACATGGAAATATTTGAAATGATAACACATGTATTATATTAGTAGAACAATGCCTTGAACCCAAGCCCAACCCAATTTGAGGTCACATTAACCCTGCTCAACACAAGATTTCCTCTTCAAGGTGGGTGGAATTTGAGTCATGTTGAAGCTGTCCAATTTGAAATCCTAGTGGCAACCAGGCATACAAGAGTCATGAAAACATATTGATCTTACATCAAAAGTGTTTTACAGCATTAAAACATTTTACAGTGTAAAAGTTTTACATCTAAATATATAAAGCCTCATGAAACTTACGTATCACTCATACATGCAGCAAAAGTAAGGAAAAACATAAAGAGAACAAAAAAGGTTAACGCCTGAATGCTACATAAAATAACAAGGTCCTGTCTTAGGAACAACAACAACAATAATAACTTATGAGACTTGTCAAAGAACAATATAACCATGAAACAGCTATGACAAGGTCATCCTTTGACTATTTGCACTTACTATCATGACAAGCTATTATACTTGTTCCAAACAGTTAATCCTAACCACCTCCATTGTGGGAATATCCCATCACTGTAGTAAATATCAAGGTTAGTAAGACGTACTGGGATAACATGAGTAGTGGTAAATCCTGGGCACACCACAAGACCATCTTTATCACAAATCCCAAGCTGCTGGTTATATTTATAACTGAATGCAGCATCAACACCAAATGCTGTGATCTCAGGAAAAAGAAAGAAAGGAAATTAGGATATGCAAAAAGAAAGCCAAAAAAATTAAAAAAAGAAAAGGGAAATATACATGGCCAGAGCCATGCAAATAATCATTTCTGAAGAGAGGGGATGACAAAAAATAATTTTATTTTCAACACACATATCTCATGCACCAAATAAAGAGGGCAACAGATATAGCTAAATGATCAGGCCTAACCAATTACAACCAAACATGTGACCAATTTATGGCCTAGAAGAAGCACAAGGAAGACCATGCATCTGCTAGATGATTATTGAGACGGCTCATCTATATACTCAATCAGTAAGTTTATAAAATCTAAACCTTTTAATACAATTGAAAATCAGGGCTCATACCTACTGATGGAACTCCATAAGTTTCAAAAAGAAGCTCTGCCATTTTACTGCGAGACTGAACCGGGTTGCATACACATTCTGTAATCAGGACAGGATGATCAACCTGTTCTGCCCTCAAATGAACAAAGTAAAAACAAAAAAATCTTGTCAACTTAATGCCGAGCAGAAACTTTAAGTATCCAACATGAAGAAATTGACATTAAAAACTGTCCAAAATCAATATAGCAACATAAGTAAGAGCATGGTAATAGATGTCATGCCTGTATCAGAAGGACATTTGGATGGCAATTTGATACATACCGTTCGATTTTGCTTTCCCTAGCCTTTAAGATGATTTGGTTTCCCAATATTTTATAATGAAGAAGGTGATCATGAGAGTGTGCCATCATTGTCTCCCAACTAATTCTTTCCTTAAATCAGCATCATTAAGACAGGCATGGATACAAACACACCTATGGATGTAATGCCGCTATAAATACAAACACCACCTCATCATGAAATGCCAGATATTGATCAGCTTTTCAATTCAAGGCCAAAAGACCATACCAAATGGGGCTCGGCCCTTAAATTGAGGGCCATGCCCAAACCTAGGGAGGTTTAGGCTGGGCCCAGACCCAAAATGCGTAGGCTGAGTTTTAGGACATTTTACTCCCCTATTTATCTTCATTAGAAGGAAAGTGCCTTCTTCCTTTACAAGTTAAATTGTTTATAGCTACTTATACTAGATGTAAGACTGGTTAATTGACTATGAACTGCTAGCTTATATAAGACGTTTTTACTTAAGAAGGAAGTAGTTGCTTTGTTACAAAGCAACCTAAGCAATAAAAGGATGTAAGGGATCTCATGGAAAAATATGCTAGAATTAAATTAAGTGCTTTGACTTTATGTAGCATGTCAAATTCTCTGAAAGAGCAATTCCCAATGGAACCCTAGGTGCCGATTCCTTGTTTTACCTTATTACCTTAATGACCTTTTGTTGTCCCTTCTTTCCATCATCTCCAACTAATTTCCCTTCCACCATTGATTGAAGAATTAAACTTACAGCTACCATCTCCATGGAACAACCTATCATGCATAAACTTAAATCTCATGATCTCAGCTTTTCCTGCATCAAGGCAGTTCCCAAACTCCAATATTTTCTGAAGATGAATCTTTTTTAATCCACTATACATGAATAAAAAAGGGTCAAATTAAAAACTATTTGATAGTCCTATCCCACCTCAGTAGTGTACTTCAGTCCAAAGATATACTTGCAAACCATAAAATTTCAACATATTTGCAAGGAATCCAAAAGGCAAGTCTTTTTAGAATGAAAAATGCACTGTATTAAGAGATTATATTAATCAATGCAATAAAAACCACAACCAGAAACAATGCTAAAGAAAAATTTAGCAGAAACAGAAACTGCTGAACAGACCCGATCAAGTGCAAAAAAAAATTTGATGCCTAGGCATTGGATAAATATTCTCTTAGCAATAAAACATCAAAATGAAAAGAAACTGTCAGTTTTTTTCTGTACCTGTGATCCATCTGCGCCCATGCGCTCAAACCCGTAGTCAAGAATCTGCAATAGGCAGGATATAATGTGTGAGGCTACTAGACCTATACTATTGATTACTCTATTAGCAACACACAGATACTGGTGAGCACACATGCAAAAATAATCAATGTCTTACATGCTCCTGATCTTCCATCACAAATTGACTAAAGCACTATTTATGTAAAATTGCAAAGCACAAAAAATCCAACCTTTGAAAAGAAAAGGAAAAGATATCTTTGAAAAGCACTAAATTATCAGAGCAGTTGGCATGCAGTAGACTTCTATTTTTCTTCAACAAATATATTTTGCAAGGTTGCAAATCAACCTTCCAATGCTATGCCTTACAACAAATGCAAGGGAGAAAATAATACAACTTTCTAGATTGTTAAATTTTACGTCCTGGATCTAATGTTCCACAATTAGGGTGGTTTGTCCAGATTGCAAATGGATTAAAGTTTTATGGTAAAACTTTCTGCTCTCCTATGTTCATTTTCTTTTTAGTAGATATTTTCCTTTCTTGTTTATTAGGGTGAGCGCCTGACAAAATCACAATTCAAAGTTGAACAGAAAATGGTGAGACAATAGAAAGCCTAGATAAATCAGGAACTCCTTACAGATATGTTTGGTTCCTATAAAATTTATGGGAAAATATGGGGGGGAAAAAATAGAGAGAATAAATAGAAGGAAAGAAAAAATGAAGGAAAATAAAAAATAAATTTAAAGTCAAACAAATTATTTTTATATGCACGATACTTCAAACTTTTTCATTATTTTATTTTTTTCTATATAAAGAGTAAATAATTTAAGAATGCATAAGTTTGTAACTAAATTTAAATATATTTGATTTTCTTTTGTATTTTCCATAGTAAAACCAAATATAAGAAAATTATTTTCCTTATTAGTATCTTTTGTCTTTCCATAGTACTTTACTAGAACCAAACATAGAATATATATCCAAAAGTAGAATTAGGATCAAGATGAGCAGATAATTGCAGGGGATAGAAAAATTCAAAACAAATTAGCACACTGAGAACATGAGAACAGTCATGTGATTACGTAGTCAGAATTAGATACTAAAACGAACTTACATATTCCATTATTTCAAATTGATAAACAACATTGCTGTCAAAAGCTGAGCGAGGTGATGAGCGGGTGCAGTCGAAGTATTTCATCAATGCAGGATCATGGTCACCAACAATTGTTACAGTTTCACCTACATATGATAAAATATGAATCAGTTCAATCAACAGCCACAAAATGCTTTACTGCATAGCTTTTAATGTATAAGATGTATTAACTTTTTCATTCATGAAAAAAGAAAGCTTAAAACAGGTGGATGGAATTTATTCAACTGTAAGTCTGTAACAATATCAGACCACCCACACTACCAGTTATGATGTCCAAAAACATATCAGCCCATGGCACATTACACCACAAAAAAGGAAATTCAGAATCTTAGCTACAATCTTAGGTTCTAAACAATCTTTACTTCTACACAAGTAAAAAGACACACCCAAAGAGAATGCTTAGACTAAAAAGATAGACCCTCATATCTGTTTCAAAATCATTAAAAAACATGGAAACTAGCAGAAAATGTACACTATAATCCGTCTCAAACCACTAAGAAATAATAGTAAAGGGCAAAAATGTTAGACCCCATGAGAACTTTATGGTAGGAATGGACCTATAAAAGGTCCTAACTGTTACACAGAGAGAAATGAGATGTTTCCAAGTTAAAAGTGTTTGCATTATGCAAATACTGCCTGTAAAATTCTCCCTTGATTATATGCTTCTTTTGCATCATGGGAAGTTTGAGGAAAAAAATAAGGAAGCAAAGCGGGAGGAGAGAGAAAGGGAAAGAAAACAAAAAATAGGTTTAAGCTCAATGAATATTTTTTCCCATAATCTCTGATTTTATTCATGTTTTAAATAGAGAATGAAAATTTAAAAATGCATAAATTTTTAAATAATTTCAGTTTTTTAATTTACTGTTGTATTTTTCATGTCAAGCAAATAAGAGAATTTGGGATTCCTCCCTCTTTTTTTTCTCTTTCTTTATTACTTCACAAGATCTATGAACAGGGAATATTTTTTTCTTCTTGTGGAGGCATTAATTGGAAATATAGGGTTTATTTAGGAACGTTTTCAAAAATAGTTTTTAAGAAGAGCTCTTAAAAATAATTCTCAATTGTTTTCAAAAACAAAGTCTAAAAACAAAGTTATGTTGGAAAACTCAAATATGAAAAACAGTTTTTTGGGCTTATTCCCAATAAAAATACTAAGCATTTAGGTAAAATGCAAAAGTTTTTAAAGCATTATCTATATTTTCAATTGTTGCTCATAACACTACAAAAGCAGCTGAAAAACACCTAAAATTTATTCTTAAAAAAACTTCATAAAAATTGTTTTCTGTCAGAAGTTTGCCAGCCGTGTTTCCTAAGTTAGAAAGTTGTTTCCAAGAACAATTTCCAAATAGAACCATAGTCACTAATGAGAAATGAAAGGTAACACTAAAACCAGTAGGCAACCAAAAGCGTAAGCTTAGCAAAGATGGTTTGGTAATTGGGAAAGGAAAGAATTATTGCAAACTCTCGAATTCCTTTATAAAAAAAGAAGACAGAATGCAATCTATGCCATCCAGTTTTCCCCTTTTTTTATTTTTTATTTTTTATTTAAGGATGGGGGTGGGGATTGGGAAATTTCTTTAAACTAGTTGTTTGTTTGGTTCCCGTGAAAATTAAGTAAGAACAAAATAAAATACTAAATCACATGTTTGTTGTGGTTTTTTTGCTTCTAGGAGCCGTTTCTAAACAGAATTTACTCATTCGTCTTTTCCAATATTTTCCCAGGAACCAAACGGGGAAATAAGTACAGAAAAAAGTAAAATAGGAAACCGAAGAATAATCGCGTACCAGTAGCTTTGTGACGCGGCCTCTGAACGATGTTGCGGAAGATGATGCGCGGGTCAGTCTCTCCTGCCCATCTGAACCAAATATCAAACGTTCTCAGATTACAAATACATTCAATTAAAAAGAAAAAAAAAAAAAAAAAAAAGAAGTGCGTGACTGTGTGAAGGGTATACCCAATTCGGAAATTGGATCCTCCATTATCTATGACAATGGGGCAGTTGGAAGAGAAGAGTGTGTAATCGGACTGGAGACTTGTTTGGGAAACGAAGGGCATTTTCTTTCTCTATCTCCGTGGAACGACACTGGGGTTTTGAGGTTCAACTGCCCTCAGCTTTTGCCCTGGATTAAGGGCAACTCGAACCGTGCTGAACCGGATTGTTTAAACCGCTGAGTCGAACCGGGTTTCGGTATGATTTAGTACCTTTCGAGCTCCAAGATTATACCTACCACAAAATAAATCTATAAAAAATATTTCGTTAAAAAATAAAATGTTGCGACAGAGAAAGCTTTAATGCAATCATCCTTGATTAAAAACACAAAGATAAAATAATTAACATAAATGACACACAAGATTTTTACATAATTCAGCCAATCATGTTTATATCTGAAAGATAATCATTTCACTTTATAATAAAAAATATTATAAAAGATAAAATCAAAACATTACAGATAATATAATAAGATATAACACTAAGTTCTCAAAATATCTTATATTTCTCTATTTTTCATATACCTATCTTTACCCTATTGTGAGATCTCTTACTTCATCATCAGATACCTCATGATCTTCTTTACATCTATATTGATCTCGTATAGTCTTTACAAACTCATCTCCATCTCATAATCTCCAACAACCTTCCTTATTGTATAAAGAAGTCTAATATTACAATAATGTATCAACTTATAAATATTCTCTATAATATTTTTTACAAAAAAAAAAAACTAATTTGGAACACTTCCTAAAAAAAAAACTAAAAAAAAATCTTCATCTAGCACTTATTAAGGAGCGCTCATGGGTCGTTTTATATGATGCCAGCCCATTTCACTAATTGGAAAGTTGGGCCATCCAGAGGCCCACCTGGTTGCATGAAATAAGGTTTATTAGGTTTAAGCCGACACATCTTTACAAGGAAATATGAGTCCAACGTGTCGGAGAAAAGAATGTGTTAACTTTTCAACTGCACGTGGCGGTGACGTCCCGTACGAAAACGACGCATTCCACCCTCACTTTTACACGTGTACACCAGCATCACCACAAGCATCTTTATAAGCCCATTCCAGAAAAATGGAGGGAAAAGGAAGGGTCCAGATTCAAATGCATGTGGTACCGAAAATGTTTCCCGCGCCGACTTGTGGAAGAAAGTCGGTGGAAGTAGGGGCACAGTGATCCACGCAGGCACAAAGTGATGACTTTGAGAGGGCCACATGGACTCCACGTCATCGCCGCCTCCTGTTGCTTCCACCTCAAGCTTGGATAAGTGAAGGAGGGGCTTATGGAGGAAGCCAAAGCCACCCACAATTCTCCACTATATCAGCTGTTGCATGATTGTTGGGTGCCTGTGTAAAACAGAAAAACAACACTTTACCACCTATCCTCATTTCATAGCTATCTATCTATCTCTCTCAATGGAGGTGAATGAGGCAGCGGGGGAGGGCTGCAGGACTCCCAGGCACAGTGGGTGTCTCATACCGGCGGTCTTGGCGTGCCCGCCGGCTCCCAAGAAGAAGCCATTCCAGGGGAAGAATAAGAAGCAGGAGATGCCCAAGAATGGGTATTTTCAGCCACCGGATCTGGAGGTTCTGTTCGCGATTCCATCGAGGAGGGAAGCTTGTGCGTAACTGGGTGATTTGTAGATAGTGTAATCTACGTATATATAAGTATATGATTTATTTATTATCTTTGAGGTCAGGAAACCTGAAAATCAGTCAGATTTGGCAAGTATACGTGAGGATTGATTGATATATAATAGAATTTTGTTCGATAATTGTAGTCTGTTTTGATGAAGTTAAAAGGGCATGCTGTATGTCTAGCCTGTAGGCAATTCTTGTTTGTCGTGTTGGTTTTTTATCGCTATTTGCTTTTTCAGATTCAGAAGCTCTTTCTCTACCCCTTTGTGGATTTTACTTTTCATGTTATAACTTTTGAGCAGATCTCGAGGCTGGTCTGGGGTCTGAGAGTTGAGGGTCCATTTTCCATTAGAAAGCCCGCTCCATTAGCAGCCCATGCTGAACCCTTGGGGCGTGGATGTGTGGGAGGTGGGGCTGGGCTTTGATTGAATCAACTCCCTGGCAAAAACCCTTGGGGCGTGGGTGTGTGGGAGGTGGGGCTGGACTTTGATTGAATCAACTCCCTAGCAAAAATGAAGAGGCCCAATGGCTGGGCTGTCAGCGTATGGGTAGCCCAGTTGGATATGCCCAAGCCACAACTCTCCACTTTGCATCCCCCTTTAAAAACATCCGAGCTCATGATTGGATGGGAAGGTTATATTATTGGGGAGTAATGATTCTGTGGGAAATTATACCGAGAAATGTTATGAAAGTCATGGCAAGTGGAAACTGGTAAGAGCCTGGAGGATAAGGCCTTGCTGATGGATTTGAGTTATTGTACTAACTCAACAAAGGGCACTTTTGTACTTGACGGGTGTGGGTACGGTGGTTTTACTTGGACATTGGATTCCCCCTATAAAGACCTAATGTATAGGGTCTACGGTGGGGGGTCCATTGGCTCCACCCTATTATATTGTTCCCAGGCCATGGCTACATCATTGTACGGTCTCCAACTCATTTCACCATAGCAACATCATGAGATTTCAACTATGTACCCGCATCCTGCTGAAAAGGCCTCGCCCAATGCACTTTAGCAAACAGCTTCCTCTAGCTTCATCAGCCAGCCCAAATCACATGCATGCAGAATAGGCATTCATACATGTAATCTATTTGGGTAGTTTTTTTGGTAATCAAAATTTACACATGGAATAAAGAAGACAGCATGAATCTTTGATATTTTTTTGGGTTGAGTGGGGTCTTCGTGTTGGGCCAAGGTAATCCAATCAAATGCACTAGTAAAGATATGGTAGGCTAAATAGAGATGAACCCCTTATCAAAGGTACTAAAAGGCAATTAAATGTCTGTAGGACAGCCCTGAAACACTAGAGAGAAATGATAAAAGGTGACTAGAAATGGCTAAATGTGAAATGATATAGGCTGCCACTTGATGTGTCCTGCCGGTGATTCAGCTTTCTGCTATAATTGTTGGCAAAACTGCTAGGACCAAGTGCTAGCTGACGCCTCTCCTGCTGGTTTTTAATCTTCATGTATGTCCTGTGTCCAGCTCTCAACCAAAAGCTCCCCAAAAGAGAAAACAAAAAGACCATCTCATCTCTCTATTATTAACCACTTCTTCCCTTTCAAGTACATTCATTATTATTAGTTCGATTTGACCAGATGAACCATGTTTTCACTATTATAGCGTGATTGGGACCACTACCATGGAAACCATGCCAAAAGTTACCGTCCATATCAACAGGCTGGTTCATACCATAAATTCAATCCCAAGCTCAAATCCTCTGAAATTATTATTTTCTTCCAGGACAGGCCCACGCGGGCTATATATTTTGAAAAAAAAAAAAAGAGTTAATAGTACCATCCAAATAGGTTTGGATTCAATGTTGTTGGCTAGGGCTTTAACAGAAGTTAATAGCAAGCTTTCACATGGTAGGAGTGGTGAGAAAATAGAAGGAAGTTGGTACACTTAAGGCAGTTTCTTTTAAGGTACTACCCTTGCATGCATGCATGTGTTTTGCCAGTAAAATTTTAGTAAATTGCCATGAATACATTGCCTCAAAGGAGAATTAGTCAAACCGCAGGTATAACACTATGACTTTTTCTTGTATTATTCCAATAGGATCTTGACGCGTGCCCATGTACATCATCCATCTCTCGTTAAGAGAGATAGAGAGAGTTCACTCAACTGACAGCTTATTAGACATTTTATTAGATGAGATCAAATGAGTTGGTGGTCCTCAACTGATCAATCATCACATCAGATGGAGCTAAGGAAGCTCTAGGGGTCAGGCTTATAGGGAGATGATCAGAGAGGAAATTTAATTGGTGGCGGAGTCATTTCTCAAATTTCCTTTTGCGTTGCATGGCATCATCACACACTAAAACCCCATCAATTGATGCAGTTTGTGAGACTGAAAGAGGAGGACGGCATATGCTTACACCTACTCCAAGGCATACGTGAAAGAGAGAGGACCAAAATAGCAACTCGATCCATCCCATGGACCATGCATGAGACGGAGCTTGTTTTTCTCACGAACGCATAAGCCCTCAACAATCTTTCAGTCTCAACTTCACCACCCAGATTCCTCCGAGTAAACCCGATCTTTCTCCTCTCTCGATAAGATGTTAATTTTATTTTGAACTCAAGGACATGAACACGAATACCCAAAAATTCTTCATTATTTACAATCATAACTTGGATTTGGATTTGTCTCGGTAATTACGAAACCCAGAACCCCTGCAACAATTTGGGGAAATAATGGGTGTTTGGATGCTTTGGAGCTCTGTCCTGGTACTGAGACTGGAATTGAATTACTGACCACCTTTGAAATTAATCTTTAGGTGGTGAGGGAGGACGAGGAGAGCAAAGAAAAAGTCGAATTTAAAGAAGGGTGGGGAAAGACATTAAGATAGAGTGGGTGGGAGAAATAAAGTAACTGAAAGAAGGCTATACCATCAGTAGGCTGAGGACATTGGAATTTCCATATGGAGTAAGCTATGGTTGCAGTTACTGCAACATAGCACCTGTTGTGTAGTATCCAAGCCTATCTTCAGTCTTCAGCGAAATTTCCGGGTAATATTTGACAAATCATTTCAGTGCTGTTTAATCTTCCCAACGACCAAACAAAAGCACATTAGGGTTTCACTGGTTCTACCCGAAGAAGAAGCCAAGAAAGTATTAACTGTATTGATTCATTAAAAACACTAATAGGCATTTAGAAGGAGCTTGAGCTCGGATGATGCAATGATACTCAATAGGAAATTAAGAGTGCATTTGGAAGTGATTCAAAAAAGTGTTTTTAGTATTTTTAACATTTAAATAATAAAAATTTTCAAATATTAGAGATATTAAAAACGATTCCTAAAATTACTATCAAATAGACTCTAATTAAAGGTGAATGCACCAATCAATTTGAATACTGAAAATTGAAAAAAACCTATGTATATACAGTTGAATGACAGTGACCCAGCACCTTTCTTTCTAATAAATTGAGCACTTTTATAATTGTGTTTATGAAGTTCTTAGGCAATAGAATTAGTCCAATCTAGTTGAATAAGGGCTTTCTGTGATTAATTTATAGGGCCTATGTCACTATGATATATGGTGATGGCATTATAATAATCATTTTCCTTAATTTAAAAAAAGAAGGGGATGAAAATCACAGTCCAGTTGTCATGGTCAGATATTGTTTAGAAAATATCTAACTGATAACGAGCAACGACCCACTCACAGGAATGAGATATTTAACTGCAAATAATAGGAAAACTTGCTTGGGAATAGCACAAGGGTGATGAAGATCAGAATGGTCCGGTTTTAAATATCTAAATCAGGTGTTGGTGAAGGAGTAATGACAGCTTTTTATTGGTTTTGAAAGGAGGAAAAAGGCTGTTGGCCACGAGAAAAGCACGTAGCCCCCACTCGTGTAAAAAGAAGATCTGAAGCAAATCCATGACTTAAGGGAACAGTAGGTTGTCCTCTACACTCTCTTAATCTTAGTGATGCTTACATGAGCTTGGTTGAAATTAACTTGAGAGAGACACTTGTGATCGGCCCTTTCGTTTGTTTCTTTCCCACATTTGAGCTGGGAGCATGTGATGATGATGAAGAGGACGATCCATGTCACCCCCCCTCTCTCTAAAGCTTTTTTGTATTTTTATTATTGGGTTTTCAAAAGTGAATAAAGAGGGTGTGATTTGACACACCAATGAGGAGACTTGAGTAAAACTTGATTTAAAAACCTAGTTCTGTTTAGGGTTAGGGCTCAAAGGTTTCCCAGGAGACAATTATTGTAATTGTTATTATTTTAGACATCTAAGCAAAGCACAATGGTAACTGTCAAAAGATTAGCTCCTTCCCCCCAAGTTCATTGGCCTCCTCCTTGTACCCCGACTTTGAAGTTCTCAATTTCAGTTATACATTTATCCACATGCCTTATTTTTACTAAATTGTCTGGACATAGCATGACAATCAAATTTCCCTTGCCTTGGTGATAATTTGTGATAAAATCAGACAATTCTACATAATATAATTTGTGTTGTGCCCTATCATAAGAATTTAAAAATACAATTAATCATATGCACCATAAAAGTTGGGAGTAGCATGTTGGACGAATAAAGTCAATATCTGCTGATGCTCATTTTGTTATATATGTGACTAATGGAATGAGAGCATATCAACTCAAGCTAAGTCAAATCATTAGATAATCCCTGTTATCATGACTTAGCAATTTTTTTTATTGCAATAATCATATAGCCTTATACTTCTAATCCTAATATGGGATTTGAAAAGATTTTCTTTCTGGTGCCCAAGTTGCAGCTGCCTATTCATTTGATTGAGATTGCTGAATTTGTTTCCTAAGGTGGTCAAATTGATGGCAAACTATAGGTAGCTTATAAAACCCTCTATCTATGATCCAGAAAATGCCCCTGATAATATGTTTTTGTGACTCACTTATCCTAATTGAGGGCTGATGAGAACAAACAATTCAATGGAAAGAGTTTTAGTTTTTTCCGCTATGAGAGAGCTTACCGTTAATAGCAGATAAAGCTGCTAGGAATGATACCATATCATTTTTCCTTCTCTACCCCACACCGGACTTCATCACATGCCAGAATATTTCCTTACTGAAAAAGAAAAATAGCCCATTTTAGGAGAAGAAAAACAAAATTCTGACCCTAAAAGAAGAAACAGTTTGAAAATAATTCCACCAAGGTTGTTTTAGGTTGTCTTCACTCTCATTTTTCCAAACCAAGCAAGAACTCTGACCTAATCCTTTTTCAAGCATTCAAAAGAAAACATACATACATATTTTGAATAGGATTTTGAAGGACTCATCATGATTTAAAAACTAGTTGCGGAGTTGGAGATATTCGAAAGGGGATTGGTGGGTGCGACTAAGAATCAGCCAAGCTGTCGAAGCCTCGAAGATTGAAGAGAGGAGTGTCAAAGGAGTTAGTGGCGTGACGCGTGGAATAGTGGAAAAAGGGGGGAGTTTCTGACTAAAAAAGAGTAGTGGTATTGTTATGGTACACGGTCATCAAAGTAAATCCATGGAGAGCAGTTTGTACGAGGAGGATGTGTGGGCTATGCTCCACTACTCCGTGTTCGACGCTTGTCACTCTGCTGCGCCTTTCTCCTCCATTCCGTACAGTTGCAGCCCCATCAATGTCACGTCCTCATCTCTTTCCCCTCCATCTACATGCGTGGTTCTCGTTTCTGTTTATATATTACCTGCTTTTATTTACAGTGAATACCCTCTATGAACCCTCTGAATTACCAACTTGTCCAGGGGAGTCTCCTTAAGTGAATGAAAGATTAAAGTTTCCAATGGCCTCCTGGTCCATGGATGCTCCCCAAGGGCTTTTCAAGTCACCCCTTCAGTACAAATAGTATATATTATGGGTATATTGATATTCTCATTCATATGTATCTAAAAGGAAAAAGATTCACTAAAAGCTTTCTTGACTATTTGTTGAAAATTCAGAATGGATGTTTATATGCTTGTGATAATATTCCTCCAGCTGCCATGTATGCTTCCATTTCAAACACTCCATGATTTATGTTTTGAGCATTGCTATATCTTGTGCCTAATGTGGCGGACATCCTTAGACCATTTCGCTTTCCTCCTCCTAAACCAGGGCCTAACATGTCTGCACATTAGTGGAATTGGTGAAATTACCCCATCGGAACATTAATCTTCAACTTTTGTTTATCACTTTGTGAAGACTATTGAGGTGAAGCTTAGAACCGTTTCCATGGATTTAGCTTTGGACAATGTGGCAATTGATCCCTGGGGAAGTGTTTTAATTTTCCATGGTAATCAGTAAGAAATTGGAAGAACTGAATTTGGTTTGTTTCTAATAGCATGTAATAAGTTGATAAGGAGCCAATATCACAATTTGTTTCATATTGGAGATATGTTTGATTACTGAGAAAACAAAAAGGGAAAAGAAGTCATCTGAAGTATAATTCACTTGTTTAATTTCTATTAACTATGGAGGGACAATTAAGATTCTTATTCTTAATTACATGTTAAATCATATTTGCTTAACCTAATGATTCAAACTTATCTTAATTGCCATAATTATATTATCAACATATTTTGTCTTTCTTGTTGAAATTAACAATGATTAATGCGTCTCTCCTAAGTCGCGGCTTTTTGCAGGTAGTGCGCATGCGGCGTATGCAAATAGTAGCGAGTCATGATACGAATTTGTATAAAAAGATTCAATCATGTGATCTTATGTTAAACCCACTAAACATTTGAATGCAAAGAACTTTCCCTTTTGTTTAGGTCAGGTGATTTGCACAGTAATTTATAAGAAGGTGAGAACTGTGGAAGCATAAAATAGTGTTGCTGTGGCAGAAACCAAACAGGTAATTTAGAGAGACTTCAATATCAATGCTGCAAAGTTAGCCTTTCAAAGAAGCGAAAGAAGAACGGTATAAGGATTTGAGAAGGTTGAAAAGGGACCACTTCAAATTTGGTGGTGTATCACCTAAATTTAATTGTGACAAGTATGGCTGAAAATTAATGAATTGTAGTTTGAACAGTAAGAATTGAGGCATAATAGGCTTTACTATAGGAGAAAGAGGTGTTTACATCTAAAACAAAAATGAAAAACAGTTTCTAGCTAGTAAAACACTTAGCTCAAATGTGTTTACAAGCAAACACATTCTCAGAAAAACAAAAGGATTACTTAGAGATGATTGGAAACTGCACCAACAAGATACTAATTTTGGCCTTTGAAGAAAGGCAGGAAATGTAGAGAATAAGCAGAATTATGGCCCTGAAGATTGATCAGTTATCCCAAAATCTCAGCATTATCATTTACCAATGAGTCAATGTTGCCAACAAAACAAAGGGTAACCTTACAGGAAGGTTTTATAAATTCATTGTATTGGACATTGGATGTTACCTATCTTGTAGAATGAGGACTGAAGAAACTTACAAGCATAAAATGATGAAAGGACATGACTTATTTAGAGAAAAAAAATAGATGGAATTTCTTCTTAAAAAGAAAATCTGAAGTGTTCTAGCTATATGGAGAGGGACACATGCATGGGCTACTTCCAATAACAAAAAGATCCAATCATCCAAGGCACTAAAGGATTAAGAGTGTAGAACCTGATCATGTGGGAGGAGGAAGGTTATTAGGTGAGTGGTTTTTCTAAGAGAAATTCATAGATAGCGTACATGTCTTGGCAAAACAAAATCTAAAATGCGCTAGAGAGACACCAAAACTTAAAAGAGAACTATATTTGGCTATTAACTTGCAACAGTTAGCCCAGGAAAAAGCTTAAGAAGGATCCATAAATGGGAACTGAGGGATGATGACAAGGAACCAAAAAACCCTAGAAGAGGGCACCTCTCTTGATATTTTGGCGGTCAGGGCCCTGTCAATTCCGCCCACTAGAAATACTTGTAGGGGACGCAACATATCCTCCAAACCTAAACGCCAACATTACCGGGCAAGTTTTCATTTTCCATTCTCAGATGCTATTATTCCCTTGACATCTGTGGAAGAGAGCTAGGTCAGTGAGGATTAAAGGATTTGGTAAATTTGGTACCTAGGATTGCGATGTATAACTGTTGTGGGTACACCAGCGCTCCTCTCTCCTCACATATCTCTCAGCACCAACCAATCCTCCTCTCTCCTATTCATTACTCATAATCATCTCGTCCCACTTGTGAACCTCTATATATTTATACCCTTAACACCTTCAATCCTCAGATATTACCACAATCTCTAGCTCTTCCCTCTTGTCCCTCCTTTAGTCCTTTGCTCAGATACTATTAGCCTTTCTCTTCACATCCTCTCATTTTTTTCAAGTTTTTGATTGCGGGTACATGTATAGAGTACCGTAGAATAGCTTTTCTACCAAGTGGGTATTGTTTATTTCATAAGCTGAGATATGGTTTTGAAGCGTTCTGCTGTCCTTCCTTGCATTTGCCTTTACTTTTTCCTTCATAGAATGTGGTCTTGAGGTTAGGGCTAGGTTCCTTCTTCCTTTACATCTCTTTTTACTCGTTTTCTTTCTTTATTCCTTTACTTTTGCATGGATTCATATGATGAAAGAAGATCTCAAGACACCAGTCACTGTTTGCGGATGGAGCATCATCAAGATTCACAAGTATTGAGGCTCAGTGCGTGGTGGTGATGGTGACTTTTGTGGTCCCTTCCTACACTCCGATGGCTCTTTGATGTGGGAATCTTGATGATGCTGCAGCGGCAATAAATGACTAATTTTTATATAAATCATCTCCAAAACCGCAAAACAGTTGCAGACGATCGAGGACGGTGCCCATCATGACAATATCAGGTTCGAACCATGAAGGCAGAACTTGTTAATTATTCTGCAAAAACCCTATTCTTTATCTTAAAATCTCTTATGTATTATCCCAAAAAAAAAAAGAAAAAAAGGTCTCGAAACTGCTGCTTCTCTTGGAAGTGTTTCATCGGTTTATGCTGATACAGGCAGTTGAGACTCAGATATGGTTAGGGTTTTTTGTCAGTTAACCCTAAGTTGCACCAGGTTTGAGCTAGACTGTTTGGGTCATGATCCAAGGGGTAGTATGTTGTATTTTCTGTGTTAACTGGAGTTTTTATTTCAGTGATGACGGATGTAGTCGCTTCTCTGAACTTTCCTCAAAAGTTTTGCTGTACTAGAACCACCTGGACACAGTAGGTATGTCTGTACTACCATCTCTCTCTCGTGTGCAAGGACAAATGAGATCATCATGGTGTGCTTTTATTTCATGGACATTCAGGGTTCTTAGTTTCCTTGCTTTTCTTCTTCATTTTCTGTCTCTAGATCTTAATCCTATTTATCTCTCTATTTCAGCTTTCAGCTCAGATACCAGCTTTTCTCACAAATATATTTGATGTGTTTGGAATCCGTATGAAGTCTCTCATACAATCATTTTTATAACTGCCGTACATGATGAAAATCATGGAGTTTTGACTGCCTTCTGGAAACTTGAATGTGACTCTCGATTATACCCCATCTGGATGTGCCATTTCCCAGATTTGAATTCCAGTTCCTTTCCAAAATGCCAATTTCCACTTCAACAATTTTTGAAAGTCTACATTAAGAGGATCCCTCACTAACTTCTTTATTTAGCTATTTGGGAAGATGTGGGAAATTTTTGGATTCCCTTGTTTTCACAAGGCAATTTATTTTCCATCGGATCTGCAGTTTTCATGTATGAAGTGTGTAGGTGTGAAGAGAAGCACTCACTCTGATATTGGCTCCTTAAGGGTCTTGTAAAGTTACATTTTAATATCATTTAAGCAGATCAATTGGACCATTATGTGTGATCTTCTCTTACACAATGATGAGATTTATGCCCCCGCAGAGCTGCTATATTGTTGATCAATCTATCAATAGTGACCATAGAGATCTCTCACACTCTTGCTATGTTGGTCTTTTCAAGTAAATATCATACAGACATGAACGTTCCTTGGATTTGATCAATCTCAAATTGTGATTGAGTGCAAAGGTGAAAGGAAGGTAGAGCTCAAGGGTTTTATTGATGACTGATTTATTTAAATAGAAATAAGATCTAGGGTGTCATTTTAGGGTTATATAACTAGATAGCTTGGTTGTGTAATCTCATTCTAATTAGTCAAGGGATCTAATATTGATGAAAGATTGGTAAATTGTGTTGATTTTTGTTCCAATACTTCGGACTTAGGCCTTGGATAATGTACTTAAGAATGATCTCCACCTTCAAATCACTGTAAAAATGGAAACATATGATTTTCCCAATTGCTTTTCAGAATAACTTCTTCATAGAATGTGTCATGCCAACCTAAATTTTTTTGCAAAATCATATCACTGAAATCTTTATTTCTTTGTATTTTTCTTCAGCATTTTCTCTTCTTTTGCCTGTCTGGAAGATGAACTGCTTTGCTACTTGGATTTTTCCACACTTGTAAACATTTGGGATGAAAGGCAAGAAAAATTGCAAACATGTACAAGCGCTTTGTGGAACTGCTTCTTTGATTATAGTACAGTTGCATGTGATATTATTTTTATACAATATCAAAAGACGTTCTACACCATATTCTAGTAGTTGCTGAGCTAGCTTTAGTACTAAATCATCATTTTCCTTCCAACGAAATCATTAAGCATTGCACTACAGGGAATTAGTGACAGCTCTTGTGCTAGAGAATGGCTATTTCTTCTGCTGCCAAAAATGGTTATATCATTTATAATCTTATTACTTTCCAAAGAAATAATTCCCATTTTCTCTGCTAGAAAACTATATCCTAAGTTTTCCTATCTTCCCCAACCAAAGGACACCGTCCCTGTGAGTAGCGTGACAGTTACTGACATAAACATGTCCACAAAATTCTGCATAATTGTCAGGTCTGAAGATTCGGCCCTGGGCTGGCTCCAAGGACATAGATATATATTCTACTACTTGAGAAGCAGTGATGTTGTCTATGGACTATGTGTCTTACGATTCAGAATAGGACCCTCTTCTTACACCACAAAATGGCAAAATACTAAAATCTCTACGTATTTTTACCATATTTTTAAACGGAGGGACCCTCTTGACATTTTCTCAAACATACAACGTGCTTGACAACTTAAGCCAGCAATCGTCTTGCTGGGCCTTGAACTAGCTTTTGGGCCTGCATTCCCTGCGGCCCATCAATTTTCATTCACTGTGAAGCCCAAAATTCCCACAGTGGACTTCTCCATGAGGCTCGGTGGGCCGGATTGCCCCAATTTGATACAGCTGCTTAGAGGAATGCTGCACAACCACACACAAATAATTGAAATTTCAAATTAAATAGGATTGTTTCTCTAAATAATTATTATAAAAATAAAATAAAATAATAAAAAAAACATGTTAATAACAATTAAATTGATTCCATGAACTTCGTAGCAGAAAACGGAAGAAAGGGGGCACAGGATCTTCTTCAATCAATCATTAGACCACAAAATCAGACGTTTAAAAATTAAAATAACCCGAATTCAATCATCCAAGAGGATTTGTTGCTTCTCCAAATCAAGTCTGGGTTGATTTAGATTTGGACAGCCCTCCAGAAAAAATACTTAAATTTAGACCAAAATATAGGGAACGATGTCTAATGTTCCCCCCCACACCACCCTTAGGTTTTCCACTGCAGTTGATACGTGAATGATCATGCCCAAACCTTCATCACACCACTAAGTTCGAAAATATTCCACATGGACGCATGTGACCCTCCAAAATATATTCTCGTATCAGACCATAAATCAAAGGCTTAGATCCTTTGACTTGACCGCATATTAACTTGTGGCCTATGCCATGCACACGTCCTTATAGTAATTAATTTACAAGGCCTTAGGTTTATATACTTTTATATATACTGTTGGAAAAGCATTTTTACCGGTCCCATGTCGTCCCAACTGAAATATCCAAAGAAAGTGGCGCACAAGACCCGTAAAGACAAAAGTGATTAATCTTAATTAATTCAGTCAATTAAGGTAAAGTTGACCACCCCATGATCCTAGATACCATCTCTTCATTGATGAAGGAAAGCAAAAATACCCGGATAGCTGAATAGTGGGATATGAATATGCCGCTCACCCATAAGCACAGCGGACTTTAAGGAGCTGCTCCTCGACAGAAAGTAATCTAGGATTTTAGTTCATGGAATTTGTAATGGGCCGGCGAGAACCTTGCCCAGATGGAGTGAAATGCTGGTGTGTCTGTTCATGGAAGGGGGACTGGAATTTGAAGGAAGGCAGAGGGTTTAGAGGAAGGAGATGGAGTTTAGTGTAAGAAGGGTCTAAATGCAATTGATCAAAGTACAAGAGGCAATTAATTTGGAGATGAAGTCTAAGCAGACCATTTGTTCTAGTTTGCATCAATACATCCAATATGGACAAATTGAAGCTTCAATTAAACTCACGTTCATGGGGACATGCACAGAACTTACGTCTCAACGTTTTGGTAATTTTAATTTAAAAATGAAAAAAAAAAAAAAATCGAAATGATTGAGTTTGTGTACAGGAGTTGACGGTTGAGCCGGAGAGACTTTTGGTCTGAACGACCGGAGACAGAACCCAACCATTGTGCCAACCGACACGTGTACAAAAGGCACTAACTACTAAAAGTCTCTACAAAACTGGGGCCCACTCTGTAATGTAACGGCTACCATGTTGATCATGTGATTCGACCTATTCTATGTATGTAGCAACGTTACTCTTGTTTTTTTATACTTTTATTTTTGTTTTTTTCCCATCTTTGTTTTTCTCTAGTAATTAAAAGATATTTTAATAATATAAAATATATGTCTACCAGAACAAATTCCAATTAAAAAAAAAATATTATATGTAACAAAATAGCATTTTTTTTAATATTTATTAAAATATGGCAATTTCAAATCCACATCACTCTTTAAAATATGAATTAAAATTGTCTTTAAAAAAACATAACCTCAATTTAAATTTTTTAATTGAATTTCGCCTGATTAATACAAATTTAGAAATAATTTTTGAATTACCATTATTAAAAAATATTTTTTAAATATAAGTTTTTTTTAAATCCCAATTAAAGGATATGTTATATATGTAATACAATAAGTGGTGGGAGTATGATTAGTCTTTGGAGTGCAATGAGCTCCGTCTTACTACTTTAAAAGCACTTCTTTTGTGTGAAAATAAGCTTATGACTTATGAGCGATGGTCTGTAAAGGCCAACAAGATACATAATTAAAAAATATATAAATAAAAAAAAATCTCAACTTTTATAAATAATTTTTATTTTTATTTATTTAAAAATATTTTAGAATAGATATACTATTTTATAAATTATATATTTATTTCTTGAAATGAATTTTTACTTGTTAGGATAATAATATCAATTGACAAATTTTTTAAATTAATTAAAATTAAAAATTAAAAAAATATAATTAAAACTAAAAAACTTTAAAGCTAAAAATATAAAAAATAAAATATTAACTTTCACTTTGTTAAATGATACTAATAAAAAATATAGATATCAAGAAAGAGTTAAAAATACAATAACAGTTAATATTTTATTTTTAAAATTTTTAAGTTTTTTGGTTTTAAATATGTATTTAATTTCTTTTTCTTTTTTTTTTTTTTTAATTGTATTTAATTTTTAAGTATTTTAGTTTTAATTGTATTTTTAATTTTTAAAATTTTTTATTTTATTGGTTGATGTCAACTAATAAAAATTTTATTCAATTTTATTAAAAAAAAAAAAAAAGATGATGAGTATATTTATATAATATAGTATTTAAAATCAATATTAATTAAAGATTTAAAAAAATTTTATTTATCACTTGAGAATACAGTATAAATTTTTTCAAAATGATTTGTATCTAATATTATATAATAAAATAATTATAATATATTTATTTGTAAAATATTTTTATCAAATCAAAATGACAAATTATTTATTTGATAATTTTATTTAATATTACTGAATAAAAGTGTATTTCAAGAAATAAATATTTTACTTATGAAAAAGTGTATATATTTTAAGATATTTAAAAAAAAACGAATATAAAACTGATTTATAAAAATTGAGCTTCTATTTTTTATATTTTATCAAATTAGTGAGTCAAAACTCTTTTTTTCCTAGGATTAAATTCCAGTGGTGATATTAGAAGTGTTTCAATTTTTATTTTTTTTATTTTTTATTTAAGTTATTGATGGTTTTTTTTTTTTTTTCTTCTAAAAATGATATTTTATAAAAATTTGTTTTGTATAAGCTTTTTCTAATGTAATTATGATAAGGATTAACTTGTTTTCAATTATAAGGATATCTTAGTTTATTGACGAGTATCCAAGAATGAAAATATTGGTTTAAACCACAATCCAGATTATTATTGCCCCAACAATGACAACTCTAAACCATTGGGTTAAGAGTTATATTTATTTCAAATGCTGCCCCTTTGAATTAAACTGCTGACTCCACCGCTAGTTTAGACGATTACATCAATAATTTGATTGTACATATATATCAAGATTTATGGGAAAATATCAATAAATATTTTGACACAAAATTTTGATGAAACCAAAATTAATCAAAACTCATTAAAATATTAAAAAAAAACTTAAAAAAATTATAGAAAAATTAATATATTTATTAAAATTGATATATGAATAATATGATTTATAATATTAGGTAATATTTGAAACTACATTTAATGCTAAAATGATAATTTATCTATTTTATAATTTATGTATAATTATTATATTTATATTTAATTCATGATTTGTACCTTCAATAATAAATTAAATGGAATTTGAAAATAAGTAAAAATAGTATATTTATTAAAACTTTATTTTAATATTTCATTTTTAAAATACATATAAAATTGAAGCGTAAGTATAAAATATATTAAATGTGGGCTAATATAATAAGTAAAGGTCTGGGCTGGTTTTTTAACCTTACGACCAGGTTCGAGTCCCCACACTGCAAAATTCTCCATTTGTTACTTTGACCCAACGGCTTTTGCTGGTTTGACCATGCTTTGAGCGAGTGATAAATCGGGAAAATCTCCATAAATCCATGAAATATTGGTGGAAACGTGAACGGTAGTTTATTTTATAAATAGATGTCCTACACCAATGTTTAAAAAACATATCACCCTATCAAACTCTTTATAACCAATTATAACTACTTCATCATTAGAGTCTCTAACTTAAAATTTTGATACTCTTCTATTTATCGATCTTCCTATTTTCACGCTATCTACTCATCCTATGCAAACTCGTTCTAAGTCAAGCATTTCCAAGCCTTAAGCCTTGGTTGCTCAATGTCCTCCACTACTTAACCAAATTCTCATATTCAAGTTTTGCACATTCCTAAATAGACAATAGCAATGCAAGAAGAGTATAATACCCTTATTCATAACAAAACATGGTCACTTATGCCTTTACCCTTAACTAGAATGTCATTGGTTGCAAGTGGGTTTTCAGGTTAAAGAAAAATCCAAATAGATCAATTCAAAGGCATAAAGCCCACTTGGTTGCAAAGGGGTTCACTCAAAGACCTAGCTTGGATTCTAGTGATGCATTTAGCCCTATTGTAAAGGCAATAACCATTAGTATTATACTTGCTCTTGCAGTTCACTACAACTAGCCACTTCGACAAGTCGACATCAATAAAGTCTTCTTACATGGTGATCTCACTAGGTCGATGTTTATACAACAACCTCTTGACTTTGATAATGCAACTACTCTCATATATGTCTGTAAAGTTGAATAACATCTTTTATGGCCTCAAATAGGCATTAGAAGCCTAGTTCATCAAGTCACATCAACATTGACTATATTGGGTTTCAAAGCATGTAAGTTAGACTCTTCACTAATGATTATGCCTTTGAAGGCAACTTAATTTTCTTATTTATGTTGATGTCATAGTTGTCATAAGTAACACTATGCCTCACTTCTTTTCAATTATCTCAATATGATGACACTTGAAAATGCAACATCCTACAAAAGTATAGTATATGCACTTCAATATCTAACACTCACTCATGTAGAAATTGCTTTTGTTGTCAACAAAGTAAGCCAATTCATGGCTAAGTTGTCAAAAGATTTTCATTAGGAAGTTGTCAAAAGATTGCTATGGTACCTCAAAGGAACTATGCATCATGGCCTCTCTATTACACTACTATCACAACTTGATCTAGTTGCATATTCAAATGTTGATTAAGCTAACAATCCAGATGATTGCAAATCCATGGGTGGTTATTGCATCTACCTAGGCTCATTTTTAGTTCCATGAAGTGTTAAAAAGCAATTTGTTGTCTCTCGCTCTAATACTAAATCCAAATATTAAAGCCTTGCAAATACTACCGCTAAGTTTTCCTAGATACAATCTTTTCTTACAGAGCTTTAAGTTTATCTTTCTCATACTTCGATTATATGTTGTGACAACATGAGTGCCTTTGCCTTAGTTGCACATCAAGTTGGATATTTATTTTCTACAAGATAAAGTAATTGGCAAGCAAGTGTTGTGTTCTAATGCAAATTAAATAGTTGATGTTATGACCAAGGGCTTGTGTCTAACATCGATTTTTGGTGATACACACCAAATTCAATGTTGCTATCTCCCCATTGTACTTAAGGAGGGGGGATGATAAGAATTAACTTGTTTTGGTGATAAGGATATGTTAATTTGTAAAAAAAGGAACTTATTCAACATGTTTATAGTGATAAAGATTCTAATGATAAGGATAAATTGGTTTAAACTTTTACTTATCATTTATTCAAATTTTGTAGTTTTTCCGTTTTTCACTTTCGCAATATATACTAAGTAAATCCCCATTGTAATTCGGTTTTTTTTCAAGTTAATCAAAACTTGCAATTCCCTTCAAATTATATTTGAAAGTTTTAAGATTGTAATTTACTATGAATTGATTTTATATTGTCAAACTATGTTTCATAGGATTGTTTTCTTATAATTTCTTTTTTTTAGACGAATATCATGTTTGAATTAGTAGAATTTGCATTTCTCATGGTAAACATCTATTGTAACGACTTTGGATAGTTTGTAGGAATGATATACGCTCCAATATTGCCTCATCTATCTTACCCTACCTTAATTATAAATAATTAAATAAAAAAATATTTTCATAATAAAACGGCCCGAAAGTATGAGGGCAAGAAATTCTCCAATATATCCCTCCCATCCCATTTATTTTTTATTTTTTTATTTTTACTTTTTTTTTAAACAAGGATAAAATAGGTTTAAATAATCAACGGCTATGAGTGTTGAATGCACGCCGTTGCTATTGCCATGCTTGAGCTCAACAGAACAGGCGGCGAGTTTGATGCAATCCTTGAAAGATCCTTAGCTTGATTTTGTTGACCTAGTGATGTGCTAAAGTGTTTGATTTGGTCTACGTTGATTCTTGGCTCGGTGACAAGCGAGAAGTATTGAAATTTTGGACACTAGTAACACTAAGAATCATAATTGTAAATCAAAAAACCTCATCATTCCTCATGATTACACCGCATCCCAATTCACCTCTCAGAATTCGATATTTCACCAGGCCGGTCAATTCGAGAGCTTCCGCTAAACATCATTGCACCTTGACCCTTGACCCAAACATGCTGAATAATTCAGTGTGCAACTAACTGAATAGTACTCAATCTCACATATGGATTTTCTTTATAATACTTTAGGATAAACAATGATGATATTTGAATCACGGGCGTGATTAAAGTTTAATATGATTGATTTAATTAATTGGGCGAGCAAGCAGCATGAGGAAGAAAATAGGGTGGTTCTTACCCTTTGTGTTTTGCCTTGGGGAATTTTATTTTCTTCTTTTGGCTAAACAAGGTATTAATTTCTAGAGGACTTCATTAAAAGCAGGAGCCTAAATTACACTAAAGTCTCACCGCCATCACTGTGTTGGCAATGTTTTTGGTTCGCTCGACTGCCATTTCCATGACCCAAACATACAACCGATAAGGCATACCCAGGGATTGAAAAATCGGGAAATATCGTCGATATTTCGGAGAAATATCGGATATCGGGCGGCACCGAAACGATAATCGTCACCGATTATCGATCGACGGAAAAATCGGCAAAAAATCGGCAAAATCTCCGATATATCGTCGAAATATCGGTGAAGCACCGATAAATCGGAGAAAAATCGCGAGTGGATCTGACGCGCGGAGCAACCGGAGGAGAATTTCAAAAAATCGCCGAAAATACCGCCGATACTTCGGTATTTTTACCGATTTTTCGGAAAATTTCCCTATATTTCCTACCAGTCCAGCCCGCGCAAAGGATACAAAATCTGGCTCAAAAATCGTGGATTTAGGGTTCGTGAAATTTAAATCCAATGGCACAACAGCAAAGAGACCCTTAAAACAGATCCAGAAAACACAGGGAGCAAAAGAAAAGCAATTTTTTTGGTTTTCTTTGGGGGTTTTGAAAGGATTTTCTCGGAAATCAAACAAGGATGAATTTTCCCGGAAATTGAATGGGGGATGGATTTTCTTGGGAATCAAACGGGGGTTGCAAAAAAAATAATATCAACGTGATTAGATTAGTACCTGCGAGGATTGAGAGTGGCAGAGGAAAATAGGTCTTTTTAGGAATTCTCTCGGCTGGAGGGCAACTTCAGAAGTCGGTGGCCCTTTTAATTTTTAGATTTAGTAGAGGTAAAGAAAAAAAAACAAATCATGAGAACAATTTTCCTCTATCTATATAAATAATTATAAATTATCGAATTTTATTTTGATTATTAAATAAAATAATATTAATAAAAAAAAGTTATTACTAAATATTTTTAATAAAATTTTAAAAATTAAATCTCAAATAAAATATTTTATATAAATTAATTTAATTTTTATTTAAAATATAATAAAACATGTTTTAATAAAAGTATTTAAAATTTTTTTAAATAAATATTACCTTCAACAAGTTAGGTCCTCTTCATCTAACAATATAATAAAATCACATCGATCTTTTCCTTAGTATAAGGACTATTACAATCTCATATGTATTATATTTATGTATAAATTATTTTTGTTCAATAAAATCAAATATTTTTTAACTCAATTCTAACTTTATACACTTTCAAAATTCATATATATTATTTTTAAAATTCAAATATCGAATCTAATAATATACCTTTGTTTACGATATTTTTCTTTTTAATTATATATATGTCAATTACACTTATAAGATAACTTTAAAATATGTATTTTTACTTATTTTATCATTTTTTGAAGTTTTTTCAAGCATTCCTATTAAATTTAAATAATTTTCACTCTATCGATATTTGTGAAAAAATATCCACCGATATTTCTCCGATATTTCCGATATATCCGTAAAATCGAAGTACCGATATATCCGTAAAAACCGATATTTCAATCCTTGGGCATACCCAACCGACGCACATGCCCAAAGGCCAAAGCTCAAAACAGGCACCCCATCATTGATTGATCATCTCTCATCTCTCTTCGACCTGTCACTCTGATCACCTTACGTAACTGCTGATTGATCAAAGGATCGAAAGCCCTCCTTCCCCCACCACCACTACCGCCGTCACCGTCACCGTCACCACCGCCATAATCCCCACACTGTTCCCACGTACGGTCACATCTACAGAATCATGGTCTCCCACTTTTATTTACAACAGTCATTAATGGGGTTTCTTTTCTCCAAAGAAAAGGATACAAATTACTTGAATTATGATGACGTAGACTTGATTTGGTTTATTTTTTGAGGTAAAGGAAGCGGCGCAAGTCAACAATGGTGGAAAAGGGGCAGTAAAGGAAGAGAAAATGAAGTTGGGATGGAACCATGAATGGACGTACGTACTCTGATTAATTAGGGCACTCATGATATAGGAGAATTTTAATATATGAATTGAATGGGATTCAGATAAAGACCTCAAGGGGAATCTTTTTCTTGAGTTCCTTTCGCAGGGCCTCGGCCTCGGGGGAAAAGAAAGCCATTTGGCATAGCATTAACGCGATTGATTGCGGTTATTAACAAAATACTGAGGTTGGAGAAGAGTAATAATATTGAGTGTATGAAAGATAATGTCAGAAGGATCAGTCTCTGAGAGCACCAAATCGAAGATTAAAGGTGAAGGAAGATTCCAATTAAAGAGAACGAATTGAGTGAGGACTGTGGAGGAGTGAGCTGTGGGCGGTGGCCTCAAACGTAAGTACAGAGTTGGTAATAGAACTGGAGTGGGTGTAATGAGGATACCTTTGCCAACCACTGAACCACACCTAAACTTCAAAGCGCGTGACATTACGGAGCTGGGTTGTGCTGCAATTACTGGAAATGGCAGTGGGCCTCTACACTCTTTCTTTAATTAATCAGCTTTTCCTTTTATTTCCATCAAAGCCTCTTTTTAAGACCTACCAGCTTAAAGCCTAGAATTCTATTTTTATTTTTTTACAGTTACAAACTTACAGCCCCACTAGCTTCAGCCTTCAGTGAGATTTCCCGCATTTATATTTTTTCACTTTCTCTCTCTTCTTCGCTATCTTTCACTGAAATAAGAAAGTGGCTCATGACGTGTGTATTGAGAACTCACCTTATTATATTATTATTGGATTTGTATTTTTGGTAGAAGTTAATATATTATATATGTGCTAATAAAAACGAGAGGTGGGGCTCTCGAGGCAAAGAAGGCCCAGGTGATACCCACTGCCACACCCATCTGCAAGGACCCTTTTCCTCCTCCTAACCCCTCCTATAAATACCAACCCTAACCCACCTTCCTCTCTCCTCATTCACTTCCTCTCTCACTCAATCTCATCTTATCAATAACCGTAGCCACTCTTTTCCTGGTTTCTTATTCTTCTTCATACACTGTGCCTTACTTTCTCCGTTTAGCGAAAGTGGGAGAGGGGGAGAGGGGGGAAGCTGAGATTTTTGTTTAAATTTGTATCTTTTCTGTTCTTAATGGCGTCTGCTGGTGCTGGTGCTGCACCGCAGTTCTACTTGGATGAGAAGTGGAAGTTGTCGAAGAAGGAAGGGTCGAGAAGCCGGTCTTCGACTTCGCCTCTGATGAGGAATTCGTCGCAGAGGAGGTGTTCTTTTACCAGGAAGTGCGCTAGCTTGGTGAAGGAACAGAGGGCTAGGTTTTACATCATGAGGCGTTGCGTCACCATGCTCATCTGCTGGCGTGATTACAGCGATTCGTGAAACTCCCCAAACAATCGAACAAACAAACAAACAAACAAACACTTCCTGAGAAAGAGAAAGAGGATGCTTCAGAGAGACTTCTCTCTTTTTTCGCCCACTTTTCCTCCTCTTTCCTTCCGCGAGGTCGCTCGTGGGTTTGCTTCAAAACCCAGTTCCACCCTTTTTTTGCCGTCCCGGGAAAAAGAGAACAAAGAGGAAGAGCAAGAGCAAGAGATACATACTTGTACAGATTTATTTCTTATCTTTTTTTTTTCTTTTTGCCTAGATAATTTTCCCTTTTCTTCTTTCCTTTTTCTCTTTTCTGGATCTGAATGTCCACTGAAGATGGATTCTTGATGTTACTGTTTCTTCCCTCTAATCTATCCGAGAATAGAGAGAGACCAACATGAAAGAGAATCATATCACAGATATTTTGGCTATCCCCATCTACATTAATGACCCTCTCCCTCCCTCTCTCTCTCTCTCTCTCTCTCTCTCTCTCTCTCTCTCTGTTCCTCCGTTTCTGTTCTGGGTTTTCTGGGTTGAGATCATTGAATTGAAGTGATAGGTCCTCCCTCTGTTTGATCTCTCACATGCAAGAATGCAACTCTCTCTCTCTAGTGTGTGTCTCTCTCTAGTGTGTAGAGAAAGATTCCATTCAACCATTGCAGCTGCACCACCTCTGTATGGATCTGGTGTGCTTCCCTGACATTGACCATTATTTTATTATTACTATTGTAATCCAAATTTTAATACATAAATTCATAAATATTAGCCCCTGGAGATGGATCAACGTGGGAGAGAGAGTCTCTTCGGATGCCTAAAGCGGCAGCAGTGATTCCCTCTCTCTCCCATTAATTTTTATTTAATTATTGAAATTTATTTATATAAATAAATAATTAGAAGAAAAAAAAGCTCCCACTTGTACGCTGTCACTTCTACTAATAGGGCTGATAGCTGGAGAAGTAATTGGGCGAGGCTCCCAATGTTGTGTACCCGAAATGACCATTGTGTCCTACTTTGACCAGCTCTGGACCACTCTGACCTTTCCCCCCTTGTGGACCGTAAATACCAGAGCCTTCCAGGGGTAGTTCCGCCCCTGGAATTTTACAGCTGGTTCCTCTATAGTTTATACTGTGGGGTTGTAGTGTGGGATCTGACCCCATTCGTTAAAATATGGAAATCTTTGGAAATCATAAAGCTTTATACTATATTAGGAAACTATAAAATATCAAAACGTACATTTTATTTAAGGGCAAAGACCATAAAATAATGGGTGGTGTAACCTTGGGAATGGCAAGTTGGCACGATGTGGCTGACAATGCACCACAAGCACTACACATGGGGTCGCATTCTCAATGCCCCATTCTTTTTTTTTTTCTTTTTTCTTTTTTAAACTAACCTTATTATTATTATTATTACTACTACTATAGTAATAATTATTATGAAGTTGCAAATTCTATTACTTGTCACCACGTCTTGAATTTTAGATCGGTGGATTTTGGATGATGGGGTTGATTTAATTCATGGATTGTGCCAACTCACCTATCTTTTATCAAAATTTGATAAAAATAAAATTTCATAAAAAGTCAATATGGATTAATAAAATTTTGTAAACAGTCAATATTAAATTTATTAATGATAAGTTTACTTTACTTATATTAATTAATATCAATATATTATTTTTAATTAAATAAAAAAAATTAATATTTAACTTTTTTTATTCAACTAAAAAATAAATACTATCTTAATTAAATTATATAATTTTTCTTTGAAAAACAATTTAATGGAAGAAGTTATTTGACATTTAAATATAGCTAATAATTGATCATCTTTTAAAAAAAATTAAAAAATAAATAAAAATATAAAAATTGTTTTCATCATATACCCCCTTTCTTTAAGGAATATTTCAATAAATAATTTTAGGGGATAATTTTACTTACATCATTAAGGTTTAAATTTCAATGGTTAACATCTCCCTATATGTATTTTATCTACAAAATTTATTTTTAGAAAAATTATTAAATGAATGTGCCTAAAATCTCTCTAAAAAGGTTATAAAGGTTATGTTTGATTCTTGTAAGTAAATAAAATAAAATAAAAATGTTTTTTTATGTGTGATTTTATTATGAAAAATATGGAAATATATATAATTAAAATTAATTAAAAAATTATATATTTTAAAATTATTTAATAAAAAAAATAAATTTAAATAAACATATAAATCTAATTTATTAACTTTGAATTTGTATATTATTTTTCTTTAATTTTTCTTACTTTTTTTCTCTTTTTTTTTCACATTTTTCTTTAAAATTTTTGAGAATAAAACATAACCAAATGAAGAGAATACATATGTACGGTCGAAGAAACTTAACAACATTGACGGCTAAGAATATTAATGATAAACTTCAAGATGGGATGAAATTAACTCATAATTTTAACTAATTATATTGAAATGTGGTCAAATTTCATAGCTATGGAAACCAAATTTCAAAGATAAAGAAATATGAATTGATTTCAATTTCGGCGCCCCATGATGATTGATTAGCATGGAATTTCTTCCTCAACATGATAATTGCAGTTAAAAAAGAGATAAGGTTCACTTTCTTTAGGAGGTTGATGTGGTTGGAGGTCAAAGAAGAATATTTGCTTTCCTTCTTCATATGTGATATTTTCTTCTTTTTAAGCACTTTCCATGCAATCAAACAAACAAGACTCCCAATGAGATCGAGGTTTGAATATTAATGATTAGAATTTTGCGTTAGCTGCCATAGAAAGCCAAAAGAGACACAGGGAAAAGAAAAGCTTTCTCCAAATTTTAGTAAAGAAGCCACCTAGTCTCAAATTCTCAATAGGGTTCTTGAAGAAAAGTGGAGACATCCCCCACCCCACCCCACCCCACAAGTCCTTATCCACTTTTCTCTTTTCTCCTTGTGACCAAAAATCTTACTGAAATGATTTCCAAATCTTTCTCTATTGGACTTTAGAGTTTACATGCCATCACAAAAGCTGCTCATCTTCTTTGAACCTATGACCAAATGTCACTCATCAAATCTTTAGCAGCTAGCACCAACACCTTGTCTTTACAAAATACACGCAGGAAGCCCAATTTTGTAAATAAAATTTTAGTCCATTTTGTTTAGGCTTTATTTTTAAAAAAATATGCAATCTTTTTACCACCCAATGGGAGCTTATTCCATGTGGTAACAGGGGAGAAAAATAAGCACATCACTTTTTTTTTTGTCTTTTTTGGATTCAATTTTGGCAAAGGTAGCTGTCATTAAAGTATGAACACGAATTTGTTGGATTTTCTTACACTCACAATAAATGTGTTCACATAATTAAAAAGTTTTCTATGTAACATGTGGATGTGGTTCATTGTGGACATCATAATAATCCCCGGGACTCAGTACTTGGACGGTGATGTTTGTGTGGTCTAATATTTATCAATATCCTTGTTATAAATGATGGTCTCATAATTAAATTCCACCTTTTTTTTCTCTTTAGGTTTGATTGTAATACCGACAATAATATCTATATGGTTAAGAGTGAAGTCTTACATATTGAAGTCGGTCCATGACCTAATGTGGGACTCTTTTGGACCCCATAGAGTGAATTTGTTTATTGAAATGGTCTTACAACCTTATATTTATACAAAAAAACCTTATTTTAATTACGTAGATGAGCTTTAAAATTGTAAGAATTCATTAAATTAAAAATAAACAATATTTACATCTAAGTTAATAAATTATTACAAATGGTATTAGAGTTAATCACTAATCTTTGCATGAGATTTTGTCTGTCTAACCTCCTAATTACTCTTTTTTAATATAAAGACTCATTAAACATATTATAAGTAATATCTATATGATTGAGAGTATGTAGTTATGAATTTATTTTCGATTTCTTATCTTTAAAGCCCAAGTACATAAACATGATAGTTTATTTATAAAATTTTCTTTTCCTTGATAATATGATATTTATATGGATGGTAAGAAATTCTAAAACATTAATGTGGAATGGTTTTCACAACCTAGTTACAATTAAAAATATTTATTTGAAAGTCCATACTCTTACTTCAAATTAATGTTTCAGTTCTCATTGAGCCTCAAACAATTCACAACCCGACCATATCACCCTCTAATGCAAGCATAGGAGTTGGATCCATGAGTCAACAACGATTGTTCAAAGGCCTAATATTGGCAAGTCCCAACATATAAATTTGTATTGTAACTACTTTGAATCTATCAGAACTACTTTCAAATCATGACTTGCTTTATTTCAAATAAAGCGATGGGAATACAATAATGTTACTTTTAGATTTCAAAGATAATCATTCAATGATGACATTTTGAATGACGTCACATAATATGCTGTTGAATATTATAAAAGGTTTTATTTATCCTTATTAGATATCAATGGATTTTTAGATGAGATAATCAAAGTTCGATACAAGACAAAAGTTAACTAATTCTAAATCTTAATTTCAATTAATTGCATTATCTTTTAAATAACAATAAGGTCATATTGGGTGCTTTGAAATTAGAGGTGCAACTTGGATGGGTTGGTCTGATCTAACCCAAACCTAACCCGATGTTTGAATGAGTATAGGCAAACATTTTAAATATTCGATTGAATTTGATTTAAGTTTTCTCAATTTGAGTTGGATTGGAGTCAAAGTTCAAATAATCGAAGCCTAATCCAAACCCGATTTAACCTTTTTATATTATTTATAATGTTTATTATCTTATAATCATCAAATTATAATTATATTATATATTTTAGCATTCTTTTTTTAAAAAATACAAAAATTTATTTTGTTTTTTCATTATTATCTTAAAATTTAAAAAATGAGATATTTTGATTCTCTCTAAAATATATTATGTATGATTATATGAATTTTTATACTTAATTTTTATTTATTGAGTAAATATTATTTTTCTTAATTTTATTATTTAATAAAAAATTATTTTAAATTACGTATAATTAACATGAAAATAAATGATTATTTCAATCTCACGTTTCTGAGAAATGGAGAATGAGACTTCTGTTTCATGTGTCTCAAATGATTGGTACCCCTAGGCCCATATTTGGGGTAACCAACAGGCCACAGATCGCAGCAACGGTCCAAATACAAATCATAAACCTTATCACAACAAAACAATGGGACCATGGCTGGTCCTAATTTCCTACAAAACTTGGTAAAAGTGGACCCAATGGGTCCGAATTTGGTCAACGGTCACGTCACGGACCATGGTCCACATCGCACGCCAACATCAAGGTGCTGGTTCGGGTCCCTTTAGCGTGAGCGCCTCCACCACCCGATGCGACGACGTTTCTATGGGGAGTCGCATTCTCAATTTTAAATCAAGACTGCCCCCAGTCGTTTTCCGGTGGGTGGTCTCACATGCCCTGCTTCATGGGTCCTACCATCACATGTGATGTTCCATTGTGGGTCCCTTTTGCTTTCCCTTACCCGCTACCGGCTACCGGCTACCGGCTACCGGCTACCCTTTAGTAACATAAATTTTTAACCTAGCAAATAAAGTTAATTTAGGGACATACTTTATTCATTTAATGACATAATAAATTTTATTTTCTTTTTGTTTAAATTTTTGAGGAATCTAACAATGATTTAATTTAATTGAAGCGATGGGGCATGGGAGTGGAGTGCTTAAGAACTGGTGGGGTTGGGTGTAGGGGATTATGTTCCCTACATTGCATGTTTTAGGGCCGTGCCTCCAACCGCATGCTGTAGATCTTGTCCCTCATTTATTTTTCTTCTAATTATTAAACAATATTCTCCATGATCGCATGTCTTGGGCTTTGTTCTGGGCTTTTGGCTAAATGGGCTACAATTATGCGAACTTGGATCGCATCTAACCTGAACTATTAATTGGGCTGAAAGTAACCGAGCTGGACTACCTATTCTTTTTATTAATAGGTTAGTTGATCGGCCCGGCCCAATCATTAACCGAAAGGGCTTAAGATATTGCACAATATTCAGCATTCCTTTCCACGCGCTTTTCACGCGCGTGTCCGCATTCCAAATAAAAATGCTTCGCCGCTCTCCAGTGAAAAATCATCCGACGGCTATGGGCGACGAAATCAACGGCAATTTCCCCCGATATATCGCTTTTAATCCGACAGCCCGAATTTTCCGATTCTTTCACAATAACCCTATCTCTCTTCATCTCTTTCACTTTCCAGTTTTGCTCTCCTGTTGAATTTGGTGAGTAGAATCATTTTCTTTCTGAAACCCTAGACGTTAGACTTCTGTATTGTTGTAACAGTTTTAGTTCCTAATTTGACTCTGCAATTTTGCTTTTGATCTTCTCTATTTTTTTTTTTCAGTTATTTTTTTGTTTATTATTGTTGTTATTATTTATGTATATCGCTGGACCTGAGATTAGTGAGTTGTTATTCGTTTGAGAAGAAAAACATTAGCCTCGGAAGCAAGATTGAATACTCTAGATTTTGAAACATGCAAAAATTTGGTGATTTTTTTGTTTGTTTGTGAGAACCAATAATCAATTTGAATGAATTTCTTTTATTTTTCCCAAAAAAGTTTTAATAGAACTTGTTTGATTCCTATGTATGAGAAAAGTCTCAGTGTTAGAGTGTAGTTATTTGTTGATGCACAGCCTGATTAGTAAGGAGAAAGGACTTAGCATTATTTGTTTAATAATGCCTTAGTTTAAGCATAATTTCCGTAACCTATGTTTGGTTCATGGAAAATTTGGGGGAAAATGGGGAGGAAAATGAAAAGAAAGTGAAAAATAAAGGATTATTTGATTAAAAGGGCCTCTCAAAACCTAATTTTTGAAATTTAACCTCTCACCCTTTTTTGGCATCATTTAGACAAAAATGTCCTCATCATTTTCTTGTAAAAATAATCCTTTCTTTTAAAACTTACATGTAAATACTTAAAATAGAAAATGGTATTTATGTCAAAAATGGGTTACTTTTCCAGAAAAAACATGGGAAGGGTTAGATTTCCGATTTTGGGGATTATTTCATCCCTTTTAACCAAATATTTCAAAAATAAATTTGAAGTTAATAAATTATTTTTATATGTTTCTTTAAATTTATTTAACTTATTTTTCTTCTTGTATACAAAGATTAAATAATTCTAAAATGCATAAATTTCTAACTGTCAAAGATTGAAAGAAGTTTCTGAAGAATGGTTTGTTATTGCAACTATGAAAGAATGATTACATATGGTCTCTTAAATACGGCTTTAGTAGTCAAGATCTAGCACTAACAATTCAGTGGTTTCTTGTTCTGTTTTCAATAACTTAATAACAACCTGATAACAGCAAGCTAACTACTCTAACAGTAAGCTAACTACTTTTAACACTAACTAATTCTAATTATTTTTTGTTTTCTATAGATATAAGAAAATCATTTTCCTTCTTTGATCTGTTGGGCTGAAGTGATTCAATTGGTATCATTTTACTTGTAGCAGTTTCTCTTTTTTCATGTTTCTTTTGTCTAAGCTGGTGATTGAAACTTTAGAGAAACCATGGGTGATGCAATTGATTTGACCGGGGATGGAGGAGTACTGAAGACAATTATAAAGCAAGCCAAACCTGATGCAGTTAGTCCAACAGAGAACCTCCCTCTTGTTGATGGTATGCTCTTATCACTAACAACGGTACATTCTCAGTGTACTTATGAAGGATTTTACAAGATTATGGGAAGGAATCAACTTTCCATAATGTTGCATGGTTGGTTTGGCAGATAAGCTCTCTTTGTTGAGCAACTAGTGAGAGATGGTTTCACAATTGGACTGCTTGAAGTATATTCCTTTTTTTTTTTTTTTTACTCGAATTTATTTTCTTGTTTAGCTTTGTGGGTATTCTCTCCTTAAAACCAGATTACATTAAAATTATATGTAATGCATTTGTTTGTGTAATGTATTTATTTCTTTCTTTCCTACTTCTTTAACCCTATCTTTTTTGGGCAAGCAATCAAAGAGATGTTTGCCTAACTGGATGGCTAGAGGTTTATTCCTTTTCCAACAATTTTTTTCTTGTTTCTTTTTAGTGCAGTTCTTGTTTAGCCTTTTACTTTATGAAATTTGAACAACATGGAAATTTGCATTTAAATTGTGTACAGGTTAACAACACATGTTTGTACTGTTTTAACTTTTCTTTTATGATTGTCATGGATAGGGCACCCTCTTTTTCTATTATCTTTTATTACTTTTTAAAAAATGGGTGTCTGTCCTATTGTTGAAACTATATTGTCTTCTCTCTTTCTATTTCCCCCCCTAATTTTCTCTTAAAAAAAAATCTACTATGAAGCAGTCATTTAACTATCCAATGCCTTGTTTTGGATGGGGAACCTTATATAAAATAGGGAGTAGTGCACTCTGTGATCCTTCTTTATGTATTCAAGATCATTATAGTATACTTGTTTGTGTTGTGCAGTGCATTATGAAGGCACTCTTGCAGAAACTGGTGAAGTTTTTGACACTACTCATGAGGATAATACAGTGTTCTCGTTTGAGCTTGGGAATGGCACTGTAATTAAGGCATGGGACATTGCTTTGAAAACAATGAAGGTTAATCTATTCTTACGGCTTTATCTTGCCATATCTTTTCCAGTTTAAGGTGAAAGTTCCTGTTACGTGTTCTTTTATGTTGTTTCTTCCAGGTTGGGGAGGTTGCAAAAATCACTTGCAAGCCAGAGTATGCATATGGAGCTGCTGGTTCTCCACCAGATATCCCTGCAGAGTAATATTTTTACTATCCTGTCTCATGTCATTGTTAGAACACAAGCCAAAGTTAATAATTCTGTTTAAGTAGAAGTAAAACATAAGGTGCCCAAGCATTGAGATAGTTATATATTTGGCAAACAATACTAACATGAGCATACGGTACCTTGCGTTGGGAATGTGGAAGCACTGGACCTTATTAGAACCCATTTCCTTTTAAAGTTGTTCTCTACATGCTTTGCAATTGTTTTTCTTTTCAACTAAGCTTGTAGATATAGTACAAATTTGACTTGATAGGTTATCTTGAACAAATATTGTGTTTCCAAATGTTGAAGTAGTTCAGATTGGGTGGATGATAAGACATAGAACTTACCATACATATAGAACTTCCCAAGAAAAAGGAATATCAAATGTTGGACATACATCACATGGATAAGGATTCCATGATTCTGAACCATGCTTATTGGTGATGTCAAATCCTAAGTTTGAGATGGGAATTCTTGGTTTCCTCATCAACTCAATTTTCACAATAATAATTTTTTCTTCTCTCGAAGCAAAAATATAAGATCTTAATTAAAATGAATCAATGGGTTGTTGTCATTGAAACTGATTTATTAAGTTTCAATTAACTTTTTGTAAATTTTTCTTATCAGGATGTAGAAATGAAGTCATATTGTACACTTCTTTCAAGTTGTGATTGAATACAATTTTGTTTTGTGTCAGTTTCACCTTGAACCTGATGTTTTACATTATTGACAAAATGTTAAAACTTCTCCATAGTTTGGCTGTTCTATCTTATTTATTTTAATAGTTAATGACTTGTGGCTCCCTTATTTCTAAAAACTGAAATCCAAGTCTGCTGTATTCATTTAATGCAGTGCAACCCTTGTTTTTGAGGTGGAGTTGGTAGCCTGCAGGCCCAGGAAGGGTTCAAGCATCAGTAGTGTTTCTGATGAGAGGGCTAGGCTCGAGTAAGTCATTCTTTCTATCAATCGTTTCTTCCAATGCTTTTGTGATTTACCCATTCTAAAAAGAGCAGCATGATGATCCATGTCAAAACCATTTTTTAATCAGAGAGCTTAAGAAGCAGAGAGAGATGGCTGCTGCAACCAAAGAAGAAGAAAAAAAGAGGAGAGAAGAAGCCAAAGCTGCTGCAGCTGCCCGTGTTCAAGCCAAGTTAGATGCCAAGAAAGGTCAGGGAAAGGGAAAGGGCAAAGGAAAATAGGATCATCTCACAGTTTCCTTTCCTGTGGAAATTATTTCCAACGACTTATGAAGAACATCAACTCTTTTTCATTTTAATGTAGGCACAAGTTGCATGAAAGAGGGATCTCTCAACTACTTTTACAGTTGAAAACTTCTATCCATGGTCTCTGTTACTACATTTGCTCTGAGAAGTTCTAAAATTTCCAACTCTGATTTTGCTACCTTGCACTTAGTTAACAACGTCGATTTAATTGCTTTTTTTAGGCATTTTCTCTATTTGATCTCAATTTCATCGTTGGCACTGTTAAAAATTTGGTGTGAACAAATATTAATCTAGTTGTCTATGGTGGTTGGAGTTTCTTGAATAGTCGTTCCCTTACCAACTGGAGCTGTGAACATAGCCATGACGGGAAATATTGGGATGGGCTTGATCCAGGCCAAGCCCTAATGGATTTGTCATAGGCTATTTACCTGTACATACAGATGAAGATTTCATATTCGGAATTTTATTGCCAAAAAACATCTCCATTTTATTATTTGGAGAAAAGAACATTAATGGGGAGAAAACAATCTGAAAGAGTAATTAATAAATTACAAAAGGGAAAAATTGAGGCACCATTTGAAGCCAAGATGAGGTCAAAAGCGTTTTGGAGGAAAGAGAGTTTAACACTGAGGAAGATCAGAGGGTGGAGGAGGCAACTTCTGGTTAGGCAGTTTTCCGTCCGTTACGATCCATGCCATCTTCAAGCCCCAGCTTGTGTGAACTTCCAAGTGGCAGTGCATGAACCATACACCTATTCACACATTCACCAACAATTAAATTGATCTGTTACTATGAATTCTGTTCTGTGAAGAGTGTGTAGGAGGAAAGTTGTACTCACCTGGGTTGTCAGCAAAGAAGCGAATAGCTACCCATCCTCCAGAAGGCACGCCCACGGTGTTCCTCTCAACTGGGTCTACGAGATTGAATTTGGGAGGGTCCTTCTTCGAATCAAAGCTCCCAAAACCTTGACCAACCAGATAGAAGTTGAATCCATGAAGGTGCAGGGGGTGGCTTTCAATTCCAAGAATACTAGTATCTTGCAGCACTAACTCCACACTGGTGTTAAATGGAAGCACCACCACCTTAGTTCCATTGCTCACCATGGTGTTGTTGGGTGGTGTCCCTGTATAATTGAAAGGGAAGGTTGGAGTGGTTGGAAAATCTGTGGTGTAGACGCCTTTGGATTGCTGAAAAAAGTGTGCTTGGAGGATGGCTGTGGTGGGTAGAACAAAGGAGACATTGTTAACCGAAGCTGAAAACTTGGTGCTATTACTGGGTCCTTGACAGGTCTGGTTCTGTGGGCAAGGGTTTGTCCCTAGACCAACTGTGAAGAAAAATCTCTTGTCAACCTTTTTCGGAACATTGGCAGGGAACTCACTGTTTGCTAAGCTTCGGAGCTTTCTGGTGAAGTTGGCGGCAAAAGAAGTGTCATTTAGAGGAGGGAGTGTTGGTTTGAAGACGGGAAGGTTTTTGAACGAGGAGGCAGAGGGAGAGGATTTGGATGGTGGTTCATAATGGAGGAGACCGGCAACAGTGGAATTGTCAAAGGTTCCACGGCCGGTGGCATAAGGGCGAGCAGTCATGAGGAAGGTGGCATTAGGGAATTGGGGTTTGGCTTTGAGGAGGAGGTTGGTGGTTTGGCCTGGAGTGATCAGAATTGTATCAGTTTTAAAGGGTTTGACGTAAATGGCATCGACATCAACCACTGTAAGGGTGTGGTTGGCAATGCTGAAGAAGAGCTCATCATTGAGTGCGGCATTGATCAACCTCAGGAGGTAGGTCTTCCCGGGTTTTACCTTTAGCTTGAAAGTATCTGGACAATTTCCATACAGAAAGAATGTGAAATACGTACATGTATATATTTGAGTAAGCTATATTAGTAAGAAACAGTGATCAGGGTGGTGGAGTAAAGTACCTTTAGCTGAGCAGTTGTACAAAGGCCCGGGAAGGCCATTGATGGTGTAGGCATCTGAAACATTGGGCCCACCTCCATTCTGCAGGGCCTGGGTAATAACTGCCTCCGGATCTGCATTGAACCATTCTCCTACAAAATATCACCCATTGGGTAATGAATTTACCAAGATTATTAAATGATAATGATTAAAAGACTTGCTAGTGGACCATATGATATATATGGGTGCGTACCTAATATGATGGGAACTTCCTTGTAGGGTTTGGCAAATGGGTAAAGAACATTTTTCTTTGGAAGGATGATGATGGGTCCATAGACAGTGGATCTTAGCCATGAAATGTGAGCATGCCAAAACAGGGTTCCTCTTTGTCCAGTGATGGTGAAATTATAAACGTAGGACTGGCCTGTTTGAATAGGGCACTGAGTCACATATGCAGGCCCATCTGCCCATCCACTCTGAAGCTGCCGAATGCCATGCCTGTAAATTTACGCGGTCAGCCATTACAATTAGCATTTAACATGGTTTCTTGTTCCTGATGCATCCATCAAAAACATTTTCTTAGGGAAGAGAAGATCATGAGAGGGAAATCTAGAAGGTTTTCTTACCAATGGATGGTAACATTATTCTGGACATTGTTAACCACCGTAACCACCACTCGGTCGCCTTCCCGAGCAATGATGCGAGGTCCTGGAAACTGCCCATTCACACTCACAATGCTCTTCGTGTGGCACAACCTTGTCACGCTATGTAACTTGATCTACAAAATATCCGAAAGAAGCTTAAACAAAATTAAAACCAATTTAATAATATCAATCACTCAACTATAACCCATATAAGAAAAGTACATACATTGAACTTGTAGTGCCTAGTGATGCCGGCGCTGGCAAGCTCCGGGACGACCAACAGGGTGTTCAAAACTAGGAACAAAAATCTAAGCATTGCAGTCGATTGAAGAAGTGAAGCACCCATTTCTCTTGGAACTCTCCCTTTTTGGTTGGGTGAGAAACAATGTACACGGCAGAGCTCAAAGCTGGTGGCTCCTTTGTGAGACTCTTGGATGCTTGTGGCATCCAATTATATAGAGATGGTATGGCGTTTCTACTTGATTAGGCCATGAAACTATCTAGAGTAAAAGAAAAAAAGAAGGGAAAGGAAAAACCAAACAACTACAAGGACCATCTTGATCCGACCAGATGTTGGTCAAGTTTAGTTTTAGAGTGTTGGCAAAGAAATTTTATTTATGAATTTTACTTGACCTTCGTCCAATTCCCATCAACCCTTCATTCAGTAGCATAATTTTTTTTTTCCAAACATGCCCTTCTGAAATTATCCACTCTTACGTACAAACTTGTAATTGGAAATGTGAATATTGCATGTACATGAAGCACCAACCAATAATCGCAAAAGTCAAAGAGGTTCGTAGATTTGAAGCTTCTGTAAAATTGAATGAGGATAGATATGTAAATCGATCTTTCCATGTTTGGTCATCAAGGGAAAATCCTTCGTCTCTAGTAGCTTTCCCAACCGTTATTCTTGGTGACCAAGCAAATCATACGCTTACCATCTTCTCACTTCTTATCACTCAGTCCTTATTAAATTCGTTCCAAACTGATTCATTTTCTCGGAAAATTGATCAGAAAGATTACCCAACCCACTTTGGGAGTTTCAGTTAGTACAGAAGGAGAAAAAGGACGTTTGACCCAACTTTCCTCCTATGAGATTAAAAACAAATTTGAAGTTCTATTGTTTGTTTTGCCATTGACAAACTCACTTAAAGTGGTTAACCACTCAAACTTGTAGACGAAGGGAATCCTCCACTGGGTTTTCGGAGAAGCTATAGACTCTTTTAACCACCACTCAAAGCTAACTCAGCAACCAAACAACTTAACAAAAATGTATTCATATGGGTGCATGAGGATCGATTTAGAATTAAATCTATGGGTGTCTGTACTGGCTAATTATTAGTGTGCAGTATACTGAAGAGATATGTAGTTGTACCAACTGCATCCCTTTTTGGGTTCTCATGACTTTTCCATTCTTTGTACACTCATGATCATACTCAAAACACCCAGCTTACAAATATTGTTGAGGCTTTCTTCACATAAAGCTGCACTTAGATCTGTACAAGAGAATATTTAATGCACTAAAACTATATCATCTCCGTTCATATATTGTCTCTGAAAAATGCTAAGTTTGTGAAACTGCTTGAGGTTAGTATATATGTCATGTGTCATCAAAGAAACTGCTAGTTTACACACAAGTCCACTATTAAATGAACCATGTCCAAACAAGACTTTAATACAATGTTAAACAACTAACTTTTCTAAAAGCTAGTTTAAACTTACAGGTTTTAGATCACAATGTCTATCATGGACACCATCAATTGGGAAAGTGATCTCTCTTTCAATTCATAGCCTAACTTTGCAATATATTTCTCTAATCTTCATTGATGTAGACTTTAGTTTTGTTATCCAATGAGGTGACCTCAAAACAGCAGCAAATGGCCATACAAGGTTCCTATCAAGTGTGTCTCCAAGATTGGAACATCAGTTGGCTCAGATTGTAAAGGGCTTGTTTTGTTCTTATCAAAAAGAAAAGAAAAGAAGAAGAATATACAGTACTTGAAAATGAAGGTGAAATTAAGAATAGTTCAAAAGTTAAGTCATGCAATGGTACTGTAAATGAGATTTTAGAGAAGTACTTGCAAGCCTAGAAGTTTTTTCATACTGTTTGGAACCCGATATAAGAGAAAGCAATCAAAGAAAATAATCATCTCTCTACTTTATATCAAGGTGGTACAACTTATATCAATGGACACCAACTGCAGATGAACCACACTACTGTACATCAATGGAGGGGCATGTTTTAAGTCTAGACAAATGGTGTATACCTTATAAGGAAGGGTAAGCGGGCATAGGAAGCAGGTAAAATAAAATTCAGAAATATCATATCTTTGAAATCACTCTAAAACAAAACTTAACCAACGTCTGGTCGGATCAACACTGTCATTGTAGATGTTTGGTTCTATCTGTTTCCTTTTTTGTTATTTCCTGTAGATAATTTCATTACCTAATCAACCAAACACGCCAAACCATCACTATATAAGCAAAGCCCACATCTTGCCATCAGTCCCAGCAAGGAGCCACTTGAGTGTTCTCCTGTACATTGTTGTTCAATTTTCCAAAATTAGTAGACAAGAGCTTTTAGAGAAATGGGTGCTTCTCTTCTTTCATCAGCAGCAATGTTCAGAGTCCTGCTCCTAGTTTTGAGCTCTCTGTGGCTGTTTCCCGAGCTTGCCAGTGCTGGCATCACTAGGCATTACGAGTTCAATGTATTTTATTTATTTTATTTTTTGGATTATATATAATCGAGATGATGGGTTGATATTGGTTTAAATATGTTTTGTCCTAACTTTCTATTGAAATAGTTTATAGATAAAGTTGCAGAAAGTGACAAGGTTGTGCCACACGAAGAGCATTGTGAGTGTGAATGGGCAGTTTCCAGGACCTCGCATCATTGCTAGGGAAGGAGATCGAGTGGTGGTTAATGTGGTTAACCATGTCCCGAACAATGTCACTATCCATTGGTATGAAGGCCTATTAGTTTTCTCATAATCTTCTCTACCTCAATAAGTATTTTGTTAATATGGTAATGTATGGTTATTAAATCCATTGCAATGTGCATAGCATATTTATGCTTAGCGTAGCAATAATATTCAGGATATAAAACACATCTTAAAATGAGTACATTTGGTAAAAACATTTTTTTTAACATGGATGCACTAGGACAAAAGCACATGCATACCTATATGCTAATTGTGATGGGCGATTTTACAAACAGGCATGGAGTTCGACAGCTTCGGAGTGGGTGGGCAGATGGGCCTGCATATGTAACTCAGTGCCCTATTCAAACAGGCCAGACCTATGTATACAATTTCACCATCACTGGCCAAAGGGGAACCCTGTTTTGGCATGCTCACATTTCATGGCTAAGATCCACTCTCTATGGACCCATCATCATCCTTCCAAAGAAAAATGTCCCTTACCCGTTCGTCAAACCCTACAAGGAAGTTCCCATCATATTCGGTACTCATCCATTTATCACTGTCTACTAGCAAGACTTCAATCATTTTTATTTTATGATCTAAGAAAATTCATTATCCATCTATGATATTCTATAGGAGAATGGTGGAATGCGGATCCGGAGGCAGTCATTACCCAGGCCCTGCAGAATGGAGGTGGCCCCAATGTCTCCGATGCCTATACCATCAACGGCCTCCCTGGCCCCTTGCACAACTGCTCAGCTCAAGGTACTTCACTCTTACTAAACAGCATCAACAAATCTATACATACGCATGTATTTAACATTGATTTTGCATTGCACATTGCCCAGATACTTTCAAACTAAAGGTGAAGCCCGGAAAGACATACCTCCTGAGATTGATCAATGCTGCACTCAATGATGAGCTCTTCTTCAGCATTGCCAATCACACCCTTACAGTGGTTGATGTGGATGCCATCTACGTCAAACCCTTTAAAACCGATACAATCTTGATCACTCCTGGCCAAACCACCAACCTCCTCCTCAAAGCCAAACCCCACTTCCCTAATGCCACCTTCCTCATGGCTGCTCGCCCTTATGCCACCGGCCGTGGAACCTTTGACAATTCCACTGTTGCCGGTCTCCTCCATTATGAACCACCATCCAAATCCTCTCCCTCTGCCTCCTCATTTAAAAACCTTCCTGTCTTCAAACCAACACTCCCTCCTCTAAATGACACTTCTTTTGCCGCCAACTTCACCAGAAAACTCCGAAGCTTAGCAAACAGTGAGTTCCCTGCCAATGTACCAAAAAAGGTTGACAAGAGATTTTTCTTCACAGTTGGTCTAGGGACAAACCCTTGCCCACAGAACCAGACCTGTCAAGGACCCAGTAATAGCACCAAGTTTTCAGCTTCGGTTAACAATGTCTCCTTTGTTCTACCCACCACAGCCATCCTCCAAGCACACTTTTTTCAGCAATCCAAAGGCGTCTACACCACAGATTTTCCAACCACTCCAACCTTCCCTTTCAATTATACAGGGACACCACCCAACAACACCATGGTGAGCAATGGAACTAAGGTGGTGGTGCTTCCATTTAACAGCAGTGTGGAGTTAGTGCTGCAAGATACTAGTATTCTTGGAGTTGAAAGCCACCCCCTGCACCTTCATGGCTTCAATTTCTTTGTGGTTGGTCAGGGTTTTGGGAACTTTGACTCTAAGAAGGACCCTCCCAAATTCAATCTTGTAGACCCTGTTGAAAGGAACACATTCGGTGTGCCGTCCGGCGGATGGGTAGCTATTCGCTTCCTCGCTGACAACCCAGGTGTATGGTTCATGCATTGCCACATGGAAGTCCACATAAGCTGGGGTTTGAAGATGGCTTGGATAGTAAAGGATGGCAAACTGCCTAATCAGAAGCTGCCTCCGCCACCCTCTGACCTTCCCCAGTGTTGAGCTCCTCTTCCAAAATTCTTTTGATCCCAACCTGGCCTCAAATGATGCCTACATTTTTCCCTTTTGTAATTATTAATTCTGTTTTTCTTGTTTTATCCCCTGAATGTTCTTTCTCCAACTTATAAAATGGAGAAGTTTTTGGTAATAAAATGTTGGTTACTATTAATAATTCAGATGACCAAGGAGACCACTCACCGCCTGCCTTCCCAAATCTACCAGTTACATAAAGTAATTGCAACCAGTTAAGCTAATTTACTGCACACTGCCAACAAAAATTTCACAAGGTGCTTGCGCTGATTTAGTCAAAGCCCACACCAGAATTAGCATAACATAATAATATTTTCGTCAAATTCAATTGATAGTGGAGAGAGCGGAGAATTTTTGTTTGGACCCTTTTAAAGGAAAATATCTGCAAAAGCCGGTTATAGCCCTTTGTTTGATTGTAAAAGAAAATGACTTTGATTAATTTTAGGACACTTTGATTTATAACACAAAAGGCTGGTATTTTGCGGGTAATGGTCACACCTCTAGAGGTGAGAGGACAAAGACATAATAATTAGGCTATTTTTCCCGAATTCTATGAGAAGATATTTATCACATGCTCTCCTTTGGTAAGATATTTTATAACAATAGAGTCTATAATTATTTAAGAAGATATTATCTTGATAAGCTTATCATTGCAACATTATGCAAGAATGGGTATTCTCAACCCTACTATTAGCTAGTATCATTATCATTATGGTTTTGGGCACAAGATCTAATATTTCGAGCCCTCTTTGTCATCAAAATGTATAAGGCACTTTGATATTTTTGAATTCTTTAATCCTTAGGCACCTTGATATTATGGAATTTTTTATTCTTTGAACTCATCTAAGAAGACCATAAGATGTAATTGTTTATAAAGAATGGTTCATTCCTAGAGAAAAACTATCCAAGTATTTCCAAGCAGGTTCAAGTTTAAATTTCTCTAATCCTTCACCTATCATCTCATTTGCCTTCAAAGGCAAACAACCTTTCAGGGCAATCATCGCCCTAAGGATCTAGGTAGACTTAGGTCAAGAAATCCTTGATCCTCCCTCTTTTATTGCATTCACCTCTTGAGGCAAAAGATCTTAAAGGGCAATCATAACCTAAAAAGTCTAATCAAAATGTGGGTCAAGAAATTTTTAACCATACCCTCCTCACTTCTTTTACCTCCTTAAGCATTAAGACCCTTAAGGGCAATCCTCATCTAAGGGTTCGAGCTTGTTCAAGTCAAAGAAATCTCTAACCTTACCTTGCTTACTCTATTCGCCTTTTAAGGAAAAGGGATTGTCAAGGGAATCATCACCCAAGGGTCAATGCAAGCTCAAGTCGATAAATCTCTAACTCTATCCTTATTAGTTCATGCACCTTCTAAGGCAACAAATCCTTACAGACAAGCATCCAATAAGGGTTCATGCAAGCTCAAGTTCAAATTTTCCTAACCCTATCCTTCTCATCCCATTCACATCTCAAAACAAGGGACCCTCGAGGGCATTCATTACCTAAAGGTTCAAGCGGGCTCAAATTGAGAATTTCTTGACCTAATCCTTTATGCCTCTTACGTCTCAAAGTAAATCAATGCATACGGTGCTATAAAGTTGCTCAAGTAGGAAGACCTCTGGACAAAGATGCATTGACAATAGTTTCCTAAAGCATAAACTTCCTAACCCATATATACATAAGAACGTTGGAGGTAAATGTTACAGCTAAGGATATTAATTAGTGGAAAAATTATCAAATTACCTACAACATCATTCCTCCATGCTGGGGAAAAAGTGGAAGACTTAGATGTCAAGAATTGAATGCTCAGAATCCACCTCACTAATATTTTTAAGAATGATAACTAATGCAATAAGATGGTGAATTTGATACTTTTAAAAATAGTCACAATAATTCATAATTTTTTTTTAACATAAATTGATATTTTTATATAAGGTAACACCTTTACACTATGTTTGATTCTCAAAAAAAAAAAAAAAAAAAAAAAAGGAAAACACTAAGGAAAGAAAATAAAGAAAAAAAATATAATAATAATAAATTTAAAATTAATAAATTATTTTTATATGTTTTTTTAAATTCATTTTTTTTTTCTATATAAACATCAAACAATTTAAATATATAAAATTTTTATTAATTATAATTATATATATATTCATGTTTTCTATATATGTAAATCAAACATATAATATTTATTAATTATTTATTAATAATTTTTCTTAACATTTTCTTTCCTTTTTTTTCCTAATATTTTCTCAAAACCAAACATAATAGCTGTTTTACTAATACCTATGAGGATTAATATGAGTGATAATGAAAATTAATTTTTAAGATAGAGATCATTTAAGGTGAAAATTAACATTATTTAAGATGATAATCAATATATTTTATGATGGTCAAATTATGACCAACATTTCTAAGTGTAGTGAATAATTCTTCCTAAGATTTTTTTGAATTGAGACGACCCATACATGAAAGAAATAATTATGATCTACTACATTAACTAAATATTGACATAAAGTTAAAAGACTATTTATGAGAAAAGTGGAAATATTTGCTTTGCTGATGAACATTACCTCTCTTCTGAGTAATTTGAACAGGAGAAAAAGGATGTTTGACCTCACTTCAATTTGCTTCAACAACACTGAAGACAAATCCCAAGCTTCTATGTTTGTTTAACCATTAACAAACACACTTGAAGCTACTTAACCACTAAAACTTGCATGCCAAGGAAACATTCGAATTTGATTTTTGGAAGAAACCACGGATTAACTCTATCTTAACCCCATCATTCCAAACCAAACTCTTTTTCTATCTTCCCCCTCTATTCCTTCCGGAACCAAACAACTGAGCAATTAAGTTTATACATATGCTTTTCCACGAAGATGGATTTAAAAATAAATCCATGCATGCAAAGTATATAGATACATAGACAGATTTTGTAGTTGTACCAACTGCATATCCCTTTTGAGGCACTCATGATCATCACCTTGGGCATTCTTTATACCTACTGTATGTACTGTTCAAACACATATCTTACGCATATTTAATTACAAAGGCTTCCCTACATTACGATTGACAGGAGAATACTTGCAAGACCCTTCAAATAAAACTATATGTATCACTTGTGTGACATTTTAATTTCTTGGAAAATGATGTGTTTTCCAAACTGCTTGTTGTCCAGTTTCTTAAATGGGACATCAGTGTGTTAGAGGTGTGAATGAGTTACTTCCGTACTTGGAATCAGACCCATAAAACTGGAATATCAACATCTCTGTCAATTCATATACCTAATCTTTCAATCCACTTCTCTAATCTTCTTTGATACAAATTTTGTTTTAGTTATTCAATGAGAGTGATCATCCCCAAGACAGCAACAAAGAGGAGGTTCCTATCAGATGTATTACACTTAAGACCAAGAGATTGAGAATGCCCACAAGATCGTCACATCAATATTGCGTCCTGATAAGCTAAGGTGATACGGACATCTTATGATGAAAACAATTGCAGGTCCAGTGGAATGAAATTCTTTCACCATAATTTCGGCATTTGATACCATGACATGAAATCCTGGCTTCATCAGCCCCGCACAATGCTAGAAGTCTTTATGCAGTAAACTATTATTGGTGAACCAACTATTTCTATGAACCGAAGTTTTATTCATTGCCACTATTTATCAATAGAAGGGCACGTTTGAAATTCAGAAAAAATGGAGTATACAATTACCATATAAGAAAGGGTAAACGGGAATCGGAAGCTGGTCAATAAAATTCAGAAATATACTCTCTTTGAAAACACTCTAAAAGAAAACTTGACCAACATCTGGTCGGATCAAGAATGTCATGGTAGGTGTTTGGTTCTCTCTCTTTTCCTTTAATTTTGTTGTTTTCTCTACATAATTTCTTCACCTAATCAACCAAACAGGCCCTACCATTTCTATATAGGCCATGCCACAACCTTCCATGAGTCTCATCAAGGAGCCACTTGAGGGTTGTCTGGTACATTGTTGCTCAACCCAACCAAATAGAGAAGATTTTCAAGAGAAATGGGTGCCTCTCTTCTTTCATCAACAGCAATTTTCAGAGTCATGTTCATAGTTTTGAACACTCTGTGGCTCTTTCCCGAGCTTGCCAGTAGTGCTGGCGTCACTAGACATTACAAGTTTAATGTATATTTTTTCATATGGCTATCTATATATATTTGAGTTGATGGATTAATATTGCTTATAGTTTTGTTTAACTTTTTGTTGGAATATTTCATAGATCAAGCTGCAGAATGTGACAAGATTGTGCCACACGAAGAGCATTGTGAGTGTGAATGGGCAGTTTCCAGGACCTCCCATCTTTGCTAGAGAAGGAGATCAAGTGGTGGTTAAGGTGGTTAACCATGTGCAGAACAATGTCACCATCCATTGGTAAGAAGGCCTATTAGCAACTTCTTCATTTTCTCTACTTCAATTAAGTGTCTTAATAATTAGGACTCCCTTTCAATGTATGTATATGTAGCTAATTGCGATGGCTGATTGTGAAAACAGGCATGGAGTTCGACAGCTTCGAAGCGGGTGGGCTGATGGGCCTGCATATGTGACTCAGTGCCCAATTCAAACAGGCCAGACCTATGTATACAATTTCACCATCACTGGCCAAAGGGGAACCCTGTTTTGGCATGCTCATATTTCATGGCTAAGAGCCACTCTCTATGGACCCATCATCATCCTACCAAAGAAAAATGTGCCTTACCCATTTGTCAAACCCTACAAGGAAGTTCCCATCATATTTGGTACTCATCCATTTATCACTGTCTACTAGCAAGACTTCCAATCATTTTTATTTTCTGATCCAAGTAAATTCACTATCCACTGTACGACATTTTATAGGAGAATGGTGGAATGCGGATCCTGAGGCAGTCATTACCCAGGCCCTGCAGAATGGAGGAGGCCCCAATGTCTCTGATGCCTACACCATCAACGGCCTCCCTGGCCCCTTGTACAACTGCTCAGCTCAAGGTACTTCACTCTTAACCACCATCATCCATGTATATATCTTACTAAACAGCATTCTATGCATACGCATGTATTTAACATTGATTTTGTATTGCGCATTCCAAGATACTTTCAAGCTAAAGGTGAAACCTGGAAGGACATACCTCCTGAGATTGATCAATGCTGCACTCAATGATGAGCTCTTCTTCAGCATTGCCAATCACACCCTTACAGTGGTTGATGTGGATGCTATTTATGTCAAACCCTTTAAAACTGATACAATTCTGATCACACCAGGCCAAACCACCAACCTCCTCCTCAAAGCCAAACCCCACTTCCCTAATGCCACCTTCCTTATGGCTGCTCGCCCTTATGCCACTGGCCGTGGAACCTTTGACAATTCCACTGTCACCGGTCTCCTCCACTATGAAACACCACCCAAATCCTCTCCCTCTGCCTCCTCATTTAAAAATCTTCCACTCTTCAAACCAACACTCCCTGCTCTAAACGACACTTCCTTTGCAGCCAACTTCACTCGCAAACTCCGCAGTTTAGCAAATAGTCAGTTCCCTGCTAATGTACCTCAAAAGGTTGATAAGCAATTTTTCTTCACGGTTGGGCTGGGGACAAACCCTTGCCCCCAGAACCAGACTTGTCAAGGACCCAATAATAGCACCAAGTTTTCAGCTTCGGTTAACAACGTCTCCTTTGTTCTACCCACCACAGCCATCCTCCAAGCACACTTCTTTCAGCAATCCAATGGCGTCTACACCACTGATTTTCCAGCCACTCCAATCTTTCCTTTCAATTATACGGGGACACCACCCAACAACACCATGGTGAGCAATGGAACTAAGGTGGTGGTGCTTCCATTTAACACCAGTGTGGAGTTAGTGCTGCAAGATACTAGTATTCTTGGGATTGAAAGCCACCCCTTGCACCTTCATGGGTTCAACTTCTTTGTGGTTGGTCAAGGTTTTGGGAACTTCGATTCAAAGAAGGATCCTCCCAAATTCAATCTCGTAGACCCAGTTGAGAGGAACACGGTGGGTGTGCCTTCTGGAGGATGGGTGGCTATTCGCTTCCTTGCTGACAACCCAGGTTAGTACAACTTTCCTCCAACACTCTTCTAATATTCACAGAACAGAATTCATAGTAACTAAACCAATTTAATTATTGGTGAATGTGTGAATAGGTGTATGGTTCATGCACTGCCACTTGGAAGTTCACACAAGCTGGGGCTTGAAAATGGCTTGGATGGTAATGGATGGGAAACTGCCTAACCAGAAGCTGCCTCCTCCACCCTCTGATCTTCCCCAGTGTTGACCTCTCTTTCTTCCCAAACCCTTTTGACCTCATCTTGGCCTCAACTGATGCCTCCATTTTTCCCCCATTTTTTTTTCCTTTTAACTTATTAACGCTGTTTCAGATTGATTGTTTGTTTCCCTAATGTGTTTTTTCCACATATAATAAAATTGGAGAAATATTTGGTAATAAAGCAATTGTTATTCATTTGTTTCATTTGCTTTTCTTTTAGCCCAAAAATATATTCAGCATCACAAAACTAACCAACCACTAATATATAAACCACAAAAAAGAAAAAAAAAAAAGTTAAAAGTTAAAAGTTAAAAACATTCAAAAATATAAAAAATGTATTTGAAAATAGCCTATTAGAAATCAAAGAAGTCAAGCCCAAATCATGAGTACATATATAAGCCATGTGTACTCACTGGCGGAGCCAAGTAAGGTTCGGGGGCGGCGGTGGGTGGGTGAGGACGGGTGGGAGGAGAGGGGTGTGTGTGGGCATGTCCCCACCCTCAATTTTCCCCAAAAAAGAAAAGCCCTTTCCCCGCGACCCCCAATATAGATTTAATTTTAAAATTTTTAAATGGTAATTTTTATTAATTACTAATAAAATATTAAGATTGAATTAAAATTAAAAAATAAATGAAATCTCATTTAATATTGATACTTACTTTTTTTATTTATTCAATCTTTTTTTATACTTGTTTTTTACAATTTTGTTTTATTGAGCTTAACTAAATCATAAAAAATAATACTTGTAAGTTATTATTGTTTTAGTGATAATTTAATATATGAAACCATCTTATATTTTAGTAAAATACTTCACTTTCAACTATCTTATATTTAGTTATTTGAAAAGAAAAAAACATTAAGGTATTTATTTAATATTTATGAAAATATTAATCTTCTCTTTTAAAAGTACATAAAAAAAAAATTAGGCATTTGAATATAAATACAAAGAATAAGACTAAGATATAAATAAATAAGATTAACTTGTAAAACAATAAGAACTTAAAATGTACACTTTTTTCATTTGAAAACTATCAAAATTTATAATGAAAATGATTCAATACTTTAAAATAATTTCAAGGGTTTTTGCTACAAAATGATTAAAATTATTAAAAATTTGTAACGGTTTTTCTTTCTATGTTTTATATCTTTTGAAATTTTCCTTGATTCTTGATAATTTTTGTATATAAAATCTAAAACTTTTTTTAAATATTCTTAGTACTATGATTGTTTAATTTGATACATGTTCATAATTAGTATTTAAAATTATTTGATTTTTTAACAATAATAATAATTACCATTAATTACCTTAAATATAATTTAACATTTTTTTGTTTAATTTGATACATTTTCATAACTAGTATTTAAAATTATTTGATTTCTTTAACAGTAATAATAATTACCATTAATTACCTTAAATATAATTTAACATTTTTTTCCTTGTCCCCCTTACCAAGAGTTGTAGCAATAACAAGAGGAATGCTTAAGTGGGATTGCCTCGCATAAGATGTGATTAAGATATTTATCTAAATCAGATGTATTATTTGGAGAACTATTTGTTGTCTTTTTTCGACTTTTCAACATTTCTAAAGCTCCTTTATAAAAAGATGAGGAGTTTGTAGATGTAGGTGGTAATTTAATAGTATTAATATCATTACCATATTTTTCTTTATAATAGTTATATAAATTATATAATAATGAATTTATTTCATTTTTAATTTCTTCAATTTTTATTTGGTCATTAAAATAAATAATTGTTAACCATTCATCCAAAGCTTCAAATTTCAATCTAGGGTCCACAATTAAAGCAATATAAAAAATTAAAGGTATTTCTCCCCAATATTTTCTAAATTTTTCTATCATTGCAAATATTGTATCATTAAATATTTCAAAACTTAAATATTTTTGAAGTACAATAAAAATATTAGTTATTTGCATAATAACTCGATTTGAAGTTGGATAATATACACCACAAAAAATGTTTGTTGAAGTATCAAAAATTTCAAAAAGATCTCTTAAAAGATCCGCAATATGCCAATCATAATCATTTAATGCATAAATATCTGCTTCACAATCATTGTTAATTAATTGTATTTCATATAATTCGACTACTTTTCTATATTTTGTAATATTTTGTAAAAGTTTATATGTGGAATTCCATCTAATGGGCATATCCAAATTTATATTTTTTCTTTTCATATTTAACATTTTGCAACAATCAAAAAATAATTCATGTTTTGCTTGAGAACTATTAATACTATATGCAATGCCTCTAATTTTTTCCAATGTACTATCAACATTTTTTAATCCATCCTTTACAATTAAATTTAAAATATGTGCACAACAACGCACATGAAATATTTTAGCATGATCTTGTTTTACTTGCCAATATAGTTTTAGTCTATGTATTGCTGCATCATTATTAGCAGCATTATCTAATGTTATTGTCAATATTTTATCACGAATGCCTAAATCTATAATTTCATCATTTATTAAAGATGCTATATTTTTACCACTATGTGGAGCATTTATTAATTTAAATGAAATTATTCTTTTATTTAATTTCCATTCATTATCAATGTAGTGAGCAGTTATACATAAAAAACCAGTGTGAGTTAAAGATGTCCAAATATCAGATGTTAAACAAATATTTCCTTCAAAATTTGCAAAAAAATTTTTTAAAATTTCTTTTTGTGTATAAAATTTTTTCATAATATCTCTTTTAACAGTATTTCCAGACCAACCTTTAAATTGAGGATTAATACCTCGTTGAATTGTTCCTGCAAAATCATGAGTTTCCATCATGTTGAAAGGTTGTTCTGCTCTTATTATATAATCAATCATTTCTTCACGACAGTTAGATTCATCATAAGAAAATGTTTTTAAATTTCCACTTTCATTTTTACCTAATTGCATATAATTTCTAATATCTACATTATTTTTAGTTTTACAATTTTCATGATGTCTTTTTAAATGACTTGTGCCCGCATTTAAGCCACCAGTAAGAAATTTATTACAAATTTTACATTTTGCTTTTATTTCTTTTTTATTATTTTCTAAAATTATTTCTATTCTATCAAAAAAATTCCATATATTTGAAGTAAATTTTTTGTTTGATGATATTTCGTCACATGGACTAGATGAAGAAGCACTTGTCATATTATAATTATTGATAAAATATTATGCCAAAAATAATAAAGTAATAAATATAAAAAAAAAAATGTAACAAAAAAATAAAGTAGTAGGGGTGAAGTATGTTACTCAATTAGAGAACCGATGCAGAAATTCCTAACAAATTTGAACTCTTGGAGCCACCAATGCTTGTTTTGCACCACCAACAATATTGTATAATTTGAGGAAAAAATAAAAGAATTTGAAATATTGTAGAATGTGAGAGAAATAGAGAGAGAAGTAGAGAGAATTTGATGAAAAAATGAAAAGGAACAAAATGTATTTATAGGAAGGTTAAAAAAAAAAAAAAAAAAAAATTCAAAATAATTGGCCTTGTGACCTGGAACACATGGGTTGCAAAGAAAGCGTGCAACAGGTTGCCTAGAGACGTTATAGTAGATTGGTGAGCTATAAGCGCAATGTAATGGCATATTGCCAAGGACTTGGATGAGGCATGGTGCAACAACTGCAACAATACCAAAGGGGATGCCTAAGGCTAGGCACAAGGGCGCAATGCCTTGTGCACAAAGATGAATCATCATGGGTGTCATGTCATCTTATGTTGCGCCAAGGGATGACCTGGCTACGACAACAACACGATTGATGCAAGAGCATATTGCCTCAACATGGATGAAACCTAGACATGTAAACATAGAGAGGGTTTGGCATGCACACGAGTTACATAGAGACGTAAGTCGCAACAATAGGAAGAGTTGGACTTAGAGCGGGATTACTATTCAAGTATGAGTATGTAAAGGTGGTTGTTGCCACAACCTAAGAGTACGAGTAGAACGAGGATTGTGTAATCAGAGTGGGTGGCACTACTATTAAAGTAAATTTTTGAGAACTGTTTTCTTCCCAAACAGGCCTTCAAAGGCCAAGGGCAGAGACGGTTTTTCTAGGTGGTACATGACCAGAGGAAGAAAGTGTCCAAACGGGACTGTTTAAAAAACAAAATCAACTAGATTAGCAAAAGTGAAAGTAATTCACAATATCTATGTTATAACAAACAGGTGTTGAGAATATCCTGAAAATCATTCCTTCTGTTTTTCCATGTCTGTATTCACAAAGTGATTCGGGGGAAATCATCATGATATGATAGCCTTTGTTTTCTCACGCACAACCAAACAGAACCAAAGGGGAAAACACATTGATTCTGCATATCAACACATCTAGGAGAATATATTTCCTTACAGGAATGCATACCCAAAAGAAAATTTTTTTCACATCCATAATAAAATACATCAGTAGATTCAATTTCAAGGATACAATTTTGTTGGGTGATTGATGAATCCAGTATTCAGTCATTTCTCTGAAATACAAGTTAAAAGAGGAGTGCAGCAGTCCAGACAGCTAGTAATTTGTCATATAGACCATTCATTTTGATCCATGGATGTATTTTGTATATATAGGTATATTAATTAGGTACATTGATGTATGGGATTGTTAAAGCAATCAAACCATGTAAGAAGCATCCATTCCACCTTGTCCACTTTCTTGCCAACCGGGTGCTGCTCTAAATTTACACACAGGACATGTTCCTTGTTGCCTTAGCCATGGGTCAATGCAGTTTGCATGGAACTGCAAAATAAAGATCATAAAATTGCATTACACCAAAGTATTATGCTGACACAAATGAAAGGCTGAACAAGATAACCAACTTGTCAAATTAAATTTGATTCCCTCATTTTAAATACCATCTTCGGGAAATATTTTGTTTAGGTGGTTTTGTTCCAAATGCCAATGATTTAATTAAAAAAAAAAAAAAAAAAAAAGAAGAAAAAAGAAAAAAAGAGAATAGAGTACCAATACTAATAGGTTTGATGGAAAAAGTAATACCAATGCTGTATGGTTTGGTGCAAATTGGAGATAAACACACACACTTGTATGCATGATTAGAGGTTCATGTTTTACTTGAGCTATTCCTTAAGTAATTGAAACTCTCAGATCAGATTTGGGATATTATAGGCTCATAGGACAGGCCTTAATCAGTTGGATGAGGTTATTAGTGATTATAAATGTGGGATGATGAAATCAATTTTGAAGAACTATATAAAATGTGAAGAATGATAATTGTACATAGTTCACAGTCCACAAAAATACTTTTGCAATGGCTTAACATACCATCTTTTAAATTGCAGTTTTATTAGGAGGAAAGAAAAATAAATAAATAAAATAAACAATTTTATCAGGCTCTGTATGGAAAAGCAGTCAGATTTTGTGGAACTAAAAGAGAAAACTTAAGTTGAGAGTGGTTAAGAACTAAGAATCGAAGCAAGAAGAGAATAACCTGATGCAAGCATGGTAAGCTACGGATTAATTCTCCCACATTAACTTGCTCCAAGCAAACACTGCAAGTCAATTCGTCATCTGAGGCCTTTGTGCTCGCAACTGCATTGTTAATGTCTTGTTTCTTCTGCTTTAAGAGAGTGGTGAAATTGATGACATTTTTTAGCAATGAAAATGTAAATTCAAAAGCAAAAGAAAATAATAGATTCAAAGGTGAAAAATTGCAGTTCATATCTGTAATATTAAGTATACAAGGTCAGTGAACTGAGAGAAAAATGATCTGCATGCCCTTATGTTGCATGAACAATTTTGAGTGACATACCAATACTGAACACCTGTTAGACTCAAAATATTGCATGACTTTGCCAATGTTACTCCTAACTTTACTTTTATCCAAGCCGATACCATTAACCATGACCCGGCCATCAAGGCTGAGTTATATCTATGCTATTATTTTCTTGGCAAATAATGACATCATTAATCCCATGAGACTTTTACCTACTCATGAAGCAAGTTCATAAGATGAATTACTAGTTAAACACTTCAAAGCTGCTGATTTCAATACTCTGCTGTTTCTGGATTCCAAGAATCATAACCATACCAATACAACAAAGCACAATAAGCAAGGAACCCTGGCTTTAGAAAGCAATAACAGATAAATATAAAGCCTATAGAAAAGCTGGTAACAGATAAATATAAAGCCTATAGAAAAGCTGGCTAAACCTTTAACATCGAGGACTACCCTGTTATTCTCCTTAGATATTTAGTGAACACCAATCCACCTTGCTAAGTGATGTTCCTTAAATACCATCTGACTCGAGGTTTAGCAAGGACAAGAAGGCCCATTTTTGTCCTAGGTTGACATCATCATCTTTGTTTTTGTCTTAGTAAGTCATTTTTGTTGAACATGATTCCATCCTGCAAGAAAGTTCCCTTTGAACCATCCTGGGTCTGAACATCTTGCCGACTGGTTCGTGGTTTGTGTAGAAGAAAGTCACACCCTCAAATTCTGAATCTCCCATTGTATAAGAATAAAATCACTCTTAAAGATGTGAACCACAAAGGAAGGAACTAAATAGAGATTAATTCAAGTTAGTCAAGGCTATTTGTCTAATCATTTTCCTTCCAAGCTTCTGCTGCGTCCATGCTCCATTCTTACGAGTTGCAAAGCTCCTAATGGCAGAAACTTTGCCTCAATATAACAACACAAATTAGTTAACACAACTCTACAACTCTGTACAGTGCAGGAAAACCTGTCCTGGTTCTAATATTGAGAATCAGAAAATCACCCTCTGTCTAATTATTGATTAGACAGTGTAAGCAGGAGTATGATATGCATAATTCTTCCCTTGTAGTTGTCGAATTCTCTTAAAATTAGAAGAGTCCACCAAGTTTACTCTTTTTCTATACTCAATACTCCAATAATGGTCTAACAATCATCTCAATAACCAACTGAATTTCAAATTGGAGGTTCCTGAGAGGCATGTGCTGCATATGGCTCCTTAGCATTTTTGCATGAAGTGACTGCTCTTAAGATTCAAATCTTCACGTTTATGCTTGGCACCCAGAGATGTTTACCAATGCCTCCTAGAGGCCAGAACAATTCACTGCCTTGACAATAAGAAAAAGCAATTATTTTCATATACACAAAGGATGGCATATCCACATACCAAAAACCCAAACCTCAGATGACATATCTAACAAGGTTTTATAGGAGAATCTAATATAAAACTGGCAGACTATGCATAGAATGATTTGAATTCTGGCTATGTAATGTTTGTACAGAGGTGTAACAGTTTTGCACAGTGCTGCAATCGAAACTGCTCCAGCCACTGAATCCTACTTCAAACAGCAATTTTAGCCCTGAATCTCTCCACTACAAAGTCTTCATATTGCAATTTTTCTTTTTTTCATTTTTGAACTCTTAAAAGAAATTAAATGGTTTCCAATTGCCATTGGCATGGTGAAGCAATCTGATGCTCAGTGTCAGGATGAGGCAACACATAGAACAAATATGGAGGGGCCTCTACCAAAATGGGTGACCACACCAGACCCTCAACTTCTCATAGAACTGCATGTCATGCTAAGAAATTAAACATATTCAGAGCAGATCAAATACCATGGCCAATTGAACAAGAATAAGCAAATAAAATAATTATACCTCTAAGCAATACCTATCAAAAAATAAAATAAAATAATATAATTGAATAAACCAATCAAATCATGAATACAAGAAACCAAGAAAAGCTTGGGCATCTGTGTGTGTGAAAGAATGATAGAGAGAGAGAGAGAGAGAGAGATGGGAAGGGAAGAGAGACAATAAGTAGCTTTACTAGAACATAATTTGGATATTCACTTTTGTTTAAAGGGCTGAAAGGGTGATTCATACCTCAGCTGAGGCCGAAGATGAGCCCTGTTGCATTGATGAGCCACCACTGTTAACAGAACATATTTTAGTCAAACCATAAAGATCCATAGATTATCAAGGATTTCAACAGTATATACATTGCCAATCAAGAATTTCAGCATTCAGCAGAAGCTTATAACATTCATTCCCAGACCTAATCATAGGACAAATATAATCAAATTAAAATTTAAATTACTGTGGGAAAAAAAAAAAAAAAAAAAAAAAAATTGTATCCCAATAAGAAATCTAAAAATTTATGGAAAACCTGCCTAGGGTTTCCATAGTTGCAGTGCCTTTCTTCTTTGTCACAAAGGCTTTACTCTGACCCCAATGTAAAACAATCTGTGTTTGACCAATATAAAAACAGATCCAGGAAAAAAGTTGACAGATGTTATACTTGAACCAAGCATTGGATGGCTAAGCTCTCTCTCCCTCCCCCTTCGCTCCCTTCCTCTCTCCCTCTATCTCTCTCTGGCCATGACTATGATCTGACTGAAAAGAAGTGGCATGTGTGATTTATGCTAGTGAAGAATCTCTCTCTGGGTCATAAACATTATCTAACTGAAGGGGAGTTAGGACCTTCTGAATTATAGCATGCTTTAACCACTATGACCATTTCATCAAGGTGGAATTAATTAATGGATAAGAATGGAATAAAGAAATTTTCTTTTATGGGTAAATAGAAAATATATGAAAGTGCCAAAAAAGAGGTGAACCTTAGCATATGGGGTTCAGGAAGTATAGGATGAATGCCCAAACATGGCTAAAGAAGAAAAGGAGAAACGAGACAAAGCCAGCCAGAAGACTTCAACAAATGCCACCTGACCAATAAACAAAAAAAATGACAAACCCCTTTCTCAGGAGAACACCTCAACCTAAAGTATCATGATTTAAGTAATGTATCCTTCAACTTCAAATGTAGAAGCTCTGTCCCTTTAAAGATCTCCCAATTTCTTTCCTTTCAGATGCACCAGCAAAACAGGCAGTGGAGTAGTACTCTAGGCCTGCAAAAGTACCATGCCAAGCCAAAAGGGAGCCCCTGAAGAAATATGACTAAACCCAACACACACACACAAGACAAGCAAAAAAAAAAAAAAAAAACATAGAGAGAAAGAGGAGAGAGAATAGGACCCAAAGGTTTTATGCCACTGCACAATTGTTTAAAATGTGACTCCCAAACTCTTCTTCCTTTCTGTATAAACAACACCAACTTGCCATGGTAAAACCCATGCCTATCATCTGGTCAGTGGAGATTATTTTTTTCCCAATACCTATATGAAGAAACTAACTATGAACAGTAGGAGAACAGTAGTCAGACTTGGAAGAGAGCACCATGTAAAGGGAAGTAACCAAGAAATAACCTTATTTGAGAACCTCCAAACTAAAACATTCTCCCTTTCCACTCTGATAAGGGATGTGCCTTAGCTCAGTCTTGAGGACGGGATAATAGGGGTTCAGTGTAGCACTGGATGTGTCAGAGTAGTCCCTATAGATGGACAAGCCATTAGTCCAATCAAGGAAGCCAGTCACTATAGAGCTTTGTTTCCCAATTGGGACTGTTAATAATAGCATCTAGCCAAACAGCTGCAGAAGAAAGAACAACAAGCAAAGAGCGGCAGGGAATAGGCCTAAATTACTTTGTTATTCGCCGAGAGCAGCTTACGAACCTCAAATCACTCTCCAAACTCCATTACCCACATTCCAGTTGGATGAATGGTAGCAATACAGAAAACACTCTACATCCAAGCCATTAAGCAGCAAGTAATTTAAGTAGTCAGCTATTTCTGAGGTTAAGCAAACCAGACCCACTCACTCAGGCAAGTAAGCGAACCAAGGTTTAAGACAGTTCAGGAGTCAATCAAGGGAGGAAAATTTCTGACATGTGATAAATACAGTTAAAAAATTCCACATCTCTGTCAATTCCCAATCATGGAACTTCTAAGGAATCTTAGCTTCCAATACTGATGGAAACAAGTGGCAGCCACCTTAAAAAGTTTATCAGAGGCACAAAGGAGTGGGCTCCAAGGCCCAAACTTTAATTTAGCACTCTCTGGATGATAATGGGCTTAGTTGGGATCTTATATGAGTCAACATGGGTTCAGCCTAGAAAGTACTTTCCAGAAATTAAGTTACAGGCCTAGTCAATGGTTATAAGTTACCATTTTCAATCATTATTATTGTCATTTTCCAATACTATTTAATGTGGTCAGTAATCAGTCCAATTTTGTTATTTTCAAGTTGCATTATTACTGTGTCTAGTTCCAAGGAGTTAAAAATCCCTAGAAAAGTCTTATATAGTAGTTGATTAGTCTTTTGAGAGGAATCAATGAATGAATGAATTTCCAACAGCCACAATTTTTTTGTGTGATACAAAGAGCACTTGGGTGTGAAGCCTAAAGGTTCTTTTAATATATCATCAGAATTTATCTATCGAAAAAAAGAAACCAAAAGGTTTCTAGGAGTGATTCCTAGGGTCCTTTCAATTATACTCTCCTTGCATTTTACTTTCTGTACTGCATCACCAACCTCACTCTCCAAAAAAAAACAAATAAATAACAGAAAATGGCATGTTTGTCAGCTGCCATAGTAACAACAAATCAAGCACAGTCCACCACACCATACATCAAGCCAAAAGCTGGTCTTTTGGCCATTCTCCATAAAATTGCTTCTCAAAACTTGAACAAATCCCAACCTTTTCTAATTGCTTTCAAACGAGCCCTCCCCAATGAACCACCAAAATGATTGTTTGCATTAACACAAATACTTTGCCATGAATGCTATTATTATCATGACAGAAAGTTGGATCAAAATGAAACAGATCTTAGAAAGGAGATTTGACAAAATCAAGCAAAATACTGGTCTTTAATCAGAAGCAAATGGGGAAAATACCCTAATATCAAAATGAATTTAAATAATACTGAATAATGACACTAAAGAAATTAATACGGAAATTTTAGAAAGAGTAAAGACTAAAGGTATTATCCAAATAATTGTAGAAAATAATATTTAATGACATTCAAAGTTGAAGGCCACTAAAACACAAACCCAAAAGAGTGTTCATTTTGTCAAATGGCATTAAGGAATGATGCTGTAATTTGTGAAGAATTCTTCCTACATAGGTGTAAACTATATACTTTGGGTGTGATTGGATTGATACCCTTTCACAGCATCTTTCAAAAAATGTTACTTGCCTATCACTTATCAAATACATTTTCTTTTTTTGATAGATAAACGCACAAAAATATATTAAAAAAGGGTGCATGAAAGGCGACCCAGAGTATACAGGGAGTATACAAGCGTCACCTAAAAAACCGGAACCAAAAGGACAAGCACTTACCGGCCCTCAACAAGAACCCAACCAGTCCACAAAATTAAACAAAGTTAAGGGGCCTTTAGCCCAAAATAAGAGATTATGAACAAAGGAATTTTTCAATCTTTGAATCGATAGGACCTCATTTTCAAAAACTATCCTATTTCTTTCCTTCCATACCGTCCAAAATAAGCAAAGAGGAGCTGCCCGCCAAACCTTTCTATGCTTCTTGTCCTTAAAGGGAGCATGCCAACCTAAAAGAGTGTCTTAACCGTAAACAGGAGGGCCCAATTAAGACCAAATAAAGAAAACAAGAGATCCCACAAAACCTTCGCCTTAGAACAGTGAACAAGGATGTGATTTATCGTCTCCTCTTCATCACAACACAAGGAACATCTGTTAGCTAAACTCCAGCCCCTCCTCTTGAGTTGATCTTGAGTGAGCACCTTCCCCTAAGAAGCTTCCCAAGCAAAAAAGCCCACCTTAGTAGGAACATACGGACTCCAAATAATGCTCCACGGAAACGGGACTGCACAACTATGATCAAGAGAATTAAAACAGGACTTTACAGTGAAAATCCCATTTTTCGTCTCTTTCCACACCATCCTATCCTCCAAATCAACATTCGGCCTCTTTCCTTGAATGAACAAGAGGAGTCTCTCCACCTCCTCCACCTCCCAATCATTGAAAGGTCTAAGGAAACGGGGAGTCCATCCTCCCACTTCCCCCATTGAATCCCAACAGTCCGCAACCCACGCATCTTTAGAAACCGCTAAATCAAACAAGGAGGGAAAGGCCTCGCAAAGAGAAATGTTCCCGCACCATGTATTTTTCTAAAACCTCACCCTTTTGCCATCCCCCACCGAAAAAGAAACATTGTTGAGCAACAACAAACCTTCCTTGCTGATTTCCTTCCAAAGCCCCACCCCAAAGCCCTCCCTAACCCCTCAAGTGCTCCATCCTCCTCTTTCAACCCCAAACTTCGTGCTAATTATAAGCTTCCAATAAGAATCCCTTTCAACCGCAAAACGCCAACTCCATTTGCACAAAAGGGCCCTATTGAGAGTAGTGAGGTCTCTAATCCCCAACCCACCCTTCTTTTTATGAGAACAAACAATATCCCACTTTACTATATGGGGCTTCTTCTCCAACGCTCCCCCTCCCCAAAGAAAATCCCTTTGAATTTTCTCAAGTCTTGATTTAACCACTCTTGGCATACGCATTAAGGACATGAGGTAGGTTGGCATAATTGCCAAAGTGCTCCGAATGAGAGTGATTCTGCCACCCTTAGAAATGAATTGCCTCTTCCACAAGGCAAGTCTCTTGCGCATCCTCTCTTCCATTCCATCCCAAACCATCACCGACTTATGCGAAGCACCCAAAGGGAGCCCCAAATAGGTAGAAGGGAGAGATCCCACTTTGCAGCCCAGTTCAACAGCCAATAACTCAGCGTTCTCCACTCTACCCACCGGCAAAATTTCACTTTTGTTCAAATTAATGCGCAGACCAGAAGTGGCTTCAAACCACAGAAGTAACCAACTTAAAAAAGCCAATTGCTCTTGGGAATCCTCGCAAAAGACCAGCATATCATCAGCGAACAGCAGGTGCGAAACTTGAATCCTTGCTCCTTCCCTTCCCCTTATCCTGCAGCCTGATAGAAAACCCCCTATCACTGCTCTGTTAATGAGGCTAGTCAAAGCCTCCATTCCTAAAACAAAAAGGTAAGGAGATAGGGGGTCCCCTGGCCTTAACCCCCTAGTGCTCCGGAAAAAATCGGTTGGAGAACCGTTGACCCGAACAGAAAACGAAGCAGTGGATAAACACCATTTGATCCACCCAGCCCATTTCTCCCCAAAACTCATTTTTTGAATCACTGACAGCAAAGAATCCCAATTGATACGATCATAGGCCTTCTCTAAGTCCAATTTACATAGAACCCCACTTTCCTTTCTTTTCAACAAGGAGTCTACGACCTCATGGGCTATTAACGCAGCATCAAGAATCTGCCTACCTTCAACGAAGACATTTTGGGTAGTAGACACCACTTTTCCCACTACATTTTTCAATCTATTGGCTAAGACCTTTGCAAGCAGCTTGTAGAGGCTTCCCACCAAGCTGATGGGTCTAAAATTGGTCAAGTCTTCAGCCCCGCCCTTTTTTGGGATTAAGACAAGGAAGGTGGTGTTCAGACTTCGGACGAATTTTCCCCTCTCAAAGAAATCTTTGAACAATCCCATAATCTCATCTTTGACGAAGTCTCAGCAAAATTGCCAGAAGGCAAGGGAAAACCCATCCGGGCCAATCACTTATCAAATACATAATAATAACTTTGTGAACATTAAAAAATGTGCAAATTACCCAAGGGGATCTGTTCAAAGAAAAGGTAACACAAACCAAGTTAGGTCATTCTATCTAAGAACAACATAAACAGAAGCAGTCCTAAAGCAGATAGACATCATATGCTAACAGATAAAACCCGGTAACTCACCCTTGAGTGCCAGCAACCTTGTACGTGTGCACAGGAAGAGCATTTATCTCTTCCTCACTCATTGAAGGAGTTGTAGGTACATTCTCAGAATCCAGTGCTCTCAAAGTTTCATAATCTGCAAATAATTTTTTTTTTTTTTGATAAGTTTCATAATCTGCAAATAATATATCTCTATGAATAACTTCATTTTTCAAATAATACAACTCCCCCCTTTCTTTCTTCTCCTAAAAGGGGAAAAAAGTACTAAATAAAAGCTCAGGTTTCCAAATTTATTACCACAATTTATTGAATCCCAAGCATTGGAACTGGCAAGACATATATGCAATTTAAGTACTATCTATTATAACTTTTAATACACACACACACACACACACACACACACACACACACACGTGTGTGTGCATGTGTGTGAGAGAGAAAGAGAGAGAGAGGTACTGTACTATAACTTAACATACCTAGGTCATCAAATTCCCTGTCAAGAAGTGCAAGTTGGAGCCTAAGGCCTTGTAAACGCCCTCTTGTTGCAAGTGCTATGGATGGTGGCATATGCAACCGCAATTCTGTGTGACCGAGAAGACCACTGGCTGCTGCAGCATGAGCTTGTGCCTGAGCTTGAAGTTGCTGACAAGTTGCATACATCCTGAGGGTTGTGGCCATCAGAAAGATGCCAAGAACCAGCCAGATCTACAAACATTGGTTAAGAAAGCCCTTTAAATGGCATGTGCAACAATTTAAGCTGAAGGATTGCTAAGCACAAGGGTAAATACTCCACAAGCACAAACTCAATGAAAGAAAATACCAGAAAGTTAGGTGACATCTGGTGTGAGTTTAGTATCATGAACAGCAAAAGAACTGTTGAATCAGACAAGTAAAATGTGGATTAGAATGCATTTGTTAGAAACTCAAACCACTTGTAAAAATTAAAAATAAAATAAATAAATAAATAAAAAGAAAAGAAAGGAGAGAGAACATAAAAAAGATATAACTTTAAAAATTAAATATTAAAAAGACCTGTGACCAGAAAAGCAAGCGAGTTGGTATTAACAGGGCGAGCTGCATGAACACGCTGATGGACAACAGAATCAATTTAGAACAGCATAGTGTTAGATTATCTTACAAACCATACATCTGTGATGTAATTTCCAAAGCCTAGGTTACATAGTACACCGAGTCAGATTTGTGAAGTACAAGAAACATACCACTGCACGCCTCTCAGGAATAAATCCTGGAAATCCACTTTCTATGTCTGCTCGACTCCCTCGAAAAACAAAACTCATGGTTGCAGAAGTTTATGGGTAGTTGACTAGAATTTAAAGAAAAAATTCAATGATTTGCTGGATGTCCCAATGAAATAGAACAGGCCTAAAATTAACCTTCAATAATCTGCAAAATTTAAAAATAAAAGGAGCAATTATTCAACAAGCAAGCAAAGCTTAATGACATTCAAGGCCTGCTACAACTGCTTAATGTTGAAATCAAATATAAAAATAACAATGACACTCAACTTGATAAGCTAAAATTAACTGCTTTTCACAACTTTGTTCTAGTGATGTAGAAGGGCAGTGGCAATTGCAAATCTTTCCTTTCTTGACTTCAAAGATTGTTTGGGTTGTGCTTCTAAGAAGCGTGCGGTCTCTTATTTTATTTTTTTCCTTCTCCTTTTTGGCCTTTGCATGCCTTATACACTTCCTATGTACTAGGGTTATGCCCCTTTGTTTCCAATTAAATATCTATTTTTCCAATTAAACTAGTAACAAAAATTAACCCAGAAGAGACCCTAGCTTGCATGACCAGCACAAAAGGAGCACAAAATATGCTGAAATGATGATTAAAAAAAACCCAAAAAAAAAAATAATCTTTCAAAGCAACTACTTAACCTAATAAGAGGCTTCATAAATGCAAATGAGAAACTCAAACAAATATTGCAGACCAAGATACCCACAAAAAGAACCCAACCATCAGCCCCTATTATCAACCTTCACTTCTTTTTCCTCTCATTTTTCCAAATAAAAATTGCTTACAACTATGGCAACTGAATAATCAATTAAAATCACTCACCATAAGTCAAGGAAAATTTGTTTTAGAAAAAAATGCCCAATTTAATTTAAATTGCATTTAGTTTGAAAAACATTTTCTAGTTTTCATTTTCAAACCTATTTTTTATTTTCTAGAAAATATAATTAATTAAGAAAAGTGAAAACTGTTTTTAGAAAATGAAATTTGTAAAATCTTGTTTGGTTTTAGTTTTCACTAGAGTAAAAAATGATGAAAAAAAATGTAATTAAAACTTTATATAATAAAATTGCCATGATATGAGATATATTATTAAAAGGTAGTATGTATATACACACAGATAAACATTATATGTAACCTTATTATTATATTGTATTTTTTTGTTATTCTTTTTTATTTTTTACTATATTTTTTATTTTAAAATAGTTTGGTAAAATATTCTAATATTCTTATAATTAATAAAATAAATTATTTTAATATAAAAATATACCCACTTATAATAATTCTTAATCTAATAAATAAAACATAATATTTATACCATAAATTTCAAAGAATATTTTATTTCAAATATATATGAGACAATGTTTTATTCATACTAATATTTATTTCATATTTTTAATATTTATATTCCTTTTACATCATTGGTCTTATAAGGTCTTTTTTGTGCTTCAATTCCCTTTTTCTTTTTCAACTTTTTTGAAAACAATTTTCACTTTTCTTAAGAAAATTTTGAAAACACCATTTTCACTTTTTCCACTTTCTAAGCTCTGCTTGCCAGAAAATGAAAATAGAAAAATATCATCCAACCATGTTTTCAAACTTGATTTCTGCCTCTTCTTTTTTTTAATGAAAAAAGAAAACAATCCAAATAAATAAGGCTTAGTTTTTCCTCAAAGATCAAGAAAAAAGAATAAGAACCTAGGAATTTATCATTAATCACTCTCACTTTTGTAGGAGTCCCAATATGTCTTACTAAAAACTTTGAAAATTAAATAGCCTCAGCCCAAGCCTCTGCTGTCACATATTTACATAGAAACAAATTTGGAGTGTCAAACACAACTAAACTCATATCCATGTCATGTAATGTCAACAAATGTACACATCCCCATACCCCTGATACAGTTATGCCAAACACATCCCATACCCATGTCACGTTATGTCTCTCACATTCCGTACCAGTACCACCACCATAGCTCATCGGCAAATCTGAGGCACCTACCCACCCTCCCAGTCCCACTTGCAAGCTCCCTTCTTAATGAATGACCTTATTTTCTCTCCAACCCCACTCCCCCCAAACCAGTGTAACAAAGACAAATAGAAGAGGAACAGTATCTGTGTCCATGCACAAATAGGAAGAACGGGATTAAAAGGTGAAAGCGAGCTTGACAATGTTCTTTGTCTTTTATTCTGGTGGGGATGATGAGAGTGGCAGTTGGGTGGGTATCAGGAGAATCATATGATTTATTTAGAAAAAGACTGCTTTTGTGGAGAATTCAATGTTTTAAAAGGATTCAGATGCGACATTTCACAATGTGGAGCTTTCTTAAAATAAAATAAATCAAAATGAAGAGGGGTTGATAAAAAATGCAAACAAGTGAAGACCCAGAAAAGATGCATTTGAGTGAAGGAGTTCAAACCCTCTCTCTCACATGGACTGATGCAAGTAAAACACATGCATGTAGTTGCAGTAATTTCTGACACCCACTCTCATTCCACCACAATTGCATCAGAAAAAGACATAGCACAAATCTAGTCCATTCCAGTAGGCAGATCAACAATACAAAAGATCAGCCAAATTATTTCTTCCAGCATGTCACTACTATGACATGTGATAGTGTTTCTCCTTTTAGATGATTGAAATTGACTCATTGTACTTCTGCATCAGTGCACCGTATTTGTGGAGTCATCTTCCTTTCATAATGATCACAAATTAGCATAGAGTAGAAGTTCTTATTTTAGATAAACTCATCAATGTCTAGCTTTTTTAACCACAGATGCGTTCAATTTTTCTCTGATAAGGGGAAAAAATGCAAACAAACAAACAACTTTGGTTTACCTCCAAGAATCACACAAAGATTTCGCGAAAAAACCCTTAATCCCAAAATCATATTCCTGCCTTAATTGCATAAAATGCACATACATTTCTTTACTTTCCGGAATAAAAAACTAAGAACAAATGTCACAATTTCTCGACCTTGAATAAGCAAACCCTAATGCTCGTTTGGCTGCTAAAGAAATCCTTGGAATAGAAAAGAAAACAATACCTAGAGATCTTGCAAAAAGGCACACCAACAACAATCTGTTATGAATTTCAAGATTTTCGCTCTATTTTCCCACGGTTTCTCTGAAACCAAACGGAATTGTAAAGCAACCAAAAGGCAGAGAAATTCAGAAGCGAGAGGGAGGAATGGAGACTTACAGAATCAGATCGAACCAATAGATCAAAGACTTGAGTGTTGAATTGATCACTGTGGACGTTCCGAGTTGACACGGACGAGTTAGCGTCGAGTTTCTTCCTTCTCCTCCCTCGGATTGAAGCCGAACGCGATCTCCGTAAGGTTGTCGGAGTTGTGTTGGTGGTAGTTTCACTCGTATCTCTCACGACGACGTCGTTTTAAGAATGCCTAGTTGCCTTGCCACTAAATTTTATTATTTTAAATGAAATGTATGTATTAATTAAATGGGCAATATGTTGAGATGATGTCTATCCTGTTTTGATTCATTAAATTCATCATATGAAATCTAAAGTCTAAAATAAAATAATGGTTCGTAACACTACATTCTTGTCTTTCTCAACAAGGGTGGTATATTTTATAGTTGACTATTGCTTTTGAAAGAAAAAAAAACCAAAATTAAAAATTATATTAAAATATTAGTGGGGTTATAATATAAAACTTCAATATGAGTTTGATAGAATAATTTTTCTTAGAATAAAAAAATATGTATTTAATATTTAGTATTAAAACCATTAATGTCTTTTAATTTTGTAATTTTGTTCAAATTACATATATTTACTTGTTGAATTATGAAGTCCGAATCAACTTTATTATGTTTTTTCTCAGGATGTTGGGGATCGAGCTATCTGATTAACTCAACTCCCATGAGCTAATCGGGCAGCTTGCGAGGGTTGAAGGGGGCAGTGCAAGCTTGAATTAGTTTTAGTGCGTTTTCTTTAGGATGTTGGGGGTTGAGCTGTCCGATTAATTCGACTCCCACGAGCTAATTGGATAGCTTGCAGGATTGAAGGGGGCAATGCCTCTCGCAATTGAGAAGATTTTTTCAAGAGTTTTAATGTTATAGCTTTTCTTATTATTTTTAATTAGTAGATTGTTGAGTGTTGGTATATTGAATGGATGTAGAATCACATTGATTGTCAAATTGTGTTAAAAATCTTGTCTTTTTTATTTTTTATTTTTGTGTATGCATGATTTGGTTAAACATTACCCAAGTCATTGGCATAACTCGTGCTTGAAATAAGGTATTGCATATTTCAAATTTTTATTAAAAAGGTGGTCCGACTATAATATCGAAATAAACTTTTTTCAGTATTTATTGAAAAGACATTACTAAATAATATGATGAATATATTTTCAAGTCTTATTATTTATATCACAATCTCATTTGTTTGTACCATTCTCAACATCCTATATCTCACTATATATGCTAAATGGTTCAAATTCTTTATTTTGTAGGCACCCTTAAGACACCATAGCATTTTCTTTAAAAACATCACTATATTTAATTATAACTTAAAAATATATATATATAAATAAAAAAATTTCCCCTGATTATAATGAAATAAGGTTCACAAAAATCCATATATATATATATATATATATATATATATATATATATATACGGATTTAAATAAAAGTAATTCTATAGATTTTAAATAAATAAAATTAACAAGCAAATAAATAAATATTTTATAAAATATATTTGATAGCCATATTTATCAATTTCTTAGTTTTGGTTCATTCACTGAATTAAATTTAACATTTTCAAAATTTCAATTGTTTATATGATTTTTTTTATAACTTTATTTTAATAAATCAAAAGTTTTGCCAATTTATATTTGATATTTTATTAAATATATTTTTTAATAATGGTTTATATTGATTTTGGGATAATTAAATATTTTGGATTTTGATATTTAATTAAATAACATAATTCATAATGACACCTAATTATTAAAATTGTTGATAATTCTCAATTACAAAACTTCATCACCATCCACCAATTTATACTAGTTATTTAAATTTTTTAGTTTATGTTTGATTTCGGGAAAATTTAAAATAAAAATATAAAAGAAAAAAATTAGAAAAAAAAACTATAAAAAATACATTTAAAGTTAATAAATTATTTTTATTTATTATTTTAAACTTATGCATATGAATATTTTTTTATAAAATAATTAAATACTAAGAAAATAATTTTTAAAAAATTTTATTTTAATTCTTTAGTATTTTATGGGAGTCAAACATGACGAAAGTGGTTGTGTTGAATAATTTGACACATAGTATATTAATATTTATTTTAAAATTTCGATACTATAAACTATTTATTTATTGAATATTTTGTATAATATTCCCACTTGGCCCCCCATGGCAATTTCTGACTTCCCCCATCGAGCTGAGCTGTGTCAGTAAGAGGAATTGAATGCATAGCCCATATAGTGCCAAATTTCAATTATTCGCACCTCAAACAGGGGACTCATTTTCTAGGACACCACCAAAAATCTTTATTCAGTGCTTTCACGTTCACCTGTCTCTTCTACGGTTCTGCCAACCTCACTCTCCAGTGTTTGTCCCCAACAATGTACAAGTCAACAAAATCAGAAAAACAAAAATAAAAATAAAAATAAATATCAGAGTTGGCCGGCCCATGAATCAGATTAGGGTTGGGCGAAAGCAAAATCATCCTCTGTCTTCCACCTAGTCAAAACCCGAAAAACCAAATCGTCCGGTTATGGCCAGCTGTTTCCTGATCTTTGGACAGGAAACCTTTATAGAGAAACGTAAATCATGACACGATGAGCAGTTTCAGAAACTTTGCGAGTTTAGTTTTTCCATGAACTGGGTTTTTTGTGCCGACCAGCTCAGCATCTGCGCTCCCCAAATTACCAAATTTTAAGAGCTCGGAAAAGGATAGATGCAGGCTACAATTATGTGATACTATTGACCTTCCTGCCATTGGTAAACTGACAGAGATGTGGGTTTTGGCATTTGGTTGGATAAAATACAAGAAAATTTGCATTACAGTTGGCTATGGCTGAAACTAGAAGATGATCCCAAAAATGCTAATAAATGTGGGCGAGGAGGGGCCCAATGAGGGTGTGGCTGCGAAATGTGAGAACAAAGATTTGGTTCACCTGCTCTCTCAAATTGGATGATTCTCCAATTGAAAATTCCAATCAAGACAGACGAAATAGTATCCTTTTCTCATTAATGCATCCTATACACGTGCTTTGCCAGAGGCGACCCACTCCATGGGTCCCCACCTTCGATTCAATCATTCATCATATGTTGTACACGGTGTGGGAATGGGCGATCCCACGGTCTGTATTGAACCAAAATTCAAACGTAAGTCCGCTGGGACACCGTACGGCGGCACTGGAAAGTGCCAGCCTGGTGGTGGGCACTATGAGCGGAGGTCAAACTTTTCTTTTATTCCATGCAATGAAGCTCTATGACCCACTAATGGACCACCGTCGAATCACCATGGAACACTCCCCAACAGATCGAGCTGCCAGAAGCCAAATACGGTGGATCCCACCACCCAACTGGCTCGTAAAATAAATCAAGATTTTGCCATCTGGCATCAATTATAACATGCATTAAGACGATGTGATACCGCAGTAGTTGACCTAACACAAGTCAAAACAAGTGGAAATATAAACCAAAAATTTAGATGAAAAACGAAAAACTCCATTCTGATCTTGGTATGTACAGCTTTGGCAGCTCATCGGGCAATACTGTCGAATCATGGGCCATATGCTTCTTTGGCACGGTAGGCCCATGATCTGTGACCTAAAACATCATATTAGGGTGGCCATGTACACATAGCAACAACTTCCTCAGAAAACACCTAGACACCTACACCTAATCGTTGACCAGCTAGATCGCACCTAACCTCTGCAAATCCAACCCTTGATCTTGCCAGATCGAACTCCATCCACACGTTCTGCTGATGATGATGCCCAATGATGTACGACTCCACACCCAATAGTTCAGAGTTACCAAACGTAAAGCAGTACACTGAATCACTTCCCCTTATCTCGCCCGGTACCCGATACATTAACCTTTCGGCCGATACGCTCATTTCGGCCCCCCGAAACATCAGTGTCACGGTTGGCAAAGGAGGCAAAGTCCGACTAGTCAGGGGAACTCGGTAGCACAAGTCCATTGCTCCTTGGAATACGAAGTTGGAGTCTTCCAGAACTTTCAACGACGCTTTTGTCTGCCTCACGAACTCGTTCTTCAAGGCGGTGTAAACCGGGCCCAGAAGGAACGTGAACTGAGTTCCGGAGTCGACCATAGTCTGACCCGCTCCGGTATGGTCCGGTGCATAAAGCGATTTAGGCAACTGTAGCATCGAATTAGCTACTTTAATACCCTCAAGCTGAACCGTGTACGCAACTCGGTCGAAGTACGGCAACGGAGTCGATATTTGAACTAGTGGAGTGTACTTTAAGGCCTTGAGCCACGAAAAACTCGATTCTCCGAAGAGTAAGATACCGGAGGAGTCCTGGCCCGATATGCAGTAGGAAAATTTCTGCAAGCCCATCTGGGTAACGAAAGAGAGAGACCCCCTATTCATACCAATCAAACCAGTGGTCTTGGAATCTTCATCCGAGTTACTACTAAACCCAGAATCCATGCACCCGAATATCGTGGCGGGCATGGGCGAATTTCCGATACGAAAAGTATCGGAGGCAAGGTTGCCTTCAATGGAGGAGGCGTCGGCGTAGGAGATTATGGCGTGGCAGAGCTTTTTCTGGTCGCAAGAAACGGGCACGGAGAAGTCACGGGTCCGGGTTCGGCAAGTGGGTGAAGTACAAGGAATAGGTGAATACGAGGAAGAGCGAAGTGGGTCGAAAACAGAGTGCAAGTTTGGGGCTTTTTTGCAGTGAAGCCACGAGAGCTCGCTTCCAGTGTCAAGAACCATGGTGACGGTTTGTGGAGGAGAGCCAACTGTGAGTGAGACCGTTAAGGACACGTTGTGGTGGAAAGAGAGCTTGCTAGAAGGTCTAGGAACTGACCCAGAAGGAAGGACCTGCGTTTTAAGGGGTAATATAACAGCTGGCGTTGAAGCTAAGCAGGAGGTGAAGGAAAGGAAGAGCTGAGAGAGGAGGAGAAGAAGAAGAAGAGAAGAAAGCATGGTGGAGATGAAGAGTCCCATGCGAATGAATGCGGAACTGAGTGTGCTGTAGAACGGCGGCTGGCGAGGCTTTTGGGTTTCAAATATCAGAGGGACGGGAACTCAAAGACTCTGCTGTCCGATCATCGATGTGTGTGGGTCTCTGTCCTTGTTGTGGACACTGGTGCTCCACTTTTATAGATAGGTTTGATTCTACACGCTTACGTGTCTACATCTTCTTAACAGGCCATACAGACCGTCTATTTATCACTTCAATGACTCAAAATCTTAAAAAAGGAAAAAAAAAAATAAAAATGCTTACAACATCTTATAGACTTACATCCCATCAAACTGGAAAAAAAAAATTTATACTATATACGTGATAAAGACGTTCTAAGATGTAAAAGTTAATTAAAGGATTGAAAAGCATTTGAAAGATATGATTAAAACTTTACTTAGAATACTACTCTTTTCTACGTTTATTCAATTAGTGTTGAATAAATCATCTTTCCACTCTCTCGGGCAAGAAAAACAAGGCCAGTTTCTTAATTGAAGTGGTGTGGCGGTGTGACAACACTAGTGAGTGAGTACTTAATTAAGCAATCACTAGACACTTTAACCACCATAAACCCCCAAAGTGTGTTTTGGGGTTTAGCCAATGTTGGTGGACAAGAGTTGCGCACGCAGTCCACAATGACCGACATGACCCTTTTGAAAGTGGTATGTGGGAGGTAGAACTGGGGGACAGAGGAAGGAAAAGTATTATGAAAAGCGAGGTGTATCTGCCATCTACCCATTAACCAACCACTAAAATCCATTCCATGGCGATAAGCATCACATTTGCAGAGGTGATTGTGACTCCATAATTGAATAAGGATTTGAACTTTCCGCAAACAAGGAAAATCGTGACTCCTCTGCCCCCTGTGGCAGCTGCCATCTCTTTTGTTCCTTTCAGTATGGTTATCCAAGTTCTAATCACTTGATTTCTTTTGTTATTTGTCTTATTTTATCTTTTCATATACTCAATGATTTCTCTCTCTTTTTTTTATTCACTTTAGAAAAAAATAATGATTAAATTCAAATTTTTTTTTTCATTTCCCTTGCTTTACTCCAATGCTTAGGTATCAATCAATGAATATTTACCAAACAGATGCCAAAAAGAAGAAATTATTCCCACCTTTCATATTTGTGACCACACCAAGCAACACACAAATTCTTTTCTAGAGTGTGGTGTACCCCATTCTTCTATTTTCTTCCTTCAAAATCACCCCAACAATCTATAATAAAATTTCACCCCCTCCCTATCTCGTCTAATTGAATTCAAAAAATTGATGGTGTAAGTACACCAACATCAATTATCTTTCATCTTCTCACTAATTTGATCCATATCGATTCATAACTGAAAATATTCTCAAAGATTTAAGTGATATCGTGTTAGAGCTAATATGACTATTTTGAATCACATTTAATAAGAGTAATCTATACAGATCTTCAATACGAGTGTTCATGTCACTAAGTGAATATCAATTTACTAAATTCAATTTAAAAGGGATTAAATTATAAAATAAATACACAACGTTATGAAATCTTTGAATGTTTTGATTGACACCTACAAGCTTTTATTAAATTTTGAAATATTAATATAATTTTTTTTATATTAAACTCGACTTTTTTACCCTTTATACTCAATTTATTTTTTAAAAAAATTAAATAATATCAATTATAAACTAAATATGTAACATGATGAAATCTTTCATGTTACCAAAAAATAATGATTTTTAAAAAATAAATATTAATAATATTTTTTTTATCATTTATTTTGGCCTTACATTAAAATGACGTGTTGACTTTTTAGTTTTTATATTGAACTTATTTTTAAAAAAAATGATTTTAGATTGAAATAATTTTAAATTGTAATAGTTTTTAAATTATTTTTTAAACAATAATATTTTTATTAATTTTTAAAATTATTTTACCCAAATAATAATATGATTCACGAGTATAAAAAAGGTCATTTCACCCCGCCATTAATCTCAATTATTAATGCATGAAAACGAAAGATTATGATAGGATACAAAATTTGGATAAACTTTTCAACAAATTGGCAACACGTTTTGCAACCTTCATCGAAGGGTCGCTGTTACTCGTTGGGGTCAAGTCATCTGGTCCAACCAAATGTCCTCTACCGAGCCACCACCATACGTGCGTGATACACCCACATTTAGAAATGGACCAGCAGAATCTATAAAACCAAGAAAAATAAAAATATATGGTTTTTCAGTAATCAAATAAATTTCAAACTCATCAATAGTGGTTGGCTGTTGACCCGTGGCCAAACATTTGGTACTCAGATAACCCTTTTTTTTGTTTCAAGTTCTTCATAAATTTAACATGAAGTTTACTTTTGATTCCAAATTCCTTTGTTTTTGTTTTTTGAAAGTGTTTTTTTTATTTGATTCTGGTGCAACGGAAGAGAGGGTTGAATAAAGAAATGAGAGATGGAGAAATCATAGATCAGAAAGCAAAGGGATTGGGTGTGGACTCACCATCAAGAAGACTGATGGAGAGGGTGACTCGCAGTGATTCACCCTACACGGCTTTCTTTCTTTCTTTCCTTCTTTCTCAATCATTTGTACCAATCAATTTGATACCATGTTGGTTGAAGGGTCTGTTTCAATTTTTCCTTTTTCAAAAGAATTTAATACTCACTAAGACTTTGACATTTTTTACATCATGGGTCTATTCAGTGAATACTAACATTGGAAAGGGCACTTGGATTTTAAGATACTGTTTGGTTGCACATGTTGACATATAATCCATTAGGTTAATAAATTTATGAAGAACTTGAAACAAAAAAAAAGGGTTATCTGAGCCACAGATTACTTACTTGGAAGGGCCCCTTTGTGGGAAAAAGGAGGAAAAAGGTTTGGAATTTCATTCCGTTATGTATTTTTTGGACGGTTTGGAAGGAAAGGAATAGGTTAGCATTTAGGGGGGGTTCTTTAGATATTCAGAAGCTCAAAAATTCTTTTGTATGTAATCTGTGGAGTTGGGTTAGGGTGTATATTGGAGAGGAGTCTCATTCCCTCTTAGGTTTTTTGGAATGGCTGTCATCCACCTAGGGGTTGGTGAGGCAGTTCTGCTTCTTTTTGTCTTTTGTCTGTGGCTACTGTGTATACCCCTGTATACTTTGTGACTTTTTGGCCCTTTTAATATATTTGTGTTTATCTATCAAAAAAAAATTAACAAAAGGTGTTTGATAAAATTTAATATTTAATATTTAACATCTAGTCTAACAACAAGTATTAGTGTTACTTGGAGGCGATGATTTAGTTGCAATGGACACTAAAGTAGTTTTATTGTCTATTTCATTAGAAATTGTAAATTTTTTGATACATCACATTCATGCATTTACGATTCATGTGACAATATTGATACTTCTAAAATGTGTTTTATTTGCTCATAACTTTCATTTGATATCGAATAAAGCAATATTTGGGTTTCGTCTCCCATGTGATAAATTTGAAATATGATACATGTCACTAAATATGAGTAAATAAGATAAATATTTTTAAATTTAAGTTGTGATATAAATTCATTTTATTGAATAAATTTAATTTGTTAACCGATGAAATTAAGTTATTAAATCAACTTTTACTTGAAATTAAGTTATTAGGGTTTTTCCTAAAACCCTTTGAATTTTTTTATTTATTTATTTGTTTGAGTAATTAGGATTAAAGAAAGGTTATAGTTGTCATGGATTTGTTTTAGGAAGTCTTCTCTGCTAGGGGAAGGACTGATTGTGATATTCTATTTATTTTAAGCAAATAACCATTAAGTGACTAAGAGCTTATTGATTAGTTGAAATATGACATTATGTTCAAAAAAATGAAAGTGGGTAGGGGTAAATTAGTCTATTAATAAGGTCTTTAGAATTGTAGGTGATGCTTTTAATATTCAGATATAACTTTATACTATATCCGATAAAAATCTTATCTTATAATATTATATTCAATGAAATATATTATATGACACTGACATTTAGCTCATATAAAATATATATATATATTACATTTAAATGTTTGATTTTTTTTAAAATAAAATATATATAGCATCCTATGTTTGTTATTAAAAATATATAAAAGTTTTTTTTCATATTTAATATTATTTAAAATCATTCTATAATTTTTAATTTAATGAGTAATTTTTATTTATTTGTTAATTATATTCATGATTAAAATATTTTAAAACTTATAAATAAAAAAATTATATTTTGCTATTATATATATATAAAAGTATTTTGTATTTATTAAATATTATATTAAATAATATACTAAGTTAACTTTCTTTTTCATTAAAATCTTCCCATTTTTCTTAGCTCTTCTTTCTCTAGTACTAAGGATGATGATGGTATAGTTTTTTTTTGGTACCCGTCAATTCCTAATAGGATAGGTTTGAAATTTAAATAAATGGGTTAAGAGTAGGTTTGAATTTTTTTTTTAAAACCCAAGACGAGTTTAAGGTGAGTTCAAGTATTGTCTTATCCCACCTTTACCCCACCTTGATTATGTATAAAATTAATTTTAAAATTAAATTTAAGTTTAATTTTATTTTCCTATTATATATATAAAATAAAAAATTACTTTTCAATAAAATAAGTTATAAAAAATTATAATATTTAATTATTTATAAAATATATTTATTTATTTATATATATATTTTTTTTTAAGTTCAAAAAAATTTAAATAGGACGCAATAAGATAGGTATGGAGAATTTACATACCCGCCTTGTCCCGTTTAGTTTTTTAATGATACAAAAATAAAAATTATTTTAAATAAATAAGATAAAATTAAGATATGGACTATCTGTTTCAAACCCGGTTACCATCCCCATTTGGTACTTTCATTTTAGGGTAGATGTGAAATGAAAGGAAATGTCACATACATATCACACATAGAAACATTTAATCAACTTTTTCAAAGCCTTTAATAAAAAGCAAAAGAAATAAAGGTTGATATGAACATCAAGAGTGATGACATTATAGATTTAACATGTTTAGGCGTTTCAAACTTCTATGAATCATAAAACTTTGTGTCAAGTCTTGTCTACCTAATTCAAGGTTTCAAAAAGTAACTATTATGCTAACTAGTAAAATTAAATTCTATATCAATGACATTTTATATTTGGTCAAATCTACTTAATTTCAAAGATATCAACAAAACAAATATCAACGACTATCAGCAGGCCGAGCCATAGATGATTATATATTAAAACAATTAATAATGATAATGATAAATATTTTCTCATTACTTTGTTTTGCACTTGCCCTATATCATCGTTCATCTACCAAATATCCTTGTTTTGTCCATCCATCTCAGGATATGGATGGATAAAAACTATCTGAGCACCATTCAACACTGCATGTCAAACATTAAATATGGAAGACATTAATAAGTATAAACACTAGACTTCAAAGCTCAAAAACCATTACGAGTCTCAAGACATAAAAAAAATTAGTGGATTAAATTACCACTAATTTGGTAAAACCTCAAAATTTTCTAAAATTAAGGAACTAAATCCCTTGAATTAAGCAACTAAAATTCGAAAATTTGAAATTCAAATTTTCTATCTTAGAGGTGTCTTCTATCAAGAAGAAGGGAAAGGAAAAATTCAGAAATAAAAAAAATCCAGAAAGGAAAATCTCCTTCACAACAAAAGAAAAAGTTTTATCAAATCGGTAAATGAACTCAAATCAGTTCTTTACCATTCAACAAGGTCATTCGAGAATAAGCCACTTGTGACCCTCGATTGATCTTCGAAATCTAGAAAACAACATCATCGTTTTCCAAAGTGTGATCAAGGCAAAAAAAATCAGATGGAAAATATTCTTTTGGAAAATAATATTATTTTTGAAATTGCATCCACAATATTTTTAATTTCAATAAATATTTTGTTCGCATTATTTTCCTATTTATTTTTTTTTGCTAATTTTGCAGGACCCAAATTTACAAAATTTGTGCGTACAAAGTCAACAATCATTGGTGTTAAATATGCAATTAGGGATAAATACCCATTAATCATCATAAAGAAAGTATGTTGTCATTTTTTTAGTGATCTCTTGCTCAAGTTTTCCTTGCTTAACTTAAGCTTTCAAGGGCTGTGCCCGAAAAACCCATCCAAACACTCTTTTTTACATGCATATCCACTGTATGCATTATACGTCAATCAGAAGCTAGCCGGAAACTCACACTGTTAATGCTTGTTGTGTGCATGAATGATTTGAATCTTATAGAAATTTATAAAAGACTCACAAAAATAATTAACTGAGGATGGAAGGAATTTAAAGTAAAGCAACTTAGTACTTAGTAGGCAAATATAGAGAAAGGTTTGACTTGGCCCCTTGTTCCGTCTACTAAATGATAACTCTCACACATCATCCCAAAAACTTAGATCTAAGTATTGAAAAATAACCAATTGATTAATTATTAAAAATTTTAAGTGGGATGATGACATTCAGAGTCGAGCTGTATCCAGAGTTGAGACAGCTAAAAATATTCAACTTGGAGCATATGTTTCTCAAGACATGCCTTTTCCCTGTAATAGAATCCAGTCAAAACCCTGGAAAATGGGTTAGTTAGTGACTTTTTCCTCCAAACATTAAGTTGAAGGGCTAGGAATAAAATAAATTAAAAAGAAAAAGAAAAAGAAAAAGAAAAAGAAAATCTGGGCATTGATTGGTTGATTACCATTAGTGGAAATAAAAGACAAAAGATAATAAATTGAAAACACAAACAACACATGCTTTGAATTCAAAAATCATTAGTGCACAAAATTGACAACCCTAAAACACCAAGTTGGTTTTGAATTTGTGAGTGCTGACTCTGTCAACACTTAAAATGGGTTTTGAATTCTAAGAAAACAGTAAAGCCCACGGGAAACATGGATTCTGATTCTCAGCACAGCTCCCAACTTTTTTCAATGTTTGGACATGGGGTTTTGGCTCTTTTTGTTTGTCAGTTGCATCTCAATATGCCAAACAACAAAATATTAAGTAGGGAGATGCTCCAAAATCCAGGCATACTGCCCCAAATTCACATCAAAGCCAGCATGAGGGTCCCCTTGTCTTCTCTTCTCCACATTGGGTTGCAACCCAAATGTTTAAGTTTTAGTTCTTTTCTAAACTAGCTCAATATAGGGAATTCTTCTAATGGGTATTTGATTGATGACTTACTAATAGAGGAGTGCTGTTAAGACATTAATCCATGGTTTTGTACCAGAACCCAGTCATAAAAGGAAGCACCCATTTCTCATTGTGGTAAAGAAAGCCGTCTAAGGTCTGGGTGGAATTTGTAGGATTTCAAAGGCCCATCCCATCATTGTACAAAGGAAGAGGTCCAAAGGTTTAGCTGTAACGACTTCGTTTTTTATTTTATTGAACTTGACTGCGCAGGAGAAAAGAAAACGAAATTTCCCACCATCCAAACAACCCCATTTCAAGATATTTTCAAATCAAAACTCTGCAGTGTGAACATTAAAGAAGCAGGCCGCTGTTTGATGAGTTTGTTTGTTTATTAGAAAAAAAATCAACTTAAAAATCAGATTAATTATACCATTTAACCATTTTTGTTTAATGATTCTTGGCATAGGGATATGAACGGAACCAAAAGGAAAACGGTTCCTTTCCCTGTCTCATTCCTGATTTTAGAGTAGACGGGACGCCAAAGGGGAATCCTATCACTATTCCTCTTGTAAATTTATTCCCTTTCCTTGTCTCCTCAGTTCTCATTGTAGACCTTTTTCCTATCTCATTCCTCATTTTAGAGGAGATTAGATGGGGAATCTCATAACCCACGTACACAGGGACAGATCCCTTTCAAATTTAAATTAATAATTGAAGTTACACGAAATGCGAGGCAGTGAAGGCGATAGGTTTAATTTGAAAGGTATTCTATTTGGGCAACAATGCTAAATTCATTTGTTTTTGTAGCCTTAAAAAAAGACCAATTCCACTTCTGTTTGTGCACCCGGAACCATACGCTTGAGTCTTTCCCTGGTAAACAAACAGCAGCAGGGCTAGAAGTATCCTAAAGTCTTTAGTCTTGGTCTCACCCCTTACAAAGAATTGACATAGTCGAACGTAAACGACCCGATTGTTTGTGTCCTTTCCCCAAGGAAGGCTAGCTAAATAAAAATCCTTCCCTCCTAGCCTACAAGGAAGAATTGGGTTAAATTCTTTTTGGGTATTTTTGCCATCCCCAACTCGGCTGCTGCTAGTTAATAATCCAGGATAGCATCTAAATTGAGTTGAAAACCAAATTCACACACCATCATAAAGACATTGTCCCATGAATTCATAACCAGCACAATGGTGTTGATCTGATCATCCCTTGATTTTGATTATTGATGGCGAATTTGAAAATTCTTGCAGTCCATATGATGCACTTCCCCCAAGCCAGTTTCTACTCCAATTCTTTCAACCATTTGTACCTGACAATGAAAATAAAGAATATGAATTTTTCTTCCCCTTTTAAAAAGGCAAGAGACGCCTCATCCTCCTAGGTTGCTGCTCAACCATATCCAACAGAAGCAATTCCCCTTTGGACTAGATGCAAATACTTGTTAATCACCCTACAATTAATCTTTTTCATGTTATAAGATATAAGTATTGATGGAGACACAGAAGACCCAAACTCTCCTTCGAAACAAAAACATATCTAACTTAAGACAATTTGCAGTTCATTTTCTGATTATGGCTGTTGCAGTTGAAGCCTATGACAAAGCAATGGTTTGGAAACTAACACACACCCACCAACAAGATAAGCTTAAATATGTCAGAACTGAGAAACAAACTTCTGTAGAATCATTATTATATATATATATATAGATATTTTTTTTTTTTTATAAATTTCTGGAAAAAAAAATTGACTGAATTTGAAGACAACAGACTGGAGCTAAAACTACTTATTGGAAATGATGAAAGAAAGGAGTGCAGGTAGTTTAATTCAATCCATGAAACTAGAGAAGGTATTCTGGTACATGAGGGTTGTGTATACTACCCAGAATCCAACTCCAAATTCATAGTAGGGTTTTTTTTCTTCTTTTTCTTCAGACCCTACCCTTCATTTCATGGCTTTCTATATGTACAGCACAATGACCCAATAACCATGTCTTCAATCTCTGAATACTGAAGGAAAAAGATTTGCGTTCCTTCCAACATCACCATCTCCTCATTCCAGTGTTAACTTCAAGGGCCCACGCTCTACGATTCCGTGAAGATGAACCCAAAGTTAACAAGGAACTACTGCTCCTACGTCTACTTCCAGATTCTGAGCTCGAACTAGAAGAGGACGATCCATGCCCCCCAAAGCAAGCTAACAGATTCCGAAACATCCGTCCCAATCCGCCCCTCTCTTGATTCCTATTCGTTCTCGACGTCCACGAAATTCTTCTCGGAGCACCGCCATTGTTAAACCCACCATCCATTTCTGTATAAACTACCGGAAGCTCTCGCTCGCCGCCTCTTCTGCCTCCCGAAAACCTCCCAACAGCAAACCCACCACCCGGAAGCCTCCATATCGTCAAACCCACGGTTTCTTCGGGGGGTTGCTCGTTGGATTCCGGCGAGTTTCGCTCTTCGGAGGGCAATTCGTGGCGGCAAACGGGACAAGAGTTGCGGAGGGTGAGCCATGGTAGGATGCAATCGGAGTGATATATGTGCTTACAAGGCATTTCGCGAGCTTCGGCGCCCAATTCGAAGGGTTCTTTGCATACAGCACAGTGTTGTTCTGTGTTTACATGAGCATCCGCGATCTCAATTGTGGGCATCGCCTCAATCGCCGCCTTCGACGCCGGAGGTTGCTCGTACCGCCCAATTCCGTTGATTTCCATCTGCGAAAGCTGTTCGAGAAGCCGGTCAAAACCCGACCCCAGCAAAAACTCCGACACACTCGCCGGCAACGGCCTAAGCCCCGAACCGCCGCCGTCGTCGTAGTAAAGATCAAACGCACCTCTATCTCCGCCCTCGCCGCCACCCTCATCAGCTGTTCCCCTCAGAACGATGACCGGATTGAACGGCGATCGGTCGCCACGGCCCCTCCGGACGCGCCGGACCGCCGAATGGGAATTCTGAGCCGAATTGGGCCTATTCTCAATCATGTACATCGCAGCCGCAGGAAACCTATGGTGGCGCCGAGGCTGTTCCTCGATCTCCTCCAGAAAACCCCCATCGCAATCGGGACAGACGATTGCATCGTGACTCCAAACCCTAACGAACCGATTGCAACTATAGCACCAATACGACATCGAATAGAGATGCCAGCCGGTTAGAAACACCGCAGAATTGAATTGAACGAAGAAATTTGACGCAAATCAGAGAGACAAAAAAGAGAGCGCTTCGGGCAGAGGGAAAGAAATATTGTTTGGATGGGAAGAAAATGAGAGAAAAGCATTATAAAGGTAGCGTGAGAGGTCGCAACGCAAAGCGCGTCGTTTGTTAGCGTGTCAACTACGCTCAGCTCGTTCTACACGTGTCATACTCCCATTGGCCCCAGCCTTACTGCATTCAGTACAGATTATGTATATACGTAGAAATTACTGAAAATCTTTGCTCTTTTTATTAAAATCCCTCTAGAAAATATTATTCTATACGTAGAATTTTCCTATCTAAAACTTTTCATATGATGTGTTCACATTGGATGCCAAAAAGCAAATAAGGATTCCTCAATTCAAAAGTTGACCGCACGTGAAAAAGCTCAGAACAATTAAACATGCACACGCTTGGAAACTTTCCCTTCCGATTTAATTTAACTTCACCCCCAAACGCGCCCTTTGGTTGTTTCCCACCATCTTCTTCCTCTTCCTCTCCCCTCTTCTTTTCTAGGCAATTTCCTTACTCTTTTCTCTCTCTTTCCCTCCTCCCTGTACCTTGTACTCATAAAAAGCTCATCGCTTTATCCTGCTCAGTCTGATCTCAATAGATGATGAGTCTAAGCTTACTTTCCATGCAAGCTTCTTGAGGAATGGGGAATGGCGACTTCCTCCCAAAGTCATTTTCTTAATATATATTTTATCTTTGACCCACAGATTTTTTAAATTTATGATTTAGTAATGAATGTTCTAGTAGGAAGAAGAGAAAAAGGTGGATGTGGTACCGCCCTAACCACCAAGGCTTTGTTTGGCTGAAAATTGCAATGAGGGGACAAAGCAATCTCTACAACATCAAATCTGTTTGTTTGGAGAGAAAGAAATTGGAGATGGGTTTCCCCTAAAAGCAAATAAAGAACAAAAACAAGGATAAAAACAATTTCCAACCATTGATCCAAAAACCAAGGAAAGTTGATGACGTGGGGCAGGCCAATCTAAAATGTTTGTTTGGGGAAACAACATAATAATTTGGAGGAAGCACAAAATAATTGATGACAACTCGACATTCCACATGATGATTGATGACATGTCTTCAAACACATGGCATGCGTTAAGTGTGTATGGACTACGGAGCAGGGTTATCTGTCACAGATCTCCTCCATTAAAGTGAGTTGACTATGCATAATATCCTGGAATTGTATATGATTAGGATGATCTCAGTCTGACTGGGCAGCTTCATCTAGATGCCATTTTATTAAGATTTTGATTCTTCACCATGAGGTAATATTCTGGGATCATCGGATATTTAATGTATGATCATGAGAACTAATGGGTGTCTTTTGGGCATTATTATTATTATTTGCGCTCTAATGGTTGTCTCAATGGGATAGAAAATGGGAAGATTCATAAACAAAGAAGGGGAATCCATACAAAATGGTTATTCATTTGAGCATTGAAATAAAAGAGATTCTTTTTTGAGTTTTGAATGAAAATAATTTATTTTTTAAAAAAATCCACAAATTAAGTTTTTAACAAAATAATTTTCAAATCAGCGCTTTTGACGGACCTAAAAAGTTACAAAACTATAATTGGTAACTATGATTTTGAATTTTTTTTAAATAATTAAAATCATAATTACTAATTACGATTTTATGTTATGAATGAGAAACATTAATTTGAAAATTATTTTGGTAAGAAATCTACTTTATCGAATTTTTTTAAATGAATTATTTATGGTCTAAACTCTTCCTTTTTTGAAGTGTCTTTTTATAATATTTGATAACATTTTTTTTCCTTTGTTTTGTTTTATTTTTCCTATTTATATTACCCAATCTTTTTGGTTATTTGAATAATCTACCCTTGTTTCTCATTATTTGAAATTTAGGGCATGTTGAAAATCAATTCTTTGAAACCTTTTTTTTTTCAGTAGAAAATAGTTTTCTAATCTAGTGAAAAATGACTAATTTGATCTAGTAAAACACCCAAGGAGAGAGGGTGAATTGGGTATTAAAAATCTTTTAAAAAATAATAGGAAAATAAGAAGTAAGGCTAATAAATTAAAGAAATTGAAAGAAAAAGTGTACAAATTCATTCATAATGATTCGTGTCTCATCTATATCCACTATTCTCAAACTATTAACCAAATGAGAGTTCTACTATCACCAAGACTTTAAAGTCAAAGTCTTAAGATTTCTTATGTTTTGAATTTATAAGTTTCAATAGGCCTTCATAATCTCTTCAAGTATAAACTCAACTTGAAATTTATTCTCACAATGAGTTAATAACAAATGGATTTAATGCTATCAATCCTAGAACTAGTTTAGCTCATAATACAACAAAAGTTAGATTGAATTAGAAGGTGCACTAAAAGAATTCGCAAGTAAAAAATCAATACACTAGGAAGAAGAGTTTTGAACGAGTAAAAGGATATTTTTCCAATTAAATGTAGTTGTTCTTATTCAATTTATAGGTTTTTAGCTTGGTAGCCCAAAAAGCCATAAATAATTTTGGATTAGTTAAGGACCAATTTGACCAATTCACTAACCATTGAGCATTAATTGTTCTACAAGTAATCGTTGGGGTTTTTGAATTCAATTAAAGGTACAATAGATCCTTGATTGGTCAAGGCTATGCCTTAACCAATTGCACCATAACTATTGGAAGAGAAAAAAAAATTTAGGACACCCTTAACCGATTGAACTGATTCCTAATTAGTTTGGCCCGCTTCCTTAACCCTCAATTGATTATACTAAAAAGTGCTTAAAACAGTTTGCTTTAAGATTTGGTACTTCTAATAACTTGTGTACACCTTACAACATTTTACAAACTTTTAAAAAGAATTTAGTTCTAGGTTTTGAATATAAAACAAAGTTTCATCTATTTTCTTAATTAATTAACCGATTGAAACTTAAGAAAAGATGAAGATAGACTTTTAAATGCATGAATATATAATTTGGACCTGAGCACACCAACAAGTATTATCTTACAAGTTGTCCTAGGTCATTTCAAGTCTTCAATGGCTCCAAGACTTCCATGGTGTAACTTTCTTCCGTAGTTGTTTTAACTGTTTTTAGATTTATTTAAACTTGAAAATTTAATTTGATTTAAGTTATCGGTAAACTTAACTTTGTTTTGTAATTATCAAAACTTAATTAATATAACATTTGAGCTAACATAAAAATGAGAAACATTTTTTTGAAAAATTGTTCAAATCATTCTAAGAATATATTATTTTTTAGAATAAATTTAAGATAATTTTACTTTTTTTTTTTTTTTTTGGAGTATTCTAAGTAATAACTAAAAATATAAAAAATATATTGAGAACTTTTATATTGTATATAAACATACCATACTTTTCATAGAGATTAAGTTTTTTAAAAAAAATTGTTTTTCATATTTGAATTTTTGAACAAAAAAAAATTGTCTTTAAAAACAATTGAAAATTCTCAAAAACTATTTTTGGAGGATCATGTTGGAAAACATTACCAAAAAGAGCGTTAGAATTTTTGTGAAGGGGCACAAGTCCATATTGGATAAGGCTTCAGGATATACGATCATGTGGTTGGGCCTGATGGGTTCTAGGTGTTTGACCAGACCCAAGCCCTCTAATTGGACGTGGGCTGATTTGAAGACCTAATCCCACATCCAAATGACCATGAGATTGGACTACAACTCAGCATATTGGAAGCAGGCTTGTTGCCAATCCAAGCTCAACCCGAGATAACAAAGTCTCCACACCCATATAGAGCGTGTTTGTTAGTAATTCTATGCAATGATTTCTAATTTTTTTAATATTTGAAAATTTTATCTTTTAAATATTAAAATATTAAAAATACTTTCTAAAATTATTGTCAAACACGCTCTTAATTTAACTTAATTTCTAACCATATTAAAACTAATAAAGTATCAACCCCAATTTAATTCCATCCAACTTCAAAAGTCAACTTAAAGTATCTCTTTCAATTGATGTTAATATATATTAAAAATAGTATGTTTGTCAAAAATTCCCTTTGGGCCTGGCCTCCATTGGAAATTGACTGGGCCTAGCTGGGCTTTTTTTTTTTTTTTTCAGAAATTCCATGAAGAAAAGGCATATAAAAAAACAGAGCAATAAATTAATATATGAGTCAAATTAACATATATATTATCAATAATATATATCTTATAATAAAATTATTCTCACTCAAATTATTCAACAATTTAAAAAAAAAAAAAAAAAAAGTCGAAAGAAAAATAAATGAATACAACTCCCACCCATATACAAAAACCAGAGTGAAATACATGATCCGTCATGGCAATTAACAACATCAATCTTACCTTTTTTTTCAGTGAATAAAAGGATTAAAGTTGGTGACCACCTTCTTCATCTGATCAAGAAATGAAGTGTATGATACTATTCCATCGTTCCCTGCAAGAACCCTATACTTGTCCTTCCTAGTAAAGTTGGTGCATTCAAACCCTAGCGTCGCTGCTAAGATCCTCTGTACATAATTGGCCACATCATGTGGACTTTTTCCTGCTGAGCATGTAGCTTCCACTGGTAACTGGTTCAAGAAGGTCACTTCGTAGACGGGTCGAGGGTTCATGAAGAAGAAGATAGGGTCCAAACCCTTCCAACCCCTTGCTGTGGTTGCATGAAAAAACCCCACCCTGTAATTCATGGCAACTGGCACGATCCTGTCGGTTAATTCAGCGAAAAGTGCGCTGAATCTCAAAAGAAAGGGTTCTCGGCAGGTTGTTCCCTCAGGACATACTGCTAAATCCCCTTTTGCCAACTCTCTCTTGATCTTCTCGGCGTCCACATGTCTAATTCTAGTCAACCGGACGGTGGGAATAGGCGATAGGATCTCCGAAAACCGGGAAATGGAGTATGTTACCGCCGGAATGCTACGCTGGAGGACAGTGGACAAGACAACAGGGTCCATTAGGGTTCGGTGAGTGCAGACGAAGAGCACACCAGAGTTGGAGCCAGAGGCTGGCGGCGGTGGTTTTCCTTTCACAATGATCTTGCCGCCGAATAGTCGAGACACGTAGGGAATGAGCCACATCGGTAACAACAAGCCCATGGCAATGCGAGTTATTGCAAGCAAGATGCCAAAAGGAATCCATAAGATGATCAGGAGTGCTGTAGAGGGTAACGGGCGCTTTACGAGGCGGCCGTCATGGAAGATCACAGGAAGGGGGCGGAGAAGCTGGCGGTCACGGTCTTGATTAGTCATGAATGGGGGATGAGATTGTTCCTGCACACAAGCCATGGTTTTCGTAATGGTTGGCATTAACGTATGCATGTGGTGCAACTACAACAATGAATAGTGTAAAAAGTGGACTCAAAGAATTTGGCTGATTAGGGCAACGACTCCACTTCATCTTGCTCATAATTTCTAAGCATACCAACCTAAGAAATGATTTAAACACATTGAAGATAATTAATTTGATACCAAAATCTTGCTTCTTTGCTAAAAATAGCCAAATCAATTCTGAACTCAAATCAGAAAGCTCTTTTTTCAGTTAAGTTTTAGAACAATTGTAGTATCAATTCAATCCTTTTCATGATTTCTTATAGGAAAAGAGTGTTAATGTTTACCCTGCATAAAGATAAAAATGATGAACCAGATGGGATCCTTCCTAGCCCCATGTCTGGTTGGTTATCCTCAAACAGCATGCTAACACGATCAGCAATGGAGCCAGCTTCATTCCTAGTGAAACCAGTGGCGAACCCGAACCGGTTCACGACAAGTTCGCTCCCGATAACTTCATCAGCTCGCAGATGCTCCTTTAGGAACCTCTCCACCATAACCCTAGGAGTCTTGGTCACCACAACTCTTCTATCATAAGAGCTAAAGACCTTCCAAGCCTCCATATCAAGATCATCCATGTAAAACTTAGGCAAAACCGCTCTCGCCACCGATTCGATCTCTGATTCATGAACCCCAGCAAAGGCTACAAAGATGGCCAGCCTGAGTCCAGCATCCCCCATCCCAAACATGTCCAACAACCGAATAATCGGCCATAGGATGAGCAACAAAGCAAACCGAACTAACCCTGAAGCCTCAAATGCCACTAACATGAAGTAGGAGAAGGGGTCAGGGTCCTTGACAAGGGTCCCTTCGAGCTCAGAAACAACAGACTCCATTAGGGTATTATTGCAGTTGCTGGTTTCAAACTGTTTGGGTGTAGCTTGAGGATGACAGGGGTTATAAGGTTACTGGGTTTAGGGTTTTGATTGACTGGGCTCTAATGTTGGAATGAGGCCGTTTATCAGTTTACAACTACCCCTTTTATAAAATTTTCACTCTCTCTTTTTCTTAGGGTGGATATATCTACATATGAATAGAAGGATTATACGCCACGTTACCATACAAAGATTGATTACGTAACTCCAACAACTTTGTCTAATTTTTATATCGGTGTAGATTCATTGCATTAGAGCCATGTGTCCAGCTAAAAGTTCGTCTAATACCATGACCCTTAATCTAGGTTACTAACTTGGGTACCATGAGCCATGTATGTATGTCATTTTATAAGATGAGATAACTTTCTATCTACGGCAGTAAATTGGTGGCATATCTAAATTTCGTTTATGAAATTGATTGGAATCCATAGATTTTGATACTTTATAAAAAATAATCATTTATTTAGAAGTTGAAACTAGTTTATATATGGTCGAGATTAAGGGGTGGTATGAACGATGATCAAAAGGTCGAGTTTGAAATATTGGCTTTCACAGAGTCAATAGTTTTTTCTTTTGTTTAAGGCTACATTTGGTTCTTGGAAAGATTAAAAAAAAAAAAAGTGAGGAAAAGAAAATAAAGAGAAAAAGCATGTGAAAAAAAATGAATAATAAATTTAAAATTAATAAATTATTTTAATATCCTATTTCAAACTTTAGTTTACTTATTTAACTCTTCTATGTAAAAATTAAATAATTTAAAAATATACAAGTTTTTTAATAATTTTAATTATATTTAACTTTTTTTATTATTTTTTAAATAGGAGAAAATGATTTTATTTAACATTTTTTCTTTTCTTAATACTTTATAAAAATCAAACATAGTATAAGTATTTAAACATTTGAAAAAATAAAAATAAAAACCCTCTAAAAAGTATTCAAATTTTTATACTCTACAAGCTCAAAGTTAATACCTATGTAGTCAAAAGTAATAGTATTTTTTTTTCATCAAAAAACAAATAAAATCCTAATTATTTTTAGTTAAATATATTAGATTGTACTCTAGTTTAGAGATAGTAACTAAATAGTCAAAAGTAAAACTATTTTTAACTGAAAATTACATAAAATCCTAATTACTTTTAGATAATATATTAAATTTAAATTTCAGAAATTTTGATTCACATTTTCTATTTTTTAATTTGTATCAAAACACTTTTTTTTTTTCTATATTCAAAAGAAAATTTTATACTTATTTGATTAATTTTATTATAAAAGCTTATGATATAAATAAAAAAAAATTTATATAAAAGATGGAAAAATATTATGTCTTACAAAAAATCTAGTTTAATTTATATTTGTAAAAATTTTATAATATTAATATTATGCCTTTAAAATTTCTAACTGAAGTCATGAATAAAAAACTTTGCCTTATAACCTAATGCGTTTCTATAAAATTGCATGTTCATGAATCTATAGTCTTTTTTAATTACCATACTAGTTAAATTTATGTTCATGAGTCTAATCTTTTATTTTTCTCTATTATATTAAAATTAAATAATTTTAACATATATAAGTTTCAAATTAATTTTAATTATATTTAATTTTCTTTTATTTTTTTTTTATAGTGAAAGAAAATCATTTTCCTTAACAACTTCTTTTTCTTTTCTTTAGCATTTTTCGAGAACTTGGCCTAATCATTCAATGGTCGAGAATGAGTGAGACCACAACTCTATTTCCATAATATAATTACCTTACGTTTTTGTTGTTATCATTTAGGTTTAGCCCACTCGTGGATATATTGTCACTTATTAAGTCACGGGCATGGAAATCTCGAATCAAAGATAAGACACTAATGACAATCAATGATGCCATCCATCATGAATACCTTGGCAAATTAATTTATTTAGGTACTATAAAATCTCCTAGGGTTACAAATATAAATTTATATATTAATATCATTAAAGTTTTTGAATGCTAATCAATATATTAAAAGGTAATTTGGAAAACCTCATCATTTTCCAAAATCATTAATACAAATTCAAATCCTTGAATTCCAAATCTACAAGCAAAAGCATTTCCCATTGATAGGGACAACAAGGAACGTGAGTTTAAAGGGGTCATTTCATCCCAATCTTTGCCTCATTATTTAGATCAACCCTGTCTTGAAAAAGGAAAAAACTTAAATGGGGTGGCATAGGAAAATTTTCATATCTGTCATACCCCACATCATTTTTCTTCTAATTTTCTAATTATATTAAAAATAAATATAATTTATAAATATTATAAATTTTATGTATAACTTTATCTATTTTGTATATGTTAAAAATGAAAAAAATAAATAAATTTTTTATTTAATTATATATATATATATATATATATATATATATATATATATAATTGTAAGTGGTGAGCTTGGATTGAAGTAATGCCCAAACACGGATTTTTAAAAGAATTAATTGGCTCATCCTGAATTAATAAATCCAACTCCTTCAAATTTTTTGCTTAAAAAATAATTCATTTAAAATAAGAACATTTTAATTAAAAAAGTGAGAAAAAAAAATTGAAGGATTAGATTTCTAAATTTGAGTTTTCAATAATTTTTTTGATCAAATAACCATTAAGAAAAAGAAAAAAAAGAAGATCAAAATCGTCCTATTAGGAGCAGACAAATACTCGAAAATACTTGCCCTATCATCATCCCTACCCATCAATACCCCATGCATGGGATTCATCACGTAGCTTACTCCTTGCAAATAGGACCATGGGTTAGATTAAAAAAGTTGCAATTAAGCTAACTCTTTAACTTTCACCATAGCTTGCAATTCACTTAGTTTGAATGTGATCTAAAAATAAGCTAGAATTTGCCGGAAGGGGGAAACTTACTCATAAAATTCAAGGTAGGTTAGAAATTTACTTTAGCTGCCAAAATGGCTTACACATTATATATTCAATCTCCAAGCTGCAACATGGCTGCGAAGGGAAGCTTGCAGCAGGAATTCAAAGTAGGTTTGAAATCTTTTTGCCTTGTGCATAGTTGCTCAACCCCTTTGGTGAGAGCATTTTATGGCTTGAAGTTTTGTTCTGTCAGTTAGGTAAAGTTTGGTTTGAAGTGGAAAAATAGAACCCATCTTCAAGTATATTCTTCATATATACTTATCAATTTCTAATACGTCACATAAATTCACCAAAGAATAAGAAGAGATCTGCCATGGCTGAGGTCTAAAATAACGGCGGCTTCTAGTTAGGAGAATGATTCTTATGCCCTGTTTGGGGTGCATGTGCCGGCTTCCCAAGGCCCATTGGGCTAAGTGCATGTACATTTAAAGCCCAATGTGAAGCAGGTTGAGGACTTCACTTTTGCTCTTCTGGCCCAAGCCAATTATAGATTTCTAAACTAGAAAGATTTGAATCTTTTGAAATAAGGTTGAATGATTTTCAAAGAAGAAAATATTGGACAGTTATTAAGTCCTAAAAAACTTATAGATATTGATACAAATTTCCAAGGTATCTCTAGCTTTAAAATGTATGCAACATAAGATTATCCATTCTTGGTTCTTATATATAGTTAAGTAAAATTTTTATAATATTTCAAATATAATAAGAATAATAACTTCAATCTCTTAAAAGAAATGATTTAGCCATGCTTTTATTTATATATAATTTTATTAAGAGAATTTATAACTTAAAAAGGTATCTTAAAATCAAAAAAATATTATTTTTTTGTATAAGTTCTATTTTGACTTATACAAGAAATTATTTCATATTTCAACAAAACATTTATAGTATTAATATTGATCTTTTAAATATTATGGATTTGTTTGGTAACTATCGTCGAAAATAATTTTAAAAAATAGTTTTTAAAATTTGTTACTGGATTTTGTCGAACAAAAATTTGTTTGAAAACCTAATATGTTTTTAACCTATTTTTAATATTTTTAAATATGTTTTAAAAATAAATTTTACATGTAGTGTTTTATTTTTAGTCATTCTACATATTTGTATAATTATTTCTTAAAATGATTCTAAAAAAATTAGTGAAATAATTAAAAAAACTAAAAAATATTATCTAAAAATACTTAAATTCTTATTTTTAAGAATAAAAAATAGAAAATATTTTTTTATTGATAAAGTGTGTTTTTTTTTTTTTTTTTTTTGTATTTGGTAATGATTTTATAAAATGGTTCTACTGTTCCTAATACTTACAAATTTTTATATTTCAAGTATTAGAAAAATTAGAAATGTTTTATAAAATCAATACTAAATACATTCTTAAAGTGCATTTGATAGTGTTTTCATTTTAAATGTTTTTAATAGAAGTATTTTCTTTAAAAGTAATTTTAAAATAATTGTTTATAAAATATTTTTTCAAAAAATATATGTGAGTTTTCAAATTTTAAAAAATATTTCCTAAATTTTAACAAATATTTTAAAAAATAAAAATAAAAACACTTCGCCAAACTGAATCTTATTTCCTTCTTATGTATTCCTCTTTTTTTTCTTTTAATTTTGTATTTTAGGCTATGTTTGGTTCTCGAAAATTTGAGGGAAAGAAAATAAAGAGGAAAAGTAGAAGAAAGAAAAAATAAAAAAAATAAAAAATAAATTTAAAATTAATAAATTATTTTTATATATTTTTTCAAACTCATTTCACTTCATTTCTTCCATTATATAAAGATTAAATAATTTTAAAATGTATAAATTTTTAACTAATTTTTATTTAAAAAAAAATTATAATAAAACCAAATATGAAAAAATCATTTTTCTTTACATTTTTTTTCTTTCCTTGATCCTTTCTAGTAACCAAAAAGTTGCTCACTTCATTATGTACCATAACATTAAAAGCAATGAAAACAGAAAAGGGAAAAACAAAAACAAAAGGAAAACAATCAAAATAAGTACGTTGCAAGCAGTGAGGAACCTATGCTGTGTTAAATTTGAAAGATATCCTGGCAAGAGAAAATATTAAATAGACAGAAAAGCTAAGACGAGAAAAAAAAGAAAAAAAAAGAAAAAAAAGATTTAAAGCTAATATTATTTTTAAATTTATTTAAAAATAAATACTTTTTAAAATACATAAATTTTTAATTATATTTAAACTTTTATTTTTCTTAATTTTATTTTATTTTTTCTATTCTTAGATATTATCTTTACATTTGAAAAGAAGGAATTTATGCCAGCCACTGAGACAAACACTTTACTCAACAATTCGATATGATAGAGAAAGAAGATAATGATATCCATGAAGGGATTGCTTGAATTTCCAGCCAGCCAAACAGGTTGCAGCAGAAGCCATTAAATCTCATTCATTTTTCGACTGTCCACTCGGCAACTAATCAATATGTTGACAGTAGGGTTGCCTAAGATAAAGTTTTGGAACTGACCAGAAATTTATAAAGAATGATGGTGCAAGGTGCACACATGGGCTGATGAATTAATAACAGTATCAAGTTTCGAGGTTTCCACACATGACCCTCTCCTTTCTTTAAATTTATCTAACTTCAATTTCATTTCTTTATTCAGTTGTGACAGACACCAATCTGAGCACTGAAATCCTTGAATCAAAAGATAATATTGCCATTAGGCAGAGAATATGCTACATGTTTTGTGAGTGATAGATGATATGAGTAGGGTTTGAAAATTAGGTGGGTTGGTTCGGGTTAATGAAACATTCGAGAACAACTCAAATCAAGAAATAACAAACTCGAGTTTAATTCAACTTGATTTTTAATTATATTAGATTATGAAACTTGAATCATTCTTATTGCGTTATAATGGAGATGTGGGTCAAGCTCTTTGCTAAGCTCATGGGATTTAAGGGAGCGACACCCCCGGGAAAGTTTTTATTCATTTATTAACTGCATAATGAGTATGCCCCTTTTGTATTTTAGCGCTCTATAATTTAGGGTTTCATGATAAAGAGAAAAATTATGTGTGATCACAATTGAAAGGAGTGAGAGAATCTTCATAATTGTAATTTTTCTATCTTTTTGCATTAATGCATTTCTTAAGTGTGGGTGCTCTCTATAAACATAAAAGTCACATGCATAATCATATTAAAATTTTGTATCATTTTCTTTATTTCTACTTATGTATGTGATTGAGTTTACAAATTTGAGATAGTCATCATGAACTCAACTCCATATAATTTTTTGAAGTTTGAGTTTATCTGATTATATGATTAAAAATGAACCTATAATATTTATATATAAAAAAAACTATGTATTTGTATCAAATCAAATCAAATCAATTGTTCAAATATGTTTAAACATCGGATTAAGTCTTCATATCAAATCAAATCAAATCAAATTAATACACCCAAATTGTAACCCTAGATGTAACACGTGCACATAAAAAAGGATTGGCTCAAATGACATGGGTAAGAGTGTGTCTTGTGCATATAATGCCAAATTCAACATGACCAATTGGAACTATTGTTTTTGTCTTCAAACATGGCTTTTGTTCATCTGATAGAGTAGAAATTGGCTTAACATGTGGTAGACTGAGACCTCAGTTAGACACTTGTTCACTTAATCACTTAATAAATGCGTCTTAATATGTTTAGTGTATCAAGATGGCTTCTGGTTTTGTGGAAGAGAGTTTGATATGGTCACCCTTCTTATTGCTGCCTGCTCAAAATTATGCTTACTTCGTACAACATTCTAATTACCACCACATGTAGTTTTAGAAAACATATATGTAAGATTGCACCACGTATTTGGAGGTTACACAATGGAACGGAGTTAATGTGGCAAAGGATGGAAGAGTGTTGAGTTAGGTTCATGTCGCGTGTTCTATTCATAGGCTGCATTCATATGATCCATTAATGTTCAGCCACCACTGTCGTTCCCATAATTAGGGCAAACGTTTAAGTTCTTCTCTAAACAAACCAATGGTGCTACCACTCCAACTCCATTTTCTGCTATCAGGCACCATAATCTGCTGGCGAAAGGCCATGACTGAGCCTTTAGGCGGCGAAGGAGAGGAGGCCATAGGCCATAGTCAGGCTTTAATAGCCCGACTAAACGATTTCACCAAAAATAATTCTGAAAACATCTTTTGGATTTCAAGTATAACTCTTATTTGAAAAAAACAAACCCAACGTGAAAATGGTGAATTAAACTTCTAAAAAGACGAGTTCAATATAAATTTCTACTGTAACTGGATCATTACATGGCCATTGTGATGGTACATAGAATGAAATTCGAACTTTTAATGCTGAGATGGTTAGGTATGCATGGCAGTAGACTTAATGCAGCTCTAGGCAAGTTACTTTGATTTATTTTGTTGCCTTTTCTTGTCAAATCACTAGGCATATTCTCAGGCATTTGAAGGGGAGTAAACACAGACAAGACTTTATCAGGACTGAGACCATAGAATACCTATCATATAATTTTAATGTGGGTTGGAATTTTTTTCAGAGGATCACATGCCTAGCTTTATTACTTTGTACAAATCTTTCTCCTTTTAATCAAGACATATTGAACCCATTAACTAATTTCCCACCTAACATAATGAATTCACACAAACCTGCTACATTATTGAATTCAACTGCTACCCTATCTCAATCACAAGGAAAGAGAAATTCAATACAAATAAGAAAAATTATATTGTATAGAAGGAAAAAATCAAGGGCAGTTGCATGCGTATTTGATATTCCTAGTTGTTAATTGGTTATTGGTTATGAATCTAGCTAATGGGGTGAATCCAAGTAATTTATACCATTTTTCTTTTTCTTTTTTATTTATTTATTTTAAATTCAATTATTTTAGTTTAGCAATTTAATACTCAATTGGAAAGAAAACAATCTCACGCAAAGAATACCAAATATATAAGGAATAATCATCTATAGGGTCTCTCATATAGTTTGTGAATGTAAAATATCCCATTTCGCACACTTGTAAATTAATCCATTAAACATGAAAGGAATGTTGGATTATAAAGCTTAAATCAGTTTTATTTTACTATGCAAAGAATATTAGGGGTCGAGTTTTATGACTATAGTTGATTTCAAACCACTTTAGAATCAATTTAAATTCAAGATACATTTATTGTAAATATATTAGAGTATGAGAAACGATCGATGAATGTCAAGAAGCTAGAATTTTTTAGAAAATGTCAAAAAAGAAAGTTACATTTGCAAAAATATTGGTGGACTTTTAGATGTTAAGAATATTCAAATGTCTATAGCATGTTCAAATATTTGAACATCCCTTGTAGGATATTCCCTCATAGTAGATGCATTTGGATCATATAACACTATTTACATATTCCTTGTTAACATAGTAACACACACAGAGGCACAAATAAGAAAAAAAAAAAATTAATGTAGTTTGATGATCAATGCAATCCCTACATTCACAAGGCATATCAACACTTGATAATTGATAATTCACTAATCAAACGAATATAAAAAGTTTATAATGGTGAAAACTTTTTTTCTTTTCTCAATTGTGGTTGCACCCTATTTTTTTTCACTTTGTTTTTTTTCTTAAAAAAACTTTGAATTATAAGAGGGTTAAATACAATAGCTATTGGAGCAAAAACATTATTTAAAATAAATAAATAAATCTCCAAGGGGCATTTCCCTATTCAATCCATGTGAGCTAATTGAGTAGTTGACCATTTTGATGTTAGTAGGGAGCTCAACCCGTGACATCCTCCATGTAGTACAATGAGACTAATTTTGATTTCACAATCCAATATTCATTTCATATTTAATGAAATAATTTATGATTGTATGGCATATGATTTTCTACCTTTGCAAACTTTCTAGAAGACTCTATAGGTGATTTTTCCTTATATATTTGGTGTCCTTTGTGTGAAATTGTTTTCTTATCATGGTTGTTTATTAAATTGCTAAACTAAAAATGTTTTTTTGTCCTTTATGTTTTATTGACTAATTTAAGACTAGCTATATTATTATTATTATTATTATTATTATTATTATCATTGTTATTATTGTTGTGATTGATACTACTAGAACTAATATTATTCTTATCAATATTATACTTGTTATTATGATTATTGTTGAGATTATTATTCATATTATTTATGTTACATTAATATCATTATTTGTATCTTTATTATTACAATGTTATATACTAAAAACCAATGCTTCACTTAGCTTATATGTTTCGTTATAAAAGACATTTTCAGTAGTAATTCACTAAGAGTGTATTTGGTAGTGATTTTAAAAAACGTTTTTACCATTTCTAACACTTAAATGATACAAAATTAAAAGTGGTTAAAAGTTTGAAAATATTTCCTAAAATCGCTATAAAACGGCTTTAAGTATACAATACTAATACGTTGATATGATGCATTAATATATAAGTCAAGATATATGTAGAACGAAAATGCATTTATATTATGTTACAAATACACTAAAAGTATGATGCAGTATCACATAATATAATTTTAATTTTTTTATTTTTTAAACAAACAAAGACTTGTAGGTCTTACACTTCTTAGCATGGCATTTGCTACAAGCCAAGGAGACAGATTCTTTTAAATTCACAAGGTTTATAGAATTCATTATAAAAATCATTGATATGCGATGTTAATTCATTGATATTATATATTAATATAGAAATCAACGTGACAAGATAAAAAACCTATGGAGTTATTAGGTTTATCCTACAATATAAAATTATAAACGCATATGAAACATATGCATTGGACATATGTCACAAGTACGTTAAGGTCTTGTCTGAATTGACTTTTTGAAAGCTAAAAGCTATTTTTTAAGCTACGTACAAGTTTTTTAGAAGTGTTTTGAAAGTTTTTATTACAATGCTTATGACTTTTGAAAATAGCTTCACATGGAAGTAAATATACAATAGTTTTTTTCAAACTTTTTTTTAATTATGTCGAAAACTTTATAGATATAATGAACTTTTATTTACCATTGATTTTAAAAGAAAATAAAATAAAATTTTAAATATATTATTTTTTAATATTAAATTATTCGATTTCTCTATCATTAATTTAATGCAATATATAAAATATGATAAAATTATTTTTCCTAACATTTTTTCTTTTGAATAACCAAACATAGCCTAAAAATAAATTAATAATAAAAGGAATAATGATTTCTGTTTGAAATTTTGAATAGACTCGGAGTTCAAATAGCATTGCCCTAATGATGATACTTTTAAGACTAACGATAACCCAAATAAAAATAATAATATGCAATAAAAGGAAATATGAAAAAGAGTCCCAACAAATTTAATTTTAAATGATAATTTGTTTTAATTAAACTAGAAGATACAAATTTTCTACATCTTTTAAAACATATTTTACAAATAAAACACATTTTCTATAAGATCTTCATCATGTTCCAAATATTCTTACTAAAAGCTTATCCATGCAACATATTCAAAAATTAGGACATATTTTATTTAAGTTTTTATTATATGATCTTTTAGAACATATTTAAAAAATAAAACATATTGTAGATAACATATTTGAATTTTTCCCCATTGTGCAAATATTCTTAACAGAAAGGAGATACATAAATTTTGCCTTACTTATTTATTTATTTTAAATTAATATATATTTTTTATTTTTATAGAGACAAAAAGGGGTGTGCCTTGTGCCTATTTTGGAGATTTCCTTATTGGTGGAGTTTTCACCGAAAAGGTAATTTGTCCCACGCGCATTTGAATAGCTTGGAAATGGGACCCACTCTCAGAAAGAGAAAAAGGACTCACCGTCCGTACATGGCCTTCACCTGACTGCCACGTGTGGATCTCTGGGTAGTGGATTCTCCGTGCTCTGAAGAAGCGCGTGGGCCTTCGACTTCTCTAGATTTCGGAAGATGACGTGGCAACCATACATGACTAAATGTACCTGTATGGCAGTGATTTTAAAAATAATAAAATAAATAAACTTTACATATTCTTTAAAGAAATCCTCTCTTTTTTTTTTTTTTTTTTTTTAAATGTAAAGCTAAAATAAAATCTTATCAATATTAAGAAAATTTTTTATTTAGTTTAAACTTAAAGCGTGTGATTTAAAAATATATATATTTCTTTAAAATTTTATAACATTATTTGATCATTATTTTCTAAAAATAATTTTTAAAAATAAAATAAAAAACAATTTTTAGAAAACAAACAGAAATTATTTATCAATTTTTAAAAATAAATAAAATATAAAAAATAAATAAAATTGAACATGATATCATTTTTTTTAATGATTTAATGTAAATATAAAATATTTTCAAATATGATATTTTTAAAAATTATATGTTTTTCTAAATCTTTTTTTAAAAAATAACTTGTCCAACATCTTTATTTTTATAAAATACTATAAAATTAACCGTTTGATTGTATAAGTTGTTTTTACAACTTTTAAAAACAAAAAGAAAATATGACTTGCTTGACATGTTTTCTTAAACTTGTTTTTAAAAATTATTTTTAAATTAAATAAAAAATAGTTCTAAAAACAAGATTAAGAAAATATAGGTTAAAGGGGCTTATATTTTGTTCTCCTAATTAAAAACAATTTTTAAAAATAAGTTTCTAAAACATGAACAAACCGGAATTTAATTTTTTCATTACTTCTTTGTTTTTTGTTTATTTATTTAAACATATTAAATATGTTTAATAAAATAATTTAATATTATAATTTTAAAATTAAGCCAAACTAATATATAAAAATAAATATATTTTTTTTCTAAATCCCAAATGTCTATTTCTTAAAGCCATATAAATAAGTTTTAAATGATAAATTAAATATAATTTAAGATTTTTTTTATTATTAAATTTCTTAATATATGAAGTCACTTTAAGTTATTAGACGGTCATTTCAAAGTAAATTTATCTTGAAAGTGTAGTAGAAAATAATGGGGGAAAATTTATATTTGATATAAGAAAAGTCAACTTATCCATTTTTAATTATAATTTAGGCCATTGACGTCAACAAATTGACAATAAGATTATTATTTTGTTATTTTTAATTAATATTAAATGTGTGTTGGATTTTGGATGTTTGATTCCAATTGGCTGGGAACTATGTTTTATACCTGGAAAATACAAAATAAATAATAAATAAAATATAAAAAATAAATAAATTCCTTAATTTTTTGGGAATTGCCAGTTCAGGAAATTAATTTTGTTAATTGGAAGGTCTATTTTGGACTTAGCCCTTTTTAGCTCTATAATGGAGTAACAAGTTTATTTGAAGAGTGCAATGCAGGAAAGACAAGCTCCGAAATCTGAGAATAATGGGTAATTTACAAAATATAAAATACAAATTAAATGGCTCATGAAAATGATATGGATGAAAAAGAAAAAAAGAAAAAAATTCCTTTTATATGAGAAGATTTTGTTTTAAAATTCAATTTCATATAAATTATTATTATTATTTTTTTTGTTCGTTTCATTGATTCTATTCTTATACTGATAAATTACATGATATTTTATTTTAAATACAACTTTATGTTATGTTTAATTTCAAGAAACGTTGAGAAAAATAAAAATATATTTAGGTTATGGTCGGCCCTTGGAAGGTACCGAGACGATAAGAAAAAGAAAAGTAATTTTTTTATGGTTTATTATATAATAATTTGTATCTAACTGAGCTCACGTAACTTTAAAACGCGTTTACAAGAGATGCTGATACTTATATAATTTAAATAACTTTTTTTTTTAATTTTGTATACTTATTTGCCATAATTGACATAATTGGACATTGATATTTGAAAATTATATTAGAAAAATTAAATATAATTAAAAAATTATATTCCTTTAAATTATTCCATCTCGATAAAAAGTTAAAATAATTGAAATATATTTAAAGTAGTATATAAAAATAATTTATTAAATTTAAATTTAATTTTTTTTTATTTTTTTCATTAAATTTTTGGAAAAAAAAATATTATTAAGGAAAATATTTTTTCTTATATTTATTATAGAAAATGGGGAAAAAAAATTATATATCAATAAAATTAATTTAAAAATTATATATATTTAAATTATTTGATTTTTATATGGAAGAAGAAAGTGAAATTATTTTATTTTATTATTTCCTTCAAAATTGGCAACCAAAAAAATCTCAATTGGAATGCAAAATGCCAAAATCTAATCTCTAAATTAGGAAGCTTTACCAAAGAAAAGAAAGAGAAAGTATCCTCCCAGAATTGGAAAAAGAAAAAAAGGGGGTGTCCAGATAACAGTATCTAAATAAGATAAAATAAACAAAAAAGGGAAAAGAAAATCCAAAGCAACATTGCAGCATTTAATCCTTGCAATAAAACCCTAAAGACCCTCCTGTAAGAACAAATCCCCCAAAAATCAATCTCCACCCTTCACAACCGAAATCCAACGGCTCTCCTCTCACCAGCACTTGTGCTTATCACTCCCCCATTCATCACTGTTCTGCTTTCTGTTTCCCTCTCTCTCAGTCCCTCCCTCTCTCTCTCTCTCCCTCTCTCGAAAAATGGCCAAACCCATCCAAGATCATCCACTCTATTCACCAGAGACCCACAAAGATTGTTCATTTTCAATCCGATCTCTATATGTATGAGTGAATTTGGACTAAAAAACACAGCCTTTAACATACCCATTTTGTGGCTTTTCATCCAAAGCTAATGGTTTCTCTGTTTTGTAGAGCTTTAGATTCACAGTTATGATCAAGAAAATCAGCTTCTTCATACCCATTTAATGCTCTTTTGAGCTCTAATATTGATCTATTGTTATTTTTTAGTTTAAAGTTCGAAGCTTTACACAGCTGTGGTGCTGTTTTTATTATGTCATGATAACTGATACTTATTCCAAGATGATGTCCGATATCGGAATGCGATCGATGCCAGGAAACGCTGAATACAGCGAGGATTTGGGGCTGTTGATTCGGGAGCAGCGGCGGCAGGAGGTGGCGGCGAGTGATCGAGAGAAGGAACTCAGTATATACCGAAGTGGGTCGGCGCCGCCCACCGTTGAAGGTTCGTTGAGCGCCGTAGGAGGGTTATTCGGTGGCGGCGGCGGTGGCAGCGATACAGGGTTTGCGTCGGAGGAGGAGCTCCGCGCCGATCCAGCGTATGTTAATTATTACTATTCGAATGTGAATTTGAATCCTCGACTCCCTCCACCACTGCTATCGAAGGAGGATTGGCGCTTTGCGCAGCGGTTGCACGGAGGAGGAGGCAGCGGTGGCGGCAGTGGGAGTTCATCAGTGGGAGGGATTGGGGATCGGAGAAAGGTGGGTAGAGGCGGTGATGGTAATGGGTCATCGCTATTTTCGATGCAGCCGGGGTTTAATGGGCAAAAAGACGAGAATGGGGCAGAGTCAAGGAAAGCCCAGGGGGTGGAATGGGGTGGCGATGGACTGATTGGGTTGCCGGGGTTGGGGCTAGGTAGCAGACAGAAGAGTCTCGCTGAAATCATCCAGGTGAATCTCATTGATCAATCTAGTTTTTGTCAGGTTCATTTGTGTATGATGTTACTGAGATCATTTGTTGTTGCGAAGTCCTTAATTTCATTTATTTGTGATATCGGTACATGTTAGTATGATGCTTTCTTCTGTAAAGTGCTCGTTCCCATCACCTTTCATACTCTGAAACTTCCATTTTCTCCAAAAGTTTGATCTTGTGTACTTCATTAGTGTTCCAAATATTGTTATTCCAAAATATAGCTTCTTTATCTGTTTTGATCTTTTTAAGACACATTCTTTCATCTAATATTTCTGAGTTTCTATTGTTAACTTTTGTGTTCATGTTGGTGAATTGACTTTATATATAGGCTTCTGGCTGATTCAATGATATTTTTTGAAATTCCAAACCAATTAGGCTTCCCACTAGGATTTGATCTTGTAATAGAACTTGGTTCTCTCTAGAGTGCCTTGATGTATACTATGGAAGTTCATAGTTTACTTAATATTTTGCTTTGGTTCCTCCCCTCTGATTTATAGTGCCAATTATATTGGAGTCTTTCTGAAGTTGTTTATTGTTTATTATTGCTGAATGTTTGTTGTTTACCTGATATTAATGTTTTGTTCCTCTCCAATTGTCAACTGCTAATTATGTCTTATAAGTGGGCCACATCATTGTAGTTCCTTCTCATGCCCTTTGGGTGTTCATATTTTCCTTATATTAATGGTTTGACCCCTTTTCAGTTGTCTGTGATCGATTATGTCAAGTAATCATGCCACATCATTGTAGTTCCTTAATGCTTTCTGTCTTTGAATTTCAATGTTCAGTTAATATTGATGGTTTGGATCATTTTTGTGCTTTAAGGCGCTTTTTGTATATGTACAGTGTACTTTGGAGTGTCCTTGTGGTGTTTTTATTTTTTAATTCATTTGATTTTATTTATCAAAAAAGAAAAAATATTGATGGTTTGGATCCTCTCTATTCACCCTCCACCAATTATTTTGTGTTATTATGCTCCACTATTTTGGTTTTTTCTGAAGTGCATCAGTGTTTACATTTTTTATCATTCATCATTTACTTAATATTAATGGTTTGGCTCCTCTGTGATTGTCCATTGCCAATTATGTGGTGTGATCGTGTCATGTCAATGCTGTGTACAGCGACATGCCTGTTATTTCCTCAGAAAGTGGAGCAACTAAATAACTTAATTTGTGGCCTTTTTAGCGAGGTGACAACCAATTATTTGAACCATGAATTCTTGAAATGTGATTGGTTCAGGGAGCAGAAGGCACTGGATTTGGAGAGGAATTGCTGCCTACACTTTATTATCATTTTTTGAAATATGAGTGTAGTTGCAGTTAATATTGATATCTCATATGCAAATGAATATCGGTTTTGTCAAGGTGCTTGTATGCTTCCTCTCCCTATTTTAAATCTTTGTTAGTCACTTCATGTCATTGTGGCATATGGTATAATATCAAATTAATTTCAATTGAAATAGGTATTGCTTTGTATTTTTTGGACAATTTGACAAGAGAAAAATTGGAGGGCATTTGAAAATGTGGAAAATTGGGAACAATTTCTCAAATCCTTTTTTATGTACAATTTTTTAGAATGTGTTAGGCTTGTATAGAAGAGGCATCTATGTCTATGATGGGTTTTCTTGATCGGTTAGGTTTGAAGTAGGTGCCAGATGGTTCTAGGCCTTTCTTTTTTTGATCTTTTTGCAGGGTGCCCTTTTTATACCCCCTATAAACTTTGGTGTGCCCTTGTTGTAGCTTTTCTTATATGTATATATACATACATATTGTGTGCTTATCAACAAAAAAGAAAATGGAAAAAGGAAATAGGTATTACTTGTGTATGTTTTGGACAATTTGACAGGAGAAAAATTGGAAAGCATTTGAAAATGTGGAATATTGGGAACAATTTCTCAAATCCTTTTTTATGTACAATTTTTTGGAATGTGTTAGGCTTGTATAGAAGAGACATTTATGTCTATGATAGATTTTGTTGATTGGGTAGGTTTGAAGTAGGGCTAGATGGTTCTAGGCCTTCCTTTTTGGATCTTTTTGTGTGGTGTCCTTTGCATATGCCCTATAAACTTTGGTGTGCCCTTCTTGTAGCTTTTCTTATATATACACATACTATGTGGGCCCACTAGGGTAGCCCTGTTGGTCAAGGTGAATGCTGGGAGCTGTGTTCCTAATAAGAAGCACATGGTCGCAGGTTCCAATCTTGCCACTGATTATATCCTGATTTATTCGGTTCTGGTTGTTGCAGACATAGTCAGCACCCCAAGGTTTGGGTCTCCATGGAGAGTTCTAAGGGCTTGGCCATGAAAGGTTCCTCGGTTATAAAAAAAATATACACATACTGTGTGCTTATCAAAACAAGGGAAAAAAAAAAAGGCAATACATGTTGCTTAGCAAGTTATTGAATTCTTACAAGTTTCTAACATAGCTGTAGAAATGTCAAAGCAATTGGAATTGATTTTGTTATTCAATCTTGCAAATGTGGATTAGCTTGTTTTCAAGTGCTTGTTAGTTGTAGGAAATGGATAAACTCAACTGGCTTTACTTTCTATATATTCATTTTTAATTTTCTTTATGCATCCCTATATGCAAGCATTTCATCTTTTAGGACTTGATAACATACGTGCTTCCCACTTCTCCACCATGAGAAAAAGTAAAACCTCTCCTCAGTTTTGAGTCTGACCACCTTTGTTTCCTAGTCAACTTCTTTCTAATTCTCCAAGATTATTTGTTCATTATTGGAGCTTGCTTTGGACCTTCCTCAATTAACCTAGTTGCCTTTTTCACATTCTAGTTTCTTGCAAGGGATGATAGAATGTGATGGCTAATATGTCATGGAAACTTTCATTGAGGGAGCTGACTTAATGCTCACCCAAAGTAATTAAGCTTACTCAGAAATGAGCTTGAGTGAATGATTCAAAAGAAGGGGCTGGTATATGCTGAATAGGTGTTACTTGTGTAAAGTGGAAGAGGAAACTAGTGACCATTGGATCCTATTTTGTAAGAAGGCTACAATGCTATGGAGCTTGCTTTTCTCTCTATTTGATGTGCAGTGGATCCTGCACTCCTCAATCAAAAGGAATTTGATTGGTTGGTATGGTGCTTTTGTGAGTGAGAGAAAGGAAAAGGCTTGGAGGGTTGCCCTTCTTTGTTTAATGTGGACCTTATGGAAGGAAAGAAATGAAAGAGTGTTCACTGACACAGAACGGTTCAACCAAGCTTTAAAACTTTCTTTTTTGTACACTTTTGTGAATTGGGGTAGGGTGTATTTAGAGGATCATTCTTTGTCCATGATTGATTTTATAGAGTGGCTTTTGTCTAGTTAGGAGAAAGGTTGTCGTCTTTCTTTTTGCCTAGCTTCTTCGGCATTGTTCTATACTTCATGTGTACTTTTTTCGCCGCTTCTAGGCATTACTAATACAATCTCTTATTTACCTATCACAAAAAAAAAAAAAAAAAAAAAATGATTCAACATCTTTTCATGTTCCAATGGTTGGAAATAGAACTTCTATAAGCACAGAACATGCTATGATTATTACATTGTTTATAACTGTGAATTCAATTGATATGCATTTAGTGGATTTGATAGTAACAGAAAAGGAACTGTCTACTCTGATAAAATGTTCTTGTATTTTTTGTTTGCTAGTTTGAATGCATATTGTGTTTTTCTTTTCTTTTCAAATTTGCAGATTTATTTTTGTGACACTTTTAGGACTTAGGAATGAGTTATTTGCTTCTACTACTATTTTGTTTTATTTTATTTGCGTGTATGACTTTGTTACTTCAGTCTCTTTTGGTGTACTCATTGTCATTATTGTTAAGTTTGGTTGATATCATTGGCAAAAGCCTTGCATACATACCCCTGGAATAGCCCTGTAGGCAGGTCAAGAAACTGAGTCAGATTCCAAAACCAAGTCTTATTATTTTTATAGAAGTGGCATTTTCTTTTAGCTTGAAGTAAGAACCTAGTTTTTCAATGCAGGATGATATAGGTCATGCTACATCTGTCTCTCGGCACCCTTCTCGGCCTGCTAGCCGCAATGCATTTGATGATAATGTTGAAACTTCTGAAGCTCAGTTTTCTCATTTGCATCATGAATTGGCATCTATGGATGCTTTACGGTCAGGTGCAAAAATTCAAGCCATATCTGCAGTGCAAAATGTTGGTTCTTCGGCATCCCATACTTATGCTTCTGCTTTAGGTGCCTCTTTGTCAAGAAGCACCACACCTGATCCTCAACTTGTAGCTAGGGCTCCTAGTCCTCGAATTCCAACTGTGGGAGGAGGAAGGACTAGCTCTATGGACAAAAGGAGTGGTAATGGTTCAAACTCATTCAATAGTGTCCCACCTGGTATTGGTGAGTCTGCAGATCTGGTAGCTGCTTTGTCTGGCTTGAATCTGAGTACCAATGGTATGGTGGATGGAGAGAATCATTCCCGGTCACAAATACAGCATGAGATTGATGACCACAAGAACCTCTTCAACTTGCAAGGCGATCAGAACCATATAAAACACCATTCGTACTTAAATAAGTCTGAATCTGGGAATTTTCATCTACATTCTGTTCCCCAATCAGCCAAAGGATCATATCCAAATATGGGTAAAGGCAGTGGGGTGGGGATGGATCTGAACAAGTCTGCCCTTCTAGCTGAGGGACAAGCTGAACTTCAGAAACCCTCTGCTTCATCTGCTAACTCATTCTTAAAAGGGCCATCCACACCAACTCTCAGTAGTGGAGGAAGTTTACCTTCTCACTATCAGAATGTGGATAATGTGAATTCATCATTCTCAAACTATGGTTTAAGTGGATACACTTTTAATCCTGCATCACCATCCATGATGGGAAGCCAGCATGGCAGTGGTAATTTGCCACCTTTGTTTGAAAATGTTGCTGCTGCATCAGCAATGGGAGTCACTGGCATGGACTCTAGAGCACTGGGTGGAGGTTTGAATTTAGGACCAAATTTAATGGCTGCAGCATCAGAACTGCAGAATCTTAGAGTGGGAAACCACACTACAGGGAATGCTCTTCAGGTGCCCGTTGTGGATCCATTGTATCTTCAGTACTTAAGATCAACTGAGTATGCTGCCACACAGGGTGTGGCTCTTAATGACCCAACAATGGACAGGGAATACATGGGCAGTTCATACATGGATTTGCTTGGACTTCAGAAAGCTTACCTAGGGGCATTGCTTACATCTCAGAAATCACAGTATGGTGTTCCTTACCTTGGTAAATCTAGTAGTTTGAATCATGGTTATTATGGAAACCCACAATTTGGTCTTGGCATGTCTTATCCTGGGAGCCCATTAGCGGGTCCCCTTCTTCCAAACTCTCCTGTTGGATCTGGTAGTCCTGTCAGACACAATGAGCGGAATATGCGATTTCCCTCTGGGATGAGGAACTTGGCTGGGGGTGTCATGGGAGCTTGGCACTCAGAAGCTGGTGGTAACTTGGATGATAATTTTGTATCCTCATTGCTGGATGAATTTAAGAGCAATAAAACTAAGTGTTTTGAACTTTCAGAAATTTCCGGTCATGTTGTTGAGTTCAGGTATGTAATACAGGCTAAATTTTTGTCCTGTTACTTTATCCAAGCGTACACAATTTTAATCCTTTGATTTACCACCTTGTCTGAGCAGTGCTGATCAGTATGGAAGTCGGTTTATTCAACAAAAACTCGAGACTGCAACAACAGAAGAAAAGGACATGGTTTTCCATGAAATTATGCCCCAAGCCCTTTCCCTAATGACTGATGTATTTGGTAACTATGTGATCCAGAAGGTAGATTGGTTTTTGCCTTCCATGAGCTTGTTTTAGCTTGTTATGTAATTGTGCTAAATCTAAAGTAAATTGTATGGCTAACATTTGATGTTTGTCTTTTCAGTTTTTTGAGCATGGGACTGCATCCCAAATAAGGGAACTGGCTGACCAACTCACTGGGCATGTATTAACCCTTAGCCTTCAAATGTATGGCTGTCGAGTAATCCAGAAGGTATCTTCAATTGTCTGATGAATGACTTTTTAACTCTTATCTCTCTTGTATATTTTTTTATATCTGGGTTTTCTTCTGAGATTTGCAATTGCTCTTCATTTTCCTGGCTGTCTTCGTGTCTGTCTGTGTGGAGGATAAAAGCTAAATAGCATTATTCCATATCTCTAGGGGTAGATTGGAAGATGTAGAAAGTGGGCCCACCAGCATTATGCTAATATATGCTTGGCTGAAATGGTGGGAACCAGCTGAAAGCTGGTTTTGAGAATGGTGGATGACAAAGTACTTATGTAAAGGTTTTTCATTCTTGATATCTATCACATGATTTTGAGAAAATGGGGTGGGTTCATCTCTTGCTAGCCAAGTTTCTTGATGTCCTAAATGGCCTCATAGTTTTGGATTTTCTGATCTTCAAATTGGACCTTATCTTGTGTTATGTCGAACTTTGTTACACTTGAACTTTGCTTTTTACCTTTTTCCCTGAAAACCAGTCAATGAATATGGCATCTAGCAACCTAAGCACATTGAAAATTGGTGGTGCTGACCAAATGTATTTACTTCCCTGTTTGTTTCGCATAGGTGTATAAAAATTTAATTTTTTTCTTTTGTTGTTTTGTGTGTGTTGGTGGGGAGAATGGGGGATGGGGTTGAGGAAAGAAGTCCTCTGTCTCCTTGTAGAGCAAACTAGTTAAACAAGTTTACAAGTCAAAGTTAGTAAATCAAACATTTATACCTGCTGTTTGTTATGTTTGTAAGTATCCAGCTGCTGATTTTCTTTTAACCATTCAGGCTATAGAAGTTGTAGATCTGGATCAGCAGACTAAAATGGTCATGGAGCTAGATGGTAATGTCATGCGTTGTGTACGTGATCAAAATGGGAATCATGTTATCCAGAAGTGTATTGAATGCATACCTCAAGATTCTATTCAATTTATTATCTCAACATTTTATGATCAAGTTGTGACACTGTCCACCCATCCATATGGTTGCCGTGTAATACAGGTTAAGAAACTATTTTTAGTGCATTTTGAATGTTGTAACTATGAACAAAAGACAGTAATGAATATGAGCCTAAAGTGACACGGATTTCATGTGACAGAGAGTCCTGGAGCACTGTCATGATCCAAAAACCCAACGTATAATGATGGATGAGATTTTGCAGTCTGTCCGCATGTTGGCTCAAGATCAATATGGGAATTATGTTGTACAGGTTTGTTGTATTTCTTGCAAGCTTTTTCTTCAATTCCTCATGTTTCTTTCCTTATGGGGTTCTGATGTTGGTTGGAGAAATGACTTGGTTTCATTGGCATTGTTTACCAAGACAAGAGCTTTATTGAGATGAGTGAGATTCCATTGTCAATTTTGTTTACAATCATCTAGTCATAACCGTTGATAATCCCCTGAAAACAGGCCTTGCTTGTTTGTTTTTAGTGTTTTTTTTTGTTTGTTTTTTATTTAATATAAATTTTCTGGAGTCTCCTGAGTCTCTCTGAACAACACACCTCAGCGACTAGGCAGAACACCGTCAACAGAATCTTTTACAACCATATTCATTACCTTCCTAGGACAATCAATCTCCTAAACATTATCCTCAGTAATTCTGTGGCTAAAGTGTGCTATCTTCTCTGCTGGCCTGTTCCTCTCCCTTAAGATATGATTAAATTTAGCATTCATTCATGATTCTGTGTTCAATTTTTTATGGTCCATGTTCAGATTATTTGCTTTCAAGAAATACTACTTTTATTTCCTGTGCAATCCAAAGCAACCTTAGGTCCCCTCTGCCTCAATATCCTTTAAAACATACCATCGTAGCTTCTGCCATTCCATTCCTAAGGCCTAAGACTTGAGCTTGTACAACTGAATTAGTTTCCCAACAGGCTTCAATGGGCTGTGCAGTATAATCATGGATAACTAACCCCATGTTTTTTTTTTTTTTGGTTGCTTGACTGATCCATCAAAGTTAATTGCCACACTAGTGTCCAATTAATATATCTCCTTGGCATGGATCTTCCTCCCTTACTATTATACTTGGCATTCAACAATCGCTTATTTGACTCTGAATATCCTGGTTGCTTTCTATTCCCACTTCAAAAGGAAGAGGTTTAGATTTGTTAGTGGCACATTCTACACCATCTGAAGTTGTATCTGTTGGAATAGCAGAATTGCATGAGAAATTGGGAGAGGAAATCATATCAAACCTTATATTTCTTTTCCCTTTCTTCCATGGGTAAGTTGGTATCAAGCCCATAATTTCATATTACCTCTTGCCATTCCTTTCCATCCTATCAAACCAAGTAAATGTCTGTTAGAAGTGCACTCTTTGAGGCTGATTGGGCATTAGACTACGAACTTTTCACGAAGAGACAACACCTTTATGTTTTTCCTGCCTTCAAATCAGTAGCTGTATGGTTGGGTTTGGAGAAAATTGATAGCCATGCTTGTCTAACTGCTGCATTACCATATCATTGAATCCCTATATATAGAGTTCAAAGTTTGATCTTCTTGATAGGCTACTCATAAACGGTAAACTTCCTGTTTGCTGTTGTGATTAAACCATTTTCCAGATCTTTAGTTCATTTGCTGTCATGTGAATGCAAACTCCAGTATCCTCCCAGTTACACTGGCATATATGTTTTCAGGAGACTTACTAATATAAAATCATCTACTCTAAAGTCTACTCAGAACTCTAGTAGCAGCTGCTCTTGCATGCCAATAATCTTTTGCGCTGTATTGAGTTATCCTTTTGCTTCCTTCCCAATTTCTGAGACTGTTTTAGGGATGAATCTACTGTGCCTTAATCGGAAAATATCAAGAAATTTCTGTTATTTTTCTCTGTCTTTTATTTTATGTTTTATGAAGTTCTTGCTTCTACTTTTCTAATTGCTTGCATTTATTTTAATAGCATGTTCTGGAGCATGGGAAGCCTCATGAACGGTCCTCTATAATTAATGAATTAGCTGGGCAGATAGTTCAAATGAGCCAGCAGAAGTTTGCCTCCAATGTGGTAGAAAAGTGTTTAACTTTTGGAGCTCCTTCAGAACGTCAGATCCTGGTGAATGAGATGCTTGGCTCCACTGATGAAAACGAGCCTCTTCAGGTTTGTTAGTTGTTCATGTGCTCTTTATTGCTAGATACATTGAAAAACATCTTCAAGCTTCTCTAAACATTTTTCTTGCCTATAGTAATTTTCTAATACATGTATCATCCTTTTGGGTGCCACCATCATGGGGCTTTCCTTAAATTATTTCACTTTATTGTTTGGTACATATCTTACAGATGGTTTTATTCTCGGAAGGGCCTTTCTTTAATAAGATAGTGCACACAATGCTTACAGTTTCAAAATCCATTACTGACAGCTGCAATAACTCTATCAAATCTTCTTAGCCCATTACAGATTTTGCCTCCTGACATATCTCAGGCTTCCTTCTCTGATCAATAATCCATCCTGTTGTCTACTCAATGATGCTTAAGAAACTGATTTTAACAGGCAATGTAAAAAGGACTAGTGAACCTATTGGATCCCTTACCTTATAACAGACAATGCTTTCTGTATCTTGGGCTTTGTTCTTTCTTCAATACTTGACCACACCATTGTCAGAGACTCAGAAAGGATCCTAATTCTCAACTTTGGATTCTATGTTGGAAATTTGGAGTAGAACAGTTTTGGTTGATGTAGAGTCTCTCTTTCCCTTCTTGTATGTCTCTGTGTGTGTGGGTATCTATCTACTCTCTAAACTTGAATTGAGGCTCTATTCTTTTGTTCCTTTCTCTAGCAAAGTGAGTGTGTTCAGGGGAAGATTTAAGTGTTGGATTTAAGGGTATGGAAATAAAAGCCTAGCCCAAAATAGACAAACAAAGAACAGAATGAATAACAAGGAAAATTATTGGCTGAAGTGTGACAAGCACTGTCCTTGAAATAGATCTACCATCCTCGAAGAACTCGGTGCATTAGGGTACTAGTAGTCTACCTTTAGGATTCAATAATCAGAGAATCTCACCTTAGGTGCACTCTGTAAGCAAGATGTGTACAACTTGGGTTCTGAAATATTCCTCCAAATAGATTTATGAAAGAATCTCTGAAAAACTCTCTGAAAAATTGGTATATAGAGAGTGAAAGGTGACCTGCTTTTATAGGTCACTAACACAGTCCCAATGGGACTCTATTTGTAATTAGAATAAGGCTCTACTTGTAAGTGGAATAGGATTCTACTTGTAAGCGGAACGGGACTCTACTAGCACAATCCCAATGAGACTCTTCCCAAAGATAAAAGACTAAGTCAAACGGAATAAAAAAAAAAAAAAAAATATTTTGAATTTTGTAAAAATTAGCCGAATTCGCTAAAACACTTTTTCACATTTACACTCTTTCTACATTAAGTTCCTTGTTTCATGTGACCTTCAGCTGTTTTTAGGTTTACATACTGTGAAACTATACTTCAGTGATTGGAAATCATTGTCGTTGTTTTGGTGACCTCTGTTCAGCTCATACTACATTGCTCCTTAGGAATTCATTTGCTAATGCCTTTGATGGAGATAAAGATGTTAAATTACACAATTATGTTAGACAGAAATCTAAGAATTGAATAATATAGGAAGTGTTAATATTTTGTTTTGTTATTTATTGTTTATTTTAGGGTTGTTATTATTTATAGGATTATTAAAATTAGTTTCCTCCTAGAGTTAGGTTTGTCTATATATCTATAGGTAAGGTGATGCCAAACACTTTACTTTGATTAATAATATTTGTAATTCTTTGGAATTTTTCTCTTCTACTTCTATTTCTCGCCCGTATTTTCTTTTTCTCTCTACTGTCTTACCTCAGCTTTGTAATTGTTTAATGTCTAGCTCATGGTCATATATATTTTCCTGATTTTCTTGTCTCTTGTTGGATTCAGGCCATGATGAAAGATCAGTTTGCAAACTATGTTGTACAGAAAGTTCTGGAGACCTGTGATGACCAGCAACTTGAACTGATCCTTAATCGAATAAAAGTTCATTTGAATGCTCTGAAGAAATATACTTATGGGAAGCATATAGTTGCGCGTGTAGAGAAACTTGTGGCAGCTGGAGGTACTAATTCTCTTGCTTTATTATTCCTTGTAGTTCTTTTGCCATCACTGTTTGTTTGGAAGATCCTTCATTTTGCAAATTTTTGGTGGAGTGATTTTTCTTATATTATATCATGAAATTTTGCTGCCAAACCATCAATTGAGCATTACTGAGCCCCAAAGCCATAGCTTGGTAAGATGCTGTCTGGATGACTGCTAAAAAGCATTCAATAAGTCAAATGCATAGTAGGGATATTTTCCATGAAAAGTATGTTAAAACATTTACATTTCCAAGAACACTTGGCAACCTATTTTTAAGAAGCTTGATAGTTAAGATCAAAATTCCTTCATCAGAAGTGCAGGGATCGAACAGATTCAATCTTTTTTTCTCCTTGTATTTTATTAACAATCATTTCAGGATTGAAACACATTTAATATCAATTCATTTTCTTACAGTAAGGTGCAACAAAAAATTGTGTATCTAAACTTTAACAAAAGATCTTGGCTTCTCCCAGAATTCTCTGTAAGGGATCACATTGCACTTTGTACCGTATTGTGATATTGTAAACAATAAATCATATTAACCCAAATGTGCATATACACTTATCCCCACCGTATGGTCTGACACTTGGACTTGAGATCTTTCTGGACCTGAAGTGGGGAAGAACTGTTAGAAGTATAATTATATTTTACCTTGAATGATTATTCACTGCAGAAATAAGTTTCTAACTATGTGTTCATCTCTTGCAGAAAGGAGGATTGGTGTTCAGTCTTCACTTTCCGCTTAGATTTCATAGGAAAGTTTGTTGTACAGCTAACTGAGACTAGTATGAGCGCCCTCTCTCTTTACTCTTTCTTTTCATATCTAGCTATGGCTCTGTATTTATTTGGATGAGTAGGAGCCTGTTGAAAATAAAAATTGTTGGTTGTACTTAAAACTGTACATTGTTTAGTTTGAGGATATACCTAGAATCAGGCTAGCTGAGGCTCAGATGGTGAACACACCTGATGCCCCTGCAGAGGAGATAAGATTACTGTACAAGTTTTAAGGGTGTAAAGAGGAAGAAAAAGAGGTAGAATTTGTGATCGTGACTGTACAAATGTCACCAGGTGGAAAGAGCCTTTGGTGTTTAGGAGAGGCCAGAATTTTTTAATGTATGGGATTTGACTATTTTCCTTTTTCTAAAGCACTTTTTCCTAGAACAGCTGAGTTTCATGTTTGAGAAGTTTTGATATCTTGCTTGGTTAATTATGCTGTTATAATATTTATGCTTTTGCATACATAAAGTCGCTTGTCATGACTTCCTCAAAGTCAAATTCGTATTGCCTTGTTGGTTGATTAATCAATATTTAGGATGAATAACAAATGGGTAGGTTGCTAATTTTTGAGTTCTCCTCATCCATGAAAAAATTGTCCTTTCGAATCTTAACCTGCATATTGCTCTGTTGACTTGGCTGCACTGTTTGCAGTTCCAAACCTTGTCCTTTTTAAGTTGGATGTGGAGTCTTTTTCTTTGTCCAAAATCAGTCATGACACCTTCATGTTTGGCTTCTTTGTGTTCATATGCGCGTTTGCTGAGCATTTGGCATTGAGATGTCCAAGTAGCTTCAGTCATTGTTCATTCAAAATAAAAACCATGCTATATATGTTTGCAAAACATTCCCTAGTCGATTAGGACAGTCCAATGAGACAGGAAATTCCTCTCCATTTCTCTTTTCTCAAGTGTTATAATCTTGACCTCTCAAAAACAAAGGCACATGCCCTGGTAGCATGCATGAGAGGAATTTATTGGAGGGCCAATAGATACAAGAACACAGTTTAAGGTATATACTGGTATCACTTAGAAAACCACAGATGATGGTTTGCTGTTTCCGTTTTCCTACTTTCCTCTACAAAAATGTCCAGACTAAGGCCCTATTTGTTAATTGTTTTAAAAAACAGTTTTTGAAAATTGTTTTGTAAAATAAAAGTCTATTTGAGAATTGAAATGTTTTTAATATTTTTAAATATGTTTTAAAAATATTTTTTATATTTTGTATTTTATTTTTAATCATTCTACCGTATGATTATTTTTTGAAACAATATATCTACAATTGAAAATAACTAAAATATGTCATCCAAAAAAACTATGTTTTTTTGTTTTGTAGAACAGAAAATAGAAAATAAGTTTTTGGTTGTCAAATGGGTTTTTCTTGTTTTTGGTTCTAGAGCACAAGAAATAATTCTTGAAAATAATTTCCAAACAGGCATTAAGTTTCTAGCTTTTGTAGTAAAGCTTAGCCTATTCCTTGGGTCTACCACTTGATTGACTCCAGGGCTTTGTGTTGAAGATGAAATTCCTATAACGGTATGTTTGGTATTTGGAATTCCTACTAGGGTATGTTTAGCATGAGAGAATGAGGAAATGAATTTGGTGGCTAGGGATGTAATGATTAATTGTTTCCATAGAGAGTGTTTGCCAATAATTTTAGGGATGTAAGGTTGAAATGATTAATTATTTTCATATCAATGTTTCGACAATAATAAGAATATGAATGAAAAAATAATAATATCTTTACACAATTTAAAATAATTTATTTTTATTTTAAAATACATTATATTAAAAGAATTAACATTTACTTAATAAATGAAAATTAATGATAAAATGTCATAAAAACCTAAGGAAAATGTAACAATAAAATTAATTTTAATAAATTATATATCATTTCCTATACCGAAGGAATTGAAATACCTTTCTTTGAAGATCAATTGAAATCACATGCATGAGTGAGATTTCATTCCTATTGAAATTATTTGTTTGTTTCATTCATTTAAGTCATCCAAAGATAGGAATGGATGAGTTGTCCATCCTTACCCTCCATTTTCTCATACCAAACATGGCCTTAGTGTCATGTTTATCTTGAAATGGGTGCTTTTATCTGGACCCTTAGGATTGAAGTCCTCAAAAACTGGCTTGAGGAGTGTGATTCAATGATAACTTAAATCATATTAAAACTTGAATCCCATAGATAATATAAATGCATGCAACATATTCTCATCTAATTGCATTTTCTTAGATAGCACCGGTGCATGGTTTGTCTTATTGTACAAAATGTGAAATACAGGGGTGATTATTACTCATTTTCTAACTTGAGAAATTCTGTGTGAGCCTTTCCATCCATTTTCCTTGACAAAGTGTAGCGAAGGTAGTCAACATACTTGATCTTTTTGTACATTACGGGTTGATGATAGGTGCCCACAACTGAATCCACCGGACCAATTTCCACATCATCTTCCGGAATCAAAAAAGTTGCAATAGACATTCTTGCTCTCTTCTCATTTGTGACAGCTCTGTGTTCAATGCTTTTGTACATCCCGTTACTCCAAGCCTGCAAATTTGAGAAATGAAAAGGGTTTGTGAGTGTAACTCGATACTTTCCACTGCAATCAAACTAGGTTCACTTGGACATGGGCTTGATTTTCATCATCAAATACCTCAATAGCATCACCGATGTTTACGACTAGTGCGTTAGGAATTGGTTTTACTGGAACCCATCCTCCCTTGTGTCTGATTTGGAGGCCGGTGATCTCGTCATCTTGCAGAAGTACGGTGATTGAACTCGCATCAGAATGTGGGCTGACCCCAAGGACCAGATCAGGCCTGGAACAAGTTGGGTAGTAGTTCAGTCTCATTGCTTGCTTCATCTCTGCATGCAACAGTCTCAGACCGTCTTTGTCCATGCCCATTAACAATGACAAATTACCCAAGATCTCCTCTGTCACCTTGTGCATCTCAGTTGCATACTCTTCAATGGCCTCCCTGTCGAAAAAAAGGTAAGAAAATAAACAAATTTTTATAAAACAAACTTTCCAAGTATTATATCTATACCCTTGGAAGGTCTGCTAGTTTCTCTTTATGGAAGAGATCCTCCTAACTTGTCATAGGGAATGTTTTCCTGTTTACCATACAAATGGGAATACATACTTGAAACCTGTTACTGTGACTGGCCAATACTTCATCTTCTTATACTTGTTTGGTAGCGTCAATATGAAAATCAGGTCACCCCAATCAAGTTTTTGCCGATCTGAAACTACAAATCCTTGGCCATATCCTTGAAGATCATTTTCTGCCATAGAATATTTCTTTTTCTCCTCCAAAGGGAGCTCAAAAAAGGCTGCTACAGCAGTCTACATCTTCTGCAAAACCTCCTCAGCCACCCCATGGTTTATTACCTGCAAAAGGTGCTCTTGAGATTAGACCTTAGTGTTGCAGAAACCATCTATATTTGAATTAGTTGGACATACCTGAAAGAAACCCCATTCCTTGCAAGCAAAATTCAACTTTGTTCGTTCATCTTCATCTCCGCATGCCAGCAAGTGCAAATCTATGATTGGGATTTGAGAAGAAACGGGACAGGAATCAGAACCCAGTGGTCTGTCCTTGTGCTCTTGTATGTATCTTTCAGGAACAGACAGAGAGTCATTCCTCACTATCTCCTGGACACTAGGTACAGGTAAGGATTTTCCCCAGCCCAACTCTTGGTGTTCCTGCATGACTCCATTTTCAGCCTTTGTGTCCATTTGTACCTACAAAATACTCTTCACCTTGTTCAGCAAACTATATACAAGTTATGAGTAGATTCCTTCCATTCAAGCTGAAGTTTAATGGGATTTGTTTCTTCCTCTGTACTGAAGATGCCCTTTATAGCCAATTGTTTCTTCTTTCTTGTTTGACTTACAAACTTGACATGATAAATATAAAGAGACTTCTCCTTTAAGTAGTGCTAGGGCCATGTAAATGCCCATCAAGATATGGACAATAGCTAGGATTTGCCTTGACTTTTTTGCAAGATACAAATTAAGTGGTCCCCAGATGGAATTGAGACAAGATTGTTTGTTGGTTCTAATGATTCAATCTTGGATGGTTGTCTTATTTATAGGATTGATCATCTTCAACAGATCTGCAAAGCCATCATCTTTAATATCAACCAACTTAGAACTTTGCTGTTCACAGGTTTGCAACACTAGAGGGTGTCAGCTTGTTGTAAAGTCCACAAGTGATTGTATCAGAGAACTAGAATTAGATCCTTGCTTACCAAACAGGAAAGCCTCATTAAAATTCAATAAGTAGAATAAGTATTTATTGTACGTATATCCTGAGACCTCACTCAGTTACTGCTTTAATCTTATATATGCAGCTTGTATTTTCCCTTCCCTTCCCTGTAAATGGTCAGGGAACTAGAACTTATGTTCAGAGTGGAAAGGATGGGGAAAAAATTCCTTTGTGATGTAATGAGAATTTTCAGATGCTTGATTGCTTCTTGTTGCCTAAATAAGCAGATTCTCTAGGGTATACATGATGGAAAATACATTTTATCGGACAGTTCCATCACTTAGTAACCTGTGAAATTTGTTTAAGTAAAAATATTGAAATCATAACCTCCGCATTAGTTCACAGCATGATTACTGGCCAAATTAGAGAATATGCTGTGGGGTTGATTGCTTCAGTACACTTTCTGTTATGGTTTGGTGTTTGCAAAGTAATCAAATTAACACATGGTGTTGCCTATTGGTGTTGCAGAAAAACATTGGCGTTAGTTCCTGGGCTGCCATTAGTATCAGCTTAATCTCACAGTTAACAGTTAATGCTACTATAAAAATGCAATCAAATTCTGAATTATCAAATACTTCAATAGTATTGTCAATGTTACTGGCTATTGCACCTGGAATTGGCTTTACTAGAACCCATTCTCCCCAGTGACTAACCTGGAGGCTAGTGATCCCATCTTCCAGATCAGGCATTGGATATTAGTTCAGTGCCATAATTTGCTTCATCTCTGCATGTAACCCTCTTAGACCATCTTTGTGCAATGGCATCAACAATGATAAATTGGCCTACATTCCCTTTCTATTTGAGTTGAAATGGGATAGGAATCAAAATTATCGGTCTGTTCCTGTGTTCTTGTATGTATCTTTCAGGGACAAAGAGCCATTCCTCACCAACTCCTGGACACTCTGTATTGATAAGGATCTTTCTTAACCGCACAACTCCATTTTCAACCTTGTTTCCAGTTGTACCTGCCAAATACTCTTGTTCGGGTGTGTACATATATAAATATAAATTAGTGATTAGCCAGATTCCATCCATTTGAGTTAAAAGTTCTCCTAAGATGCCCTTCAGAAGCAGTTGTTTGTTGTTGGTTGTTGGCTAACCTAGTTGCTTTGGAAAATATGAAGAATTTATTTTAGTTATTTTAGGGGATAAGTACATGTCCATTGAAGCTTCAAAGACAGGATGCACAACTAGGATTTGTCTTTGATTTTAATCCATATACGGAAAGGGTTAAAATTTAAGTGGTCACTGGTCAACCCACGGAATTCATCCAAAAGGTTTGGTTAGTCCTTTGTGGATTGCAAGCTACTGTCTTGTTGATTAGATGTCATCTTCAATGAATCTCCAGGACCATAACCCTGCTTTAATACTAACCATACTGACAGCCTTTCCTCTTCATGGTTTTGCAACACTAGTTCTCATATATTTGCTTAAGTACGCACAAATCAGACTAATAATACACGGAAAGACTAAAACTTTTCATCAGCACTGACAAACTTCATTAAATTCAGAATGGACACCTAACTTTCCACATCAAAGAACCCCAGACTTAACCAAACAAAAGACAAGGACAAGAAACTAATAATGAAGCCAGAAAATTTATTTGGTAATGTCATTGTTCATTTGGGAGGGCAGAAGGTAATAGCATACCGAGGGGCCCTGCATGTCTTAAGTGCAGTAGAATCATCGTAGGCATAGCTATAAGCCCGGGGGCAAATGGCCTTGAAGAGACGAGCAAAAACTGTTGGCTTGCAACTCTTCGGGTTAGCAAACTCTCCAGTGCAACAATACCTATCTGATCTCGCAGCCAAACAGGCACTCTTGCAACCCACCACCTTTCCTTCACGTTTAACCTCCAAAGCAGATGGGCAGCAAATATTTAAGTTGGTCTCACACTCAGCCGCGCCACATCCTACACCTCCGCCCACTGGGATCATTGAAATAGGCAGGTTGAACCCATCAACCAGACTCACATCATAGAAATGTAAGGCTGATTTGGAGGTTCCAAATGTCATTTCAACAAGGGTTGCTGGTGGTTGTCCGCCTGTGCCCTGGCAGTGTAAAAGCCCTGCACAGTCTCCGGTTTGGCACGAGCCTTTACCAGCTTGGTCGAAGCAGCAGCCCTGTCTTCCCCATATTCTGCCTGACCATCCCTCAGGGACTTCAATGGTCACTTGCTCGCCGCTGCAGAGATGGAAACCACCATCTTTAGGGGATGGGTGGCCTGCACTGCCTAAGATTCCAGGCCATATGCTCTCCTTGCAGTTGTTCACTACTATGAGTTGAGTCCCATCTACAATCAAACATTAAGAGGCAGTAATTCAAGTTAGTTATGCCTGAAAGGACACGAAGATAAAGTGGATCAAGAGAACAATCATTTAGCTTTGAAATTTGATGAGGAAATTGTAATGGGCACATCCATGTGACGGTGACAAATGTTGAGAGAGAGAGAGAGAAGACCTGTACAGGAGAGAGAAATGAGAAAGTAGAGGAAGGAGAAGAGATGCAAGGAAGTCCGCATTTGTGTTGAATTTCTGTGAAGAAAATGTTGAATAATGGTAATGTATAGGAGAGAGAGAGAGAGAGAGAGAGAGAGAGAAACGGCCTTCCCGCTTTCATGCCACTACCATAGTTTCAATTTTGAAGTTTGAATAACTGCTGATGTAAAAACGGTTTGCCAGCAAAGTGGCAAAGCGCTCATTCTTCACTGACCATTCTCTTTTTCCACTTAATTTTACAAAGTCTCGGACCCATATTTTGTCCTGGGCTTTTAATTTTTCTGGCATATGACCCAATTTACTGAGTACTAAATCTCATCACAGATTAGTTCATATTACCCTCATACTTAATTTGAACCACCGATCAGTTTCATCCACCTTTCCCCCCTTCTTTCATCATATATAATATGGAATTGAACTTGCATTATTCACTTTGAAAAGGTCACAAATTAACATCTAGTCAAGTACCTCAACCTAAACCTAAACCAGACCAAAACCCCAAAACAATTTAAAAGCTTCCACATCATTGAATTAGCCAATCTAACAATGGCTAAAACAAACTAAAATTTGTGCAATCATGTTGATCAAATAGAGCCAAAGTGTAGATGTTTGGCAGTTTAAAGACTAGCCTACTAGCCTACTAGCATTATTCCCAGGGAGAAGTGCAAAAAAGGGGGAAATGGGAAGAAGATGAAATATTTCTACCGTCATTATTGAAGAAAAAGGAGGAGAGATACATGGGAGCCAGTCATGCATGCCTCCCACTTACTCATCTCCTTTAGCATAAGATTCTTTCGTTAAGTCCAAGAACCCTACTCCAAAGTAAATTATTGGTCTTGAATGATAAAGATGGTTTGAAAAAGATTACAAGTGAGACCAATTTCCTGCATGTCCAGTCTGGCTTTGGGGCCACACTTGTCAGCATGTCCCATTTTCTAGTATTTCCTGCTAAATATGATGAAACTTGGATGTAGAGTCCTACGAGAAGGGCAAGGTGGGGAAGATGACAATGAGGAAAGAAGAAGTGGATATGGGTGACAGCAATTGGAATGATATGAGTGAGAGTAAAATCTGGATTTATGCTATGTTTGATTGCTGAGAAAACAAAAGAAAACTAGAGAATTTTCCAACAAACCCATTTGAAGATGAATGCATTTGCACCCCAATTATCCATCTTCAAATAGGGTGAATCATTGCAGTAAAGAAATTATTAATAACTGGAACTTCTTATTAATTTAATAAGAAACAAAATCTGACAGCCCCGCATTATTCTCTTCAACTGCACCAAAGAAAAAGCTATCTCAACTGCCATGGACTTGGGTATATTTCTTAGAGATTAGGCTTCAATTATAAAAATTCTGACCTCGAAAACCCAGAAACTTAGATGTAAATTTATAATGTTTTTGTAGCAATACGTAGAAATGGTACGAGTCAGATATGAGTTTGAAGATTGTGGTGCAGCCCCAATCTAAAATTAAAAATCAACTTCATCTAGGAACATCGGGATATCGATTTGAATAATGAAGTTTCTCTCTGACTCCTGTCCTGTAATATCGGACACGGATTTGGTGTTAATCTCTGGTAATCAGATTAAGATAGGAACTCTATGTGGAAAAGAATATATTTTTCGACAATCGCAAAGTTTCCGTCTCATTTTCCCATTAACCAAACAACAAGTTCCATGCATTTCTTGGACGGTTGCTTTTGGTGGGAACAACTTGGCTTCTGCTGTCCTATACCCTAATACAAAGAACTCCGTTGATCAGTCAAGTTAACCAACCCTAACCTCAAACTCAATCCAATTTAACAACGATCGGTCAAAGATGCTTACATAAATCGCAGTTCCCATATCAATGTCACCCAGAAACTAATAAAAGTCCCTAGGATTTCATCGATCCGTCTCTAAAATACAGAAAAGTTAAAAGAGAGAAAAACCAGAGCTTTGAAAAAAAGATGATTCACCGGTTCAACAGAGATATCGGCGGTGGCCGCCCGGTTTGACGGGGCCGACTCTCCGTTGAAAACCGAACGTTTCGGTTTGCCTTTCGCAAAACCGGTCCAGCAGGGAATTTTGACTACGCATGTTCCGGATCATCCAGTAAAAACCGAACAAAATCAACGGCTTCTCTTTTCTCAAACCGGCCCGGATGGTATTTTTACCTCCTACGACCGGGTCTTCCGGTAAAACCCGAACTGACTAATTGAACCACAACCGGCTAGCCCCTGCCCTAACCGGTCCATCCGGTCGTCAATCCACGGTTTTTATAAATCAGTAGCTTCGGTCGGCTCACCACTTTTCTCTCTTCAGCATCCCAGGCCGGAGGAAATCAAAGAGAGAAAAAACAAATGCAAGTAAGTTGTATGCCTCTTCTCTTTGTTTCAATATGCAGTATGATGAATGATGATTAGGATATAAAGCAAAATTCTACCCTAATGTGCATCATTTTAATACTGAAGAGGCTGTGTAGAATTGTTAGTTTCATGAATGAATGAATGAAATGCTTGTTGGGAAACGTTTTTGGGTATAGATAGCCATTGCCCACTTGGTAATTCCTTAAGGTTATTAAGATGGCGTTGGCGCCCCAACCTATAGCTTCCAGTTTGGAACCCCTACCTATTACCTCCCAAAAACATGACCCGGCATGGAAGCATTGTCAAATGTTCAAGAATGGGGACAGGGTGCAGCTCAAGTGTTTGTATTGTGGAAAAGTGTTTAAGGGTGGTGGGATTCATAGGATTAAGGAACACCTTGCGGGTCAAAAGGGTAATGCATCTACGTGCCTTAGAGTGTCACCTGATGTTCGGCTTCTGATGCAACAGAGTTTAGATGGGGTTGTAGTGAAGAAGAAGAAGAAGCAAAAGATTGCAGAAGAGATAACGAGCATAAGTCCACTGCCTACTAGTGAGATGGACACCTTTGGCAATCAGTGTGATGTGAATTCTGGACTACAATTACTAGCTGTTCCTGAGACACTTGAACCTGATTCAAGTCTATTAGTAGCTAGAGAAGAAGGAAAGACCAATAGAGGAACAGATAGAAGGAAGCGAGGGAGAGTAAAAAGAGCAGATAAAAGTGCAATTCCTGATGCTGTTGCTATTAATAGTATTGCATTAGATTCAAAAAGGGGAAACAATCAGGTCCATATGACAATAGCACGGTTTTTATATGATGCTGGGGTACCTCTTGAGGCGGTAAACTCGGTTTATTTCCAACAAATGATTGATGCAATTGCTTCAGGAGGACCAGTGGTTGCTGCACCCTCATATCAAGATCTTAGGGGTTGGATTCTGAAGAACTCAGTTGAAGAAGTGAAGAATGATATTGACCAATACACGGGGACATGGGCAAGGACTGGTTGTTCTGTTTTAGTAGACCAATGGAATACACACAATGGCAGGATCTTGATAAACATTTTGGCACATTGTCCTGAAGGAATTATGTTCTTGAGATCTGTGGATGTGTCAGACATAATGAATTCTGCTGATGCTCTGTATGAATTGCTTAAGGAAGTGGTGGAAGAAGTGGGGGTAAGGAATGTGTTGCAAGTGATTACTAATGGTGAAGAACAGTACCTTGTTGCAGGGAAAAGGTTATCTGATACTTTTCCTACTCTATATTGGGCTCCATGTGCATCTCGTTGCTTAGATTTGATGCTTGAGGATTTTGGGAAACTTGAGTGGATAAATGCAACACTTGAACAGGCTAAATCTATTGCAAGGTTTGTCTACAATCATAATGTTGTTCTGAATATGATGAGAAGGTATACTTTTGGCAATGATATTGTAGCACCAGGAATGACTCGTTTTGCTACAAACTTTACGACACTGAAACGAATGGTGGATCTTAAACAAAATTTGCAGGACATGATTACTTCACAGGAGTGGATGGACTGCCCATGTTCAAAGAAACCAGGGGGGTTGGAAATGTTGGATCTCATAAGTAACCATTCATTCTGGTCCTCGTGCATCCTAATTGTCCATTTGACAGATCCACTCTTGCGAGTTTTCAGAATTGTTGGCAGTGAAAAAAGACCTGCAATGGGATATGTTTATGCAGGAATATATCGAGCCAAAGAAACAATTAAGAAAGAACTTGTTAAGAAGGAGGATTATATCGTCTATTGGAATATTATAGACAACAGGTGGGAACAACAATGGCATGTTCCGCTCCATGCTGCAGGTTTCTACCTTAATCCCAAGTTCTTTTATAGTATTGAAGGAGATATACATAATGAGATAGTGTCAGGAATGCTTGATTGTATAGAAAGATTGGTTCCTGATACCAAAATTCAAGATAAAATCATGAAAGAGCTAAATACGTACAAGAATTCTATCGGAGATTTTGGGAGGAAGATGGCAATTAGAGCTAGAGACACTCTGCTTCCTGGTAAGGTCCTTTTACTAGGTATATGTGTTACTTTCATTTTCTGTATGAGCACTGGATTCTTTACATTTTTTTGTTGACCTTGCATTTTAGGAAAGTAAGACCTCCACATAGAGGATGCTTAAAGGAGTTATCTTCACGCTTTAGCCACTGTATATGATAAACATGCTGAGAGTGAAATAGAGTGACCATATTTTGCCAATACTATTTAGTGGGTCCCATCTAAGATACCCTTGTGGGTGAGAACTTTTTTTTGGTTGATATTTATCCATGAATGCATCATTATTGTTCAGTTATAAACTGATGATCTAAAACTTAGAGAAGTCCTTAAACCTATCCCTATGTTCATCTGGTAGGTTTGGGAATTTTTTGTTCTGTGAAATCTACTTGGCGTGGCCCAGGATGAGTACCATCTTTGTATGTGTGTAACATGCATACTAGAGGCAGGAGGAGCATCTTTTTCTTCATCCCATTCTGTTACAAGTATTGTTTTCCCATTTATTGAGTCAACTTTACTTATTAATATGTTTACTGTCTTTAGCTGAATGGTGGTCAACATATGGAGGCAGTTGCCCAAATTTGGCACGTTTGGCCATCCGTGTTCTGAGTCAACCTTGCAGTTCAATTGTAAATAAGCGAAATCAGATCCCTTTTGAGCAGATGCATGACTCAAGAAACTGCCTAGAGCATCAACGTCTCATTGACCTTGTGTTTGTTCAGTACAACTTGCGATTGATGCAAATGTAAGTAGAAAAAGTGGAGTCTATTTTACATGTGGCATTTCAACCATTGAAACAGAAAAAAGAAAAAAAAAAAGGATTCTCTCTCACAACTGATTTGTTTTACAGGGTCCAGATGAACAGAGAACATGATCCAAGGGACCCTATCTCTTTTGACAGCAGTAATGTTGTTGATGACTGGGTCTCGGGGAAGGAAGCATGCTTGCAGGATTATGGGACTTCAGACTGGATGGCACTTGATCCACCTTCAGGCAACACTATGCTTTTAGGACCTTCAAATGATGAGGCTGAAGATTTAGGCGCAGGTAGCAGCTGTCGCTTGGCTCAGAAACCCTTTTGAATTAGCTTGTTTTTTTCATTAAACTAAGCGTCTTGGTTAATGTGCAGGATTTGATGATTATGAGATTTTCAATAGAGTAAAAGATGTCGAGGAGGATAATATTGAGGACAATGTAGTAAGCCAGTAGAACAGCATTCACAAAATACTGTTTTTATGCGGATTCCATATTGAAGACTGGTGGTTACATGTTGCACTGTAATCAAGCAGAAAATGACTGTGTAAGATAATTGTGTAAATTTAAAGTTCAGTTGAAACATTAGAAAATGACACATCATCTATGCTCTGTTTAATAGCTGAGAAAACATAGGGAAGTAATTTAAGAATTTTATAAAAACGACAGAAATTTGTATTCTTTGGATGGTTCGGAATTTGACGACTTTGCTCCCTTTTGGGATGGAATTATAGTTCCAAATTGTAGATTTGTTTAATTTCCTCCCTCCAACCAAGCAAATGGAGCAAAGCTTAAGGAAAGATAGAAATTTTGGAATGTGGAAAGTTAAAGATAGCTAATGTTCCTTTATGCCATGATCCGACTTTTTAATTTTAAAATTATAGTTGTACAATGTGTGTGAATTTTATGGTGATGAAACTCCTGCATATCAGATTGAATGGATTGGCAGGTAACCAGAAAGTAATCAATCAAAGCAACCTTCATCAAGGAAGAAAAGATATTGAGGGTTTGGATCAAGGCCCAGCCTATCTCAAAAATGTCAATCCTCCTGCAAGTCATGGCAGACGATAAGCAGCTTTATTGAAATTGTACTTAAAAATGCCTTGTATATCTCTGTTCTTTTATGCAGTTTTGTAGAAAAATAGATGTGATTTCTCCTTATATTTCTCACCCAGAGGTTGTAGATAACATCATACACAATAAACCTTTTAGCTAAAAATATGAGTTACAATTAAACCTTTGTGAATTTTAAGTTACATCATCAATTTATAATCAGTAGAAAAATGACTACTCAACAGTGTTGTAGTCCAACTTTATCATATCAACTGAGTGTTTGAATCTATATTTATGGCCTTGTATTTGTTGAATCAAAGGCCATCATCACATTCTGTGTGACATGTCTTCTTTTTCTTGTATTGCCTTCAATCTCAATCAGATTATTGATCCTCAATTGCAGAGCACCAAAAACCCTCAGGGGATCTATTTACTCATCTTTCCCTAGTTTTGTATTTTCCTCTAGTTTCTCATGAATGAAATATAACTGCAAAGGCTTGTGGAATAAACAGGAAATTTGATTATTAAGTAGTGGAAACTTATGTTGCTACCTACTAAACGGAACCCTTACTAGGAAAGCAGCTCTGGGTTTGGGAGGAAAACAACTACCCAGAGAAGTGCAAGGTTCTGCGCATCTTTGCCAAAAATCTCGAGCTTTTTAAATCTTAAGTTCAGATACCAGGGTTTGGTGAGGTAAGTTAATGTAATCATTCATCAGCAATGGCTCACGCTATTTTCTTGCCTTGAACAAGAGATCATGGGATGATTGGTTATAAAGAGGAATTCAGGTACCAATTCTGTATGCATCTATAAGACAAATCTCTAGCTAAGTTTGAACCAAGCATGGAAACTGCTCCATTGGACCCTGGGATGTCTCACAGAGAAGAAGAAATGCCTAACACGTTCTATGGGTGTGACCATTTCCCAATATGAACCTGCGCACTGACCCTTATGTTGTATTTTTCAGAGACCCAACCACAAAATGTGAACGAGGTATGAGGCCAGTGATGGCTTGTGTGAAGTTAGGATGACTCAACAGTATTGGATGTTTAATAAAATTTACATTGAAATGAAAACTATCATTTCCCGAAATGAAATCTGAAAACCTAATTACAGAAGCAAAAGATTTAAACCTCACAGGCAAAAAAAAAAAGAAACTGCTGTAAAAAACTACTACCGAGCAATGACCTCTACGTGACAAGAGGGGAAACTGAACTAGTTTCAACATCAGCATCATCCACAGCCGATGACCACGTGCTCACCTTCTCAAAACACGATGATGCGGGATAAGAATGCACATAATCCTCAAACTCAAAACCACCACCCTTTTTATCATATGCATCTGGTGCAGTCAACTCCTCCGGCAAGGCCACCTCCCCTTCCAAGTACCTTACAACCTGCCTCATAGAGGGGCGCACAGCAGGGGAATTGTTGGAACACATCAAACCCAGTTTCAGCATCACCACTACCTCTACTTCATCATACTCACCCGTCAATCTTGGATCCACCACATCAAGAATTGCACCCTTCCTCCACCTCTCCCACACCCAATCCACCAATATCAGCTCTTCAGGCAGAGCTTTGGCCTCCACAGGTCTTCTACCACAAACCACCTCTAGTAACAATGCACCGAATGCAAACACATCCGAACTTCTTGTTGGCTTCCCTGTGCGTGTAAGCTCTGGTGCCAGATACCCCAGTGTGCCCACAACCCTTGTGGTGCTCGGGTTTGAGTCGTGCTCATATAACTTAGCAAGGCCAAAATCGCCGAGCCTACCATTTAACTCAGAATCCAACAAAATATTTCCTGCCTTGATGTCTCTGTGAATTACAGTTTGCTCCCATTCTTCATGCAAGTAAAGAAGGCCTGAAGCTACATCTTTGATGATCTTGAACCTCTGTTCCCAACTGAGAGTTGACTTGGATGTGTCGAAAAGGTACTTATCCAAGCTTCCATTAGGCATATAATCATAGACAAGTAGCAAATCACCTCTTCTACGACACCATCCTAGGAGCTGAACCAAGTTCCTGTGGCGAAGACGGCCAATACTAGCAATTTCAGAAACAAATTCCCGCAAACCCTGTTTTGATTCGTGCGAAATTCGTTTAACTGCAACTTGAGTGTTGGAATTCCGTAGAGTTCCCTTATAAACCTTGCCAAATCCACCAAACCCAATTAGCTCTTTGTCCCTAAAACCCCTGGTCGCCTTCTTCAGCTCTTGGTAGGAGAATCTGTGTGGGCCAATATCGAGCTCCCACGCCTCAATCACATCCGCATTCTTGATCTTTCTGATCAGATAGAAAGCCAGGGCAACTGCGACAACTATTATAGAAGTAGCAGCAACAGAAACACCTATAATTAAAGGTGTATTGTTCCTTTTAGGGCCAGGGAGCTTAGGGAGAGATGAGAGATCCAGTGATTCTGCCACACCGTTCATCTTGAACCTCCATCCCAAGACATAGTGAGAGCTGGCAAGAAGACCAGTGGAAGCAGAGAAGCCCACATACATAAATTCCTTGAGGATTGATGAAAGATCCACACCACAAGACAAGATTGGGGAGGTGGGTTTCGTTGAATGAGGCGAAAGGAATACATTCAACTGATCCCTTTGTCCATCATAATCTATCCATGCCTGAATTGTCTTCCCACCCTTGAGATTAAGATACTCCTTTGTCGAATTATCGCTGAAATATGAAGCGTTAGCAGAACAGTAGGATGTCAGACTATTGAGATCGATGCCGACATGATTATCACTGATATCATCGAATTCAAAGTCCTGAACAGTGTCGAACTCCACAGCAAACAAATGGTTGGTTGAATTCCCATTGTCGGTGGCATTGACCAGGCCTAGATACTGTCTGGGAAGAGCCCCTGGGAGCTCTTTCGTGGATGTAATCGCAAAAGCAAACCCATGGCCTCCCAGTGTCGGATACTGGGGCACAATTGCGAAAGCAAAGGCTGTTGAGAAGGAGAAAGCTTTCCCACCACTGGAGTTCTTGAACCGGATCGGAGACGGATAAAAGCCACGACCAAACCATCTAGCGGTATCGTTCGTCAAGCGAAGCATGCCATTCTTCTCAATCTTTGCAACACCGTTTAGACTCAAGTTATTCCCTGCACGATGGAAGCTGTTATAGAAGAACTCATCCATCTGGGAGAGAACCGGGTTTGAGAGGAAAAAGACGAAGACCCAGAAGAGCTTGAGAGCTTCTGCCATCAAAGGGACTGGAGCTGAGCTTCTGGGATATCAAAATCAATTTACAGTAAACATGCGAGAAATTGTTTTTGATTGCATCTTACATTTCCTGATTTGGTTAGACAAGGGAAAACGCAGCAGCCAAGGAATGATGGAATGACAAGCGCTAGAAAGGAAATGAGATTGGAGGCTCACCCACCATTTTTGAAACCATGGGGGAAAGAAAGGGCAAGTTAAATTGATTGATCTTCAAAAAGCATCAAGCCGTGGCTAAGCATACATATATTTATTTATTGGAATTCTTCACCACAAAACAACCTGATTGGACTCTTGGTCTCCGGTTGTCAGTATACATTTTTGTCGTTTGTTTTTTTCACTCTTCAGATGTGAACTCCTCTACCTTCCACTCTACAAAACAAGAGTTTCTGCAATTTTTCCTACTTCTTTGTTTTTGTTTTTATTTTTATTTTTGATGGGTGAAGAAAATTTTTGTAATGGGTAATTGGAGATGGAAACATTAAGATTTTTTATGGGTAAGGTTACAACTTACAAAATCGAACACGTTTAAAAGTGGTTGGCAGCAGGTGGCTTCAAAAATGTGGTAAAAAGCTAGCGGCAGTGACAGCCATGTTGTGGGAAGCCACAGGCCCACAAGCACCGCTGTTTTAATCTTGGACCATCACTGGAAGCTTCTATGACAATTAAGATTAATAAATCAACGCAGGCCACGTGGGCGGAAAATGGTGGTGCAGTCAGGCCTCACGTGGAGCCTCCGCTCACACCTGCGTCTTGCTCTGCGAGCCCTGTTGTCGGTGTTGCTTAAAACAAAAATCAGACAAAATAAAAGGAAATACAACCTAAATTTGCCTCCTACTCTTTTCTTTTTTTCTTTTTTCGATGTTTTCCGTGTGGCAACTGCAATTGAAACAATAGCGTGACGTGAATAAATATATAATTTTTATATTAATAAAATTAAAATAATTTTATAACGACATAAAATTCTACATAAATAATTCAAAATTTTAATTTTTACAATCTTTATTTGTATTTTATAATTTTATTATTTGGTTTTGGTATTTGCATTTTATCATTATCGTAATTTTATGGCTTTTTAATTTGGTTTTTGTTAATAGGGATTATATATCATGAGCAAGTGATCAAACATATATATGGAGAAAAGCGTGAGGGCTAAGGGGGACAATACGATGGGTTTAGGATGGGTTACCATCATCCTAATCTCATTTATATATATTCTCATCACCACAAAATAAATAAATAAATAAAATAGGATGAGTGAGTATATGAAATTTTCATACTTACCTTGTTTAAATTTTTTTCAATATTTTTTATTTTTAAAACTTAAACTTTTTTAGAAATAAAGATAATTTATAAATAAAAAATATTATAAATATTTATAATTTATTTTTATGAAAATTAATGGTTTATTTATGTTTAAAAAGTTGAAAAATGAAAAAAAAATCAACTAAAGTAATTTTTTATTTAAAATTATATACAATCAAGGTAGGATGGAGCGGGATAAATTTATACTCGAACCCACCCTAAACACATCCTAAGTTTTTATAAACTTCATAAACCTGTCTTGAACTTATTTATTTTTATTTCAAATCCCTCTCATTAAAGGTTAGATAGGTATCCGAAAAAACCTGTCACATTGTCATCCTTACGAAGGGTCTTTGTAGAAGGGTGCCCCCACACTAGAAAGGAGTTGGATAGAAGGAACCCGATATAAATAAGGAGGGAGGATGATTTTCATGTGCACAAAAATGAGTTGGGTGGATGAGCTTTCCTTTCCCTTAGCCTTATAACTAACTAAAATTTTGGAAGAAAAACCTAGGATTGAGGCCTTGTAAATAGTTAAAATTTTACAACTTTTTTTTTTTTTTTTGAAAAAAGGTATTGAGTTCAATCAATTGATTTTTTGTTATCAAATGAAAAGAATAGTGAATCAATAATTTGATATGAAAAGTACAGAAAACATATTATCCCAAAGCATTACGCTTAAGCCACCCAACCTCAAGGTCATTTCATGTAAAGGGGTAGTATCAACAATCCAATTATACTAAAATACTTAATCCGTCACAAACATTGCAAATTTAATCATCTTACCTGTGAGTAAGGTCTTTCACAAAAGTTTACCACTAGAACCAATCACCCCAATCACCTTTCCTACCTAACCTTGAAGAAAAGAAGTCAACTATCTTTATTATAGTGTAAGATAAGGTTGAAATCTGGCAAAAAAAAAAAAAAAAAAAAAACCTACAAATATGCTATGAAAGCCCCTTGTCATGTCTTGAAAGATCATCAATTTTTTTATCCAAAAAATTGTAAATTATAGGGAAATTCAATAAAGAACAACTTCAATTATTCATGAAGAATTTTAGCTTCTTGATGATCGATTCTACCAATATCACTTATAAATAAATTAAAAACAAATACATAGCGGTCAACTCGTGGTAGTCTACATACTTTTACTTCTAAGATTTATTGACTCAGTCAAGATACTATAAATTCATAGTGGCTATTTTATATAGTTTATCCGTTTTCTTAAATAATCATTCAACAAATTGTGCAAAAAAATCCATGGGCTAAGGTCTCAAAATCCGTCCGTAATGGGATGAGGATGAAAAGTGATAATTAGGGTAGGGAAAAATTCCAGAAAACCCCACCGTCAACCTCTCCTCATTTTCACAGGTCAAGATTTATGGTGCCATAAACCATGAGGTAGACAAGATGGTCCCGTTGACTTTGAAAAATAGTCATTTTCAGCTGAAGCAACCATCACCCATTAAGATTTTTTTTTGGGACACAAGCTAGGAATCCAGCAGCCCCAATTCAAACTCAAATTGGACTTGTAAGTGGTAATGGAGTTAGGCAAAACTGATGGGTTCTTTTCTTTGGGCAACTTGCAGTTCATCTTTCCTTTTCTTGAAGAGTCATGATATGATGGAAGAGGTTAAATAATTTACTCCACTGGCTACTTTCACAGCTCATGGTGTTGTCAAACTGTTTTCTATATATAGTTTGAAGTCATACGATGTTGTAAGGTTTCTTTGCTATTCTTTCCTTCTTTTTTCATGGGTAGAGTATTTGGTGTTTTTGGTTTATTTTTATAATGTTGTTACCATGTCCCCTATTCCTATGTTTGTTACTGAATTTCAAAGGTTAGGATGAGGGTGACAGTCAATGGTCTACACACGATGAGCTATGGTACCTTGCCTAATAAGCCAAGTTGGATACAACTTTTCTTGGCATACGATCTTATCTTTACAAGACTAGGGAGGGATATTTTCAAATGCAATGAACGGGTTCGGGCGAGTCACTCCATCCCGACATATGGGGTAAGACAACATTCGAACTCCATCGGGTTTTAAAAAAAATCTTAAATCCCTCTAAATTCAACCTATTAGAGATGAGAGTTTTTCAAAAGAAAGAAAAAAACACGTCTAACTATCAACCCTATTTAGGATTAATCCATTAAAAGTGGAGTGATTTACTATTCCCACCAACAATCTTGTCAAGCCAATCTTATACCATTATTGTTTCAAGGGCTGAGGTCGAATCTTGTTGGAAAAATGAGAAGTGAAGCAGCCCTTACTGACTTCCACTCATTAGAGTCATTGAAAACAATGCTTTGAGTTCCTTCCGGTCCTAACTTCATAGTGCAATGAGAATATAACTCTTTTCAAAGAATAGGAGGGTTCATAGTATTTGTTTTTCATTATTTTAATGTCACAAGGAGTCGTAGATTCTTATATCACCATCGAAAGTAAATTGACATGCCTTTCCTCTAAACTTTGTCCTCAAATTAATTATGTAAATACAAGATTTCTCATGTTCCAATTCAAAAGCAGTTTCATTATCTATCACAACCCGACATTGAAGTGATGATGAGAGCATACTCCACCATTTTAATATAAAACCTACTTACCTTGTTGGAAAGTATCCCAAATTTTTAATTAATAAAAATTATTTTTTTATATAAAATATTTTTTAAGTTGATATATTATTGTAATATTAGATTTTTTTATTGAATAAGATAAGTTATTAGATTTTATAAGATGAAGATAGGCTCATAAAAAACTATATGAGATGGATAGAAATATGAGGAAAAATGAAGGATATTTGAATTATTGTACTACCATCTGTAATATTTTTTATAGTATAGTGGAAAGATTTTTTATTATTTGTGAATATATGTATGATTGGTCAAACATATTAAAATCTTTTGTATCATTGTGATGAAAGTTTTATTTTTGTGTTCTTAAATTAATATAATTTGTATTAAAACTCCACTGACAAAACATATCTCATTCTTTTGTTGAAGTGATTGTATCATTGTAGGCAATAGCCTTTCGACCCTCTCCATAAAGATAAGAAGAAACACAAGATGTAGCATCAAAACAAAAAAGAAGTGTAATTTAATGGGCACGAGAAGTAATATTTAAGAGAAGGTCCCCAGGTTAGGTGCCCCTTTTGAATACTTTTATGCTTGAAAATGTGAACTTGGTGAAAATGGGGCTTTGGTCTTCGTTATAAAGAAAGAGGATGGCTTGGGCCAAGGTTATTAAAGAACAATGAGTACATAGTGTTTGTGAAGAATCAAGTTCTTTTCAGCACCTACTGCTGAAATTTTTCTTGAGTTTTTTTTGGCGAGGTGGTATCTTGGCGAATGTTATGTATAGAAAGTCTGCAGGGTCATCCGACTTAGTTTGAAAGCTTTAATGTGGTTATATAGAACCATGCTACCTAGACAATGATTTTCAACCATGTGGACCAGATTTGGTCATTTGTTTCAAATTGGGTATGACTTGAGAGATGAGAGATTGATGATTATTAAATTACAAGAACCTTCTAACTAAAGGAATGCACAATATGCATAAATTTCAAGACTAAAACTATGGAAATTTAGGGCATTAAATTCATCACTCATCCTTCTCCCTTCTGGATTAGTTCCTAATATCCCGTAGCTCATGTGTCCGAGTATTATCCATCTTGAACAGGGTGATCTTGGATTCTTGGTGAAGGACACGCAATCTCTGAAGTACCACAAAGCCCCGTCCTAGAGATATTTGGCAATCTTGTCAAATTTATGGCATAATCAATGCGAAAGTAGGTAATGTGTGATAAAAAGTATATCCACTACTTGGGCCCTCCCTTTGCTTCATGCTCCCTAATTAGCAAGAGATAGGTCAACTAATCTAGACCAAATTAACTTAATGATATTCAAACATTAACAAAAAAATTTGCTGGTGACCCACAGGTGAATAGCTTGTTAAGCTAATTAAAGAGATCCACCAAGTGGTTCTTATGGGCTGGAACCTCATGCCCAAAACACATTTCTATCAATGGTAGTCTCAGCCCACTTCAATTCTTCTGGGCCATTTGCTCTTGGTGGTTGCAACAACTTACAAACCGAGCATGCCCAACTGAGAGTCATGTTGTTTCCTTGGATTCCACTGAGAAATTCTGAAGTTAACAATTGAGATTTTAGTCTCCAATTTTAATAGAGGTCCACCCCCTTATGCCAAATCTTATATTTTTAGAGCAATGATTTTTTGGATCCTATTATCATAGAACAGAGGAGGTTTCCTGCCTCATGCGGAATCACAGATGGAACAAAGACCTCTTGTGGAATCGAACTCAGTGTATATATATTATGACACAAAATTACAGGAGGATACTAATCCATGGAAACACAGTTAATGTGGAGGGCTTACTGATTTTCTCACATCCTTTCACTCAATATCTAGAAGAGACCTAGACTATATATAGGGTGCTCCAAGTCGTCGGTTCTAGTAATCAGATCAAAGTTCTTGGCAGATGAAACAGGTCAACCTTCAGACTAGGAACATCTATTTGTTGGGCTGCTAGGCCTGCATCCATCAATGTTGGAGAAGCTTAGGATAATTTTTGCATAATCGTAATTCAGTCACAAGTTCTTTGGAATACGGGCTAAGTGCAAACCTCCCATGAAAGCCTCTAGGATCAAGGGATCTAAGTAAAGAAAGTTCCACTCTTAATAGCATCCTCATTAGCATCTCCAAGAGCAGCCTCATTCAAGTACTTGTCTGCCAATTGGACTCTCTTCACATTCTCCTGCTCTTGGACAAGCATGCTGCCATACTCAAGGAGCTTCTCAAGGGTCATCTTGGGCTGCTCAAAACTTGGGGGTCCTTCCTTTGAATTCACAAGCCTCTTCCCCACTGTGTCGACCCCAATTCCTGCTATCCAGTCCCGCACCATATCATCATAAACTCTTGCCCTTAGTGCACCAAAGAAATCTGTAAATGCACCAGAGAGTGAGAATGAAATCAGAACTATCGCATCTTAGATGTGGGAACTTCCAAAAACTTGGAAAATACTAAGCAATGAATGTTGATAGTGATAAACTTACCAATAGATTGACCAGGGAAGGTATCAACAAGCTTGACAATGTCCTCTACAGGGACATTGTCAGTCCGGAAAATTCCTGTGCAAACACCAATCCTATCTTCCCGAGTAGGTGCCCAGTAGAATTTCTCCATACGACCATCACGGATGAGAGGAGCATACAATGTTGAGAAGTCGTTACCGGTGACTACGATGGGGACACGAGGATTCTCCTCCTTGTTGTACATACCAGGTAGCTGGACGTTCGTTGGGCTATCAGCAATGTTCATGAGGGTGGCATTAACCATTTGGTTGTTGACAGTGTATTGGGTAGTTCCACCTAGCCGACCTGCTCCTGCATCGAGATCGTTGATGAAGAGGCAGCACATTTTTCCCTTCCTAATTATATCAGCTGCTTCACGGTACCTTTGCCTGATCAGCTTGGCAGGCTCGCCTGCATTCCCACTCTCCAATTCTCCAGCGCTCATCATGATGGGGCTGAATTTCATTATCAAATCAAAACATATACTTATCCTCCTATAAGAGACCTTTGAATTCTGAAATCATGAACTCACTTGATTCCCATCTTTTGAAAGACAAGCTCACACTGGAAAGACTTCCCTTGACCTTTGCCTCCCCAAATACCAAGGATGAGGGGAACCTTCGACAAAATCACAGGAATTATTCAAGTTTGGTTTGATTCATAAAAAAAATATATGAATCTGACTGAGAAAAACAGTATGAGATACCTTGATGTTGGGCAGGGTCATGAAGTTCTTGGTGATGTGAACAACAAGCTTGTCCATGAATGCTGGAGCAATATAGAAACCATCCATGTTGTTGTCCAAGTTGTACCTAAAAGCATCATCACCAGCTCATGATCAGAGCAAACTCCTTCATAACGTGAAAGGATTACAAGCATAAACACTACCCAATCCAGAATTTCAATTTCTCTTTTGGTTCTTACTGGCGAAGTCCAGTACTGAGATACTCGTAAGAGCTCATGACAGCATAGTGGGTTCCTGCGTCCATGGGAGCTTGGAAGAGCGAATCAACCATACCCTTACCTCTGACGATGTCTTGCTGGTCATCAGAAGTATCGAAAGCAAGACCTTTCCACTTGTCCTTCTCGGTCTGCATCTCGTCGTCCACTTCTGCAACAACCTTGAAACTTCCTGATGAAACCTTGGAGTGGGTGAATCTAGAGTTCACTTTCTTCAAGCTGCTGCCCAGGAAGGCTGAGCTTGGAACTGAAGCTCCAGCACCAGAGGCGCCATTCAAGCTCAGCTGCATCAAATAAATCTCATAATGCTTCAAAGTAGACCACATAAGTCAAGCTCTTCTTAATCAGAAATGGAAAACCCCATGAATCATCATCTGAAAAACTTCAAACCCAAATGATGATCCCCATGGAATCACAAAGATCCATGAGTGTGTTCGTGTGCACACATCATTTTTCTGCCAATTTGATCAGACACAGAAGTGAAAAATGAGACTTAACAACAAACAAGTAATCAAACCACAAAAAAACACTCGATAACAATAACAAATGCAGTGATCATTTTCAAAAATCAACAGAGATGACCTAGTCCTAAAAAGGGCGGGAAAGGCACAGTACCAGTGCTCTATTGACAGCCCCAACGGTTGAGACGGCAGTAGCCATAAGTGCTGCGATGGGAAGCAACTGAAAGGCAATGCAGAGATGTTTTGAGGGGAGAAGAGAGGAGTGAAGACTGTTATAGCAGTTGGAGCAGATCAATTCTGAGGACTGGCTTTTGAATTCCTAACGGCCACACAATCAGGATTGGGCTTATAGGTACGTGGCTGGCAGATACTCCTCGGGACTGAATTCTCATTGGCCCTTGCGGCTAGTATTTAAAGCCACCTCCTCACCACCAAAAACTATATCATTTTCTTACCACACAAGGTTAAGAAAATGATATGATTCCATTCATTTGTGCTTGAGAAAAAGGGTTACATGCTAAATTAGAAAAACTCTGGATAAGGATAACGAACTGCCAGTGATATTTGAGGAATTCTCCATCTTGATTTTATTGTCTGAATCCATAACAGGGGCCCAGCGTAATCCGATCTTGAGCGAACCCCTTGTCGAATCTCTTGTTTTTCAGAGAGAATTATTCAGCTGAAAGCTAGGGCTTGTCTCCTCATAAAAAAATATATGGATGACATTAAGATTCACGTGGTACCATTAATCTTGAAAGGGATGTTTTAAGATATATTTTCAAGGGTCTTTGTCAGTTCTAGTGGTTGAGGCAAATGGGAAAACACAAGGCCCGGGGGAAATTTTTTCTGACCATTTTGATGTATGAAAACTTTTGATACTCATCATGAAAATGGAGGTGATGGTCTAGTGTAAGAACATACCATTTGTACTTTGATTCTTCATTTTGAAAAATTGTTACTTGTGTGAGAGGAATGTTGCCAAAATAGTTTTAGTCTCACACCCAACTAGTCTAGTATCGTTGAAATGCAACCCTAAACTCGGATGGGCTAGTCCTTGTTAATATAATAAGGAAAATAAAAAAAAATAGATTTGAATTTAATAAATTATTTTTAATGCTACTTCTAACTCACTTAATTTATTTTGATTTTTTTTATATAAAGATTAAGTTTATAATTAATTTTAATTATATTTGAATTTCTTTCATATGTTTTACGGTACAATTAAATATGATAAAATACATTTTGTTAGTATTTTTTTTCTTTCTTTGGTACTTTTCTTAAACCAAACATTATGTTAGAAAAATTTCGAGCATGTTTGATAACCATTTTTAAAAATTGTTTTCTATTTTAAAAGCAAAAAATTAGGGTATGTTTAGTAACTATTTTAAAAAATAATTCTAAAAAATAGTTTTCGAGAATAGTTTTTTAAAAGTGTTTTATGATTTTTATAGAACAACAATCTGTTTGGAAACTTAAAATATTTTTAACATATTTTTAATATTTTAAATATGTTTTAAAAATAATTTTTATATCTAGTGTTTTATTTTTAATCATTCTACATGTTTGTATAATTATTTCTTAAAAAAGCCTACAAAAAATAAGTAAAAATAATATAAAATGACTAAAAAATATTATATAAGAATAGAATACAAAAAAATAGTTTTTAGTTGCCCAACATATTTTTGGGGCTTTTTGTTTTGGAGAATAGAAAGTTGTTCTAAACAAAAGTTCCCAAATAGACCTTTAGTTTTTAGACTTAAAAACAAGTTTGATAAAATTTTCATTAATTTTTTTTTTTTGAGAACTCATTCTTAAAACAAAATGTTTTTTGAAATATATTCTAATTGTTTTTAATTATATTTTTTGAGGCTATTTAGAAAAAAAAAATTGTACAAATATGAAGAAAATAAAATATTACAAATTAAAGTTTTTTTAAAAAAATATTTTAAAATATATAAAAACATATTAAAAATATTTCAAGTTCTCAAACATACTTTTATTCTAAAAATCCTCCCAAACATGCTTTGACTTTTTTGAATTTTCGAATGTTTCCTACAAGAATAAAAAGCAATCCTTTTGTTCCTTCACATTTTCAAAAGCAATTTTGGATGTAAAATTGTTTTATTCCAAATATTAGCAAAAATATACAAGATTACTCGCTATAAATATTCATAATCTTCGTTAAAACTTTCATACAAAATAGCCTTGAATGTCTTTCTCGGTATTTATACACTTTGGAAATTATACTATTATTCAAAAATGCATTTTACATAGTAAAATATTTGAATATTTAATTTATTTTTAAGTGAGAATAATTTATTAAATATTCATAAATTATATGTTGTAAAACCTCATAAGTCATTCATTGGCTTAAGCTTTGCACGACTTCAAAATAATTCTCTCATGCCTACAATATTCAACATCCTCCACAAATGAAGTCACAAGAAAAAAAAAATCCAAATAAATTCTACATTCATGCATGGAAATATTGGCATGCATGAAATACCAAAAATGTCCCTACACATGAAATACCAAAAATGCCCCAATAGCAAAACCCTCATTCTTGATTCTACATTTCCAAATGACTTTGGTCTAAGCTCATTTTTCATTGAAAAACATTTTCCATGAATAAAGTTTAAAAGATCTAGTAGTATTATACTATTTAGCTCGTTATCAAAACATTGAAATTCTAATTAATCTTTATGATTTAATTGATATGGACAAACCATAAACTTGTTGGATAACTTGTAAGCAGGTCCCTCATGATAATATATATAGTTTAATAAAAAAATATTTTATAAATAATTTTCTTTGGATGAAAACACCGAACCTTGAATCATAGAATGCAAAGAGTATATTTCTTATATAAATTTCTTACTTGAATCAATGAACCCACAAACCCAATATACTATACATCCAATTATATTTCAATTGTAGATCTTAGGATCACATACATGAACAAATCGAAGTGTACAATACTAGGAACCCCTGAATCCATGAATTAAGAATAATCATTTAGTAGGGTTATGTATTCAACAATCTTTGTGCAATACAACAAATGTCAATGCATTAAGTGATAAGCTCAACTACTTCTATGACTAAGTGGAACAACCAAAAAAGATTGTCTACTTTCTTTTACCTTAATTTGAAAGAAATCGATAATCGCGAACTCCCGTACATGCCTAATGCTATGCACCATGTCATCTACCATCAAACCTTGGACACCTTAATACACTGCTTATGTATTAAAATGAGTACATTCATAATCAATATTTCATTAATAAAATAAAATGATTAGAAAAAGTGACTTTCTGTGCATACAGTCTCAACAATGACAATTATGGGATTAAAATGAAGAAGCCCATGAAGGTGTGTTGATTGTCCTTGCAAAGTGCTGTCAACATTGGATCCCCTCCCAATGCCCACGAATAATCAATCCTGCACTGGGAATAAATGACCCACTTGCTAATCAGTATGGAGATAGACATGGACAACACAGTGGCTTTGATGAGAAGCAGGGTAACTGCATAAAATTGTAGATAAACCTAGTCATGAGCCTATGAGCCATGGATAAGCGTCTCTGTAGGGAATTCGGCAGTAGGTTCATTCACAGAGGGGGATAAGTGCATGAGCTACAGGACAGCTAGCAATGCATATGGAGGAAGAGATGATTGATCCATGATAGAGAAAGACACTTTCATCGTTAAACTCGAAAGTTGAAAGGCTCCCCTCCACCGCCCCATAACATTTCTCCCAACCCTGGAAGGCTTATTATTGCAATCAAACCAAAAAACCTTTCAGTTCTGAAAAGACACAAAGCAGGAATTGATGTTAGTGAGAATGGCATTGTCCCCCAATCTCTCTCACTCATTTGTCAAGCTCCCCTTTATTTCTAGAGCCGTGAGGCACATAAATGCAATAGTTTATGCACTTGCGACTGTTGCTGATAGCTCAGGTGAGCCGCTCTCTTGGTCTTGAGATGGATGGATGGAGCTGTTGGAGGCCCTTTTGTTGTATTGGGAGGACAAGAGGGGGTCCATGCCCATGCCCACCAACCCATTTATGAAGTGGCCAACAGCCAAACCTGGTTCAATTTTTGAATTATAATATGCATAATCATGGAGGATGAACACAACCAGACAAATCGCCGTTGTGACTCGTGCTCTCTATATCCAATCCCTAAGCTACCATTTACACCAGCACACAAAACAATACATGCTTGTATTTCTTGTTTGCTCTTTCATTTTGATGAAAAGTATATAATGGTTGCCACTGGTTCTTCATGGGTTCTTCATTTGAAAAACCAGTTAACTAAAAGATAAGGCCAGGATAAAGAACAGAGGACCATCCCCAGCATGGAATGGGTCATGTTCTCTCTCTCTCTCTCTCTCTCTATATATATATATATAGATCACAATTGGCAAGCCCATTAAAAATCCAAATCCAGTATATCTCAACGAGTTCATGCAATGTGGATAACCCTTAGTTACTCTTTCTAATCATCATTCCAACCAAGGCAAGATGAGCTTTTCATAATTGCCAAATAAAAGACACAGGGAGCTGGTGTACTTGCCTACTAGACAAAAATGCTTTACTTAGAATACTACTTCAATCAATTATTTCTCATTTCTAGGTTCGCAACTTCTGATAACGATGATTAGGCCTTCCATCAACTAGTCTTATTTGTCAAGAATCTCAATGAATAAAGCCCTTTTAAGGCATGAATTAGGAAAGGCTACCCAATTTGAGAAGGAAAATGTAGGCCACGAAGGAGACCCAAAAGAAGTCACTTTTAACTAAAGAGAGAATGTCCAGAGCCACAACAAAAAGAACATTACACCCTTTTCAGTGATGGTTTATAAAGAGTAACTCTCGACCTCTCGTTCATAAACAAAGCCAGACCAGACCATCCGGGCAGATCAGTAAAAGCTTAAAGATAATGACAGGGATTGGTGCTTCATGTGGTGCGTGCAAGTTCTTGAGGAGAAGGTGCACGAGTGACTGTGTTTTTGCCCCTCACTTCTGTTATGACCAGGCTGCATCCCATTTTGCGGCAGTGCACAAGGTGTTTGGTGCCAGCAATGTCTCTAAGCTATTGCTACACCTTCCCTTGCATAACCGAGGCGAAGCTGCTATCACAATCTCTTATGAAGCACTCGCTCGGATGCGGGATCCTGTCTACGGTTGTGTCGCTCATATCTTTGCACTCCAACAACAGGTCACTTCCCTCTTCTGTCCCCTCTTAAATAGATTGCACTAAACTTTACATTTACATATGAGTTCCAAAAGATGAAACTCATACTCCTTTTACCTTACCTCGCAGGTTGCCAACCTACAAGAGGAGATAGAAATTCTAGGGAACCACATGGCTACTTTTGCTCCTGATACTGTTACTGGTGAACATTTTGGAGCAACTAATAACCTTAACACTGGCCTGCAATTTTCTTCACAAACCGACGCTCTGAATATGCAAGATTATCTCAACCAACAGGCTCTGCTACTTTCCCATGCAGGGAATGCAACTGCAAATCAGGCCTTTGACAGCCTAATGAATGAACAGCCACCTCCTTTGTATGGATGGGAAAATCAGAACTTATTTTGCGACTCCGACACAACCCCATTAGAGAGACTCTTTGAAGGAATTGACCAAGAGTTCTCTGCCTATCACCCATGGTTTGACAACACACCTATCCCAAAAACTGATGTTTTCCAAGCTGGGATTGAGAATAGCTTCCTTAGAAGGCAAGCACTTGTGTAATATGACATCTCCTTTCGGCTCCATGATGGAGAAGTTTTGTACTAGCCTTATTCTAGTTTCTGCTTCTAAATAAACATCCTCGTCTTCTGAAAACCTGACCTTAAGCGTATATCAGTCATGTGGGCAAAATTATACCATTTTAGCAAAGTCGACATCTAGTTTGGTGTGGAGGTCATGTTGGTCTCATCTTGTTTAGAGGTATGCATGATTTGCAAAACAGGGTTCGTGAATATCAGTATCCAAGTGTCCTGCATGAGTAAACATATCTACAGTAAATACAGTTTTTCTTATTTTTCTTTTCCCTGCTGTTCTATCCGGGGAAACATGTGACCAAGTAAAATATACCATAGAGGTTCTAACAAAGAGCTACAATAATCAGATATACCATACAAGACTGAGAATTCAAGAGAAACTAACCAAAGAGCAGTAGAAATAAACAGAGTGGTGTGTTTCTCTGATTTCTTTTCAAACAGCAAGAGCAGACCATAACGGAGACTGCCTTAGATATCAAACCTAAAGCATATTCTCCTATTTTGATGATAACCCACTCAATTATGGTGTGACTAGTTCTGCTGTTTCTGTGAGGTAAGATTCTGACATTCCCCGAAGATCAAGCTGTCAATGACTCAACAGTCCAAACCAATGCCAAAATATAACTTCTTACAAATGAGCCTATTCCACGTGATGTAATGAGGGATACAATCATGAGAATTCATATAAGAAAATGATAAACAGCCCATAGTCATGAAGCTTCAAATTAAATTACAAGATTCTGAGAGGCATGGTTAAATTTTAATTCTCCACAATACAGTTGCAAAATCACACTGTCAGCATTAGCCCAGTTAAATCAACACTTATTGACCACTTGACTACTCGTGTATCACACTCATTTCAATCATTATTTTCGCCAATCAACCCTCTTTTTCTGGGGCGTGGGGTCGTTTAACTAAGAACAGAAACAAAATTCAAGAGGTCTGTCCTAGATGCAGGAAGTGACCCAGCAAAACAACTAGTGTGCTTACACAGGAAGCTAGTATCCATGACTGACCCCCAAATGTGATTGATACTCTGCTCTCTTCAAGCACCTAGGAAATCTCACATCACATCGCCAAAAGTATTTCTTGCCCTTTACACCCAAATGAAAGTTCTGATTCCCTGACTTTTTCAAGAGAATGGATATAAAAGCTGTACATATCAGACTAAAAAGCAGTAACTGAGAATGAGGTATCAGGAAAGGGGAATAATTTACCAAGTTGAACCATCATCATCATCATTACTATTATCACACTAGGAAATTGAACCATTATTATACTTGAAACTTATATGATACAGTTTTACTTTCCTGCATTTTTCTTTCTGGGTCCGCATGGTGATAATGAACTACAAAACAGGGATAGCTCATAGCAACACCCTTGAGGGCTGCAAAACAGGGGTAGCTCTAACCAACACCCTTAACCATTTAATCCCAATTTTTTATACAATCCCTAGCAGTCTCATCAACAAGCCAGCGAACCCCTCTAGTGTCACAAAGCCATTGGGAGACAAGGCTATAAGTTTGTTAAATAATGCCTATGGTGTTGGAAGTTCATTGAAGATGATGTTTTCAGTAAGATAGCAACTTGTACTCCATGAAGGATTAACCAAAAGTTTTGCTTCAATTCTATTGGGTGAATGCTTAAATGCTAACCTTCCGGTTCATGATTAAATCAAGACAAATCCTGGTTGTACCCTACTTGTCAAGTTTCCATATGCATTTGGTCCTCCCCCCACAAAAAAATAAAATAAAATTACAACACAAACAAGTATTGTTTTGTATATATTTTTTTTTAATGATAATTCTCATAGCAACGTGGTAATCAAGCAAGAAGCAAAAACCAGTTGCTTTTAAAGGGCTCTCTTTGGAGAAGAGGAAGAAACAAATTCTATTGAACTACAATTCAAATGGAAGGAATCTGCTCATCAATATTTATATCTATTCCTGAGTGTCAGAAAGGGTATCCAGTAGGTTGAAATGGATAAAAAGGTTGAAAATGGAGATATGCAGGCAGACAGTTTTGAGAAAGAATCTTGTTGATGTAGAGTCCAGGAGCTGTAGAAGAATGACTCTTGGTCTGTCCCTGAAAGATACATACAAGAACATAAGCACAGGCCACTTATTTCTGTCCCATTTCATCTGAAATCTCAAATCATTGCTTTTCACTTGCCGGTAAAGAGATGAAGATGAAAGAAAGAAAGGTGCACTTTGCATAGGAGTGGGATTTCTTTCAGGCATATCCAGGAAGTGGGGGCATGCATCCTGAGGCAGCTTGGGGCACGCACCCTAAGGCAGTTTGGTGTGCCTTGGTTGTTACAGGTGATGTTTTCTTTCAGGTATATCCAAGAAGTGAGGTATGACAAACTGATTAATCTGTATATGGTTTTCTGCTAGAGTAAGGTCTACTTTGGAACACATCTTTGCAAATAACAAATAATGGGGTGGCTGAATTCTTGCATAAAATAAAAGATTCCTACATCAGCCTGATGTCCATTGGAGACAAGCATTCAGTGATAGTGAATGATCGACAAGGATAGGAACCTATGATCAAAGTATTTTTCAATCAGCAGAAACTTCAATGGGTAACCTGATTTTCTTAATCACACTTAACCAAGTACAGAAAAATTAAGTCTTGACTAGTCCTATTAATGAGTCCTGTGCATGTGTTCCTATCTTTCTACAAAATAGGAACATATGCATGACGGCAAGTTAAGAGGACCCCTGGACAAATTTTGCCAGAGGGAAAAAAGGTCTAACAGACCTTTCCAGGGCTCATATCGCATTGGGCAAGTTTTTATTCAAAAGGTAAGACTAACTTTAATATGATAGAAGTATCATTCAATCACATTCTTCAAGCCAATCTCAAGGTCCTTCAATCCTATGGGCAGCCTAGTTAGATGTTAGCATGATATCAATGGCAGCCCAGGAACTCGATCAGTGTTCCTATGCAACACCAATATACAACAGTTATGTGTTTCTATTACTATAGTCATCCATGTGTATAAGAACTTCCCAAATTTGAGTGGATTTCACATCCAAAAAAATTAGAACTTCACTAGTTATACATGCACCTTAAAGGAGTAAGTTTACACATGGATATCAAAGACTCATTCTCTAGTTAAAAAACAGAACCAAACTTATTTGACAAAGACCAAGAGCACACCATAAGAGGGTGTGTGAAACAATCAAAACAAAGCATATTCTCTGAATTTGGTGAAAACCAACTTTGTTATGATGTGAGCAGTGCACTCTGCTGTGTCTGAGATTAAGATTCCGAAACTACATAAACATCATGCTGTTAAAAGGCAACACTAATGCAAAAACTAGACTTCAAACAAATAGATCTCTCTTGACAAGATGTTTTGCAATCCTGGGATTCAATGTGATTTTCCATACAGGAGTTTGCATAGGAATTCATAAAAGAAATACAGTAGGTTCAGCCAATGATCACGAGTTGTAGCTTTAAGTTATAAGATTCCTAAGAGACATGGATAGAATGAACTATGACAACTTCAGAACACAGTTGCAAATCACATTATCACATCAACCGTTTGCAAATGGGCTATAGAAGCTCAAAACAGGGCAGCTACTAGGCATGGTCAACCTATCACCATTCTAGAGGTGCAAGAATAGCATCAAAACACCCTTGACAACAGGTGTGTCACATCCACTTCACTAGCCTTTTAGCCAACAAATTCCCTTCCACCAAAGCATGGGAATATATTATTTGAGGATCAAAATCCAAGTGTCCTGTATTAGGGAAATTTTTTTTTTTTTGATAGGTAAAGAAGAGTGTATATATTAAAAAAAGGCGCCAAAATAGCGACCCAATGTATACAAGATAAATACACCCACCCCCACACAATTCAAACAAAAAAAGCTGCCAAAATGGAGGTACAAAAAACATCACCGCCCTCAACACGAGACCAATCAATCAATGAAACCAATTAGTGTTGATGGACCATCCTTTATAAACATCTTAGCCTCTCACCAAAGAAAGCAAACAAAAGAACTTTTTAACCTTTGGATGGAAAGCACATCGTGCTCAAAGGCAATTCTATTTCTTGTCTTCCAAATCGTCTAGGAAATACATAAGGGGCTTGCTCTCCAAACTTCCTTTCACTTTTTACCCACAAAGGACCCATTCTAACCCAAAAGTGTTGATTTAACAGAAGAAGGAAGCACCCAAGACACCCCAAAAAGAGTAAAGAACATCTCCCATAGAGCCTTTGTCTTTAGACAATGGAGAAGGATGTGATCTATAGATTCTTCATGCATTTAGCAAAGATAACATCTATTCACTAAAGACCATCCTCTTTTCTGAATTTGGTCCAAGGTTAAAGCTTTTCCCTACGTTGCCTCCCAAACAAAGAAGCCCACTTTGGGTTGCACCCATGAATTCCAAATGATTTTCATTGGGAAAGGATCTAGAAAACCCGACTCTAAGGCTTTGTAGAGAGACTTAACAAAGAACTTGCCACTCTTTGTCTCCATCCAAAGCACTTCGTCCTCCACACTCTCTTTCCATGCAAACACAACAAGGAACTCTCCACTTCATCCACCTCCTAATCATTAAAAGGTCTAGGGAACAAAGGGCTCTAACTCCCCCCTCCATCTGAGAAATTTCAAACATCCTTCACCCAAGCCTCCTTGAATACAACTAAAACAAATAAAATGGGGAAGGGATTACACAAAGGTATGGCCCCACACCAGTTATCATTCCAAAATTTCACCTTCCGCTCGTTACCCACCATAAAGGAAATCTATTGTTGCTAAGGTGTCAATCCTTCCTAATCACTTTCCACAACCCTACACCATCCCCTTGGCCACTTGATTCCAAAATGCCTCTCTTTCATTCACAAAGCGCCAACTTTATTTGCATAGAAGAGTCTTGTTAAGAATAGAAAGACACTTGACCCCTAATCTCCCTTCTCTTTTGTCTAAGCAAATGGTCCTCCATCTTACAAGATGAGGTTTCCACTCAAGAGCTCCACCTTCCCACAAAAAATCCCTTTGAATCTACTCAAACCTCTATCTGACCATCCTTGGCATGGAAAGCAAAGACATGAAATAAATGGGCAAACTAGACAAAGTGTTTCGAATCAAGGTGATTCTCCCTCCTTTAGAAATGTATTGTCTCTTCCACAAAGCTAATCTCTTACGAAACCTCCATCCCAAGCTGCCACGGACTTAAAAGTAGCACCCAATGGCATCCCTAAGTAAGAGAAAGGGAGACTTCCGACCTTGCAACCAAGTTCTGCAGCCAAATCCTCTACATTATCTACACATCCCATTGGAATTAACTCATTTTTATTCAAATTAATTCTCAACCCTGAAATGGTCTCAAGCCACAAAAGCAACCGCACAAATAAGTCATTTGATCTTGAGAAGCCTCATAAAATACAAGTGTATCATCTACAAACAATAAGCGGGAAACCTGAATCCCTTCACCACCTCTACCCCCCACCTGACAAGCCAACAAAAAACCCCCATCACTGCTCTCTTTAGGAGGCAACCAAGTGCCTCCATTGCAATCACAAGTAAATAAGGCAAAGAAGGATCTTAAACCCCTAAAGCTTTGGAAAAAACCTGAAAGGGTTCCATTCACTAAAACAGAGAAGCTAGTTGTGGATATACACTACTTGATCCACCCTATCCACTTCTCCCCAAAACCCATCTCATCCACGATCGAAAGCAAGAAAGACAAGTCTCCATGATCATACGCCTTCTCTATATCAAGTTTGGAAAGAATCACACAATCATTGCTTTTCAAGATCGAATCAATGACTTCATTGGCAACAAGTATTGCATCCAAAATTTGTTTACCCTTCACAAAAGCATTTTGGGCCTTGGAAATCACCTTGGCCAACCACTTGCATAACCCTCCCACCAAGTTGATTGGCTTACAATCCCTCAAGTCTTCCACTCCCCCTCTCTTCAGGATTAAAACTAAGAAGGTTGCATTCAAGCTTCTAACAAAATGACCGTGTTCATGAAACTCTCTAAGAAAGCCCATTTACCTCATCCTTCACAAACTTCCACAAAAACTACCAAAAGGTCATAGAAAACCCATCAGGCTTGGCGCTTTGTCCTCATTAAAACCAAAAAGGGCACCAAAAACCTCTTACTCTGAAAAAGGCTTCTCTAGCCTTGCCACCTCCTAAGCCTCTAACCTCTCCAAAGAGAGCTCGCTTACACTAGGTCTCTAATCTTCCGTAGTAATCAAACGGTTTTGGAAGGCTCTGACCACTCCTTTAATTTCATTCTCCTCTGTTAACAAGTTCCATTAATATTAGCTTTGGCCATCAAATTCCTCCTTCTATGAGCATTAGTCATCTTAAGGAAAAATCTAGTATTTCTATCCTCCTACTTCAGCCACACTTTCCCTAATTTCTATCTCCAAGAGATTTCTTCTAAGAGAACCCATTTTTGGTAATCCTCTCTTGCTTCTCTCCTAACATCCATCTCTTCCACAACAAGTAAACTAGTTCTCTCTTCTTTATTTCAAAAGTCCACTTGGTTCAAGGCTAAAGCCTTCTTAATTTCGACCTCACCAAAGACTTCTTGTTCCAGTCTCTAAGGAGGGATTTCATGGCTTTCAAGTTTGGAGCCAAAACAAAACTAGTAGACCTGCTGAAATTGAACCCCTCCCGCCAAGCCTACAGCACATTAAAATCACCTACTACATACCAAGGATCACTCCATAAACCTCTAATGCCCCTAGTTCAACCCAAAATCCTTTCCTTTCCTTCTTCAACATAGACCATAAACCTCTATAAAACTCCAACAAAAATCACCCCCATAGTTCTTAAACCGACACGACACCAAAAATTTGCCCACTTCCACTTCCATAAACTATAACACTCTGCTATTCCAAAACCCCAGGACACCACCCGTCGCTCCCCTTAGGTTAATAATACCCCATTCTAAGCATCTTCCCATGCCAAGACTCTATACCATCCTACTAGACATCTCTTGAATCTTAGTTTCTTACAGACAAATCAAATCCACTTTTTGAGACTTAATCAAAGCCTTAATCACCTTTCTCTTATCACTTGCATTGGCCCCTCTTACATCCCATGCCAAGACTCTATACCATCCTACTAGACATCTCTTGAATCTTAGTTTCTTGCAAACAAATCAAATCCACTTTCTAAGACTTAATCAAAACCTTAATCACCTTTCTCTTATCACTTGCATTGGCCCCTCTTACATCCCATGATAAAATTCAGAGCTTCATTTAGCTCGAGGTAGTTCCCCCACACACCCCTCCTAAACCACTATAGTTTTTTCAACTTCTATTCAAATCTTGAGGACTTCTGAAGTTTCCTCCTTCTGCCAATCACTTTCCCCTTCTGTTCTTTTCTTCCTTTCATATTTTTAAGAAGCTTCAACTCTCCCCCTCAAAACCCTCAATTGGCATACCCAAGTTGTGGCAAAAATTCACTAGGCAACTCATCCTCCATGAATCTGAAGGCCTTCCCTCTTCCTCCACCAACCCGTCTCCCAACTCCCTTACCAAAAAGGCCCCATTAGCACCCTCCTCATCCCCCAACTCTAACATAGGCAAACAATCCCTCACTCTCTCATCCACTAAGATTACCCCCAATGAGTCAAAGGCCACCTCCCCTTCCTCACCAATCGGCCTAACAAGAGCGTCATGACCCATACCAGCAACAACCAACACCTTTTCCACCCTAGAGAAAGAAGAAAAGGAGAAACCTAACCCCCGAAGGCACAAAAAGAACGAGGCAAAGAAAAAGGGCACCAAGAAGCTTTCTCCAAAAGGGATTCATCAGTTAGAGTTACATGACAAGCCATCAAGCATAAATCCTTTGCCTCTACAATCATCATGCCACCAAAAACCTCTTCGTCGGCCATCCACTCTTTAATGAAAACACTTTCCCCAAAAGCCCTAACCTCTCTTAAACTCTCGCAGTCACTGACTTGGGTCGGACCCACTAACTCCAAAACAATACCACTAGGCTGGCCTATTTCAACATTTAAACTAGGCCCACCACTCCCTTTCTCCATCAAAGCACGACCCAACCGAGGCCCCAACTAGGCTACAAACCCATCTTTTCTAATGCAAGGCCTTTAACCCCATGGGCTCCAGAGTCCAACACAGACCTTAGGCTCACAAAAGTATTCATGGCCCATCTGCCCACACCTGTGGCCCAAACCCCTCCCTACTCAAAGTCCCCACAACATACCTTCCCTCTCCACCTACTCTCTCTTTCCCACCTTTTCCTAAATCACTATCAAAACCTCACATCCTCTCTGCCCTGACATCACCACTTGAACATGACACGCCACCCCTATCAAACTGCAAAGGCGAATGCGTAAGACCCACACTATTCCCCACACGTGAACCCTCCCCTCCATCATTCCTAACCTTCGATATCTCACTCTTACGCTTCCTATTCAGTAGAACCATTACCAACACCCACAGTGGCACTTCCCACCACAGTTCCACTACAAAACATGAGGAACCCACACCCAAGTGAGTCTTTCTCTTCTGACTTTACTAAGATCGTGGCCCACTAAAGATATGAAAAATGAGTTGTGCCTTCATCCATAACAACGAAACCCCACAACGGTCCCCAATCTTTCTGAACGCCTTTTGATTCCCAAAGTGTAACAAAAGACCCATTACCCTTACCCAAACTTGTTTGGCATGCTCGCCTACTCAATAGCATCCTACCTCCGGCCCCTATCTTTCCAGATGCAATGACTTCTCCTTCAAGCGTCGAATCCCCCTTTCAACTCTCTCTTTGCCTCCTTTGTGTCTTTAAACTCCAACAAAATGTTCACACCTCCCAATATAATATTCACTCCCCCCTTCAAATTCCAATGACGCACCCTCCAACTCCTTAACATGGCCAATTCGGAAACCGAATTTGACACCTCTCCCCACCGGCCAACCAAACAATGCCCTAGTTGCTCCTCCCTACTTCTCAGCTCTCTGCACCCAAGCTGAAGCCAAATCACATCTCCTAACCTTCCTCTCCTTGCTTTAGCAACATCAACAAATGACCTTTTCTCATCCTCCACCTAGCTTCCACCACTCTTAACAACCCTGTCACAAGCAAAGCTGGAACCAACCTTGGCCTCAATAGGGTAAGCAACACTAAGAGAACGTAGCTTCTCAACCAAAGTGGCCTAAACCCCAAGTATCCCTTTTTCCTCAAGGAAAACTAAATAAAACCTTTTCGCTTCCAGATCAACAACAGAACATAGGATGAACCTACCAGCCTCATTTGCACGCCTTTCCATCCTAAACTTCCTTCCCTCATCCTCCCAGCTTTTTACAAATCTCCCAACCCTTTCCTCCCTCCAACAAACTAGCTCAAACTCAAATCCTCAAACCAAATCCAAGAGGAAAAACCCTTGCTTCCCTCCAAGATGATTCCTCATAGCTTCCCTCCAAGACGATTCCTCGTAGCTTCCCACCAAGATGATTCCTCGTAGCTTCCCACCTATTGCCTCCACCGAGGTTTGGAAAGACTTCAATTCCACAGCAAACCAACATCTACCTCCCCTCATCGGTTCAATATTATTACCAATCCTACTACTACCACCTTGCCTCATGGATTAAGGAAATGCACCAAGAAAGTGAAGCCAAGAAGAGAATCAGAATCAATGTGGTTAGCTTATTGTGGGAACATCAACCAGTGGACCAAGACCAAACCCCATGTAGGATTGAATACTCTGTTCTTTGCAGATTTTACTGGAGTTGCAAGTCATCACCTTTTTTCATGGCTATGGTTGATGACAAACTCTTAGAGTAACATAGTATTAAACACACACAGCACCACCACTCCACTTGATAGGGCAGTTTACTCAAATAATGTCAACATACCATAGTCTTCAAATTACAGAATAACATAGCATACCAATGTTACAGTATCAGCAACATCCAACAGAATCAATGCTTTCCTCTACCAAAACTGTCTTCAGTTGAAGACAAAATAGGTAAAGTTGGCTCTCCTTGTTTCATAAATTATTCCAACACCATTAAAGACACCAGAAAACCAAATAAGGAGGTTAGATTTCAACAATTCACTTCAAACAAATTTCACAATCATGTGTCTGACTTTCAAATGTACCAAGAGGTGATAAGTTAAATGAAATGTGTTTCCATCATGTATGCTCAAAGAACATATTTATTTAGGCCAGCAAGAAGCAATCAAGCACCTAGAATATCTCATAGCATCACATCAGAAGGAAAACTTTTTCTTGCCCTTCACACTCATAAAAGTTCTGGCACCTGACAATTTACAGGGAAGGGAAAATAAAAATTGCACATTTAAGATTAAGGCAGTAACTGAGAATGATGAATCTAGAGAAATGTAAAGAACTAGGAAATTGAACCATTATTTTACTTATTTGCAATCAAACTTGTACAATAGATGAGCAAAGATTTAATCTTAGTAGTCTGTTAAAATTGCTCTAAGTCTTCACCGATAAGCCAGCTGACACTCTTTAGGATTGCAAAGCTGCAGGCAAAGATTTACATTGGTTAATATCCATTGTGGTGTTGGAAACTCGCTGGAGATGATGAACCTTATCAATAAGATAGTCATCCATCATTGTATTCTACAAAGGACCAACCCAAAATTTTCTATCCATTCTACTTAGTGACCACATAGTTTTTTATACAGAATTTCTGATCAGCAAAATCTTGATGGGGATGATCAGAGTTTTCTATTGACACCAGCTAAGAGTAAGAAAATGAAGCATTGACCAGTCATATTGCCAGGTTTTAAATGCATACTCTCATATCTTGACATAAAAAGTAGGAAATCCAGCAATCTAGCAAACAGGAAAACATGCTTTATGGAAAGTTGAGAGGATTTCCTTAATGAACCAATGCACCTTTCAAAGGCAGATATAAGACAATATCAGTCATGGAATAACAGAGATCATTCTTTCACTTAATTCACTGAAATGGAAATTTTCACTCATTGTGTATCAATGTAATCAGTAAAGAGCCCACTATCATGTACGCTAAACATAAAAGTGTGTATCGCAGTTGCTTCAGATTGTACACAATGCTGTTCCCATTATAAATATTTGAAGTTCCTCACATATCATTAGTTATAACTGGACGGGAAACCACAACACCATAAGAAAATTTCCAATACCCCTTTTACACTCCACTTTTATTTGTGCTTTCAGCCAATAAAGTTACGAAACAAAATTTCATAGGTTAAAAGGGAAAGGACCACATCCGCACCCTAACCTCCAAAAGCTCTGCTAGCCTTCTCACTGACAACAAAAGACCTTACCTCTCCAGCTATCAAGCTTCTGCATATCAGAAACAGGAGAAGTGCAAAATTAATCACCAATCAAAGCAGAAAACTATCGCAAAAGAATGAAAGGAAAAAGAACAGACACTCCTCAAGAGCACCACTCCCTGGCATTTTGGAACATTCGCAACCAGGGACTGGGGCCTGCCTTGTCCACATTCCACTGCTTCGGATACCATGGGAACTGCCACATCAAGAAGCATCGCTCTGGATGAGGCATCATAGCAAGATGCCTCCCATCCGGAGAACAAATCGCTGCTACTCCTAGGGGAGATCCATTCAGATTGAAAGGATAGACTTCTGTTAGCTTCCCATCATCATCACAATATCTAATTGGGGCCAAATTTGAATCAATCACGCTATTCAGAACACTACCATCAGGAAAATAAGCTCTTCCCTCACCATGGGCAGCCCACACACCCAACGTGCTGCCCTCCATTCCTTTGAACATTACAGCAGGAGAGTCCTTTATTGTCACACTTGTGAAGCGACATTCAAACCTTCCTGACTCATTGTGGATGAACCTTGGTTGTGAAGGGTCTCCACCATTGCCAAAAACACCCCCAACTTGGGGCCCAGGGACCCACCCCAACAGGGCCATGAGCTGACACCCATTGCAAACCCCAAGACTAAAAGTGTCTTCCCGATTGTAAAACTCTTGAAATTGATTAAGAAGAGGTTGATTGAATCGTATAGAAGCCGACCAACCTTTGGCAGAATCAAGTACATCAGCATAGCTAAAACCACCTACAAACACAATCCCACGGAACTCATGCAGAGAGATGACTCCATTGAGAAGGTCTGACATGGTAATATCCCATGGTTCAAAACCGGCAGCATAAAATGCAGCAGACATTTCTCTATCCCCATTGCTGCCTTCCTCTCGAATCACAGCCACTTTCGGTTTTGAAATTGCAGTCATATATTTCTTATCTGTAATTGCAGGAGTGAAGGACAATTTCCATGAAGGTTCATGTCTACTCTTCAACCCTTCTTTCTCTAAATCCACACAAGAAGCCAATCTTTGAAATTTTTCCAGCTGAAAACTGGTTTCCTCCCACATGTCCCTAAGATAAGAAGTGTCCTCATTTAAATGAGTAACACCATCAACCTTTAATTCTATCATGGGAGTTGCAGTTACTTGTCCAATGATCTCAGCTGAAACACCAACACCATGAAGCTTTCCCATTATCATGTCCAAGTTTGTCCTGCTAACCTCTAGAACAAGGCCAAGTTCTTCTGCAAATAGTGTTTCAAAGAGGCTATTCCCATGTGAAGTCAAATCCAAGGCAATACCACAATTCCCAGCAAATGCCATCTCCAGCACACATACAATCAGTCCACCATCACTGATATCGTGACCAGCAGAGATCAACCCATCAGCAAGGAGCTCCTGAACTCCCTCAAAAGCCCTTTTAAGGTAAGGAACATCATCAAGATCAGGAGACTCATCTCCTACCTGATCAAAAACCTGAGCTAGAGCAGAACCACCTAACCGCCGCTTTCCCTTTGACAAATCAATGTGAAGCAGAATTCCCTCATCTTCAAGCTTCAAATCCGGGGTCACTGTTTTGGTTATATCAGGACATGTGACATAAACACTGATTACAAGATTTCCAGGAGCCTTGACAACCTCACCTGATGCATGGGCTGCCATGGAAAGACTGTCCTTCCCTCCATCAATAGCAATACCAAGCTCAATCATTGCTTCCGAAAGAGCCATAGCAGCATCGTACATGGCTGCTCCTTCCCCTTCAAGTTTGGCAGCATACATCCAGTTCGCACTTGACTTAACATCAGATAGAGCGGTACCTTTGCCCAAACAAGATTTGTCAATGCTTCTCCAACAGCCAGTCTTGCCATTGCTTTTGGATCCAACAGACCCTTGATTGGCTGTTCCCCAATTGCACATGCACCTCCAGTCAAGTCAGTGTAAGTCTGAGAGATGACTGCAACATCAGAAAGGGTGATTTGCAAGGGACCAACAGTTTGCTGCTGTGCCACAAGACCTGTTACACACCGATCAACTTTTGTTGTCAAGAAGCGTTTTGAACAGACTGATGGAAGTCTCAGTACCCTCTTCAGAGATTCCATTACAGTGATCCCAGGTGCAATATCAAGTGGTTCTCGTTCATGATCAATCCGCTTAAATTCAAAGACTTTTTTAGGCATGTCCCCAAGTACTTTCTCGAGCTCAAGATCCACAGCAGGAGGAGGTGGAGGAAGTCCACTCGAATGACATCTTTGAATAGCCTTGCTATCAACTAAAACAATTCGTCCCTCACCATTTATTGTTCCAATAACAGCCATAGAGACCCTTTCTCTTTCACAGATTGATTGCAATAGGCTGTGGCTTTCAGGCTTCACTAAGATTGCATCTTGCTCCTGATATTCTGCACCCCATATCTCCAACACAGACATTGTGTGGTCACCAACTACAATTGACCGAATATCAATCTGAGCACCCTTTGGGTATATTATTTCCTTAACGACATTACAATTCCCACCAGCACCCTGGTCATGTATGCTGATTATTGGGTTATCTTCCCTCATTTCAATGCAAGCTCGGACAACACGATACAATTTCTGTGCCATCTCTGCATCTCCACGCTGTACCGCATTAAAATCAAGCTCAGCATCATTCTGACCACTAACCATACTAGATGCAGCCCCACCTCCCATTCCTATGCGATATGCTGGGCCTCCAATCTTAACTACTAACATTCCAATATCAGGCTCTCCTTTTGTTATGTGGATGTGATCAATCTGCCCAATCCCTGCACTGAACATGATTGGCTTTAACCATTCCCGTCTTTCCCCACTTGGAAGTCTCATTCCAAAAGTTCTGGTATAGCCCTGAATCAAGGGCTCTCCAAATTTGTTCCCATAGTCAGACGCACCATTGCTAGCATCAATGAGGATTTGAAGAGGTGAAGCCAAGTTGGATGGGTATGTAAATGATGGATCTTCCCATGGAGCATAAGACCCTTCAATATTAAGATTCCCAACACAATAACCTGCTGTGGCAGCAACAACAAAAGAACCCCTTCCAGTTGCATGGGTGTCCCTAATGCGGCCCCCTGCACCAGTCTCTGCACCAGGGTAAGGCGCCACTGCACATGGGAAATTATGGGTCTCAGCGGTAAATAAAATATCAAGATCACGAATACTTGTGTCTAAGGGACATGTTAAACCCGGCTGAACTGGTCGCAATTGTTTCACAAGAAAGCCCTTGATTGCACTAGAGTTGTCCTTGAAACCAATGACAGAGTTATTTGGATTTGCCTGCAAAGTGCTCTTCACAATCTGCATGAGAGACCGACTCATTGGTTGCCCATCAATAACAATTTTCCCAGTAAAAAACCAGTGCCTACTATGCTCACTGTTAGATTGTGCGATATCAAACAATTCCACCGTTGTAGGATCCCGCTTGATGTCTTCCCTGAACAGCCTAGTGTAATACTGTAAATCTTGCTCATCAAATGCTAAACCCATTTCCTCATTAATATCCTCCAATGCCTTCCGCCCCCTCTCCATCACAGGTACATACCGAACTTCCTCTGGAACAACACTAGTCTCGAAAGATGTGAGCTTCTGGGTGTAAACACACTCGGTCATCCGATCATGGACCATCGCAGCAAACTCATTAATCTGATGATCTTGCAATGCACTACCAGCCTTGACATATAACAAGTACCTCCTTGATCGTTCCATTCTGGTCACCTCTGTCAACCCACACGCTCGGCAAATTGACACAGCATTAGCAGACCATGCAGTAGTAAAAGACAACCTCGGTCCAACCTCAATTATCACCGTATTGATCCCATCTCGCCTCTCCTGATCAAGAAAGCTCTCTGTCCCCAAATTTTCAGGCTCATAAGTTTCTTGAAGAAGCCACTTGAGAACTAAAAGCTTTTGACCTGACAGCCCTCCCTCAAGCCCAATATTAAAACACTGCTCAGTCTTCAAATCAACAATCTGGTTCGAGATTTTCGTTTGAACCGACTTGAGAAGTTCAGCCGTCGCACTCTTCTGGATCAATGGAATACGAAAAAAATGTATAACCTCTGCAGTGGGCTTTTGAACAAGGTTTGATTTTTCATCCAGCGGACTGGTAACACCACCAGAAACCACAGCTCTGGGCGTTGCCTGGGCGCGGCACCTCAGTGAAGTACCTCTGTTAGATAGGCCCAGTTTTGGTTTTCGCACATGGAATGTACCCCAAAGCAAACGACTTTTCTGCGCATGGGAGTTCCTCTGAAATAGCAGATTCTGCCTTCGGGTACCCTGAAAAGATCCAAATAGAAACCCATTTTAGAATACCCCCCAACAAAGCATGTAAATTACGCACAACCAGAGAGTTTAGCCGTGGAACATACCCGCAAAAACTCGGTTGCTGTAATTTCACAGGCAGCCGCCATTTCCTTTCCTCAACCTGTTTGAAGAAACATAGAATTTTGTTTTATTATAGATTACCCTTTCCCACTTGAATTAACAGCCAAAACAAAAGACAAAGAACAAAAAAAAAATAAGAAAACAAAAATCACCTCAACTGCAAGGCGCTTCCAGTGAACCGTAGCAGCGAGGATGGGAATAAACAGCACCTTCGGCACCGGCTGGTTGATCTTGGCGGCGCTGGCGAGCGGCGATCGACTAAGATATGTACTCACCCTCACTCAGTTTGGCGGCGGGGTTGCGGCTTCGGCTATCTCTCAGATACGATCAAGAAGAAGAGAAGCTAGACAGAGAAAGAGAAAATTCGACGAGAAAAAGGAAAAAAAAAAAAAAAATCTTTGGACACTCTCTGTGTCTGCTTCCCTCTTATTTTCTCCTTCTCTCTCTTCTTTACTTTCTTTCCACCATTTTCAATTTAATAATTTTTCCTTCCTTCAAAAACCCTAGGTTCGACCAAAGGCCTTCATAAACCCAAAACCTTGGCACAGATGAGAATAAAAAAAGATACTTATCAAACGGACGAAATAATCCCTCAAACTTTATTATGCCCACCCAAAACATAATTATTTTTAATATACTTAAAATGTTATTTTTATTTTTCATATTTTTTCCCATCTTCTTCTCTAATTTCCTTTTTTGAAAATAACACTTCAAGACAAAAATCTTTGCTAAAATAAGTTTAAGAGTGGCAGTATTTTTATTTAAAATATTTTAAAAAAAGTTATCTATTAATATTTCTCTTAAAAATATTACAGTAATTTTTTAATTATTTTTAAAATTTTTAAAAGTGTTTCTTAAAATTTATCAAATATCTAATTTAAAAAAAAATAGTTTTTAACTTAAAAATGTTTTTTAAAATTATGGTCAAATAGATTCTAAAACTAATTTCAATATTTTTGAATTTTTTTTTTAAATCCAAGTAGGAGTATTGATGAATATATTTAAGATTTTTTATTTATATAATTTTTTATGAATACTTTTTATTAAAGTAACTTAAAAAATATTAATTTTTATGAAATTTTTAAGTGAAATCTTAAATTTGAAATTCGTTTTGGAAGTCTTTTTTAATTTTAATATATTAAAAGTTTTGTGTTTCATAAAATTATGGTTTTTAATTTATTAAAGATTTTTAAGTTTAAATAATTTTTAAAAATATATATATATTTTACTTTGTTAATGATATTAAGACATTAGAAAGTAAAAAGTGAAGGAAAAAGAAGAGAAAGATGAGCTATTGATTTGTAAGAGCATTTCAATATTTTAAAAAAAAAATCATAATTTAAGTGGATACGTAAATTAATTTCAATGGATAATATATAAATATAAATTCTCTAAGATTTTATTTCCTTTTCTGAAATTATTCTACTTGGTATATAATTATAGATTTATAAATTGAATAAAATTAGATTTAGAAAATTATTTGATAAAATTTAATATTTATTACTTAATAATTTAAATTGATTTAAAGTTAAATTATACTTAAGTCGTTGGTTTAAAACTTATTACTTATTTTTTATTTTGAGTATTAAAGTTATTCGATAAAATTGACTTAAATCTAATTTTAAATCATCAAATTAACACATTAATCCTAATAAATTATAACTAGGGAAATGAAGGTCAAGTAATAATAGAAGTTGCAGAATAACAAATGAGATTATAGAAGTAATTAAGATAAATAGGGTTAAAAATGTAAAATAAAAATTTGAATTTAAAAATAAATTAATTATTCTTATTTATTATTAAGTTATTTTTTACTGTAAGTCATACTATTAAGTTAATTTATCAAATATACTTAATTCATTTAATGATTTAAATTAATTTATTATACGCCCACAGACTTTAAACATATCTTAAAGTTAAATACCACCTTGTTTTACTCTCTCGCATTCCATACCACCTCTCTTTTTTCCCACTTTCACCGCTTGGCCTCGACATATAAATTTCTTCTCGTTCATTTTCTCATTAAATAACTAAAAATTAAAAATTAAATAAAATTATAAAATATTTTATTAAATTAATATCTAACATACCACTTCTTTCGGGCAGCTTCACATTTTTTGATTTATTTTTTTTTTATATTTAAATAAATCTTAATTATAATCTCTCTCATGCTTTTAATATTTTATTAATATTCTCCCTCTCTCTCTCTCTCTCCATATATATATATATATATATATATATAATTATGTAAGCAAGACAGCATGTACCTTTGTAACTTTGTTAGGGGGTTACAAAGTTGCTATTATAAGATATATATATATATTACTTTTTATCCTTATATTAATTTTTATAGGGATTACTTGTCCTTTGTACATTAGAGGAATCTAATCAAGAAACCTTTTTATTGAAGTTGGATCCACCCAGAAAAGAATTTTAAAATATTATATATATAGATATATATATATATATATATATATATTTCATTCCAAAAATTTATGTTTGATAATAATAAAAAATTAGATTTTGAATGATCTAAAAAGAAAATAAAAAGGTATAGAAGAAGTTATTTTTTTATGTAATAAAATTTTTAGGGTATGTTTGGTTTAGAAAATGTTAAGAAAATAACAAAAAAATAGTAAAGAAAATTATTTCCTCATAATTGGTTTTATTATGGAAAAGATGAAAGAAAATTAAATATAATTAAAATTATTTAAAAATTTATAGATTTTAAATATTAAAGAAAATAAGTAAAATAAATTTGAAGAAATATATAAAAATATTTTATTGACTTTGAATTTATTTTTTATTTCCTTCTAATTTTTTTTTCTTTTCCTTGCATTTTTACCAAACGTAGTTGTAAGCTTAATTGATCATGAAAAATATAAGGGGATAGAAAGTATGAGATGAAGGAGAAAAAACATGGAATTCTAGTTGATTGTGATGATCAAATAATATATAATTAAAATTTAATTTTTATATATAAAAAGAATATATTAAAAAAATAGAGTAAAAAAATATGAATTTAAATCTTTTTTAATATTATTTTTTTCCCTTACGGTCCTATTTTCACCTATAATTTATAAGTATCTTTCATGATTTAAATAAACTTATGTTTAAAATTATGATGCATGCCAAAATCATATGGATAACCCAAGAAATACCCTCAATTCATTCAAATCGAATATCTAATGGAAGAAGTTCAAAAATATTTAGAACTAGATAGATTTCAACAAGACGACTTCCCATATGCACTTATCTTTCAAGAGTATATTTATGCACTTGCTTATTATCATGTTTTAAATTTATCTGAATAGTTTAATTATGTGAATATATCAACAAAATAATTTGATTTGATTTGATTTTAATTAAAATCCAATTTTTGGACAAAAATTTTTAGGTGAAAACTTATCTCTTTTATTTCACCATATTTTGAAAAAACACTTGTACTTTGTTAACGAGTTTGTCCGATTAATTCTTAAACCAAATTACATCTCTTCTTCCAAGCATTTTTCAATAAAAGAGCCACGTTGAAAAATACTTTTAGATTCATTTTAACTTACCTTATTTATATTAATAGTTTTCTTAAATAATTTAAATTTATTTATTACAAAAATCATTTATTATTTATATTCATCCAAATTTATTTATATATATAAAAAAAACTATTGAAAATACCCATTGAAAAGTATTAAATTAAAAAATTATTGGGATGTGAAAGGGTAAAAAGGAAGAACATTCATGGAATAAAAAAGCTGCAATATAGTGTTTTTAAAAAATATTTTTTAATTGTTTTTTGTTGTTTTTTAAGAAATGTTTAAAAAGTAATATAAAATAATTAAAAATGAAACATTAAATATAAAATTTATTTTTAAAGTATATTTAAAAATATTAAAAACATTTCAAGTTTTCAAACCAATTTTTGTTTTATAAAAGTTGTCATAAAAAACTACTTTTCAAAATTGTTTTCAAAAGCTTATTTTTTGTATGGATTGAATAGTATCTTGATAAGATACTCTAGTTGAGCAATAACATTTGATAAAACCAAATCTTCAATGACCCATAATTAAAGAATTCAACCATTGTATTTCATCACCTTTTTCTGCTTTCATTGTAGGCTGAATACAAGAAAAAAGATATCAAATATCTGAAGTTTCTTTTCATATATTATATGGATGATCTGATCCACAAGGACTATGATTGAGAATTGTTTGATCGTCTTTGTCCGAGGAAGAGGCAAAACATAATCAACTTGAATTCGGGACAGCTATTCAAAATATTAGTGAAACATTGGATTTGTTATCTCATGTCTACTTTTTGTGAAAAAATACCAATTGAAGTGGAGGGTTTCTTCAAACAACAAGGAGTTGGGTCAACTATTCAATCAAATGATATTGAGCATGTTTCCCATCTCTTCTTGAGAAACAAGTGGGTTATTTCCTTGCAAAATTGTGATCAATTTCATATATGGCAATTCCGCCAAGATCTCTTCGTTAGTTGGGGGAAAAATCCACATGAATTGGATTTTTTGAGGAACGTGTCGAGAGAGAATTGGATTTGGTTAGACAAAATGTGGTTGCTAAACAAGGATGGGTTTTTTAGCAAGGTACGAACTATATCATCAAATATTCAGTATGATTCCACAAGATCTAGTTTCGTTCAAGTAACAAATTCTAGCCAATTGAAAGGATCTTTTGATCAATCCAGAGATCATTTCGATTCCATTAGGAATGAGGATTCGAAATATCACACATTGATCAATCAAAGAGAGATTCAACAACTAAAAGAAAGATTGATTCTTTGGGATCCTTCCTTTCTTCAAATGGAAGGAACAGAGATAGAATCAGACCAATTCCCGAAATGCCTTTCTGGATATTCCTCAATGTCAATGTCCCGGCTATTCACTGAACGTGAAAGGATGATTATTCATTTGCTTCCGGAAGAAATTGAAGAATTTCTTAGGAATCCTACAAGATCCATTCGTTCTTTTTTCTCTCACAGATGGTCAGAACTTCATCTAGGTTCGAATCCTATTGAGAAGTCCACTAGAGATCAGAAATTGTTAAAGAAACAACAAGATGTTTCTTTTCTCCCTTCCAGGCGATTGGAAAAAGTATTCTGCTGCTTCACCATGCAGACACACACTGGACATTTCCATAACCTAGTTTTGAATTGCAAATTAACAGTATGAAAACATACAAAGACAAAGATAATTATGCAAATTAAAACTAACATATATATATATATATATATATATATATATATATATATATATATATATATATATATATATATATGTATATATATCTAGTGATTGCCATTAATGGAAAACAAGCAAACCAACACAAGTAGGGTTTCAGACAATGAGTCACCTGATTTTACACTCAGTACTGGAGCTTAATTTCAAGCCACGGACCAGCTGCCCAGTTTTAAAACACATCCTCAAACCCATGTGCTGAATATGTTAAACAGGCAAACGGTCTACGTGAGCAAGCTTGGTAGTTGACAGTCCTACAGGCCATGGCTGCTTGATCTCCCCATTGGAACTACCTGCATGCTAGGAGCAGAAACGCAGAGAGCTAGAATATTGAAAAACCCGGCTCAGCAGCCGGTCATGTATGTTATGAATTTATTTTCCTTTTCACTCATCACTTTGGAAATAATTCAAGTTCAAATCACGTCTCTCCAATGCCTAATCCATCACATATTTAGTGACCAGCTGCCACCTATATATGTTATCATTCATCATGTAAAGAGGCATTTTCAATGTCCTTATATGATCCAAAAATAGTGCACTCTTCATCTACATTTCTCAATTTGGAAATCAGCAGATCAGCTAGTCGAGAGAAAAAAAAATCCCAGACGTTAGTTACTATGACACAGATATTGCACAATCATCCAAATATATTACTAGTTTTGGGACACTGGGATTGGGGAACTTCTTTTCCTAAGCAAGAATGAGATAGTGATATATGAGTAGAAAAGCGAATTCAATCACACAGCAATGTTGATACAAAATCTGACAGCCAGAAAAATGTAGCCGATATTTCTTAGTAAGAAAAATCAGAAGATCTATCAAGAAAGAGCTGAATCTGAATTTCCTGATTCCAGAATAGTATACTAATGTGCCTACCAAAAGGAGTAGGATCCTCTTCTGCATCTTAGTTTTCAATAAGGGGTGCTTAGCTAGGCCCTTTTCTTGCAGTCACCGATCTTCTACCAATCCTCTTCTGTTCTATGAAAGTAGCGTACAAAGCTAAGCCATTCTTGTCTATATCTGTGGTTTCTGTCAGCTCTTTCCAAGGAAGAGGTATCCCCTCCATACCCCCTCTTTCAAGAGTAACTAAATATAATTAAGTGGCGAATGGATGATTCCTTATTTGCTTCTCTCCACTAAGACTGGTTTGCGCTTCACTGCCATTTAATTATGACACAATTTCCATCTCCTTGAAAAACTCCAACAAGAAGCTTTTGAGTAGTGTTGCTAAAATTAAGCAGCTTTCCCAAAATCATGCTGCTTATGAATGAAGAAACCAGCAGACATGACTGAATGACCTATTGACATATAACTTTTCATCTTTTAGGGTAGAGTCATCATAACTCAACACTTTGAGACAGTCCATAAGCTTCCCATGCACATAGAGAGAGAGAGAGAGAGAGAGAGAGAGAGAGTCACGGTTTACAAATGAACAGCATTCACAAATACTAAAAACTGCTGGAGAAGAAACATAATTTTACGAATGATTTGGTTTTCCAAATGCTTAAAATATAAATAAAAAAGAAAATAGAAAGAAAAAAAAAAAAAAAAGATAAAAAATAGATTTAAATTTAATAAATTATTTTTTCATGCTATTTCAAACTTATTTAACTTATTTTATTTCTTCGACATAAAGATTAAATAATTTAAATATATATAAGTTTTATACAATTTTAATTATATTTGATTTTTTTTTTTTTTTTTTTAATAGTGCAATCAAATATGAGAAAATCATCATTTTTTTAACATTTTTTTTTCTTAGTATTACCCGAGAACCAAACCTAACCTAAGTGATTTTTTCCCAACTCACCACCTCCAGATTAATCTTTGTTGCTGTTCACTGTGGTTTCAGGAAAAAAGGGAAAAGAATAATAGCGAATTAATATGAGGGCATGGAGGTTTTACCCCTACACCATAACTAGAAACTGAGAAGGTGCATATGGGTCACGTCATCATATGAGGAGCCTCTAATTGACTATGAACAAAAATAAAGAAAAGTTTTATGGAATATGATAATGAACATAGAGGGACAGATGGTCAGCATTCATTTCATTGACTCAATGACAGCAGAGATCAGAAGTCGTACTTAGGCCAACAACCCTTATCCATTTTTGAATAAATAAACCAAGTCAACAGTGTCCCATGGATAAGTAGTGGTGTATGTATTTACTTATGGTAACCAAGCTAGGACTGCGCAACTCAATATATCACAAGAGGTTGAATAAGCGTAGTCATGATATAATGCATGCATCATTCAAAAACATGGGGGGGAGTCAGAACACTTGCATACACCATTATGATCCTTTTTACTGGCTAGATATAAACAATTATCATCCATATGCTCAATCATGATTCAAGAATCTGTTATGTCATTGAGCGAATGTACCCCGAGAACCCTATATTACATATATCGGTTATGTTAACATTAATTTGGCATGGGCAAACCCAGACTAGAGGCAAATAGACCTTATTCCCTCCTAAGTTTTGTCAGAAAAATGCTATAGTACTACTGGTGTTTAATGGATTTCAAGTTTGACATCCTACACTGATGGATGTTTCTTTTACTAATGCATGTATTACCAAATCAAATATTAAAGGAAATTTGTTAAAACAAGTCATAACCAGCCTAGAGCTTCTTTCGGTCAAATATATCTAGACCATCTCCATGTTCAATATTACCTAGCTATCTACATTTGGAAGGAAAAAAAAAAATCAAAAATTTCTATGTAGACTTATGTAGAGTCATGACCAATTCTTCCCACTTGTCCATATTCAGACAAATGAGTACCAACTACCAAGGAAATTAATGTCATTATGCTTACATCAACCAAGTTTGACCAGAAAGAGAAAAACAAAACCAGGCCACGAAAAAACACACCTATTAGAATTCTTCTAGAGACTAGCTCAACTAACATAAATCAGATAATATGTTTACTAACTGCATATAACATTCTATTATATATCAAATGGACCTACTTATTAAAACCATAGAGTGGTCCTTTACCTTCATTTTCTAATATAGTAGTTATGAGTCGATATTATATTTTTCATATACTTGGTCATATTCATAAATGATCAGCTAATACCTTGGAAATTTATTAGTGATTATCTTACATCAACCAACCTTGACAAGAAAGAGAACAAACAAGGCCACCAGGAAAGAATCACCTATTAGAATTTTGCCTCAGACTAGTTCAACTACCACAAACCAAACAATATCTTTACTGGATGCGGTAACGATTTTTCATACATTATAAACACAATAAATCATTGATAAGCCTTTGTCACTATTTTTGGATGTAATAGTTGTGACTTCATATATCACAAGATCCCTAGTTCACATAGCCAATAACCAATCTTGTTATTCAATTCCCCATTGTTTCCTGTGTTAATTTCATGTACCTATATAACATAATATTCAGTTCTTCACTACTCATAACAATTATTACTGTCGCACTGCTTGCCTCAGGATTATGTTAATCAGCATACCATGCACTCCTCAATATTATAGAAGCATTTTACTTCATTACTTGCATAGAATGTCATAAAATTCATAGATCTCATAAAATTTCAACCTTGAGCACTAAGTGATTGCAGATTGCATATATAGCCAAAAGGAGAAGAAATTAATAATGGAGAGGAATCATGAAAGGATAACTATATATATATCAACCTTCAAATCTCCAACAGAATATTTAGATAAAAATGAAATGTGAATAATAAAACTGAAGACTTACAAGATAGGTTGATGGAGGTGTATATGATCCTCTCCATGTGTAAAAGGAAATTATAATAGTAACAGGTAAATGACAAAGAGGGAGATTCACTAGTAAACCCTTATCATTAATGGTGTAGATACTAGATGGTCTACTATAGGAAAAAAGAGTTTTTTTAGAAGTGACAATTTGCTTTATTTAGGCAGAAATGCCCCTCCAGCTCATGTAGAGCCATGAAACCCTAAAGCCCCACCAAGTGTACACTCCATTCTAATCAAGTTGAATGATGATAAAACCCATTTGGGGAACCATGCAGATGAATCACAGTGATGTGAAAGCATGCACAGAATACACCAGTCAGTTCTAACCAACTTGGAGTGATTTGACCTATATGTGGGAATATACAGATGAATCACACCCAGCTTTAATTTCATCAGCTCTATGTACCACAATGATGTGAAAACATGCCTCACATGTCCCCAACCCATCCAACTTGGAGTAAGTTGATCTATTTTTGGGAATATAAATAGGAAGGAAACCAGTATTTCTCTCTTTCCCTCTCCAAAATGAAGATTTTTCAGTCATAATTAGTCCACAAATCAAAGTCCATGTTCAAAATTCTTATAATTAATCGAGAATTGGATACCCACAGGTCCTACACTGTGATTCACAGTGGCATCTCCATCCTTTCCTGGAAAATAGAACATGATGAGAGAAAACATTATTTATGCTTACCAAATAGAAGAAGCTAGCCCCTTTCTCTTTCTTTGTCTCTTCATCCATTTCTTGACCACTACTCCTCTCTTGCCTACATCTACATGGTTAGAAATGAATACCTCCCCTACAAGTAGATTAGCCAGGGAGAAGAAACAAAGGCACCCACAAGTTTCAGAACATCAAAACCTACTAAGAAATGAGATTCACAAAGGAAAAAGAAAAACCAAGTAAACAAAAAGTTCTACCTTGCTTGCTATGCTTACAACAACTGTCAAACATTTTGCACAAACAAGTTAGCAAAAACCAAACTAACAAGCCCCTCTCTTTCTCTCTTCTTCGATCTTCGTCTTCTTCTTCTTCTTCTTCTTCAAGTCTTAGTAAGAAGGAGGTGGACGTGGAGGAGGTGCCCAAAACACGTCATGGGGCATTTGTCCATTGGGTAGAAGATTGGGGGGGAGATTGTAGATGGGCATGGAAGATGGATCGACCAAACCATGAGATTGAGGTGCTGAAGTGCCACCAGCTCCTGAATTCACCCCTGATGTTTGTGGCATTTGTATTCCTTCATTTGCTGGCTCATCTTCAAGCGGCAAACGCTCGAAAGTCGCATTGGAAAAGGTGGCAGCAATCACAATCACTGGGCCCGAAGCCATAAGCGCACCCACAACGCTTCCACCTACCACCTGTCCTTGCCCTCCGGCCAAATAGACCGTCAGCCCAGTAGCCCCCGGTGGGGATGGCGCTGGCAAGAATGCTCCCGACAGAGAAAGTATCTCAAATCTGCCGTGAAGTGTGATTACGCCTCCTGGAGCTGCCGGTTGCCGGAGGGTGACATTGTTGACAATGCCGCTGGCACTGAGGACCGAGACCCCACGGTGGCGGCGCTGAGCAAAGTTGGCAATACTCTCGGCGATGTCGCTTCCGCTGCTGATTTCTAATACATGGCTTCTGAGCGCATTTGGGCTCTCTTTAGTAATGACTATCGGAGGCTTCGGCTTGTTTTTTGAACCGGGCGGTCGGCCTCTGGGCCGGCGACCAGCACTACTAGGTTCGGCGATTTCGTGGCCGCCAGCGTTCTGCTCATTGTCTTCCAGGTCGATTTCTCTGCTGTCTTCTTCCTCAGGGTTCTGATTGGCAGCACTAGGGTTTGGGTTAGTGTTGCTGCTACTGCTATTTGTGGCGGTCGTGGTGGTGGTGGTGGTAGTGTTGTTGTTGTTATTGTCCATTAACTCTTGCTCTCTTCTGGGTCCAAGGCGGTTCAACCCACCCTGGTCATCTTCAGTGTTTCTGAGGTGAAGCGAGGGAGCCGAGGACATAGGGTCTCGCATGGCCACATTCCCGGCCCACCAACGATGCGCCATGTCTTCTTCTCTAAGAAATCCTCACTATTCAAGAATCAAAAGAGTAAGAAAGAACCGTAAATTGGTTAAGAAAAAGTATACCCGCTTTGCTTTGCTTGCCTTCTCCTTCTCCTCTCCTCTCCTCTCCTCTCCTCTCTACCTGGAATCTGATATATGATTACAAACACCCAACTTTGAAAGCTTAGATGCACCAACCAGCTGCCTTTTGCTTCCACTGATACAAATTGATTGAGAGACTACGCAACCCGGAATATGGATGGAGGATAACTCTAATGTTCTTCTCTTCTTTGTTCTTTGTTTGTTTCCTGTTGTGGATTGAGATCTAACAAAGAATCCCAACTCCAGCAGATAGAATCCAAACCTTATCCGCTCTCCCTCACCCAATAATCCATCCAAACCCACCCAACCATGTTGCATGAACCAGACATTAGCCACATGGGTTTCACTCGATTCTCATGAAACCCTAATCATTACCCTCCAATTCCAAAAATCAGATCCAGAAAACGCAAGTGAAGATAAACAACTTCAAACCCAGTTCCGAAATTTCATAACATGTGGCGATCTAACATCAAACGCCCCACAAAATTGCATCAAAAGACTCAAAGATTTAGCTCAGCTTGCACTTTACTTCATTCACCAGAAGCAAACGCCCCGAACTTATCACGTGCACACACGGTACACTCTTAACTCCCACGCCTCTCTGTACTAAGCGTAAGAACCAGACGAAGAAGGAGAAATTGGTTTTGTACCTCTCTAGAATCACCCAGTACGATTTGGAGGATACTCGGCCTGGACCCCCCCGCTGCTGGTCTTCCTACAGTTTTTTTTTCCACTACTTGTTCTGGTCCTGTGGGTGTACGTTAACAGATCGCGCACTCCCCTGGCGTACGATAAGGAATCAAAAGAATCCCTATATATACTGTACACTAGGTGGTTTTGCTGTGCCTGGTTTTGCTTTGTCTCCTGGTTTAAGCCTCTGACTTTCAATCCTCTACACCCCCTCCGCATCACTCCCCACCCACTCTACCCAATCACAAACCAACACGAATCCAAAAGAAAACCGAACGCCATCGTGGGTCCCCCTCTTTTGGCCCCGCTGATGAAGTCTATATGACTCGTGGCAGATTACACAGTAGAAAGAAAGACAACACCTGTGTGGAACTCTTGGCATTGCTTAAAGAGGTAGACTTTCTCTCACTAAGGCGCAGAGGGGTGTGGGGTAACGTGCGCATGAGGGGGAGTGGGAGTGGGTGGTGGGAACACGTCACTGTCTGCAAGTCCCGACAAGGTATCGAATGCCAAGGTCTGGAACATCACCAAGAAAGGACGAGCCTTTTGATCCTCGAAACACCACCACCGCCTCCACCGCCACCACCGTTACGACGACCACCACCACCACCCTTGAAGCTTCCTCCCTCCTCCATTTGCATCACCTTCTCTTCTCTGCCCGACGTTACTCCCTTTCACTCTTTTTTTTTTTTACCTCTCTGCGTTCATCTCTGTCACCTCTTTTGGTATTGACCTTTTCCCATCTTTCTCAACCCACTACTGGGAAGAAATTGGAAGAATAGTATCACGGCACCCTGATTTGATATGCAGCCTTTTCAGGGTCCTTCCTTCACTGCTACAAACTTAATATAGTACTCAGTTTTTGTTGTCTATTTTAATATTCGTCGACAGAGATTGAGGAAGAAAACTTGAATACTTCTTAAAATTAAAAGTTCATTATTTTATTTGCAAATGGGCTTCAAGAATGGCCATGCCATGTCCATGATCTTGACTTGTCATGGGGTTGAAATTCACTCCAACCAGTCGTCTCCATGCCACCATGGCCATAAATGCGCATTTATTTATTTTTAATCCCTCCAATTATGAATTACCTAATCAAATTTAGATCATACATGAATGACACAACTAAACCTCATTTCAATCATCAAACTTATCCTACTTCTATACATGGGTCTAAATTTAAGAAAAGAATGAAAAAAAAAATGATTTGATAATTAAAAAATCAAAAAATATGAAAAGTAGATTAAAAATATTTCAAAATTTTAAACAAATTTTTGTTTTAGAAAATATAAAAAATTATATTTGGACTCAAATATACTTTTTAAAGGCTGCATTCAAGTGTGATGGGAGTGCATGAACAGAGAAAATTCCATACACGATGCACATAAAATATAATAAAAAAAGAGAAGAAGGAATCCAAAAAATGTGAGACAAAAGATGAAAGGGAGAAAATCCGGATTGAAAGAGTGGGACACTCAAATCTTGATTTTGCATAATTGATGGAGTGGGTTAAAAACAGGACAGAAGTGATCAGAGTAAAAATGGGTTGTCAGCTGAGTGGGGAAGTGGGTTGGGTCTAGAATGATAGAATGATGGAATCTGAGCCCCATCCATGTTGGCTAGTATTTGAGGAAAGGCTTTAAAGTTAGTACCCAACCCACGTCTCAACATAATTCCAATTTGGGGAGGGGCATTTCAGTACTTGTAGTGATACGTACGTCTGTGCGAATCATTATTAAAAGGACAACTTGCATGGCCCCCACTCGGTGTCTGTCGCCTGTCGTCTCTGCCCTCTGGCCTCTGGCCGCCACCCCCACCTCCAAGATTAAGTGATGGATGGAATCATTACTTTGTTACGAGTTTTAAACCATGATTAGACTTTCTTTGACAAACTAACACCAAAACAATGTTGCAGTCTTTTTATCTTTTATCACATCTTGAAAATCATCACTCAATTCCGTCTTCTTCTTCTTTTTTTCTTTTTCTCTTTTTTTTTTCTTTTTTTTCTTTTTGCCTTGATGTGATAATTAGAAATTTTAATTTTTGTTTTTTTTATTTTTTTTTGTCAAAATTCGATTATGAAGAAAAAATTTGCATGTTGTATACAATTTGATGTATGTCTTTCAGGTCGATGTTCCTGCTCATGTACGTTAATCACATGCGGAAGGGGAAAGGACGAAGCCATGTTTTATTTTAATTGAATTTATGCTTGGATTGGAGTTTGAATATTGGTTTTATAATAATAATTAATGATCATATTTTGGAATTGCAAGCTTTTTTCTATTGGGTCGCACGTGTTTGTTTTTGTTTAATTTATGTGAAAAATGTTAAGCTATCCATATTTTACATGTTGAACTTTAAATTAGAATGTTTGGAAGTTCATTATAATATTTGAGTTGTCAAGTGTGAATATAAATAAATAAAATTAAAAAATATAAATATAAATAAATAATAGCAGATGCGACATACATCCTTTCTATATGAATATATATAACATTTTTTTTAATTAAATATAATATTAAATATTATATTTTATTTTTTAAAGTTTAAGAAAAGAAAAATATAAAAAATAAAAGAAAAGAAAAATATAAAATGTTTCTATCCATTGTTAATTAAATAATTTTTTAAAATAAAAATTAAATATTTTTTTTCTATGGGATTTAAATATTATAAGGGATGAAATAATTATTATATTTATAAATTTAAAATTTTTTATATTTTTTTTAGAATAATCTATTTTTAACATAAATATTATTGATTATTTCAAATATTTATATGTAGATTTTAATTAAAAATGATAGAGGGTTTTTAAAATGACATTTTTAATAAAATAACTCAAAAAATTATTTATTTTCGTTTTTTAACACTTTTCAATAACTAAAGTTAATCGAGATGGCTCCACATGGGGGTTATTTGCTCACTAACAATTGTTGGGAATAATCCATAATAATTAGCCATAAGTGTTTAATATAAAGTGGCTGAGGTTTTCTCCCCCGTAGTTGGAACTCCTCATGCGGCCTATGGCTCATCTTTATTTGAAAATATATATGTACTTTATAAGCTTTCAATAAGATGTAATTTCAACATCAACCCACGTCACAAGTTGGATGTATTCAAATTTTAACATCCTCTCCTTTAAGCTGCCACTTGTCCCTTAATTTGAGGCTTCCTGTGCCCTTAATTTGTGGCTGAATCCACCTTCCCCCATGCTAACACCCAGTTCTCCATCTCTTTCTTTTGGAATTTTCTTTTCTTTCCTTTTTTTCTCACCTTCTAGCTTTTCACTTAGAGATCCCCTCAAAATTTTAATTTGTTTCATGTGCCACGTTCAAAGTCATTTTGATGTTATTTAGAGGAGCTTTAGTAAGTCAATTTACTAATTTAATATTAAGTTGTTATGTATATTAAAAATTTTAATTAAATAAAAATCTAGTTAGATATAATGTATGAAAAAAAAAAAAGAAAGCATGAGTTATAAATGTGAGGTTTATGATTAAAATTCACTACAAGAGATATAGATTGTAGTCACGTAGTTTTAGAGGGGTCATCAAAATTCATGGTTAAAAATTATTTGAAATGAAAAAATTTTGTGGATGAAATTCCTAATAAATTCTATTGTTGTGGTCATTAGATAAATCACGGTTGTAAGTGGTTTGTATTCCACTTATAACAATGGGCTATTTCTTATCGCAACCAATCTTCTATTATAGTAGAGGACTTTTTCTCTCCATAGATAAAAGCATTAGGGTTCTATGGGTACTATAGCTATTATATAAAAGTCACACCCCTATTTTTTAAACCCAATTAAGAGAATACCCTCAATGACCCGTCTCTGGTACGGACGACATTGACACTTTATCTTCTTTGGCATCAACACTTTTGTCTCCTTTAACTCCTTTTTTTCTAGTAGTTGTTTCACCATTCACCGTTGATTTCTTCAATTCAACTTGAATTTTTTGTCAATTAGTTAAAAAATTCAATCCCTAAGTTTCCTTCCTCCTTTCTTTGAGTACTATTGAATTTTTGACAATTTTTCCCATTGATTACTGATTTCTATGGCCATTTTTGTTTTTTGTTCAAATGAACATCGTATTTTATTTCTTTTCATGTGCTTTCTAATTTCTAGGCTCTTCTATTTTGGTGTGAAATTCCATTTTAGTTGAAAATGAAGAGATTCAAAAGGGAGTATGGCTTACTATAGTATCTCCTTCATTGTTACCATTTGTGTTGTGGGTTTCAGACCTTTCCTTGAGTATACATTCCTCTGACTTGTGCATACCGGCATTTGAAAATTATAGTAAAGATGAATCCACTTCTACCATGGAGAAAAAAAGGACATTTTCTACATGTTAATACTTCACAGTGTACTCATATCCTTTGAAACCCAAGGTTTCTTCTTTGGAGCCTAAACAAGTCTGACTTGATTTTCTCTTTTCTCCTTAGCAATTCTGTCACATCTAACTTCCTTTTGAGGTGCAATTCATTTGCAGGGATTGCAATACTTGCTAACTGATCATCATCTAAATTCCAGAATTTCCCATTATTCATATCTTCACTTGCAAAAACAATCTCTTTGGATATGTATAGTCACAAAACATGGGGACAAATGAGCTACTATCTTCTCATTGGTCATACAAATATCCATGCTTGTAGAGGTAGTATTTGTTATGAGAATATGGTTAGAGTAATTGAAGTAGTAGTTTCCATGGCTTGAATTAGTACAAGGATACAAATACCACAACCATTACTATAACTACATATGTGAATGATAAGATAAACTCTCATCAAGCTTGACCTTATCAATATTTGCTTTGAGTGGAAGCTGCATCAGCCTCTTCATACTTTGGAATAACTCTCAAAACAATTGGAAATTGGAAAGCTCTTTTTTTTTTAATGTTATTTTAAGGCTAATTCAACCAATCTAAACATAAAAGCAAGGACTGATCATTGTTCGAAAGCATCATGCATATTACTATAATATTGTTTTTTTCCCCTTGTACTGAATGAATGCTTTATAAAGTTCAAAGTTGTAATGCTTTGACTGCTCTCTTTTTTTGGTTATGCCCCACTAGAGGTGAATTTATAGAAAACTATAGTAACTTAGTGAATTGGGATACAATAGTTGGATATATAATTATCTTCTTTTTACATTTGAAATTTTCCTTTACAAATCAGAAACCATAAATTTTGTTATTATGTCATTACCTCCTTTTAGGAATATGGAGATTTCCAAAAAAGGAGATTTAAGACCTGATACATTTGAGAATCATTCATATACTCCATCATGGACATGATAAGTTCTAGTTGGTAAATATTCTTTTGACTTTAATTTCTATTGATGCTTAATCATTTTTGTGTTCTAATGTATTCAAACAGAAACGGGAGTGCATTACCTTGTGAGAACCCTTTTCAAGTTAGGATTCACCTATGCAATATGATATATAGTACTTGAAATGATTGGTTGCATTGTTGAGGTTTACCGTGGGAAAACCTTCAATTGAGTTCAAATCAAGCCTGAAAAGATTTATCATTATTTGGATAAATTCTCAATCTCTTATAAGTTTGTGAAGCATTGAAGGCTTAGTATTAGTGTCCCCAGTCTCATTATCTAGATTGAATTTTGCTCAATTTCTATATGTTTTAGTGTTTTATTTCCTTAAAAAATGTTAGCTTTAGTAACAACCAATAACTTAAAATCGACAATGTATATAAGGTCACCTTGCCACGTCAAGGGCTACCAGTGAGCTAAGTAGGGTTATGACCTATCCATGTTGAGTTAAAATTTGAAGGGTATTGCTTGGCTCTAATAAAATTCATTATTTTACTTGAGTTTAGAAAGTTTAAGTATTTGAAGACTATTTTTAAATTATTCTATTATGATTATTTTTTTCATTCACAGTTGGTAGTTTAAACCATACGTGTCAACATCGTGACAACTATGTATCAAAATTAGTCTATAGAAATATTTTATTTTGGTTGTTTGGAGTGTGACATTCTTTTATATGTTGAATGCTACTAATTATATATATTACAAGATCGAAATTCCTATTGGAAACAATAACAAGAGTATTTTTATTAAAGAAATTCATAGATTTTGAAATTTGTATTGGAGAATTAAAAGAAAAAAAAAACCTTCAATTTTGTATTTGATGATTTCGAAAAGGAAAAAAAAAAAAAAAGCAAATGACTACATGTGGTTGTGGCCGACTCCTAATTGCAACCACATTAACTTTTAGTGGGGGACACATTTAGGATATAGCTACCAATGTATAGTAGGGGGTCACATCCAAAATGCAGCTACAAGAACACATTTGTTGCAACTTACTCTTGGCCGCTATCTAATGCATGATCATGTAGCCACAATAAAGCTTATGGTTGCACTATCTATGGTGACACTTGGTCACAATCAATTTGATATGGAACCTTATGTTGTTGTCGTACCCTTTATGACCTTTAGTGGGGTTCACTAGCCTCTGCTATGAGCTCTTCTTCATGTAGTGAAAGTTTTATCTAAAAACTCTTAGAAAAATTTACATTTAACCTTCTAATTTTGTTTTTACCATTTGTGAAACTTTCCCAAACTAAGCTTACAACTCATTTTTCTCACATTCTCTCACAATTTTATTGCTTAATATCAATGAGTAAATATATTATTTAATTAATGGTGTTAGTGCATTAGGCTATTAAAATTATGTTAACAATTTTGTTTCATTCATCATGGTTTAAGCCTTTGTATACGTTCATGGCTATAGCCTATAAAATCAACACGGGATTAAAGAGATAAGTGTGGTTGAGTTATTTGAGAATAATAACATATAAGATATAGAGTAAACTTATAGAAATTAGAAATAAAATTAATTTTGAAAGAACTTTAAATTGAGAATTAAAAAAAAAAACTTTCCAAATATTAAAAAAATTGAAAGATTTCATATTTTAAATTCAAAAAGATTTGAAAAGATTTTCCTTTTAGAATTCTTAATTTAACTTATTTTTCAAATATGTTTTTTCAAAACTCTTTAAAAGATTTGGAAACATTCTCTTTTTAAAATTCTCAACTCAAAATTATTTTTTAAATTAATTTTATTATTTCGAAAGATTTTTCTTTCTAAGTTCTCAATTTAAAATATGTGATTGATTTTATATGATTTATTATCCATTTGCATGCATGACTTGTATCTTTGATTTATATTTTCCCTCTTATCCTATTTTGATAGTATTGGTTGGGGTGTAAACAAAACTGCAAAAACCAACAAATAGATCAAAACCAATCATATTGGTTAAGTTTTCAATGATAAAAAAGGTTGATTCCATTTGAGGATTTTGAAAATTTTTCAATTCGATTTTTGATTTTTTTATCTCCTAATTAATAAAAATTGAACTAAACTGCTATTTTAAAATTTAATATATAATTATTTGATATTTGATATTTGATAAGTTTTTTTATTTATTAGATTCTATTAAAGTAATTTATTATTTTTATATTATGGTCAAATTAATTCTAAATGCATTCGATATATTTTTTACATCAAATCTAAGTTGGTTTCAATTAATTTTAAAAACAAATTAGTCTTAAAGGTTCAATATAAACTCAAATTAATGGGCATTGGGCTCAAATAAAAAATAAATCTACAATTGGGTTAAGCACTAAAAAAGACAATTAAATCGGGTTAAAACCGATCCATGAAAACCAAATCAAATTGACCTTAAGAAGCTTGATTTAGTTTAGTTTTTTACTTCAAATAGGGTCAGTTCAATTTCTATCACATACAAAATCGACTATATCAGTTCAGTTCATTTTTTACTCAAAAACCAATCAAATCGACTTTTTCCCACATACTACTTTACCCTAGATATTTGTGTTTAGTGTGTGCAAGTTACAGGTACTAGAATATTTCTCACTATTGGATGCAACGTATTGTCCTCTTCATGTGATTGAATAGGTTTAGATGAGCGTTACTCAGTGTTATGTAAACTCCGTTTGGAAGTATTATGGGATTTATGTAATTATTGTTTTGTAACAAAATTGTCAAAATTGGAGATTGCTAGTGCATTAGGCTATTTAGATTAAGTTGTTAATTTTGTTCCATTCATCTTGGTTTAGGACTTTAAGTACTTTACACACTTTCCTATGATTTCCACTTAAAGATTTATGGTTGCTACAAAATCAACTCGGATTAAATAGGTAAGTATGGTTAAGTTATTTGAGAATAATAACATTTAAGACATGGAGTGAACTTAAGAAATTAGAAATAAAATTAATTTAGAAAAAAAATTAAATTGAGAATTTACAAAGAAAAATCTTTCCAAATAATAATAAAAATTTGGAAAGGAATTTAAAAAGAAATTTTTTTCCAAATAATAAAATTAATTTGGAAAAAAAATAAATTAAGAATTTAAAAAAGAAAATTTTCAAATCTTTTAAGGAATTTAGAAAAAGGATTTGAAAAATAAGTTAAATTAAGTACTTTAAAAGGAGAATATTTCCAAATCTTTTTGAATTTAAAATATGAAATCTCTCCAAATTTTTCTAAAATTCTTAAGTTTATAAATTATATTTAGTAAAATATGATTTCTAAATTGATTCTAAATCCACTAGATGTTCTCCTATATATGTCAATTGAAAGAGTTCTCTTAAGAACTAATGCACCTAAACTTTTAATTCATTATTCTTTGTACTTAACCCAAAACTCTCAAATATGTTGATCATTATTCTTTGTATTTAACCCAAAACTCTTAAATATGTTTGACTTTCACTTTATTGGGTTGTAAAGGAAATTTGTATCTCTTCAGACATTGAGGTGAGATCCATTAGAGCACATGAAGTGTTGCGTTGCGGACATAAATTGTAGTATAGATTTTGAAGGGTAAATCTGAGGATAACATTTACCAAGTAATTATGTGTACTACTTTATCGTATAGTGGATTGTTGATTCGAGGTCTTTGACCTTATGGTTTTTTCTCTTTAGACTTTCTGTGGAGGTTTTTCATGTAAAAAAATATTTTTTTCTTATGTGTTGGATTGTTTTTAATATTTTCTACTCTCATAGGAATTAAATGAATTAAAATCTCAACTTTTGGGCTGAAATTCTTAAAAATGTTCTAAGTGTTTCCATACTTGATCAAATAACTTTCAAATAGTTTAGAAAAAAGTTTAAGTTGACATCAAGGTATTCTAATTTACAATCTTATCTTTAATTTATTTGATAAGCTTATTAAATCTCCAATTTATGAAGTTTCTTCACTTATTTACATCACTAAAACATGGTCAAATAATAGATCTATGTGCATTAAGCCCTAATAACAATCCTAATGAAAATGATACAATGGATTTTAAAAATCATGTCATCTTAGTTTTCTAATAAGAATGATTGGTTCTTGAAAAGAATGGAGCTCTATTAATCCAAAACCTATCCGTATAACATGATTTGGAAGAATTAATCATATCCTCTTAGATAGTTAAACAAAAAACAAGATGCCTAACCCTAATACCAATTATAAAAAAACAACTAATTTGATTTATTAAATCATCCAAGAAGGGGAGAGGGGGTGAATTGAGTATTAAAAACTTTTTCAAAATAATCAACAAATAACCAAAATAATAGGAAAAATGAGGTGTAGAGCAATAATAAATTAAAAAGATATGCAAACTCGTTTATAGTGGTTCAACACTACCTATGTCCATGCTCCTTAAGCTCATAACTGAGTGTGCCTTCAAGACTTTTAAAGCTGAAGTTTTTAAACTTCTTACACTTGGATTCGAAGGTTCCAATAAACCTTCGCAATCTCTTTTAAGTATTTAACCTATTTAAACTCCTTTATTTCATAATGAGTAAATAAAAATAGATTTAATGTTTTCAATCCTAGAACAAGTTTAGCTCACAATACAAAGGAAAGGTAAGATGGGGCACTAAAGGAATTTGCAAATGGGAAATCAATGAACTTGGAAGAAGAACTTTTAAATGAGAGAAAACAATATTTTTCCAATTGAATGTAGTTGTTTTTGTTGGACAATCACAGATCATAGAGAATGATTATAGAAACTAATCATCTAAACAATAAATACACCAGAATTTGATGTTAAATCTATAGGATAATAATATCGAAACACATACCTAAATCCATTGAGATTATGTACTTGGGTCTTATCTTCCACATTTAAAACGAGTGTTGCAACCTCAAAATCACTCACTGATGAGATGTGAATAAATAAACAATTTTTTCTATATCTCATATTGTTTAGACTGGGGACCATAACCTTATTTATACCCCTTATTATTTTATTTTATTTATTGGTTCATTATTAATAAATAAAATAAAATTGGTCTTTATACATTGCAAAGCCCTTACAGTTCATATATATATATATAGATGCTTTAAAGGTCTATTATTAATTTAATTGATTACATTTAATTAGACCTAAAAATAGGATAGTGTAATGTACACTGTGTTAATATGTGGGCCCATAATTATCAAAATATCCAACATTTCTCCTATTAATAAATGCTCTAAAAGTCTTCAATTTATAAGTTTTAGCTTGACAACCCACAAAGTCACAAAAGACCCTCGATCAATCAAACACTGGTTCGACTAGTTCACTAGCCATTAAACATTAAATGATCTATAGGTGACTGTTGGGGCTTTTCAACCTAAACAAGGTGTGAGCAATCCTCGACTGACCCTTAATCGATACTCTACTAATCCAAAATCGGATTAAGGTGTGCCTTGATTAGCTACACCCTAACTAGTAGAAAAGAAAGAGAATTAAGAGCACCACTGATTGGTTGAGCCAACTCGGTTGAGCCAATTCCTACTCTTTTCAACCAATTGCATTGTAAAATGCTTAAAAAGATTCGATTCAAAGTTTGGAACTTCTAGTAACTTGTGTACACATTCTTATAACGTTTTAAAATAAGTTTACAATGAATTTAGCTTAAGGTTTTGAATTAAAACAAAGATTCATCTATTTCCTTGATAAGAATGATCGTTTTAAGCTTAAGAAGTGATGAAAATAAACTATTAAATGCATGAAAAAATAATTTAGATTTTCACAATTAAAATTGAAAACTTTACTTGATTTGAATCATTAGTAACCTTAACATTATTTGTGTGATCATCAAAACCCATTTAGGAGAACCTTAGGCCTAATAGTCATTTTTTTTTAGTTATAAATGAAATTAGCAACTTAAAATTTAACAATTTGTATTTCATTCCATAAATGTTCAAATAAATCCCAATATTACAATAATTGAATTCAAATTTACAAACAATTCTAATGAAGATAATATTTTGGTTCAAGCTTTGGTATATATTGAAGCATGGTTATTCAGTATCATACCTTATCGTTTCACTAGTGATTTGTTGTCACCTAGATATTAAAGGATTATTTGGATGGAAGACCTATAATAATCATAAAATTGGAAAAATAATATGCCTTGATATTTTGTGGAGACATAAACCTCTTTAGAAATTGTTGTCATTCTTTATTTTCTTCTAAAACCTCATTTCCCTCCTTCTATTTCACTCTCATTTTTACTATCCACTCCTCTTTCTAAGTTCATTTTGCTTTGTCTTCCATGACATTTCTTAGCCCCCTCCTCGCTATCGTCTTTGTTGTGAAGCTCCATCATAGCTTTGTCATGAAACTCAATTTTTCTCTTATTGCCACAATTTCGTCTTCATTTCACTTGCAAATGATTAAAATTCTTCTTTAATTGATTAACTATTATTTAATTAATTAACTATTAATTTAAAGATATATTTTTTTTACTGTAATTTGGTAACTTAGTTAATAAGAAGATAAAAACTTAGGAGATGTTTGATAAAACTTAATACTTATTATTCAATTACTTAAGTTGACTTTAAATTAAGCTATTCTTAAGTTGTTGACTTAAAACTTATTACTTAATATTTTACTTTAAGTATTAAAGTTGCTTGATAAAATTAACTTAAAATTTATCTTAAATTATAAAATTCATATATTTATTCTCGTAAATTACAACTATGATAAAGGAAGTTGAGTAACGATGGAGGTTATAAAGTAGTAAAAGAGGTTGTGAATATAATTAAGGTAAATAAAAGGAAAAAAATAAAATGAAAATGTAAACTTAAAAATAAGTTAATTTTTTTTACTTATTATTTAAAGTTATTTTTTATTTAAAGTCACATCATTAAGTTATTTTACCTAATATACTTAATTTCTTAATAATTTAAATTAAGTTATTAAGTTATTTACCAAACACCCACTTAATTAAATATATTTTATTTAACACTTGCCAAAATCGAATATATTCTACATTTTTAAGAATATTGCTAAAGATAAATTTCCTTTTTGTGATGAAGAAGATATAAAGCAAGTCAAAGAAATTATTCTCTTGATGTAATATGTGAATGAAAATATTATGACTTTGTTCGCTATGGTTAAACCGTTTTTTTTATATATATATTTATTTTACTGTAGTTGAAAATTAAAGCTGAGGTCAAAGTTAATTTTTAAATGACAATAGGGATGTTATAAAAGTATAATTAAATATGAAAGAATTTCTTCCTTAAGTCAAAATAAAGTTGGTACGAAAATCAATACTTTTCTTATTTTTATATTAAATCCTTTTTTTAAGTCATAAACAATTTGAATAAAATTAGTCAAATAAATATAAAATTTTTTATTATGCTTAAGAAAAGTTTTTAACTTCTCAAAACTCGATCCAAATAAGACTTGTATTACACATATATTTTCTTTTATTTATTATATATATATATATATATTATTTGTACTTAATACTTTTGTTGTACCTTGATTGCACTTTTATATCATAATTAAAATTTTTTAATCACATTTTGTGTATCCTAGTAAAATATTCTATATCATGATCATATTTTTCATATTGGGTTATACCTTTTGTATCTTAATTATATCTTTTATATTTCAGTATCAGATCATATTCTTTGTACTTTGATCATATTTTTGTAGATAAATTACAATATTTCATATCTTAGTCTTTTTGTTATACCTTAAATCACATTATTCTTACATAACTCACATTTTTCAATCTTCTATAGCATTCTTATAATTGGATTATAATTCTTGTGCTTTAATATCTTGGTTACCCTATTTTTATTCTTTATATTTTAGTATTAACATACTCGATCACAAATTTTAAACCCTAATTACATTTTACGTGCCATTGCTAAATTCTTGACACTCTAATTGTCATTTTTGTTCATTGATAATATATATATATTTCTTTTTTTTTTTTTTACTAGGATGAAATGCCATTGTAATTTCCAACGTGTCATTCCTCCGAGGGAAATTGAAAACGGAAAGGGAGAAAACCCAAACTACCTACAGGACAAAGAAAACAATATTGTCTTTTAAGGCAAAAATGTAGCCTTATCCATGATCCATATTGAGATTTCGGGGTGGGAAAGAGGAAATAGGAAATGGCTCTCCTCCTCAACGTCTCCCTCTCTTCCAAACTCCCCCCATTCCCCATTCCCAAACCACATATCTCTTTCCCCAAGCCCCACCTCGACTCTTCTCTCTTCCACAACACCAACTCTGCTACGCCCCAGGTCATATATTGACATTCCTCATCCTTGTTCGATATGAGTAATCTTGGTTTTTTTTTTCTTTTCTAAATTCGTTTTTGGGTTTTTTTTTTGGCAGGGAAATGGAATCAACTTTGATCATCTTCACTTGTCCGTTACTAGGGGAAGCTTTGTTGCTCTTCTCTCGGCTTCTCTCTTCTTTGTCGATCCCGCTCTCGCTTTCAAGGTAAATGGTCACTACGTTTTTTGTTGCTTTGCAGGAAAAATTACAGGAAAGCAAGAGATGATGAGCATAAGATGCGGAATTTTTGTGTTATTTTTCTTAGTTTTCCCCGAGGACCAAACGGAGCATAATTTTGTTCTGAATTTTGACAATGTTGGAAGGGAGGGGGTCCGTACGGCTCGGAAGTGACCAGAGGCCAGGATCTCACCGGCAAGGATTTCAGCGGGAAGAGTTTGATCAAGCAAGACTTCAAAACGGTAATGTAATTTTCATTCAGAGACTGAATTCTCATCTGGGTTTTGAAAGATCAGTTATTGTTTTCTGTTTGGGTAGAGGAATTCATTGTGTTTCTGTTGTTCTTTGTTGCAGTCCATACTCAGGCAAGCCAATTTTAAAGGTGCCAATTTACTGGGCGCTAGTTTCTTTGATGCTGATTTAACAGGTTTTTTCCTCATCTCTTTCTTATGCACCAATCTGCCTACTGCCTAGTGCCTTGTAGAGAATAAAGATACTCAATTCAGGCCTTTGAAATAGAGAACACAGTTCCAACTTATTCAATTCAAAGAACTAGAGAATAAATGCCAAAGAAGGTCATATATGGATTTTGAGCTACCTTGGCGTCTGTATTTCTATGTAAAAGCTGAAATGTGACCAATTTGATTAAATTCTCTAACCTGAAAATTGATTTTTCTTGTCTTGTTCGAATAATTTCCTGTTTTGTGATTTTGTTATTTGTCTTGTGCTTTAGGGGCTGATCTTTCTGATGCTGATCTTAGAGGTGCAGATTTTTCTTTGGCAAATGTGACAAAGGTGATTATTAATCTAAAATTAAAACTCAATCTCCTGTTCAATATCTTTACAGTCGTACATTTCCTTTTGTTGCTCTGGTGTTCTTTTTTTGCCTTGAATGCTACCAGTTATCTTTCCAATGTGATTCAGACTCTAGTAATTTTATGAAGTTTCGCAATCTGGTTACCTGGATAATTGGAGTATTCTCATCCTATTTTATGTGATGAAGAAACTAATTCTCTTAAAATAGTCAGAACAATGGTATACTGCTCCAACTTGAGGGATTATGCTATGAGGGAAATTGGAAGAGAATGAAAGGTATGACCTTTCATGGCTACAGAACTAAGGTGCCACAAATGAGCATAAAAGCCTCCACTAAACAAAGTACCAAGAAAATGAACTTGATCCAGATCATACCTGGAGACCAGGCGAAAAAGAAGCCATTCAAAAGAATCATAGAGCAGCTTGGGTAGAGATGCATTTGAGGGAATCCCGTAATAGGTGGAGGGTCAAGTACCACTTGAAACAGGGAATCCAAAAATAGCATACAGCAGGTAAAGCTACACCTGGTAAAGGCACCAATGTAGCAAATCAAGGTGTTGTCACTGCTTGAAAAAGAAACCCCAAAAATAGGAAAGGCAAGTTAGACTTAGGTTAACATTGGAAAAAGAAAGTAAAAATAGCAAACAATGGATTGGCCATAGATATCGCCTAAAAAGGAATTTAGGTTCAAAGTCTCCCAAAATAGCATGTAATAGGCCATACATACAGTATCAATAGCAGAAAAAGCGATCGATTCTTCACGCTTCATTCAAAATTTCTGCTTAAAAGTTCTTTCCTCTACAATTGGTGCCATCTGTGGGAAATCCTAGTCCTTTTTTGCCTGGTTAAAACATGAAATCTATATCTGTGCTGCAGCATCTTCATATGATGAATCTGCACTAGAGGACGTGGAAATAGCACAAGCTTCCATCCAAAACTGGCTCTCACAATTGTGGCATCGATTAGATCAGCAACAACTAGAGAACCAACACCAAATTGAGAATATCTTGTCATCTTGAACCAACAGGCGGAATTACTTGAGTAAATAGGAGCTCATTACAACCTAGGATCTACCTATCCTAGGACTACCCAGCTAAGCCAGCCTAATCAGAAGGAAGAGTTTAGCAAGATCTATGACAACCATGATCCATCAATTACTTTGGGAAACCGGGATATAAGTATGGGATGTGTTGGAGGCTTAAATCAAGATGCTAAAAAATTGGAATGGAAGTACAAAGAGTTGGCAGTAGAGGTCTAGTATTTGAAACTACATTCGTTGGAATCTAATGATGAGATGAAAATTGGACAAGGTTGTTTAGGTCACCCTTGGTTCCTCATCTCCTTAAAGAAGAACTTCCCCTTCCTTAAATTGTACTTGAATTCAATCCTTATGGAGTGGGAGATCCTACAAAACAACTTTATCATTTCCAGCAAATATTGTTTCTAGTAGATGACAAGAAGGGACTTCTATGCGGAGTCTTCCTATTCAGTCTTTAGAATGCTGCCTTGATATGATTTCACCAACTACCCACACAATCTACACATGGATTGGCGCAACTGTGTTATGTCTTTATGAAGCAGTATTTTTGTAACATCCAACCTCGAAAAAATGTCAACATTTTCTTCAACATCAAACAAGCTCCAAGAAAAACCATTCAAAACTTTGTGCATTGATTCATCATCAAAATGTTTCAGGTAGAAAGTAGTGACAAAGAACAACCATGGTGGCATTCAAAAAAGGTTTCCTCCCCAAAAGAACAAAAATAAAAAACACACAAAGCGCATAATGATTTACGTGGTTCAGCCTAAAGCCTATATCCATGGGTGAAGATGAAAAGGAACTTTCATTATTATTGAGGGAGATTATAACCTTACAACTCTCAAATCCCAAAGTCCTAATTACGCCCAAAAAGAGATTCTCTCTCTCAATCAAAATCTCTTTCTATATATGTTCGTAATTAGAAGATTCCATATAGGTAATTAGTTGTATAATTGTCATTATGCGCTTTGTGTAGGCAAACTCCTTGGTTTGCCTATGCTTGATTGAAAGCTATTGTTGTAGGCAAACTTAACTAATGGCAGACGTCTTTCTCAATTATCACCAAAGTCAAGTACATAAGCTCATAACATGTCCTCCTCAATACAAATGACTCTCTTTGACTATCTATTAGTTTACGGATGGAAGGATGTGCTATAATCTAGATGTGTCCCCAAGGCACTTTGTAGGCTAGTCCAAATTGTGAGGAAAAACGTGGGTTTCAATCGAATACCATGGACATTGGTACACCCCTATGACGATCTTAGTAATCCCATGATGAAATCCATAATGATATTCTCCCATTTCCACTCAGGAATAGAGAGGGGTTGTAGTAAACCTATTGGTCTTTGATGCTTTGCTCTAATCTATTGGCACACGAGACACAAGTGGCTGTCTTTCTTCATTCCCATCCACCAAAAATGCTCTCATAAGTCTCGATACATCTTTGTCCCACTGGGTTGTATCATGTAATGAGAATGATGAGCCTCCTGAAATTAGCATTATCACAACAATGTGCCTCCTTTAACATAAGTACCAACTAGGGATCGCTATGCTGAGTTGCCTGAATGCAAACTATCAATACCAGTTCTGCTAGCATGTTGACTAATATAGTGCCCAATTCTTTTGTCTCTATGTGTGACATTTGACAACCCTTAAGTGTGATATGTGACACTCCTTAAGTATGACATGTGGCACTTCTAATACATGCCCAAATTTGTTACACTTATATCAATAGTGTAGTTAATGTAATTCTTTCTAGTTTATTTGTATAGTCTTAAAGTTATTCAACTTTTTTAATTATTTTAAATTATTAGGGATTTAATTATTCTACTAGGATTTTATTTGCTCTAAATTTTAGATATAAATATATGAAAAGAAATGAAAATTTTATTTCATTTGAATTCAAGTTGTTATAGCTCAAATTCCTAAGATTCGAACAAACTCAAAAATTTTCCATGTTACTTTGCTCCCACAAGGCCACACCTTTGAGGGGTCTTTAAATACTGTAGTGTCTCCAAGGAAATTTAGTAGTCTCATCCATTGGACTCTTCTTTACAATGATCTCTTCATTAATGTCTATCATACTAAGTGCATAAGCAACAAAATCATCATTAACATACCTCTGGGGTGGTTTAATTTACCTCCTCATTTTGTCCTTAACCAAACTACATTATTGAACTCCACCTTTTCTCCAACATCAAAGTTGTTTTCTGTATCAAATTTCTCCTTTTGAGGACTCAACATTATAGAATCATTAAAAGTCACATCCCTATTGATTAGAAATTTGGAGAATTTTGAATTTGAGTACCACAACATTTACCCTTTCACTCTATTTGTATATCCCAAAAATATGCACTTTTTTATCCTTGGTTCCAATTGACTTTCATTCACATCAACATAAGCTGGATAATGAAAAATTCTTAAATTTGTATAACTAGAGGGGGAGCTAGACCATACCTCTTTAGGATAACTACAATTAATAAAAATTAAAAGAAATCTATTGATAAGATAACAAGTTGAATTTACCCTTTCAACCCAGAATTCCTTCAACAACCTTGCACTTGAAAGCATGTATCGTGCTCTCTCTAAAAGAGTTTCATTTATCCGTTTGACAACAACATTTTGCTATGGAGTATGCTTAACTGTGTTGTGTCTTATAATACCTTCATTTTTGCAAAACTCATTGAACTCTTTCCCATAGAATTCCATGTTACTGTCAATTCTTAAGTGTTTGATTTGATTTCTTGTCTGCTTCTCAATCATAGCTTTCCATTGCTTGAATTTTCCAAAATCATCATTCTTTATATTTCAAAATGTATACCCAAACCTTTCTAGAGTAATCATTAATGAAAATTAAGATAGATCTTCCACCACTATATGATACACCCTGAGAAGGGCCTTAAAGATCGAAATGGATGTAATCTAAAGTACCTTTAGTCCTATGAACAATCACACTGAATTTAACTATGAATTGTTTCTTGACCACATAATGCTCACAAAAATCCATTTCTCCCATTTTTCCACCAAGCAAACCTCGTTTGTTCAAGATTGTCAACATTTTCTCATTCATATCCCTAAGCTGCATATCCTAAAATTTGGTAGTCTTTGAAATTGATTGAGGTTGAAATTGCAATTACGCCTATACTCCTACTACCCTATAATATATAAAGACCATTAATTTTCTTTCTTTTCATTGCAATAAGGGCACCCTTTGAAATTCTCATTACTCCACCTCTAGCCTTATATGTGTATCCATTGGAGTTAAATGTCCCCAAAGAAATCAAAATTTTCTTCAATTCTAGAACGTGCCTTACTCCAGTTAATATCCTTCAATGTCATCATGCATCTCAATTCAAATTGTTTATCTCAACAAACCTTACATGCTATATTGTTTCCTATGAGAATCATCCATAAGTTGGTAGGTATTAAACTAATCCTTATTAGAAGACATGATAGGCACCTTGAATAAAAAATTCACTCATCACCTAAGTTACTAATAGTAATTGAAAGAACATCTACAATATCTAAATTTTCTGGATTGACCTTTGGTGCGGGAGTGATGTGCTGGCCCAAACCTTCCCTCATCTCTATGCTGTGGCTGCCCATAGGAACGCTACAGTGGGAGGAATGTGGGATCAAGTTTCTGGTCAAGGCAGTTGGAATTTAAGGTTTGTTAAAGACTTCAACGATTGGGAAGTGGACTTGATAGGTGAATTACTTCACGTATTAAGGGGTCAAAGGGTTAATTTGGAGGAAGACTCAGTTTTTTGGAAGGGAGGAAAAAACGGACAGTTTGGTGTTAAGAGTGCTTACAGCTTGTTGATCAGCCCCGCAATCTCTGTTTTCCCTAAAAATGGTATATGGGTGGAAAGTGTCCAAACTAAATTAGCGTTCTTTGGGTGGGAAGCCACTTGGGGGAGGGTTCTTACCCTTGATAGACTCCAAAAGAGAGGGTGGCAACTTCCTAATCGCTGTTTTTTATGCGGTAGTGAGGAGGAGTGTGTGAATCATTTGCTCATTCATTGTACAGTGGCCAGAGTGCTGTAGGAGATTGTTCTTGGTTTATTTGGTGCCCAATGGGTTTTTCCAGAAACTGTAAAGGAGGTTCTTCAAAGCTGGAAGGGGCCTTTTGTGGGTAAAAAGAGGAAAAAAATTTGGAGATCTATTCCGCTATTTATTTTTTGGACGGTTTGGAAGGAGAGGAATAGGCTAGCCTTTAGGGGGGGGAGCTAGCTATTCAGAAATTGAAAAATTTTTTTGTTTGTAATGTGTGGGGTTGGGCAAAATTGTATAGTGGAGCGGAGCCGCGTTCCCTTATAGGTTTTTTGGAGTGGTTAGCCTCCAATTAAGGGCTGGTGAGGTTTTTGTCTTTTTGGTAGTGTGGCTTTAGCCGCTTTGTATACTCCCTGTGTGCTTGTGGCGAGTGCCTTTTGTCAATATATGCCGTGTTTACTTATCAAAAAAAAAAATTGGTATCCATAAAGTGCTCATAAAAATTCAGTAGGGAACACATCAAAATTATGGTTTAGTCTTCATCATCAATTCCTCAAGTCCAGATAGTTTTATTAAACTCATCAAGGTGGTCTTTAATGGATGTACCTTCTTTTATCTGGAAAGTGAACAACTGTTTCTTCAAATACAAGCGATTTGTAAGAGACTTTGTCATATATAGACTTTTCAACTTCAACTATAACTTAGCAATCGTATCCTCTTCTACAACTTCAACTATAACTTAGCAGTCGTATCCTCTTCTACAACTTCATGAAGTACCTCATTACCCAAGTGCAATAGAGTAGCACTGTGTGCTTTCTCCATGAGTTCATCATTTTCTTCATTAGACATCGTTGTTGGTTGAGCTTCTCTACCTTTCAGTGCTTTGGACAACCCTTGTTGAACTAACAAAGCTTGCATCTTCAATGCACCATAAACTGAACTCATTTCTTCCATCAAACTTCTTAACCTCAAACTTTGTCATTGTTCCAAGTCTAATTACTTGTACTCTAATATCAGTTTGTTGTGAAAAAACACAACAAAGAATAATAATAGGAAGAAGAAAATAAGAGAATGAAAACAGAAAATACATAATGTACGCAATGATTCATGTAATTCATCCTAAAGCCTACATCCATGGGTAAAGACGAAGAAAAACTTCTATTATTGTTGAAGGAGATTACAATTCTAGAACTCTCAAACCCCAAAGTCCCAATTACACCCGATGGACCATATCACATGAAAAGGATAGTCATTGTTTTTAGAAGTTCCTCCAATATCCTTTTCCATGAATGCTACAAGAAGATGAAGCACATCCAACATGACCTAGCCCCAACTTAGGCCGTTCTTACTAGGTTTAATGGGGAGCCCTCTTACACAGTAGGTCAGATTAATTTGGAGGTAAACATTGCAGCAATATGCACATTTACTCAGTTCCTTATAGAAAGGTCCGCCTCAGCTTGTAATGTGATCTTAGGGAGACCATGGATACACTTGATGTGGCCATGATCTCCACCTATTAACAAAAAATCAAGAAATCGCCAAAGTGATCAAGGTCCTTGGAGATCAAATGATTGGGTGTCAGTGTCACAAAATGGTATTGCAGACCCCTTTTAGAAGCTTGCATGCTCCAGAAAACTCCTCCTTACCCTGCAGGAAGTTCAGTAAGGGACCTCCTCCCAAATAGCAATTATAGAAAGTTTCCTCTCATGAAAAACTCATAGAAGATAAAAGCCCTATGGCGAAGGAACCAAACTGAGCTGTATGCATTGGAGGGAAAGCTAAACTGAGAACTAGCATAGGCACTATCATTAAGGAAAATTTGCAGAAAGTCTTCTCTCAAGACTAAGGAAGAACATAGATGTCTTTGCTTGGGGCATCAGGATATGCGGGGTGTAGTCTGAACGTGATCAACCACCAACTCAACATCGATCTCAACTACTTATATGTAAGACAGAAACTACATCAATTCACACCCTTTAAAATTTGGATCATCAAGAAAGAGGTGAACATCCAAAACAAAAATTACTGTATCTGAAAAGGACCCCCACACCTCACCCTTGTCATTTTGTGTCAACATGGTTACACTGGGTGACATTGAAGAGTCCTGATATCACAGTTTATAATACAGGTTTCCATGATGCTCTTACATGTGCCTCCTCTTCCTGCAGGCAAATTTGAGCAATGCTAATCTGGAAGGTGCACTGGCTACAGGAAACACATCTTTTCGTGGATCAATTATAACAGGCGCAGGTATCTTGAAATACTCTTTAATCATGGTTTGTAATGATGCAAATTGTATGCTTGAATGGTTATGATGAAAGGAGTAGTAAAGAAAGAGTTTGCTTGAGTTTTCATTACTTGAACAACACAGCATTGAGTGGTTACTTTATGCTGTTCTGGACTGTACTTTTGGGAGTAAATCTTTCAACATATTAAATATGTATCCATAGCTGCTCTAAGCTGATAAAAAGATGTGAACCTGTACACTAGTACGCTAGGAAATGGAAACACCATATTTGGGCATGAAAATATTCTTAAAAAATGTGCATATGTAAGAGAGAATTAAACATTTTATTAAAAGTCTGTTTGGTTCTTGGGAAGAGTGGGAGCATTAAGAAAGTACTAGTAAATATAAGGGGAAGAAGAACCTGCTTCCAAGGAAATCAGTGCTCATTCTAGTTGTAGAAGTTAGAAAATTTAATATAAAGAAATTCAAATGAATCAACTGCCCTCTTCTTACATAGAGGCATGCTAAGAAGAATGGAAAAAACAAAAATGAAAAAATGAAAAAAGAAAGATGAAAACAAAAGTACATCAAAATACATACAACATTAGTAAGATTAAAGAAAGAGATGAGCTTTAGGACTCATAATTAACATTTTTCACTTACTTCGAGAATTGCATAATTGCATGTTACCGGCAATGGGGTCAGGAGTATACAGTTTAATAAAATTGCATGACAGATGTGTCTATTTGGAGGACAAGGAAAAAGTGAGAAAAAATCCACAAAAGTGGAAAATAAAAAACCTATCACTAATCCTTGTTTTTTTTTTTGCTCAATTTTGGTTCAGAGTGACTCAAAAATGAATTTCCAGAGTCTCAGTATCCAAACTGTAAAATACTGAAATTACCTCCTGCTGCCATTTTGTTTATGTGATCCTCCTACTCAATTGTTTACCTTGTCCTAACCTTGGTCATCTGGGCACATTATTCAAGACCTTCCAAGCCAACCATTATGTTGTGTTTATGGACTCTTGATCTGGTAATTCCTTTTGCTACACGATGCCAATAAGGAATTTATAGGACTAATGGTCGTAAGTGTAAAAGTAAGCCAAATAGATACTTATGCTTCTCTCATCTGGTCTAATTTTGGTCTAGTACACCTAGATTTTGGCAAAGTAACTATTTTTTTAAGATCATCTTTCTCAGCCTGCATTTGATGCAAATGTAGCAAGAATTGTTAATTCGGTAAGATGCTTCTGGTTTGTTGTGTTTGCCAAGACACTGGTTCAATAAGAGAAAAATGTTCCTATCATATTTACAATTCTCTTGGGTTTTCTCAATCGACTGGAAGCATAAGGGTCTTACCCTGATGGTCATTTAGGAAGTCCATATATTTTTATTTGATGAATCCTGTGTTTTAAGTATCTTGGCAATGACTTGGTTTCCCTAAAACAGCTTCAATTTGTTTTGGTCACAAAGTCATTTCAACTATTGGATTTGAATCTAGAAATGCAATGAGAAGCAAAATGAAATGATTTCACTTCCATTGGACATGATATGCCTTTAATGTTTCTCAGTTTTAATACAACTTGTTAAATATCCTGTTGGAATGTGATTAGCTAGCCTTTAACTGATTTCTTATGTATGTTGCTAGACTTCACTGATGTGCCTCTGAGAGAGGATCAACGGGGATACCTTTGTAAAGTTGCTGATGGGTAAGATAATTCTTATTGCAAATGTTTGTTTTTATACATTTACTCCCTAATGAAGCCAACCTTTTGTTATCAGGGTGAATCCAACAACGGGAAATGCAACACGAGAAACACTGCTGTGCAATTAGTATTTATATTTCTCAAACATGTCACAGTATTATAACAGAGGGAAACCGGATTGCTGCCATGTACCAGTTGCAGTTTTCATTTGAGATGAGATTGACACCTGGTTTATTGTGGTCACTGTACATTCTGTAATTAACGTCATTTTCTTCTTCCATTAATTTAAATCAAATACCATTCTGCTGCATTTGTAACACACCCCTTCTCTTTCATTTTTGGCTGGGCCTTTATGTTCAATGTTTCTGATACAACTGTAGCTGGATCTAATTACGATTGCGAGGATGCTTCACAGGTTCGAAGATTGGTCTTTGATTCCTCATTGTGCCATAGCTCCTACCTCTTTGGTCAATGGTTGAGATCTTTTAAGCATTTTGGGTCAATATCCTTTCCCTGGAATAGTTTAGCTAGCATGTAAAGCTGGTGCTCCTTTGTTTTGCCTTTTTATCTTTTGTTGAGTAACTTTTGGCTTAGAAGAGAAATGCCCTGAAATTTGAATGGCATTAGTCATTGGCTTTGAACAGGTGTTTTTCAGTCTCTGGGTGTTTTTTATAAGTGTTTCTAGTATTTTTAATATTTGAAAAATAAAAATTTTTAAGTGTTAGAAATACTAAAAACACTTTTTAAAATCACTATCAAACGCACTCTATGTCTCATTGGTCCGCAAGAGTTAAGCGGTTAAAAGTTGTGGAATATATATTTAAAAACAAGAAAATCAGCCAAAGAACATTTTAGGTTGCAAATGGAAAACGCACAAGAGCTATTTTCAAAAATTGTTTTTAAAAAATATTTTAAGAAATACTTACCATTTATATTGACCTCAAAAAGCATATACTAAACTCAACAACTTTACTTTTGTATGCTTTTTGTTGGAGTTGGGTTTTGGTGTTTGAGTGGGTTTGATTTGAACCAATAAGGGAAGTAATTTTTGAGAGTTTTAAAACTATCCAAAAACTATCATGATTTTTTTTTTTTTTTTTTCTTATCTCTCTATGTGTGAGAACACTCTCTCCTTAAAAAATCAGAGAAAAAAATATATATTTTTTCTTCTCTCTAAAAATGACAAATGAAGAAATATGTTTTTTTTTCTCTTCCGTAAAATCAAGAAAGAATATAATTTTTCTTTTAAAAGAAGTAAAAGTCATTTTTCTGTTGAAAGTTTTGTTTTTCTAAGACGAAGGTCAAGGTAAGAAAAGAATGATTATCATATTCATAAGCAAAAAAAATTAGTCAAACAATCAATATGGATATTAGTCATTTCAAAAGATAACATCAAAGCCTTATTTTTCATCACTTTCAATCTAGCATGTCCTATCCCACTTTAACTTATATATATACACAGGAAAAGGCGGTCGCGAGGAGCAATAATTCTCCACTCGTCTATTCAGGGACAAAGTATTGGAAGGGTGAGCACAGAGCCGTGTGCTGATTGATCTACATGTATATAAATATATGTCTATCACTGTCTTTATGTAATTTTACATATCCTGAGTTGCGCTTACAAGTGTAACTAACTCCAGTGTTCTGTATGGGTGACTCTGAGAGCCGGAAGCAAGAGCTTTAAATGTTGATGTGTCCTGAAACAGACCAACACATGACCGCGCAGTGTCGTATCCATATTTCCCCCACTTCCCCATGTGCTCCGCCATCCTTTGTCTGCTTCGTTTCCCTATTCAACTCTTTCTACACTGCAAATGTTATCCAAATCAAAATCCAAAAATACTACCAAGAAAAAAAAGAAAGCATTTTACAAGGAAATTAAACCGAGTGGAACCCACTAACCTCAGGGCTTGCAGCTTCTGATCTTTACTTGCAGTGTGGAATCCTTCAACTTCACAATCTCACTGCATTGCCTGCGTGGCGCCTGCTCATTCAATCAAAACATCATGTCGGTCACAATCAACACTTCGTAGAATCGAAATTAAATTTGTTAAAAGCCCAGGCCCACGGCCCCAATTCCATCCCTTTGTGTGGGCTTACATCGACAAGAAATTGGGCCCCACACCGGGCATGGATAAACGTGCGTGATTAATGCCCCGATGGAAGGGTCAATCCAACGGTAACAATCATCAACAAAAACACATGTCCGACATACAGAGAAAGAGCGAGAGAGGGGGCACCTTTTTCCAGTCCTGAGGACTCATCTTCAATGTGGAGACTTTGATTCTCTGCACCGCCATTACAGGCGCGTAATCTGGACGTTGACACGCCTTCCCCGGTTGGACCACAGCCCTCCCATAGCTACTCATGGTCTCACCCTTCGCAACCTCCTGAACCTCCTCGAGGAAGTATATAACCGGCTGCTCACACGGGTCGGACGTAACCTTTCGGGTATTGAAGGTGAAAGGCCCCTGGCTCCGACTCCGCCACGTCTGAAACGTCTGCAACGGCGTGTCTAAAATGTGAGCCGGCACTAACCACGGGTACAGCTGGGCGGTGTAGCCCCAGGAGACAGAGATGGACCAGTTTCGCCTACGGTCATAGCAGAAACTCTGCTGTAGGATTCGGGCCGGGTCGACCTGGTATGCGCGGAAGAGAGACTTAAGTGAATCTAGGTGGGTATGGTTCGGGAACATGGGCCTCACTGCATCAATGTGATGGAGTGAGACCAGTGGTGCCACCGGGTGTGCAGCTAGGAGACCATATGGGTCCCCTCTTATGTCAATCTGAAAAAACAGGACAAAAAAAAAATACCATTAGTTGAGGGAGGAAAATGCACAAGATAGTGTTTTAAGAATCCGTTACAAAAAACAATTCTAGGATTGAAGTTTTTTTGGGGTAAAAAGGAAAAAGAAAAACTAAGAATATATTAAGGGGTGTTCCATTACTTAATTATTTAAGTTAAATCATATTTAAATTATTAATTTAAAATTTATTATTTAATTCTTATTCTTAGTATTAAAGTTATTTGATAAAATTAATTTTAAATTTATTTTAAATTATTAAATTGATATATTTATCCTTATAAATTATAATTAGGGTAAAGTAGGTCAAGTAACAATGCAAGTTATGGAATAGCAAAAAAAATCATTAAAATAAATAAGACAAACAAAGGTAAAAAAATAAAATCAATATGTAGACTTAAAAATAAATAAACTATTTTTATTTATTACTTAAAAATTATTTTGATTTTAAATTATATCATTAAGTTATTTTACAAATAATATTTAATTTATTTAATAACTTAAATTAAATTATTAAATTAATTTACCAAAACTAAAATGGTGTTTATTTTTTTATTTAATTATAAATAAAATTTTAATGCTTAATAATATTAAATATTAGATTATTTGTTTTTATAATATTTTAATTCTATTAAGTATTAAAAAAATAAAAAAAATAATATGTTATTTTTTCTATTTAGAAAAGGTTACACATAGGTGATGTTTGTTTTTTGGTTGAATAAAAAAAATCAAAATAAGTAACTTATTGACATCATCTAACATAATTAAAAATGTCAACATGTTACTTTTAACTAAATAGAAAAAATTAAATATTTTGATTTTTTCTATTTCGTTAAAAAAACAAACACCATTTGACTTTTTTTATTTAATAAAAAAATTATAATAAATTATGAAAAAATAAAAACATAAACAATTTAAATTCTAAAAATAAATTATTTTTAATAAATATCAAAAAAATAAACACCACCTAAAAGTCGGGATAGTTATTATATTCAATGTAACTTTAACTTTTCTTTCCAATCATTTCAAATTGTAATCATGTGATTCTCGAATTAAGCTTTTACTAGACTCTCTAAAGAGATTCCATCATCTGAAAAAGTTTGACACCGGTGCAATTTCTTAAGATAAAAATAATACTATCAAATCACTAAACCAGCCTTTCAATGACATAATCTTACTCTTTTGAAAAGTGGGTCATTTATTCAAGGACCAAAAATAAGATAAAGTCGCCACTCTGAGTGTAAAATGCCACGTACGATAAAATAGCGGCAAAGAAGGACCCATTTAGTATTCACATCCGACAAACCTTAACTGACCCAGGAATGCCTATATTAATTCCACAAGCTTCGTTAGACGGCTAAGATGCTTCTACAGCGGATCGTACAACAAGGACGCAGTGGGTCTTATGTCTTAAACATGTGCGGGGTGGGTTAGGGGACTTATCTTAAAAAGCATCCCGTTTATTTATATTTTATTCATGCATATTCCATGATTCAAATCTTTGATCTGTCACACACGTTTAATATAGCTTAACATTTTCCTTTCACGTTATCTACTTCCTACCCTTATGTGGAGCTAGTTAGATTGAAGAGGTCTTAGAAGCTATTATCTCATCCTCACTTTGTCTTCACCTACGTACAGTGAGAGCAGTGAGAGGTTGCATGACACGTAGCAACATACGTGCCCTGAACCACCCTCTCCTACTGTTCATCTCGTCCTATCTCTCACGACTTTGTTGGTTGACCCTACAATGTTGTCGTGGATTAGGACATACTCTCTAAGGACTCTTGTTAATACGGCTACATACCCTACCGACTTTTCAAATTGGAAGTTTATACGCTGAATACCCACAAATAAAATGCTGAATTGCATCTTTCGCCCTGCCATTAATGGTTAATGGCATGGTCCAAATGACCGCTAACTTTTTTGTCTTTAAAGTTGGCGGAGGTGTTTAGGTGAACGGATCAAGCCCACCAAACGAGACTGACCCAGACGCATGCCATGCCACAATCTTATTGGTTCGTTAGACGATAGTCACGATGCTAACCAAAAGACAGAGTCAGAAACAAAGAAAGCCGGTGACAAACCCTAGAATATGCATAGCCACGCGGCAAAAGGGCATTCAACAAGAAATCCACCGGCAGAAACGGTGAGATGAGCGGCGGTAATTTTGAACCTTCTACCTGATAAGCCGCCACGTGTAAAAAATAGTAGAAAGGAGCGACAAATTGGCGTACCTGGTGGAACCCACGTTCCATTGTGAGAGAGACACCGATTTCGCTTACACACGCCCAGATCCTCTGATCAGAGCCGTAGAATCTGTAGTAGCGGTCGAGGCAACCGTCCAACATCGTCGCCAGTTTCGCCGCCAGGCCGTAACTAACAGCGAATCCGCCGCCGCCAAACGCCATGCCATACGAGTGCATGACATCCTGTTCGACGCTCTCCGAGTTGGCCCCAATGTAGTACACTTGCCGGTGATCGTACTTCGCTAACACCGAAACTAAGTTCTCAGTGAAGAACACCGTATCGTCGTCTCCCATCACGAACCACCTCACATTCGGTAACCCGACCCGGAAACTCTCCGACACGATTCGGGCGATCCGGACTGCGGATTGCGAAGACGAGTACTTGAACCGCGACCAGTCCTCCGAAACCCGGTACGGCGGCGAACTTTTCGGCCATGGAACGGCGGCGTCAGGTTTGCCGTCGAGCCAGACGTACCCGCGGCTGACGTTGGGTTTCCACCACAGCTCGCTATAGTGCCTGCGGTTCTTCCACGTGGCCACCGAACCCGCAATCCCGAATTGTACGTGCGATATGTTCGTTTCGCCGAGATTATCCCCGGAAGTATAATCGGTGGTTCCGTAGGGTCCGCCAGAATATTGGTCGGCGCCTTCCGGGAACGGAAACCACCGAGTTTGACTCGTGACAGCCGAGTAGAGAACGAGTGAGAAGGAGGTGACCAGGAAAATCAGTATCGCACATCTTATAACCCGAACGAGATTCTCAGAAGGTTTTTCAATGGAAAACACAACAAAATTGCAAGCTTTGAACGGACCGTAACTGGTTTCACGAGCCTGAGACATCCCGAAAACCTCGGCAAAGTTCTACTTCTAATCAGCGAACCGACCTGAGTTTATGAATATAAGCGTCGGGGAGAGGGAGTGCGCGTATAAAAATAAGAGGATTCGCATGAATAGGGAAATTTGCAGATACGAGAAATACAAAGATTTGATTTTTCGTAGATGGCAATTCCCATTGATTTGACAAATTCTAGTATATGCCAAACGCTGCTTAACATCTTTCCATATATTTTTCATCTTCTAATTATTTAATTATACATTTTGTTAATATAATTTAAATAAAACATCAATCAAATATTCTAATTTTAATATTAAATTATTTGTTTCTTAATAAAAAAATTAAATGGAAATTTTTTTAAATCAAGTTAATTTCTTCCTTTCTTTCTTTCTTTTTTTTTCTGGGTTCTGGAACGTAAGCATGTTTGCTTGGGCTTGTCGGCCAGGCCCAACACCTAGATTGGCCCAATAAAATTACTAGATGTATGATTGCGGTTTTTCCCTAAGGTCTTCGCACTGCTATTTTGGGCCTGGAAGAATCAGGCCTGTTTTAGGCCTTTAGGTTATGCGTTTTGTTAAGCCTTTAGGCCCATGAAAATGATCTGATTATTAGAGCCCACCACCCAAAATTTAGAACTAAAAATTTAATTTCCTCCTAGGGATTTTTTATTTTTTATTTTTTTGGGTAGAAGTTCTTTCTATGCCCTAGAAATTAAGGATTTGTTTGGTAACCCTTTTCAAAAACCGTTTTTAAGAATAGTTTTTGAAAATTGTTTTTTAATATTTTGCAAAACAAAAGTCTATTTGAAACCTATAATATTTTTAACATAATTTTAAATATGTTTTAAAAATATTTTTTATGTCTAATATTTTATTTTTAATCATTCTATGTACTTATATAATTATTTTTTTAAATAACTATGGACCCCGCATTTTGCACAATGCGTTCTCACTCGATGGCGCGACTCGCTTTCTTGTTTATTTGGTGAAAATTTATTATTTTTAGAAAAAGACATGGAGTCACTACTTATTTTTGTTTTATTTTAAAAGGAAAAACAAAATAAAAAAGAAAACTCTAAGGTGATGTTTGTTTTTTTAGCTTTTTACTGAAAACAAATTTGTTTTCAAAATTTAGATTGTTTGTTTTTTTACTTTTTTACAACTTATTATAAACTTTTTACTAAACAGAAAAAGACAAAATATGTAACTTTTTCTAAATAGAAAAAATAACATATTGGTTTTTTTAACATTTTAATACTTAATAGAAATAAAATACTATAAAAACAAACAACCTAATATTTAACACTATTTAGTATTAAGGTTCTATTTAGAATTAAGTAAAAAAAACAAACACCACCTAAGTGTGACTTTTTATTTGGAAAAGACGGTCTGCAAAAACACGACGGGTTCGAGGGTCTGGTTACTTATCGGGAAGGTACGATGAAAGATCATAGCATCTCTTTAAGCCCCTTAAAAATGGATCTTTACTAAATAAGGTGAGGCAAGTGTGACAATTGACAAGGAAATTAATGGATACTAATGAAATGATCAAATAATAAAACAAATCATGCATAAGAATAAGCAAAGTGGAGGTGAGATCGTACCTTGACAGCATGTAATAAAGCACTATCATGAAACAAGGTTAGTGCGTAATGATAAGTGTAAAATATCTCTCACAAAATCAATCAAAATTAAACAATATAAATCATGCAATTCACTTGAATTATTTTCAAAAGAAATATTATGAATGTTAGGCCTCCACCAAAGCCCAATTGATTTTGCATGAATTAATCCCACAAATTCTATTTATTTTGGAATTATGAAAATTGTCTTTATACTTATTTAAAATCAAGAGAAACAAAAAGTTATTTGAAAATCGAAGAAGATTTGTAAAAGTGCATGCCAAAATGAGGATAGCAGTAAGCTTATCAAAATCAGGATTTTTGGTGACTTAAAACAGTAATGAAGGACAAAAATTGATGACTTAAAATTATTTGAAAAACCGGAGTGGAATTAAAATTATTTGAAAATCTGAAGTTTTGAAATTTTAATTTGAGAATTGGAATTTTGAAAATTAAAGTTTGAAAAATTAAATTTGAAAATTGCAGTTTTGAAAATAATTCGAAAATTAGAGTTTTGAAAATTACGTTTGGGAATTGGAATTTTGAACCTTATTTGAAAATTAAAGTTTGAAAAATTAAATTTGGAAATTTGAATTTTGAAAAATTGTTTGAGAATTGGATTTCTTAAAAATTAAATTTGAAAATTGGAGTTTTGGAAAATTAAATTTAAGAATTAGAGTTTTAAAAATTGGAGTTTTAAAAATTAATTTTTGAAAGAAATTAGAGTTTTGAAAATTATTTGAAATTTGAAGTTTTGAAGATTAAATTGAAAATTAAAGTTTTGAAAACTGAATTTTAAAAAAAATTTAACATCAAAGGATGAATTAAGAGGTGACACGTGGCCGTCGGATACTAGAAGAGCCCAATCCAAAGTGGGGTTGGGCAATAGGAGAACACAAATGCATATCATTTTAGAGATTGTAATACTTCAAAGAGTACTCCAAGTATATCATTTCATTGTCCTTACCCCCGATCTTGTAAATCTTGAAGCTTGGAACACTTTTTATGCTCTCGGCTTTTGCTACTGCTAGGCTCTCTCCACATCCACTTCTATGGGCTCACCTATAGGCGATAATGGAATGGGTCTCTCCTCATCAGGACCAAGAACCATGTTTAGAACTTCTCTCTCATCAATCACACCATCCACTTCATCCCACTCTAAATCTTCATTCATGTCCCTATGAACGTCTAACTGCCGTGAATCTCAACAAAGAGGAATACTTGTATCATCATCATGAGCTTGATCCAACTTGAAATCATCCTTAGCTTGTAGATCGATTCCCTCTAACACATTCCCATCCTCATCCTCATCTGATTCAAACCCAACATAACTTACACTACTCCCAAACGGTTCCGTCGCGGAAACTGTGGATGACTCACCAGAAAAATCCCCCTAGACTCACAACCCTCATCCCGACCTACTAATGCTCAAATCATCATTATCTCTGCTACCTTGTTCCAGCCATCCCAATCTCTAGCTACTCCCCCGCTCAACTGCTTCAACCACCAGCATGGCAAGGTGGTCACATCCTTGCCACACCATGCTACCAACTCTTTAAAGGTGATAAAAATATGCTCCAAAAATAACCAAAGAAAACTTAGACAAAAGATGAGGGTCTACAATAACCTTAGAAAACAAGTAAAAGCTTATTTATTTCAAATGATATATGGCATAGGATAGAAGAAATGCAAAATATTTTCATATTGAAGCGGTTGGGAATTGACCCCAGCCTCTCATATGAAGAAAACCAAGGGTAGATGGCAATTCCCATTGATTTGACAAATTCTCATATCGACATGCCAAACGCTGCTTAACATCTTTCCATATATTTTTTTATCTTCTAATTATTTAATTATACATTTTGTTAATATAATTTAACTAAAAAAATAAATTGTTTTAAATCAAAATTTCAAAATTTCTAATTTTAATATTAAATAATTTGTTTCTTAATAAATAAAATTTAAATGGAAATTTTGTTTTAAATCAAGTTAATTTCAACTTTTTTTTATTTATTCTGGGTTCTGGAACGTAAGCATGTTGCTTGGGCTTGTCGGCCCGGCCCGGCCCAGCACCTAGATTAGCCCAATAAAATTACTAGATGTATGATTGCGGTTTTTCCCGTAAGGTCTTCACACTGCTTTTTTGGGCCTGGAAGAATCAGGCCTGTTTTAGGCCTTTAGGTTCTGCGTTTTGTTAAGCCTTTAGATCCATGAAAACGATCTGATTATTAGAGCCCATCACGCAAAATTTAGAACTAAAATTTTAATTTCCTCCTAGGGATTTTTTATTTTTTTAATTTTTTGGGTAGAAGTTCTCTCCGTACCCTAGAAATTAAGGATTTGTTTGATAACTTTTTTCAAAAATTGTTTTTGAAAATTGTTCTTTGATATTTTGTAAAACAAAAATTTGTATGGAAACTTATAATATTTTTAACATATTTTTAAATATGTTTTAAAAATATTTTTTACGTCTAATATTTTATTTTTAGTCATTCTAAGTATTTGTATAATTATTTTTTTTTAAATACCTAGAAAACAAGTAAAAAGCTTATTTATTTCATATGATATATGCTAGGATAGAAGAAACGCAAAATGTTTTCATATTGAAGCAGTTGGAAGTTGACCCCAACCTCTCATATGAAGAAAACCAAGGGTGGCCACCCAAGCATTTATGATTTTGTTTTAAAGAATGTCGCATAAATATATATAATGCAATCTTGGGGCTTTTGTTTTTGTTTTTAATAGTTTTTATTAGTTAAAACTCTTAAATAAACATAAATATTTAATTCCATATTTATTTTTATAATAATAAATATGAAAATAATATAAATAACAAAATAATATATATATTTTAAAAAAAAATTAATAAATATGAAAATACATTTATGTTGTTATGCTGACATCACTATTCAACTAATAAATCAACTTTCTTTATTCAATGATACTTCGAAATCTAAAAATATTATTTTTAAAACGATTCACATCCAATAGTGTAGATATTACATATATATAATTATTTTTTAATGTTAATAAAATATAAAAATACATTTATGATGTTATGCTAACATCACTGTTCAACTAATAAATCATTAACTTTTTTTTTTATTCAATGATCCTTCGAATTCTAAAAACATTATTTTTGTAAAGACTTGCATCCAATTATGTAAATATTGTTCCATTTGGTCGAAATGAAGCTTTTATGACTTTGAAACGTATGTTATATAGTATAGTAATTTTCTCACATATTCATATCACAAATACCTTTTATGCAAACATAATGTTCTCATTGTATCCTACAAAATTACGTGGTCAAATAAATACTTACATTAGGGTTGAGAATCAGCTCTCATATTATTTCTAATGACTCACATTTAACCATGTAGGTATTATCTGTATCAAATCCAATCGAAGTTATCATGATTTTAAAATGTATTTATAGGGTTAAGAGTGGTTTATATTTATATAACACTAAAAACTTTCTCCCCTATTTGATTAGGACATCGTAACTTTCAAATGCATGTATATATCAATTTTCATTGAAAAAATCGAAATTCAAGTTACAACAATCATGTCAAGTGTTTTGAAAATATTAATTACGGCTTGGTCAATGGGATTGAATTAATCTTTACGCATGTTAGTTTGAGAGCAACATTTCACTTAGTTTTAAGATTATTAATAGGTAAGAAAATGAATTATCCCTAAAATTGTCAACATGATTATGCAAGAAAGCACGAAAAATTTCACAATTTTTTTTCTTTGAGGAAACAAAGCTTTACTTTTGCTTGTCCCTTGATTGCTCTTCCATTAATAGTTTTTATTAGTTAAAACACTTAAATAAACATAAATATTTAATTCTATATTTATTTTTATAATAATAAGTATGAAAATAATATAAATAAAAATAAAAATAATATATATATTATTTTAATTTTAATAAAATATGAAAATACATTTATGTTGTTATGCTGACATCATTATTCAACTAATAAATCAATTTTTTTTATTCAATTATACTTCGAATTCTAAAAATATTATTTTTGAAACGATTCACATCCAATAGTATAAATATTATATATATATATATATATAATTATTTTAAAACAAATAAAATATAAAATACATTTATGATGTTATGCTGACATTATTGTTTAACTAATAAATCATTAACTTTTTTTTATTCAATGATCCTTCGAATTTTAAAAACATTGCTTTTGTAATGACTCGCATCCAATTATGTAAATATTATCCTATCTAATCCAAAGGGAACTTTTATGACTTTGAAACGCATGTTATATAATACAGTAATTTTTTCACATATCGTATCACAAACATCTTTCATATAAACATGACGTTCTCATTATATCCTATAAAATTACATGGTCAAATAGATATTATCTGTCTTAAATCCAATCGAGATCATCATAACTTTAAAATATATTTATAGGGTTAAAAAGGGGTTTATAGTTATATAACACCCGAAATTTTCTTCCATATTCGATATGGACATCATAACTTTCAAATTTATATATCAATTTTTGTTGAAAAAATCCAAATTCAAGTTACAACAATCACATCAAGTGTTTTGAAAATATTAATTTCGGCTTGGTCAATGGCATTGGATTAATCTTTACGCATGCTATTCTGAGAGCAACATTTCACTTAGTTTGAAGATTATTAATCGGTAAGAAAATGAATTATCCCTAAAATTGTCAACATGATTATGCAAGAAAGCACGAAAAATTTCACAAATTTTTTTCTTTGAGGAAACAAAGCTTTACTTTTGTTGTAACGATTGTAGACTAAGAATTGATAGATTGATTCATTCTGAAAGTCAAAATAACGTGCGGTCTGTAGAAACATATTTTCCTTTTTGGCAAAGATGAAATGGGTGTAAAACATGACGTGAAAATCAGGAAGACCATTACCTAGTTGAAACCCAGGCTTGTTTGTTTGGAAAGAAACCCATAGATTAAGAAAAAATACCACCTTTTTCTTAATATTTATGTAATATATTTTGTGGAAGTCCATAATTTTAAGGTTTATTTCTTTAAAATACATAGAATCATATACCTAAATGGATGACTTTTTTTTTTTGTTTTTTAATAATTTTTCCAAGAATATGTCAAACCTAAAATCAATCTTCATACTCCACAAAACCGTTAGATGAATTCTCTACGCTAACTTCATAATGTGCTCATACTGACCTCATTCTAATTTCTATTACGTACCCCATCAAACAAGTTGAGAAGAACAAGACCATGTGGGATGAAGCTATGAAAATAAGACAATTGTGATAGTTTTTTTTTTTTTCATTTATAGTATAGGTTCAGTATGGGCATTAATGAAAGGGAATCCGCCCTATGAAGTAGTCTCAAGTCTCAAAGGACTCCTACCATTGGTATTTTATTAGGGTCACCCTCATATGATTTTCCAATACTGTGTACCTGGGCATTATAGGCTGCATAAAGGGCCTACATTCAACCGGCATTATTCATCAATGACAATTTTTTTATACCATCTAGCAAGCCCTTCCACCATTTGGATGAGTTCTAGTTCAACATTCAATAATTGAGATGGGGATTGTGTGTTAGTTTCTAGATGTTGCTTGTCCCTTGATTGCTCTTCCATTAATTATATGTCCTAGTCGTCAAAATATTCACATGATTTGCCTTGTAAAAATGCAAGATTTGTGGTAGGTAGCTCCACTGGTCCTACGTATATATTATTTCTAGGACCCTCTCAAGCTCTAGTCCTTTCACACCATTAAAAACTATACCAAAAGAACCATTCAAATTAATCTGCCACAGGCTTGAATCATAGATTGACTCATGGTTCAACAGGGTCGTCATCCATTTGAACCAGTTTTCTTATTAAATAATAATAATATAAGGTCACTACAGTGCCCCCCCACCCATTATTTTGTAGGGTGCCTCACACTACACGTCCGACCGGCCTCTTCCAATTCTTTTTTTTTTTTTTTTGAAAAAAATAACTCAATTTATCTCAAACATGCACACATACTAATAAAATTAAATGAAAAAAACATAAAAATTTTAACATAATTTGACGATCAATATATTTTTTATATCCATATGATACATTAAAAAATATTTTTAATAAACATAACGTAATTAAATATATAATGAAGATAAATTTGATCCCACAAATTCAATAAGAGACTCGATTCATTACGTTTCGAGCGAAAAATAATAAAATTAATTCGGGTTTCACAATTTAACACTCTTGACCAAAGGATTTTTCTCGACCCAAGAGGAAAAATGAGGAGAGGGTAGTTGCAGGTCATGGTCACGGGGTATATACCCAATGATATAATAACAAACTGAGACCATTAATTATTAACTTAAGAGAAAGAAACTGCATGCCTTATTTGACTTGTTAAATCGATGTGATCTCAGAGATTCTCAACACGTTCACTACACGTACAAAAAGAACAATTTTGAAGTGATCAAATAATCAGTGAGGTCGAGCTTTGTTCATATTTGTTTATACTGCATTCACAACCAAACGGAAAGATTATTGGAGCCTTTGCAGTTAGAGAAATACTCATCTATCTGCCTGCTAAGCAAGTGGAAGGTGTAACAATTGACAATCACCTTTTGGATTCTTCTTACTATTTATTATTATATTAATTATGGTATTTTAATTAATCCAGCCATGGTTATGCACTATTAAATTCTGCAGCTGTTTGTGTTTATCCTATTCCCACTCATACATGTTTTGACTCCTACTGTCCTCTACCAAGAAAAATGCTCAATTTTTAAAAATTGTTCTTAGGATAATCTCTTATTATTAAACCTAATAATATTAAAAGTATATCTATAACAAAGTTATACGAATAAGCATTATTATTTTGTTATAGTATCAATTTTGTACACATCGAAAAATAAGACTAAAGCACACTAAAATGAGTTCTGATATCACATCGAATTATCGATTTTTTTAAAAGTTTAAACTTATAACATTTGAGTTCAATATGCATATTATAACTTTTAACAGTTTTGTTGTTAAGTTTAGTTTTATCATACTTTTCGTGTTTGTATAATTCAACTTTCATTAAATACTTTCAAAGATTTGAATAGTATTTTAGTGTTGCCAATTTGATACGTTAAAATTTTTCTAAAAATAAATATTCAATCATCTTTTATATTGAAATTAAAATGTGTCCCATCCTCAATTCACAACAATTTCTCCTAAATCAAGAAGAGGTGATCTTGATAGCATTTATGAGTGTGAATGGATTGATGGATGAAAATGGGACCCGTGAAGACATTGCCCCAAAAAAACACTCGGAATGGTGTCTCCACAGCAAACCAGCTAAAAACCAAGAGGGTGGCTTCACTACAAGAGTCAAACCCGAGCGACCATATAATTTTTCACGTAGTCACGTAGCAAAAACCAACCCGAAAAGTAAGCAAGAAGACTTTTTCCGCTGAACTTTTCCTCAGCCTCATAGATTCTCTAGTTGTTTTCATGGTTTTTCAATTTTGAATATTGAGATGCCCTCCTAGTCCACTACATCCCTATACATCTCTCTTCTCCACCCTCCGCTCCCTTTAAATTAAGTTTCTCTCAAGCCCATCTCTTACTCCAACTCCTTTTCTCCATCTCTGCTGCTTGGAAATAAATGGGCCAAGCTCAGTACCTCATGTTGATGAACAAGAAACATATTCTGAATTCCCATTTTCAAGCACCGATGAGCTTGTTCAACGATTCGTGGGAAGAACAAGCTTTCGCAGAAGATGCTGCCAGAGCTCTTCGAGGATGCGTATGGCCTCCCAGATCGTATTCATGTAGTTTCTGTAGAAGAGAATTTAAGTCTGCTCAAGCCCTAGGTGGTCACATGAATATCCATAGGAGGGATAGAGCTAGGCTCAAACAGTCTCTTAGCCCCCACAATGAAACTGACCTTCATCGTCAAAATCATGATTCTCACAAACCTGACTCCAATCCCGGGCCTGGTTTTCTTTCATCACCTCTCTCTCCTTCTAGGGTTTCAGCTTTATCGACTCTGGAGAGTTTTAGTGAGCATAGCTTTGTCTCTCCACCTTATTCCTCTTCTATTCTCCAAGGACACCCAAAGGGATCTTCTTGTTCTTCCCCTCCAACTTGGTCTGATTCCGTGGCAGTCACACTCCTCAGTGTCTCAGATTCAAAAGCTGAATTACAAAAGAATCAAGCAAAAGAAGAATCTACAATCCAGAGCCATGACGGTAGTACAGTGGAAACTGATTTATCTGTGAGCTTGAATTCAGTTTCTCGTCGAAATCGATCAACTGCCTCCGATGATGATGAAGCCACTGTCGGCTTTAAAAGACCTAAAACTGCTGTTTTGTCACTGCCGTTCTTCCTTAACCCTTGTTCACAACAAAGGCGTCCTCTCCAACCAGAAGTACTTGGACCAAGCCTAGCTCCATGGAGGACATTGATCTTGAGCTTAGGCTTGGTGATCTGCCAAAGGTGAAGTAGGCTGCAGTCTTTCTCAAGAAATTTATGTTTCGTTTTTATTTTTCTTTTCCCCCTTTCCTATGGAAAATTGGCAAAGGCCTTGAGCAATCCATTGGAATTTGAATATAGAATGAAAAGCTCAGTCTTCCAAATATGTTGCACTTTCATTTGCATGCATCTCAGTTGATTTTCTCTCTATTTCACCGGGATGAGGCGATCATACAAGCATAAGGTGTGGAGGAGATTGGAATGATAGACCTTTTAGTTTAGTTCCATTTTCAAACGAAAAATGATGATCAAGTATATAACTTCAGAATGACAATCAAGTATAAAGAGTCCTAGTCTTGTAAACTGACTATAGTATTAGCGATGGTGAGGATGAAGTAACAAGTAAAGATTAGAGGCGTTTTGCCTTTGTGTCTTGTCAGAATGATTTTGCCAGTGAGCAAAGCATTTTCCATCTGGGGGTGTGATTCACCTATTTAGATATACTAAAGATAATGACATACATACTTTCTTCAGAAATTAGATCCATCCATCACTGAGGTGCAGGAACACATTTGTCTCTGAAGTTGTAAGAAAATCAATAACCCTCTTACACACTCTGAATGACCATTGGTTGCAGGCTCAACTGCCAAAAACCAGAGAGAGATCACAGAACAGATTGGAAATCAATTCAGCCACATCCCAAAAGGACATACAAGGGAAGTATCACTACATGGGGTTCCCACTTTACATGTACCGTCTCCTAGCTAGACCTCTAAAAGTCCACTAAAAATTCAAAGAAATTAATAAATGAGAAGGCTTCTACGCTTCTCCTACCCGAAATTTCTCTCCCTCTCCAAAAAAAATGCCACCGACTACGCGGAATCAATTTAATTAAGAATTACTCTCTAGAACATTTATTTAATTTGTCATAGAGACATCATTGGCACTGTTTCACGCGTCTTTTGTTTTTACTCTTGTACGTGTTACAAACGATAGCTATTTCATGTCTCCACAACCAATCCAAGAAGCCCACATGCAATAGCCAAAAAATTCAAAACCCTAGACCTACACCCTTATAGTAATATTAGTGCACCGAAGGTTCCTGAAAACACCCGGTGATCATCTCCTAGGTGTTGTTTTTTAACCTTTCTTTATAAGGAAAACTGATGAAACATCGCTTTGACTTATTGGGTTTGCAGAAAAACCGATACAAAGCTGTAAATGGGAGGGAATTTATGTTACCCAACAAAACATTTTCTATTAAAAGGATGGGAATTGAGGACTGATTTGATGCTTTGAGATGATTGCAGAGGTGGGTTCTTTGCTTTATATGCAAGGAGGGAGAGAGGGGAAATGAGGTAGCTGACGTTGGTTTCTATGAAGTGCCTCGTTTGTGCAAGTGACCTTAAAGTGGACTGGTGGGTTTTTGTCTGGTACAGGGTCATCGAGTTGGGTCGTTTGTCCGTGTAACAGCTAGCGAGGTCTGACTCCTCTGTGGGGGGTGAGGTTTAAGGTGCTGCAGTGACAGTGGTAGCCAGACTTGCACATGGGAATGAAATGTCTGTTTCTTAGCTTATTTTCAGAGATTCATTACAGATGATCAGAAGAGAATAAGAGCTCTTGTGTGGGTTTCTTTGTTTAGTGTGTTTTCTGAGAACTTTTGATATGGGGAAAGCCTCCTCCAATCCTCCTACACATGCAATGTGATTGGAACTAATCATAATTTTAATGACTTGTTAATTTCTAGCATTTTCTTGAACAATATTGATGAAAGTGAATTCCCTTGCACAGCTTTTTCAACACATCTGAAGGCATGACTTGTGACTTTTTACAAAGTTAGATATGCTCACAAAGAGGGCTTTGAATAGAATTATTATCTTAATTAATACTATTTCCTTATTTGAGGAAGAAGACATTAATTTCAATTATTTCACTATAGTCAATGTATACAATAAAGTTAGGCATACAAAAAATCAATGTTTGATTTCTTACCATAATCTAAGACCTTTGTTTGATAAAGCACATTAGACATTTGGATCTCAATTGTTCAACTTGTCCAACTTCTTAAGATGATTCATAAGCTTGACAATACTTCAATCCTTGACTTTTTTTTTTTTTTTGGCCCCTTACTCAAAGTTGGAAGTAATCTTCCAAGTCTATCTACATCAATTTTTAATCAGGACACTTGGATTATTGATTCAAGTGCTATCAGCACATGACAAATAATCCATATTATTTATGGTCTATACAATACAATAATGTATATATATATATATATTGATGAGTGTCAGTATGATAAGAGTCTACGACGGTCTAATCAGCAGGTTAAATTAAACTCTTTATGAACCAAAGTAATCATCGCCAGCATTAGAATGTACGGTTTCATAGATGTCCACACTTAGCACTAAATTAAATTGCAGCCCAAAAAGTTGGCCCAACTCAAAATCCAGCCTACCAAACCATTGCTCCAGGGAACTGGGCAGGCTCAACTTTGACATGTAGGCCTAGGGCTTGTGGCCCAATATGAAGCCCATCCTTTACCAAAATAAAAGGGCAAGGGTTGTTGCCTGTTGGCGTTGTTTGATAAAATATCAGGGAAAAATATGTTATGGCACCTGTTTCTTGACCTTTCATGGCCTCGTTTTATGGAAATCCAAATCAGGGCCCCATAAAAAATTCTATGATGCTTAAGTGGTATCATATCTTTAATTATAATCCAACAGTTTGTTAAAATCAATATTAGCCATCAAAATTTTAAAGACGGGGTTGATCCACTTTCGTCCTACGATATCAAATAGTCTCAATTATTGTATGTTGGACAACCAACTAATGTTCACAGCTAGATCTGAATTATTAGAATAACAATCCGAATTATTGCATTATTTTGTACCAATGCACAGTTGAAATCTATATGATATCCTCCTATGGGGACAACCAAATGGTAGAAGACTTGGATCTAGTTGGTTGCATCTCCCATGCTGACAAATTAGTTCTTTTTTCCCCTCTTGTATATTGACTTCCAACTTCCAAGGCTCCCTGGTTGCAGAGATATGATGGCGGAGGCTGAGAGTAGTTGCAGTGACTCGAGATGGTCTCTCAAGGGCGCCACCGCGCTTGTCACCGGTGGCACTCTCGGAATAGGGTTTTTTTTCCTTCGTCCTTCACTTTCTTGCTCTTTCTTTTTCCTTCAAATTTCTTGTTCCAAAGCCCTTGTGATTGGACTTTGACCCATGTTGCTAAATCGCTTTCTTTGATTAATGTGTGTTACAGATATGCCATAGTAGAGGAACTAGCTGGAATGGGTGCTACTGTACACACCTGTGCACGTACCGAATCCAAACTCAACGATCGGTTGCGTGATTGGAATGCTAAGGGCTTTGACGTAAGGGGTTCGGTCTGCGATGTATCGGATAGAGCCCAACGTGAGCAGTTGATTGAGAAGGTCTCTTCTGGTTTCAATGGCAAGCTCAACATCCTTGTAAGTAGTTGGTCTCCAGAAAATGTAGTTATTAGGATTTGAATGAGGAAGACACATACATACAGCCTTAGGGTTGAAGTGCTTACAAGCATGCTATGTTATTTGAAGTTAGGATTGCAAAAACTGGTTGGGGCAGAGGTATGAAATTTTGTCTTGACTCTTGATTGGAGCTGAGAGATCAATAGATCATTTGGGCAATGTGTGCTTAATACAAGCATTTCTCCTTTCTCATTTGACCTTTTTACTCTCCCTGGGTGAAGGAAAAAGCACTGGGATACTGGAAATAATCTAGAATACTGTAAATGGTATGTCATCATAGCATTTATCACTGCATCCTTTCAATCTAGCAGGGGAGCTTTTCTTTAAATCTTTAAAGTGGATAATATAGTTGAGAATTTGAGATTAGTTTGCTTGATCCCACAGATATCTCATATGCTGTGTCTTTTGATGATATGGCTTGTATGGAGCTCAACAAAATTGCACTTGATCATTCCACTCTGTTTATTTGCATTTATGATCATTTGGATATCGCACAATCTCGCTTAGTTCCTCTCACTTTTAGACTTGAAATTGAGTACACTTAGACCCCATTTGTCTAGGCTTTAGAAAACTGCACATTCTCAAGTCCTCACATGTTTATGCCCCATGTGGAGAGAATCACTTCCAAAAGAGCTTGTCTTGTTCCTAGAACCTTTAGAAATTTATATGTTAGGATCAAGGATTTAGTCATTGCATCTGAAAATCAATTGGTTGTTGGTAAAGTCAAGCTAATTATACTTATGAGATTTAATGTCACACTCATTCACACTCATCATGGAACTTAACCCATCCTACACAACACATTCATCTCTAGGCCTTGACTCATCCCGAAGCTTATACTGGTGTCTAACCATTTTTGCTCTTATATATTCATCCCAAGATTATTTTTTTTATGGTCATTTTTCTCAGAAAGCCACATTGTTGCATACTTAACAATTCCTCCCCCAAGGGGCTTCTGTGATTCGAATCCATGACCTAGCACTGATAGCACTTGTTCATATCAAAGACTTGGTATTCTCATCTGAAAATCAATTGGTTGTCAATGAGGTTTAACCATCCTGCCTCACACACGTATTCCAAAGTCATTTTTCAACTGCCATTTTTTCCTATGAGCAGCATTGTTGCATACCTAACAAGTTACTATGCATGTTTTGTCTTCAGATAAACAATGTGGGAACAAACTTCAGTAAGCCAACGATTGGGTACACTGTTGCAGATTTCTCAACACTTATTGCTACTAATATTGAATCTGCTTACCATCTATCCCAACTTGCGCATCCTCTTTTAAAAGCATCTGGAGCAGGAAGCATTGTGTTTATTTCCTCTGTTGCAGGCGTGGTGAGTACAGGCACTGGGTCCATTTATGCAGCAACTAAAGGTAATTAAGTTACTAACATCCTATGTATAGTGATATTTCTGCATTAGGCAAGATGGGAATTTGGTAGGTGTGATGAATTTACAAAGGCCTTGTTCTTTTTTCACCACAATCAGCTGCAATGAATCAAATTACAAAGAGCTTGGCGTGTGAGTGGGCAAAAGACAACATCAGAAGCAACTGTGTTGCACCCTTCTGCATCAGAACGCCTCTCATTGAACATGTAATATTTTTTTTATCCTGCTCATAGTCTTTTCAACTACTTCATTTTTGTGGAACAGGGCATTTTCTATTCCCAGATGTATATTGAAAAATAAGCGGAAATCCATTCTAGAATTTTTCCCACCTGTCACTTTCACATGAAAATTGATACCATGCTGAAAATCAATGCTCCTATTCTCCTAGTATGTCTAAGAATAGGTTAGTTCTATACTCTTTATTAGTACAGAACCCAAGTGTACATGGTGCGTGATTCAATTATGTTCTAACAGGAGATTGTTGATCATTTAAGACTGGTAAAGATCAATAACATTGGAATATTAAGACGACCATGGAAATGTACTTAGGCTGATTCCTCTCTCTTATTCTTCCTCTAATATTCTTGAGCTGTGAGTTCAGTGTAGAAGTAGAGCAACCACAAGACCCTCCTTTGTAGGTTCTCCTGTACGCAGTCCATGAGATCATCACAGTCATAGATTCTCTCCTTGACAAAAAGGCCACTGCATATATGAATTACACCATCACTCTAAATCTAATAATCACCAGATTTCAATATTGAGACTATATATGCAACATGTTTTTTGGTGTCCTAAATTTATAATCTAAGTATAATCCTTTTCCTCCAACCAACAGTTTTCTCTTCCTCGCAGGTGCTGGCTAAGAAAAGCATGATGGAAGCCGTGGCCTCTCGAACCCCCTTGGGGCGCCCTGGAGAGCCGAAGGAGATCTCATCTCTGGTGACATTCCTTTGCATGCCTTGTGCTTCATATATCACAGGGCAGGTTATCTCAGTGGACGGTGGATTGACTGCAAATGGTTTCCCCCCAATATATGACTGAGTCAATCACTCAGCTGATTAAAGAACTGAAGCTGTTTCATCTACCTTGATGAATGCCTTATGTTTCTAATCTGATGAGCTGTTCTGTTAGATTACTGTTTGTGATTTTTCCTATATCAGATGATTGTTCTTGCTCTTTTTCCTTGTTTTAAGGCATCCCAAATTGAGTTCTTGGTTCAGTGTTAGACTTATTGTGTTTAATGAATCATTAACATGCGCCTTAGAAAGACAAAAATGACTTAAAAGCCATAAATCAAAATAAGTAACTCTTTTCTAAATTTAAGTACAACTTATTTTAAGTATAATTTAAAATAGTTTTCTTATGTTTGGTTTCATTATGGAAAATATGAAATAAAATCAATTATAATTAAAATTAGAAATTTATGTATTTTAAATTTATTTAATCCTTATATAATGGAGGAAAATAAGTAAAATAAGTAAAATAAGTTTGAAGCAATATATAAAAATAATTTATTGACTTTGAACCTATTTTTTATTTTCCTTTATTTTTTTCCTCTACTTTTCTTCTTTATTTTCTTTTCCTCACATTTTCCAAGAACCGACTAAATATTCAGATCTCTCTTATCTCTTATTTTTCTTTCACAGTTTAGTTATTTGGGCTCTGTTTGGTTTGAGAAAGTACCAAGGAAAGAAAAAAAAAATAAGGAAAATAGTTTTTTCATGTTTAATTTCACTATGAAAGAGAGAATTAAATATAATTAAAATTAATTAGAAATTTATATATTTTAAAATTATTTAGGTTATGTTTGGTTCTCATAAAATATTATGAAAAGAAAAAAAAAATGTTAAGAAAAATAATTTTTTTCATATTTGTTTTTCCTATGAAAAATAGGAAAAAAAGTTAAATATAATCAAAATTATTAAGAGATTTGTATATTTTAAAATTATTTAATCTTTATATAGAGAAGTTAAATAAATAAATAAAGTTTGAAGTAGTATATAAAAATAATTTATTTATTTTAAATCTTTTTTTTACTTTTACTTTTCCTCTCTATTTTCTTTTCCTTATATTTTTTCTCAAACTTTTCAGAAACTAAATATAGTCTTAATCTTTATATAACGGATAAAATAAATAAAATGAATTTGAAAAAGCATATAAAATAATTTATTGACTTTGTTTATATTTTTTTCTTTCCTTTTAATTTTGCTCTTTATTTTCTTTTGTTCACATTTTCCCTCAAAATTTTTAGAAACTAAATATAACCTTATGATTTGTTTGATGGTAATTTTATGAAACATTTCTAATAATTGAAAACAACTCTCTTAATAAAAATTTTAAAGCTTTAAAAATATTAAAAATTGTTGTTAAAATCACTACCAAACATATTTTTAATACCTTTAAGGATGCATATGCATGTTGATGAATGTTATATATATACTCTTCCTCATTAATATCTATAGAATGATAAAAAATTAACCAGTGGACAAGCCACAAAACAAGGTATGTTCATACCTAAATCAAATGTGTTAAAGAGGCAAAATATATTGTATGATATCATATGGGGTCAAATCAAATGTTTTAAAAAGCATAAAATATTGTATGATATCATGTGGGGTCAAATAAAATTTGCAATGGTAGGGTACTTTAATTCGCATTTTTTATAGAGCAATAAACGTCAAATAGTCTGTTTGATAAGAACTCAAGATCACATAACAAATTTACTTGTTTAATTTGTCTTTCGCCAACCATATGATGTTAAAAAGTTTTATCCTGTTTTGGTTGAGTCAAACATGGTGTAAGTTCACAACATCAATGGCAAAGAAGACACATTCTTCTCATCTCAAAATGGGACCCATTAGATTGGTCCATTTTGGATGTGTCAAGTCTAATTAGTGCTAGGGAAATTTTCAAAGTCTTAGATTTACTCTAAAATTGTTATCAAATGATTGTTGAAAATTACCATGGAATCAAGGCAATATATGAAAGAAAAAAATTATCAACCCTAATTGAAGCATGTAATTATTTCCTTGAGAATTGATCTCACCTTCTTTAAGAAAATTTCTCATGTAGCATGATCAACAACAACAATTGACCTCCAAGGTACAACAACCTTCTACCTAGGTGTTAGCCCAACTACAAACAAACAAGAAGAAATAACAAAAGATTATATTTTAATATGGTTTGACAATCAATATGATTTTTAGATCCACGAAACGCTCCAAACTCGAGAATCCACAAATAAAAATGAAGATGAAAAGTTATAATAATGAAGCTTCTTCTTATCTTCACAATTACAGTTACACACACACAATTCTCTCTCTATAACGAAACCTTAAATCATAAGAGGATAAGAAATACAATAGGACAAACTCATCATTTAATAAATAAATAAATAAAATTATCCATGTGAATAAAATTGATTCAGGTTTCACAATCCAATAATCTTGCACTTGAAGATTGGAGCAAAAGTAAACATCATTCTTTAATGATTAATGAATATGATACACTCAAACAACTTATTAAATTTCTTTGTTATCACTACCTTGGCCAACATATCAATTGAATTCTTACTACCTCGTATCTTCATAAGTGTTAATACCCTATCTTTCAATAAGGACTTGACGAAGTGATAATAAAGTGATATATCTTTAGTCCTTGAAGGAAATGTTGAATTCTTAGCTGGATATATTGTAGTTTGGTTATCACTAAGCAACTCATTCATTACCAGCTTGACTCCCAACTTTGCCAACAAACTCTACAATCAAATCATCTCTTTGCTAGTTTCTATTATTATTATGTACTCTACTTCAATTGTAATTAAAGCAACAACCTTTTGCAATTGAGAAATTCAACTAATGGTAGTGGTACTTAAAGTGAACACATACCCTATAGTACTCCTCCTACAATCTATCTCGCAAACAAAATTAGCATTCACATATCTCTACAATTTCAACTCACTCTTTTTGAAACATAAACACTTTTTTGTAGTATCCCTTAAGTACTTAAGTATCCACTTCTTTACTTCTCAATGTTGTTTACTTGAATTTGACATAAATCTACTCACAACTCCCACTACATAAGTAATGTTTGATCTCATAGAACTATAACATACATCAAACCTTCAATGGTTGAGGTGTGTAGAACCTTAGCCATGAAGTCTTTTTCCTCATCTGTTGGGGGGGTAATGCTCCTTAGACAACTTGAAGTGATTGACTAGAGGTGTTTTAACTATCTTAACATCACTTATGTTGAACCTTTGTAATATTTCACGAATATACTCAGCCTGAGATAACCTCAAGGTGTCCATCCTCATTCCAAGTATCTACTTTGGCATGCCCAAGCCCTTCATCTCAAACTCATAGGATAATTGTTTCTTCAATTTGTTGATTTTATCTAAATCTGCACTAGCTACCAACATGTCATTAGAATAAAGCAACAAAATGATATAGTTAGAACCAATCTTCCTAAAGTAACAACAATGGTCTACGTTGCAATTAGGATACTCATTCTTTTGGATGAAACTATCAAACCTTTTATACCATTATTTCGAGCTCATTTTAAACCACACAAGCTTTTTATCAATCTACACATTGGATTCTCTTTAGACTTCACTACAAAGCTCTTTATTTATTACAAATATATTTCCTCCTCCAAATTACTATAGAGGAAAACTATCTTTACATCTAACTACTCAAGATGTTTCAAAATAAACCGAATAGTAGTTAGTTTCACAATTGGAAAGAAGATGCTTGTGTAGTTAATTCCTTCTTTCTACTAAAATCATTTAACCACCAATCTAGCCTTATATCTCTTAGAGCCATCATGCTCTTGCTTAACTTGACACACTCACTTGTTATGAAGAGCTTTCTTATCTATTGGTAACTTAGCTAGCTTCCAAGTCTAGTTAGAAATAAGAGACTTCATTTCATCTTTCATTGCAAGCTCCTACTTGTTACTATCTTCCACTTAACATGCCTCATCATAACATTCAAGTTCATCGCCATCTGTTAGCAATAAATAATTCAAGTACTTCCTGTTTGGTACATGTGACTGGTTGGATCCCCTCAATATAGGGATTGGAACTAGATCATGTGGTATATCAACATCCTGTGTAATGTTTTCCTTAGCTTGATGATCCTGACTTGCCTTATTTGTAATATTACTTTGTGGGACATCATTTGACTTAAAGTAAATAGGTTTAGGCTATTGGGCAAACACATCAAGCCTAGGATATACAAAATTGGGTGCTCTAATACTAGTTGTTAAGCTAACCACACAAACACACACAAGCAAAAATAAAGAAATTCGAGATTTGAGTATAGTTTAGCAATCAATATGGTCCTATGTCCACAAAGCACATGAACATTCAAGAATCCACTAATCAAAATGAAAATAAAAAGTTAAATATTGAAGGTTCTCATTCTCCTCACAATTGTGGCTACACACATAATTTTTCCTCTCTCTAATGAAACCTTAAATCATAAGAGGATTTAAAATACAATAAGTCATTCAATAAATAAAAAAATTATTCAAGGTAATAAAACTAATTCATACTTCACAATCCAACCTATAATGGTGCATTCCAATCACGGATAAAAACATAACTATTCAAAAAATGTTTCTTCGAAAAGACACCATTGTATTTTTTAATCAATATTTAATTACTATAATAATTTAGTTTAAAGTTATGAGCTTCTTGAACGTGATGGAACAATATTTTAAGGTTTTGAAGTAACAATTTTTTATCTTTAAGACAACACCATATCGATCCCTTCTAAGTGCAAAGGAATATTATATAATAATGCATAAGTATCTTTGAAAAAAAATATAAACAATGATATATTTTTTAATTTGATAATAATGATTTTTTGCTTGAAACTACCTACACAACATTAAAATTTGACATCCATAAAAACTGTTTATGAAAATAATGAAAATTTGGCATCCACATACACAATCTAATTAGCTTTATATACACAAATTACATGATCAAATTACAAATAAATTATTTAATATTTAAGTTTGAACTTTTCTTAGTTATTTCAATTATTTAAGTTTTTTACAGCTTCCTATTTGTTTAAATTATTTTTAGGAAACAATCCATATAATATTTTATATCAATTAATATTCTTGTTGATTAATATATTATTCAAATAAAATTTGGAAAAAAAATATTTAAAATATGTTATTTCATGAATATAAATTTAAATTTATAAAATAAACCATTTTCAAACTTCAACTATTTTTTCACCAAACTGTTAATTAAATTTATTATTTTTAGGAAACAATTCATGTAATTTTTAAATCAATTAATATTTTATTGATTTATATACCATTCATAAAAATTGAAAAAACAATACTTAAAATATGTCATAAATTTACAAAAAAAATAAAAACATTCTCAAACTTCAACTATTTTTGCAAACAAACAGTTAAATTAATTTTAGTGCTTAAATCTAAAATGATACAATATGATCAAATATTCTCAATTATCATATGTTGGACAGCCAATGCTGACCATTGAATTTCAATTATTAGAATTCATTGAATTTCATAGTATAATAATTCAGAAAATGAAAGTATTATAATCTCCTTGGGACCCAGACTCATTAGATATATGAATTGGATGGAGCAAGTCAACCCAATTTGTGAAATGAGACAAAATCAAATGGGGTCTTTTCAATTATTTGATGGGGTCATTGCCTGCTTAGGAGACGGTAGAGCAGCCACCTTTGATGTGATCCATGGCATCATGGAAAATTTTTCATCGGATATAACATAAGATAATATTCTATTATCATCACACATCTTATGTCATGTCAGATTGATAATATAAAAAATTTATTTACTAATAATATAATTTTTAAATAATATTAAATATCCGAGAGATTTAATGTTTTTAAAAAATAATAAATATTAAAATTTTATTTTATTTTATTTTTTTATTCTTTAAGAAATTAAACATAAGCCTAGTATAATATTTCCTATTCCATGTGGTGCCAACCATATCGAAGCTTTATGGTAGAAGATTTATATACCGTTGCCAACCAGATTGTAGCTTTATGGTAGAAAATCTATATACGGTTGCCAACCAAATCGTAACCTTATGGCAGAAAATTCCTATATGGTTGCCAACCAAATCGTTTCTCCCATGCTAACAAAATAGTTCATCTTTCCCCTCTTGTATATTGAGTTTCAAAGCACCCTGGTTGCAGAGACATAATGCCGGCGGCTGAGAGCAGTTGCAGTGACTTGAGATGGTCTCTCAAGGGCGCAACCGCTCTTGTCACCGGTGGCACTCTTGGAATAGGGTTTTTCTCCTTCATCTTTCACTTCCTTGCTCTTTCTTTTTTCTTTTAAACGTCTTGTTCCAAGCCCTTAGATTGGACTCCAGCCCATGTTGCTAAATCACTTTATTTGACTTATGTGTTACAGATATGCCATAGTAGAGGAGCTAGCTGGAATGGGTGCTACTGTACACACCTGTTCACGTACCGAATCTAAGCTCAACAATCTGTTGCGTGATTGGAATGCCAAGGGCTTTGACGTAAGGAGTTCGGTCTGTGATGTTTCGGATAGAGCCCAACGAGAGCAGTTGATTGAGAAGGTCTCTTCCGGTTTCAATGGCAAGCTCAACATCCTTGTAAGTAGTTGGTCTCCAGAAAATATGGTTACTGGGTTTTGAATGAGGAAGAAGATATAGTCACTATGCATGTTTTGGCTTCAGATAAACAATGTGGGGACAAACTTCAGTAAGCCAACGATTGAGTACACTGCTGCAGATTTTTCAGCACTCACGGCTACTAATATTGAGTCTGGTTACCATCTATGCCAACTTGCATTTCCTCTTTTGAAAGCATCTGGAGCAGGAAGCATTGTGTTCATCTCCTCTGTTGCAGGCGTGGTGAGTACAGGTACTGGGTCCATTTATGCAGCAACTAAAGGTAAATAATAAGTAACTACCATTCTATGTATAGTGATATTTAATCTTGATCAGTTGAGATGGAAATTTGGTGGGTGTGATGAAGTTAATTAAAATTCTTTGTTCTTCTTGTTGCCATACTCAGCTGCAATGAATCAAATTACAAAGAGCCTGGCTTGTGAGTGGGCAAAAGACAATATCAGGAGCAACTGTGTTGCGCCCTTCTGCACCAGAACGCCTCTCATTGAGCAGGTAGTAGTCTTTTATCCTGCTCATAGTCTTTTCAACTACTACATATTTATGGAACAGGGCATTTTCTCTTCCCGGGTGTATACTGAAAAATAAGTGGAAAATCATTCTAGAATTTTCCCACCTGTCATTTTGGCATGAAAATTGATTCCTTGTTGAAAACCACTGCTCCTACACTCTTTATTAGTATAGAAACGAAGTATACATGGTGCTTGGTAGTATTATGTTAGAACAGGGGATTCATTGATCACATAAGACTGGCAAAGACCAATAACATTGGAACATAAAGATGACCATGGAAGCGTACTTAGGCTGATTCTTGAGCCGGGAGTTCAGTGTAGAACAACCATAAGACCCTCCTTTGTGGGCTCTGATGAGATTCATAGATTCTCCCCTGGACGAAAGGGGAACTGCATACATGAATCACACCACCACTCTGAATCAAATGATCACCAGATTTCAATATTAAGACTATGTAACATGTTTTTGGGTGTCTTTCACAGATGCTGGCTAAGAAAAGCATGATGGAAGCGGTGGTCTCTCGAACCCCTTTGGGGCGCCCTGGAGAACCGCAGGAGATCTCGTCTCTGGCGACATTCCTTTGCATGCCTTGTGCTTCATATATCACAGGGCAGGTTATTTCAGTGGACGGTGGGTTGACTGCAAATGCTTTTTCTCCCCCGATATATGACTGAGAAAATCACTCATTGAAGAGCCTAAAATCTGTTTCTAATCTTCGTATTATCTGTCTGATGTGTATTGTTGTTGAGTAACTGGTTGTGAATATTAGATTGACTATACGCACAGTTTATATAGGAGATTACAAGAGAAGAAATAAGAAACAAGAGACATAATAGGAAACTAACTTATTCCTAAATCATAAAACTATCTATTTACAGAAATAGGAAACTAACATAATAGGAAAATAATTCTCCTATTCTATTTACAACTCAATTACAACCTATTTATAGCTCGACAATTATGATAGGCTCTTATGCCACAAGTACTTGTGCTATTTCTTAGCCATCCTCAACTCCTTTACAATTTACTTTAAGTTACATTAGTTCATATGTGTGTGTATGTCTATTCTTCAGTTGCAAGGCTTGTGCTATTTCTCAAACATCCTTGACTATTTTTCTGAATTGGTTCGGTTCCACTAATGTGTGTGTGTGTGCGTGTCACCATAAACAAACAAACATATTTCTAGCAATACGACAGAGGCATTTACTTTGCTCTCTGTGATCATTTCAATTTCCAAAAAGTAGTAACATAAGGAACGGTCAAAACTTAAGCTCAATACCTTCCTCGATGGTTTTTACTCCAAGAAGGACTTCTGCAAGACCCTCAGATTCCAACAACTGAGAAAATGAAGCAAACCGACGAACATCCTGCAATTAATGAATTACAGAACCAAGTCCAAGGAAAGAAAGCATCTATAGATAAATTGTGAAGCTTGCTATCACCTGAACTTCAAGCACCAAACATTTGTTGAAGAGAATCAAAGCTCCTGATCCAATTCTGCAGCCAAAATGATGAGAGAGTCAGAAAAATAGAAAGAAACTCCAACAAATGCTGCATTTGGAAAAAATTAAGAATTTGAAACAGAAGGTTCAAATTTGGCACCCTTTGGACAGGATTGACTAGCAAAATCAGCCCACCAGGAGAATAATTCAAAATATTCTCAAGCCCACAGCAGAACTGGTTGGTCCTCGACAGCAAGCATGATGTCACATGATCAAGTCCAAGTTGACTGTTATGGTATAGTCAAGCCCATACCAAATTACCCCATATTATGTCTTTTGAGCAATCAATTTTCCTAAAAGCTTAAATTGTTTTAAGTAGTAGCCCTAACAATAGGCCAACAACAATGTATATCAAGCACATTTAGGGTAGTCTTTTTTGGGTTTGCACATTTAGGGTGGTCCTTTTTGGGCTTGCACATTTGGGGTTACAGGCAGACTTAATAAATTAAGGGAAATTAACATATGGTGAGATTTGAACTCATCTCCTCCCACTAAACTAAGGCTTTGATACCAAATTGAACAACCTATTTTCCTAGAAGTTTAAATTGTTAGGTAGTAGGTCCACACTGTACATCAAGCACATTTAGGTTAGCTCTAATGCTATTCAAAGGAAACAGGAAGCTAACAAAACTACAAGGTTTACTTTTTTTAATTCATTTTTATAGGTGACTAGATTATATTTACTATATTCAAAAATAGCAGAGGTGTTGAAGAATAAAGTTATAATTATGAGAGGAGGTTGGGTCTCTTGTACTGATGCTTTTAAAGGCATTCCACTCAATGTTATTTAGCTCAGTTGGCATTTGGTTTGTAAATCAAAAAGGTTGGACAACAATGCAGGAGATTAGTCCGGAATTGAGGAGATATCACCTATGTATATCCTAAAATGGACTAAACCTTTGATCAATGTCTTGTATTTCATGGGGACGACCCCCTCATCCTTCTCATGTACTTTTTATTACAATTAATACATTTCTTCCTTCATAGGGGTGCTTATAAATTATAGTTCTCTTGACTATAACTACGTCTGTACTCTGTAAAAGAGTACAATCCCAAAATGAATAGCTTCAATTGGTTTTGATGAATTAGTTTAATGAACCTGCAATTTTGAAAGTTTAAAGTGACTCAAAATGGTAAGTCAAAATTGCAATTTCGAATGATTATTTGGATTATTGTCAGTGTTAGCTAGTTTTCAGTTGCTAAATATATTCTCCGGCGAAAAAGGAAAAACAATAATAAGATTTTATAACCAAAATCTTCTCCATTTTATTACTTGGAGAAAAGAATATTAAGGGGAAAAAAACACAGATCAGAAACAGGATTAATAAATTACAGAATGAAAAATGGAGGCTTCAGATGAGGCCATTGCTAAGCTCAAAAGAAATTTGGAAGAGCGCTGGATCAACACTTGGGAAGATCAGAAGGTGGAGGAGGCAACTTCTGATTTGGTAGTTTTCCATCCATTACTATCCACGCCATCTTCAAACCCCAGCTTGTGTGGACTTCCAAGTGGCAGTGCATGAACCACACACCTGTTGACATGTCACCAACAATTAGACTTTATCGCACATCTCAGCAAAGTTATCAATCATCTGAGTCAGAATTTCAATTTGCGAGCAATACGTCTGTGTGATCATTTGCAAATCTAATTTTCCAAGTATGAAAAAGCTCCATTTAGTTATGAACAGTGTTTTACTGATTAATTTAAAACTAAATTAAGATGGGAAAAGGCCTTTAATTTAGCTATTACAATCATGGAAACGATTAGGAATGTTGAATTCTAGTGTAGTGAACAGTGCTGTGGTAAGTAGTACTCACCTGGATTGTCAGCAAGAAAGCGGATAGCTACCCATCCGCCGGAAGGCACACCCACGGTGTTCCTCTCGACAGGGTCTACAAGATTGAATTTGGGAGGATCCTTCTTTGAATCGAAGTTCCCAAAACCTTGACCAACCACAAAAAAGTTGAACCCATGAAGGTGCAAGGGGTGACTTTCAATTCCAAGAATACTAGTATCTTGTAACACCAACTCCACGCTTGTGTTATACGGAAGTACCACTACCTTAGTTCCATTGCTCACCATGGTGTTGTTGGGTGGTGTCCCTGTATAGTTGAAAGGAAAGATTGGCGTGGTCGGGAAATCTGTGGTGTAGACGCCTTTGGATTGTTGGAAAAAGTGGGCTTGGAGGATGGCTGTGGTGGGAAGAACGAAGGAGACATTGTTAACGGAAGCTGAAAACATGGTGCTATTAGTGGGCCCTTGACAGGTCTGGTTCTGCGGGCAAGGGTTTGTACCCAGCCCAACCGTGAAGAAAAAGCGTTGATCAACTTTTTGGGGTACATTAGCGGGGAACTGAGTGTTTGCTAAACTTCGGAGTTTGCCAGTGAAGTTGGCCGCGAAGGAAGTGTCATTTAGAGGAGGGAGTGTTGGTTTGATGAGTGGAAGGTTTTTAAATGAGGCAGAGGGAGAGGATTTGGGTGGTGGTTCATAGTGGAGGATTCCGGTGACAGTGGAATTGTCAAAGGTTCCACGGCCAGTGGCATAAGGGCGAGCATCCATGAGGAAGGTGGCATTAGGGAAGTGGAGTTTGGCTTTGAGGAGGAGGTTGGTGGTTTGGCCTGGAGTGATCAAAATTGTATCAGTTGTAAAGGGTTTGACATAAATGGCATCCACATCAACCACTGTAAGGGTGTGGTTGGCAATGCTGAAGAAGAGCTCATCATTGAGTGCAGCATTGATCAATCTCAGGAGGTATGTCTTTCCAGGTTTCACCTTTAGCTTGAAAGTATCTGGGCAATGTGCAATACAAAATCAATGTTAAATACTTGCGTATGCATAGAATGCTGCTTAGTAAAGATATATACATGGATGATGGTGGTTAAGAGCGAAGTACCTTGAGCTGAGCAGTTGTACAAGGGGCCAGGGAGACCGTTGATGGTATAGGCATCAGAGACATTTGGGCCACCTCCATTCTGCAGGGCCTGGGTAATGACTGCCTCCGGATCCGCATTCCACCATTCTCCTATAAAATATTATACAATGGATAATGAATTTTCTTAGATCATAAAATGAAAATGATTGGAAGTCTTGCTAGTAGACAGTAATAAATGGATGAGTACCAAATATGACGGGAACTTCCTTGAAGGGTTTGACAAACGGGTAAGGGACATTTTTCTTTGGAAGGATGATGATGGGTCCATAGAGAGTGGATCTTAGCCATGAAATGTGAGCATGCCAAAACAGGGTTCCTCTTTGGCCAGTGATGGTGAAATTGTATACATAGGTCTGGCCTGTTTGAATTGGGCATTGAGTCACATACGCAGGCCCGTCTGCCCAACCACTCCTAAGCTGCCGAACTCCATGCCTGCAGCTTGCACAATTAGTAAGGGCAGAGAAGATGACAATGACGAGAAAACTAATAGGCCTTCTTACCAATGGATGGTGACATTGTTCTGGACATGGTTAACCACCCTAACCACCACTCGATCTCCTTCCCTAGCAATGATGTGAGGTCCTGGAAACTGCCCATTCACACTCACAATGCTCTTCGTGTGGCACAATCTTGTCACATTCTGCAGCTTGATCTAGAAAGATTCCAACAAAAAGTTAAACAAAACTTTAAGCAATATGAATCCATCTACTCAATTATATGCAGATAGCCATATGAAAAAAAACATACATTGAACTTGTAATGCCTAGTGATGCCAGCACTACTGGCAAGCTTAGGAAAGAGCCACAGAGTGTTCAAAACTATGAACATGACTCTGAAAATTTCTGTTGATGAAAGAAGAGAAGCACCCATTTCTCCTGAAAATCTTCTCTATTTGATTGAGTTGAGCAACAATGTACCAGACAACCCTCAAGTGCTCCTTGATGAGACTCATGGAAGGTTGTGGCATGGTTTATATAGAGGCAGTAGGACCTGTTTGGTTGATTAGGTGATGAAATTATGTAGAGGAAACAACCAATTGAAAGGAAAACAGAGAGAACCAAACATCTACAACGACTATCTTGATCCAACCAGACGTTGGTCAAGTTTTGTTTTAGAGTGTTTTCAAAGACAATATATTTCTCAATTTTATTTGACCTGCTTCCTATTCCCGTTTACCCTTTCTCATGTGGTATACACCATATGTTTCTGAATTTCAACGTGCCTTCTATTGATAAATAGTGGCAATGCATGGAAGTGGTTGGCTCACCGACAATAATTTACTACATAAAGATTTCTCTCATTGTGGGGGGCTGTTGAAGGCTTGAAGCCATGCTTTCAAGTCATGGTATAAAATGCTGAAATTATGGTGAAAGAATTTCATTCCACTGGACCTGCAATTGTTTCCACCATAAGATGTCCGTATCACCACCTTAGCTTATCAGGACGCAATATTGATGTGACGATCTAGTGGACATTCTCAATCCTTTGGTCTCGAGTGTAACACATCCGATAGGAACCTACCCTTTGTTGCTGTCTTGGGGTTGATCACTCTCATTGAATAACTAAAACAAAATTTGCATCAAAGAGGATTAGAAAAGTGGATTGCAAGATTAAGTATATGAATTGACAGGGATGCTGATATTCCAGTTCTAGGGGTGTGATTCCAAGTAGTGAAGTGACTAATTCACACCTCTAACATAATAATGTCCCATTAAATTTATGTTTCAAAAATTATGAATTATTGTCAAATTCAACATCTTAAAAGCATTAGTTATTATTCTAAAAAATATTAATAATCACATTTATTGTGGCGATTTTTGACAAGGTTGCACAACAAACCTGAGTATAAAAGAGGTGGATTCGGAGCATTCAACCCTTCACGTCCAAGTCTTTTTCTTAGATGAAGTTCCTCCTTTTATGGAAAAAGGGGTTTTATATTGCTTTGCGGCATTAGTAGCCATGCATAGGTTTGGTGGTTTCAAATGTAGTATAGTTGTAGAGATAAGATGTTGCTCTTATAGGGCCATCATAGAGGTATGGTGTTGTAGGTGATTTGATAATTTTTCCACTAAATATCCTTAGTTATAAGAGTCATCCCCCATGTTCCTATGAATATATGGGTAGGAAAGCTTATGCTTTAGGAAAACTATTGTATCGTGCATCTACATCTAATTAAGGCCTTCCTACTTGCAATGTCATAACACCCGTAGGCATTCATTTCCCATGAGACATATAAGAGGCATGAATGATTGGATTAAGAAATTCTTAACTTGAGCCCATTCGAACCTTTAGTCAATGAATGCTCTTGAGGGTCCTCTGCTTTAAGAGGCAAACAAGATGAGAAGGATAGGGGATAGGGTTAGGGAATTTTAAACTTGAGCCTACATGAACCCTTATAGGATGATTGTCTTTGAGGATTCATTGTCTTAGAATGTGAATGAAGTGAGAATGGTGGGGTTAGAGATTTCTCAACTTGAACCTACATGGACCCTTAGGCAATGATAACCCTTGAGAATCCCTTCCTTAAAAGGCAAAGGAAGAAAGAAGGGTAAGGTTCGCCATTTCTTGACTTGAACTAACCCGACTTTAATAATGTCCAAGATTTCTGATCTTTTTATTAATGCTAAAAATAATTTTTTGAAATAATCATAACACAAATACCAATATGACATTTACTCTATTAATACTTAATATTTAACAAAAATAAAATAATAAAAACAAAATTTAATACTATTAAATTATATTTAGAATAAAGTTAAATTAAGTTAAAAAAAAAAAAAAAAAAAAAAAAAACCCACCACCTAAATCATATGCAAAACAACACCACTTAAATCATAGGTTGAAGACCATAAGAATAATGATACTAGCAAATAGTTGGGTTGAGAATGCCCTTCCTAGCTAACATGATGTTGCAATGATAAGCTCATCAAGATATGTTCTTAAATAATTCTAAACTCTATTATTGTAAAATTCCTTACCAAGAGGTTGTAAATAAATATCTTCTCATAAAATTAAGGAAAAAGATTTAATTAAGATGGTGGTTTTTTTTTTTTTTTTACTTAATTCTAAATAGAATTTTAATGTTTAATAGTGTTAAGTATTAATAGGTTATTTGGTTTTTATTATTATAATTTTATAAAATATTAAAAAGTAAAATAAAATTAATATGATACTTTTTCTATTTAAAAAAAATTAAATGTTTTGATTTTTATTATTCAATAAAAAACTTATAATAAACCGTGAAAAAGTAAAAAAACAAACAATTTAAAGTATCAAAACAAATTATTTTCGATAAAAAGTTAAAAAAGTAATTATCCTCTGTGTCTTCGTCCCCTCACCTTTGGAGGTATGATCATTACCCCGAAAAATATCAGAATTTTGCGTTACAAATCAAAGTGTCCTACTGTTAATCAAAGTCATTTTCTTATAGAATCAAACAAAGGGCTATGATCCGCTTTTGCAGATATTTTCCTTTTAGTATGGTCCAGAAAAAAATTCTCCACTGTGTCCACCATCAATTGAATTTGACGAAATACATGTCAAGTTTTGCTTCCAAATGGAAGTAGAAAAACATATATATTATACCAATTCTGGTATGGGTTTTGACTAAATCAGCGGAAGCATCTTATGAAATTTTTGTGGGCTAGTTTGCAGTACATTACATGTAAGTGGCAGATTTGGGAAGGAAGGCGATGAGTGATCTCCTTGGTCATCTGAAGTATTAACAGTAGCCAACATTTTATTACCAAAAACTTCTCCATTTCATAAGTTGGAGAAAAGAACAGTCAGAGGAGAAAACAATAAAAACAGAATAAATAAATTACAAGAGGGAAAAATGGAGACATCATTTGAGGCCAGGTTGGGAACAAAAGAATGTTGGAAGTGGAGGTCAACACTTGGGAAGGTCAGAGGGTGGAGGAGGCAGCTTCTGATTAGGCAGTTTGCCATCCTTTACTATCCAAGCCATCTTCAAACCCCAGCTTGTGTGGACTTCCAGGTGGCAATGCATGAGCCATGCACCTGGATTGTCAGCGAGGAAGCGAATAGCCACCCATCCTCCAGAAGGCACACCCACCGTGTTTCTTTCAACAGGGTCTACGAGATTGAATTTGGGAGGATCCTTCTTAGCGTCGAAGTTCCCAAAACCTTGACCAACCACAAAGAAGTTGAACCCATGAAGGTGCAAGGGGTGGCTTTCAATTCCCAGAATGCTTGTATCTTGTAGCACCAACTCCACACTCGTGTTAAATGGAAGCACTACCACCTTAGTTCCGTTGCTCACCATGGTGTTGTTGGGTGGTGTCCCTGTATAATTGAAAGGAAAGATTGGAGTGGCTGGAAAATCTGTGGTGTAGACGCCATTGGATTGCTGAAAAAAGTGTGCTTGAAGAAGGGCTGTGGTGGGTAGAACAAAAGAAACATTGTTAACCGAAGCTGAAAACTTGGTACTATTATTGGGTCCTTGACAAGTCTGGTTCTGGGGGCAAGGGTTTGTCCCCAGCCCCACCGTGAAGAAAAATCGCTTATCAACATTTTGAGGTACATTAGCAGGGAACTGAGTGTTTGCTAAACTGCGGAGTTTGCGGGTGAAGTTGGCTGCAAAGGAAGTGTCATTTAGAGGAGGGAGTGTTGGTTTGAAGAGTGGAAGATTTTCAAATGAGGGGGCAGAGGGAGAGGATTTTGGTGGTGGTTCATAGTGTAGGAGACCGGCGACAGTGGAATTGTCAAAGGTTCCACGGCCAGTGGCATAAGGGCGAGCAGCCATGAGGAAGGTGGCATTAGGGAAGTGGGGTTTGGCCTTGAGGAGGAGGTTGGTGGTTTGGCCAGGAGTGATCAAGATTGTATCGGTTTTAAAGGGTTTAACGTAAATGGCATCCACATCAACCACTGTAAGTGTGTGGTTGGCAATGCTGAAGAAGAGCTCATCATTGAGTGCAGCATTGATCAATCTCAGGAGGTATGTCTTTCCAGGTTTCACCTTTAGCTTGAAAGTATCTGGGCAATGTGCAATACAAAATCAATGTTAAATACTTGCGTATGCATAGAATGCTGCTTAGTAAAGATATATACATGGATGATGGTGGTTAAGAGCGAAGTACCTTGAGCTGAGCAGTTGTACAAGGGGCCAGGGTGGCCGTTGATGGTATAGGCATCAGAGACATTTGGGCCACCTCCATTCTGTAGGGCCTGGGTAATGACTGTCTCCGGATCCGTATTCCACCATTCTCCTACAAAATAATACATTCGAAATGAACTTACAGAGTCACACAGATAATGAAATGAAAATAAGAAGGATCTGCCAGTAGTCAGTGATATATCAATGAGTACCGAATATGATCGGAACTTCCTTGTAAGGTTTGGCAAATGGGTAAGGCACATTTTTCTTTGGAAGGATGATGATAGGGCCATAAAGAGTGGATCTTAGCCATGAAATATGAGCATGCCAGAACAGGGTTCCCCTTTGGCCAGTGATGGTGAAATTGTATACATAGGTCTGGCCTGTTTGAATTGGGCATTGAGTCACATACGCAGGCCCGTCTGCCCACCCACTTCTAAGCTGCCGAACTCCATGCCTGCAGTTTGCAGAGTCAGTAAAGGCAGAGAAGATGATAATGATGAGAAAACTAATTAACAGGCCTTCGTACCAATGAATGGTGACGTTGTTCTGAACATGATTAACCACCTTAACAACCACACGATCCCCTTCCCTAGCAATGATGGGAGGCCCTGGAAACTGCCCATTCACACTTACGATGCTCTTCGTGTGGCACAGCCTTGTCACATTCTGCAACTTGATCTACAAAATATTCAAAAGAAGGTTGAAGAAAATTAAAACCAATCAATATTCCAATCACTCAACAATAAGTCTATGACCTAATAAAAGAAAATTATGTACATTGAACTTGTAATGCCTAGTGTTGCCAGCACCATTGGCAAGCTCGGGAAGGAACCACACAGAGTTCAAAACTAGGAATAGGACTTTGAAAATTGTTGTTGATGGAATAAGAGAAGCACCCATATTTCTTTTGAGCGCAATGTGGAACTCTCTAGTTGCTCCTTGATGAGATTCATGGAGGGCTGTGGCATTGCTTATATAGAGATTGTAAAGGCGTGTTTGGTTGATTAGGTGATGAAATTATCTACATGAAATAATAAAATGACAAAGAAACAATGAACCAAACACGTACAATGACAGTGTTGATCCGACCAGGTGTTGGTCAAGTTTAGTTTTAGAGTGTTTTCGAAGGCAACATATATATTTCTGTAAGATTACATTTGACCTTCTCCCTCTTCCCGTTAACCTTCCTTCTATGGTATATAACTCCTGTTTGAATTTGTAATAACTTTGATTCACCTCTTTTTATCTTCATCAATTTATCTGTCCCTCCAACATGCATGGATTTAGGGACTTAATTGGCTTCTCCAAAGGCCAATTATCAACAGAATATTTCCTTGATATGCAAGTTTTAGTGGTTGAGTGCTTTGAAGTGTGTCTGTCACTGGTAAAACAGACAAAGAAGCTTGAGATTTGTTTTCAGTGTTGTTGAAGTAAAGTCTGGTCAAACATTCTTTCTGTCCTGGTGAAACTCTGTGCAAGTGGGTAATGTTGATGGCCTGTCAATTCTCATTCTATTAGCATAATTTTGGTCTTATCATCTTATAATTTTGCAGTTCCATGCATGCATGTGGCTTAAATGTATTCCTTCATGGAGAAGATAAAGAGAATGAAAATGGGAATTTTCTTGGGTGCTACTTTGTTGAAGGTGAGAATAATGGAAGGCAATAATCTCTTTGAAAATTGTTGTATGACTTCTCAATCCCATGTATTTGTGTCCATTGTTTTTCAAAATAGTTTTCAATTTTTTAGAATAAAAAACACATTAAGCCACAAAAAAATATTTTTTATTTTCTATTTTTAAGAATAAAAAAATAAGTGTTTTCATATAAAAAAATTTACTTGTTTTTTATTATTTTATGAGAGCTATTTTAAAAAAATAATTATACAAACATATAAAATAATTAAAAATAAAACACTAAATATAAAAAATATTTTTAAAATATATTTAAAAATTGGTTAAAAGCATTTTAGGTTTTGAAATAAACATTTATTTTACAAAAATTGAAGAACAATTTTCTAAAATTATTCTCAAAATTATTTTTTAGAATTATTTTCGAAAATAATTATCCAACATGTCCTTAAAAATTATGTTCGGTACTGTTTTCAGAAGTAGTTACGATAAAGTTATATAAATGAGGAATTAAATTCAGTTTTGAAACTCAAAACAGTTTTCTAAACACTTATATACGATATAAAATTCCCAAATTAAATTATTGTATACATTTCAATTATTTATCAGGACTATAAAAAAAATACTTAAAAACACCTTAATTTTTTTTTTTTTTAAATACACATATTTTTAGTACAAGTTTTCAAAAACCATTTTTTTAGTCAAAATTTTATTAAATATATTTTCTAAATTTTTAAAAACTATAACATATTTTTCAAAAAATTATTTTTTTCTTAAAAATTTATTTAACATGTTTTATAAGTAAAAACTTTTAAAAATTATTTTTTGTCAACACTTCATTAATCATGTTTTCCAAGTAAAAAATAAATAAAAGAAAGTATTTTTCCACTTTTTTATTTTAGAAAACAAAAAACTATTTTGGAGATTAACCATTTCCAAACAGGCTCGTACCTTTCCACTATGGAAATATCTCCACTACGACAATATAAATGACCAAAAAAATTATAAGCAAGGAATAGTTGAAACGAGGCCCTTGTTGGCTCGTGGCTATACCGCTTGGCATAGCATGGCATAAAATGTCAATATTTAAAATTTTCCTTTGATAAATTGTTAAATTTAATGGAATCTAATGACTCCAAGACTATGACATAAATTCCCTTTTTAGTACCTATTACTACTAGTAAATTATTAAATTATATAGAATTCATGACATGAAAAACTAAAATAGTGTTTGTTTTGTAGCTAAATAAAAAAAAATCAAAATATTTAATTATTTTTATTCAGTTAAAAATAATATATTGATATAAATTAATATGATTAAAATAAATTTGTTATTAATAGATTTAATATAGTTATGCTGATTAATATCAACAGATTACTTTTAATTGAATAAAAAATATTAAATATTTTAGAATTTTTTATTTAGCTAAAAAAATAAACGTCACCTAATACTACGAGTGAGGGAGCTTGTGGTTAAGTGTAAATATAAGGAATAAGGAAATATGAATATTTCAAGAGAGTCAAATTGAAAAAAAAAAAAAAAAAAATCTAAACTCAAAATTCATCACTTTATTAATATTTATATTGTTTTTTGGATCTTTTTCCACACAAATTTTTTCATTAATGTTTTACTTGAAAGAAAAGTAAAATTAAATATGTTTGAAATTTGAAATTAAATATTGAAATTTAAATCATGTATATATGAGAGGTATTTAGATTATTTTATAATACTAATTTTCCTTTGATTAAAAAAAATACAATTTATATCCAAAAGTAATACTTATAAAACAAAATTTAAAAAAATCTTACCTATGCTTATAAGCTTATCACTTATGTATATTTAAGACATAATTCATTTTTTTTTCTTTTTTTTATCTCAATATTTTTTCTAATTTTCTTCAAATATCATAGTCTTTTTAATTTTAATATATTCTTAGAAAGTTTTTTTTTGTAAAATGGTAATAAGAAATTCTTTAAATTTTATCTCATGTTATATCCAATTGACTAAACATGATTTGTTAGTATATATTCTAATTTCAACAAATTCTTTGTTATTTATAAGACATATATATATTTTAAGATATCATATCTAGATCTAGTTGATTGAATATATATATTTTAAAATATTATATTTCATTGGATGCTATATTCAATAAGCATTATATCCCAACATATTTATATGTATACTTATACTTAATTTGTAAAATGAATAAAAACTAGTTTACTAATATTTAGAAATCGATCAATAATTTAAATTTTAGTAAATATTTATTTGTTTATTAATAATAACCATGACTAAAATATTTAAATATATAAATAAATATTTTATATTATAGTATTCAATATACAAAAAAATTATATATTAAGTAATGCATATATTAGTATTATTTTATAAATATTTTTTAGTTTTTATTTTTTAACTAAAAATTTAATTTTTTAATCAAATTTTTTTTTCAAAACATGTAACATAAAAAAATTTTATAAAAAATTTAAAAATTAAAAGAAATTTACGATATATATATATATATATATATATATATATATATTCAATTTTAAATTAAATGTATGAAGGATATAAAAAAAGAGGTAAATAATATATTTCAGCATTTATCAGTTATCATATCCATCACCAAAAACCAAATATTAACCATTTTCTTATCCTATTTTGACCTAGCCCACGCTGCCACGTCACATCTTAGGAAGGCGAAGTAATAGGCCCTATAAATATGGAGGTATATCAGGTAGTAAATGTAAATCAAATAATTAATATCCATTTCCAGAACGGCGTCGTTTTTAGGCGTGCCAAAAACGACCAATTCCTTTTATGTGATTAGGATATCCAAATCAGCAAAAAAACGATACACATTATAACAGGTATATCTTTTCATGGCGGAGGGAAATGCCGGTTTCAGCAGCTCCGGATGGTCTCTCAGAGGCACGACCGCTCTCGTCACCGGTGGCACTCGTGGAATCGGGTATCTCTGTCTCTTGCATTCACTTTTTCTTTCACTTTCTTTAGTTTTCTTTTCCAGGATTCTGGCTCACTTTGAACTTTTTCTATATACTTTTTTTTGGTTAAACTGGAACCCATATCGCTATATGACGCTGTTTTCTCTCTAATCCGTTGTAGATATGCGGTAGTAGAAGAGCTGGCTGGACTGGGTGCCACCGTACACACCTGTTCACGTAACGAAGCAGAGCTCGATAAATGCTTGCGCGAGTGGCATGCTAAGGGTTTTGCAGTGACTGGTTCGGTTTGTGATGGGTCGGATCGAGCCCAGCGTGAGCAGTTGATGGAGAAGGTCTCTTCCATTTTCAATGGGAAGCTTAATATCCTGGTGAGTTTACATCGTGTCGGCTATTTGTGTTATGTGTTCTCATGAGTACTGGCTGTTTGCAGAATGTCCTACTCCAAGATATTGATTTGGGTTTTAAAGGAAGAGAAGAACTGTCCTAATTTCTTTGGAAATTGGCATTCAACTGTATTATACCTGCCGGGTCTTAAATTTTTGCTTTTACTGTGGGATGGCTTTATGGATTTTGGATTGTGGAGCTTAAATTCAATTTGAATTTTAAAATCTGTTTATTTGTAAGTTGTGTGTTATGAATAAGGGCCTTCAAACTGAAAATAGACTTGTGATGGAAGTATCTATACGGAAATGGGAAGAACAAGTGGAAGTCATTTGGTGGAGGGACTCAGGGTGCGTTTGGTACGTGGGCGTGGGAATAGGAATGGAAATATCTCGCGAATGAAAGTGAATCCTGATAACAGGTAGAAGAGAATAATGAAAATCCTAAGAAGAGTGGATTCTATTTTTAATAATATTTTTAAAAAAATCCCTCACAGGTTGGTCTAGGTAATTTTGATTATGATGTTGATCAAGGGAGTCCAGATGAACTACTGCTTTTGGTTATTTTAATTGTTGTATTTCAGAATGTACTTAGATCACATTTGGTAGTGATTCGAGGAAGCGCTTCTAATCTTTTTAACATTTAAAAATTTTTATCTTTCAAATATTAAAAAGGCTAAAAACTCTCCCTAAAATCACTGTCAAACAAACTCTTAGTCTTATAAGCTTTTGTCCCTTTTTTTTTTTATAGGTAAATAACTTATAAGCTTTTGTCCCTTGAGGTTCCCTACAGATTAGGACAGCATGATGTTGTGTTTCTAACCTATGTGCCCTCTGGTGATACATTTCTTTAACTTTAAAGTAGTATAGGATAATGCATGTATCTTTCATTTTGGATTAACCTAACCTTTTCACCCACTCATATTGCAAAGGGCCCTGGTACCCAAAAGTAAAAATGTTTTTCTTGTTTCCTGGACCTTTTGGAGAGTCATTCATACATGTCTTGGCCCCAGATAAATAATGTGGGGACAAACATCAGGAAACCAACAGTTGATTTCACTGCTGCAGAATATTCAACAATCATGACTACCAACCTTGAATCTGCTTACCATCTGTGCCAACTTGCCCACCCTCTTTTAAAAGCATCTGGAGCAGGAAGCATTGTGTTTGTTTCCTCTGTTGCAGGTGTGGTGAGTTTGGGTACTGGATCAATTTATGCAGCAACAAAAGGTATGTTACTGTCATAGTATAGCATCTTTTCTGCTTTGAAACAGGGTATGAAAAAGTTAAAAGGGCTTTGTGTTCTTTTTTTTCTGTGTGCAGCCGCAATGAATCAACTTACAAAGAATTTTGCTTGTGAGTGGGCAAAAGACAATATCAGGAGCAATAGTGTTGCACCCTGGTACATCAAGACCTCTCTTGTTGAACATGTAATATCCTTTATCCTGCTTATGCTCTTCCTAGAATACTTCATTTTTCTTGCGATGTTGATATATTCAGAAAAATGTGTGGATATTTGGCATGAAACACTTGTTCTTCATTAATACTATATTATGCATTACTTCATCTACAACAGCATACCTCCTATTCCTGTCATGACTACCATAGTAACACGGTCCTGATCTAACAGCATTGACATCCTGCATACACATATGCCTGATTTTCTTCTGCTAAAGATTCAGAACCTAGGTATATGAAACATGTTTTTTAAAGCATTGACACATTTTATTTTATTTTTCATTTATAACCGAGAAACCTTTCATAGCCAAGCCCTTAGGACTCTCCATGGGGACCCAAACTTTGGGGTGTTGACTTCCCCGCAACAACCAGCACTGGGTAAATTCAGGATATCATTAGTGGCAGGATTCGAACCCAAGATCATGTGCCACTTATTAAGACCACACTTCCCAGTATTCGCCTTGACCAACCAAGCTACCCTAGCAGGTTTAAAGAATTGATACATAGAACTATATAATATATTAATATATTATATATCTAACTTAAGTACGAAAGTTACAGCAAAATTATAATGAAAATAAATAAGTCTGTATGATTACCATGTCTATGCATACTATACATACTTGCAGTTCCCTTTGTTATGAACCTTGTATTCAACTTTCACTAGGGAACAGTTTCTCCATGCAACCCCATTTGTTAGCTTAAGATTTTGGGATAAAGAGAGTATGGTTTATTGGAAACCGACTCCAAAAGCAATTAAGAAGTACTAGTGATGCCCATTTGTTTTTGACTTGCAACAAAATCTCATGCTGATTAATATCAAGATCTTGAAGACCCTACTTTTGGGGCTCTCCTGCACCCCATATTGTGTTGGTACAGCCAATCTTCCCTGGTCTTCTCCAGATATGGCACTTGACAAATACTAGCTTCTACAAACCAAGACATGAGACTTTTTCTGTGTTTTTTTATTATATATATATGTCAAAAATTTGATTAATTTGCAATCTTGTACCTGTTCTATATCCTAAGTTTTGTGAAGCTATGGTCCATATCACACTGAATTGAACAATTTTACATCATAATTTTAATAAATCCTACTACTTCTTGATTGTTGATGTGGATGTTGGTATTGTATTTCAATTGTCGAAATGTCTTATAGTGACTGAGATACAGGTACTTTGATGTCATGGTTACTATAGGAAAAAAAAATAGAACATCTAAATTCACACTAGTAAACAAATAATGGGTGTGATTTCAAATCTAACAAAACCTAAGGGCTTTTGTTATGAAAATCCCAATTAGCGATCATGACAACGACTGTGAGATATCCTAATCTCTTACCCTTGGCATGATTTTAAATTATTTGCTTTGTTTAAATCTTTAGTCAACATACTTCTGAGAGCTTACTATATTCTCTTGTAGGAAGTATGTTAATGCATTTCAATCCAAAGCACATGCCAATCACCATATATCATCATTTAACCTTGACTTTATGGCAAGCATCCTTCGTCTCGAAGGAGTGATTCACCATGCCATCGTCACCTGTATTTTTTTTTCTTTTGTGACCCTATTGCACAAAATCTTTGGTGAAATCATGAGATTCATTAAATCCTTCCTATACAAAAGGAATGTTCCTGAATCAAGTTGGCTTGGATGAATCATAAATTGTATTCAAGTTTTTTTTTACTGATAACAGTTTTGTCTTGGTTGCAGTTGCTACAAAAGCAAGACTTCTTTGAAAGGGTAATCTCCCGAACGCCCCTCGGACGACCAGGAGAGCCAAAGGAGGTCTCATCTCTGGTGGCATTCCTTTGCCTTCCTGTGGCTTCTTACATCACAGGGCAGGTTATTTGCGTGGACGGTGGAATGACTGTGAATGGTTTCTATCCCACCAACATCTGAAAGAGGAAGTCTGCCAGCTTTTCAGAATAATTTCTTCTCTCTGGACTGTTTACATCTTCCTAGATGAATTCCTTAAGTTTATAATCTCCATTTTCCTGGTGGCTTTCAATTCCAAGAATACTAGTATCTTGTAACACCAACCCCATGCTTGTGTTAAACGGAAGCACCACCACCTTACTTCCATTGCTCACCATGGTGTTGTTGGGTGGTGTCCCTGTATAAAATTGAAAGGAAAGATTGGAGAACTTGGAAAATCTGTGGTGTAGACGCCATTGGATTGCTGAAAAAGGTGTGCTTGGAGGATGGCTGTGGTGGGTAGAACAAAGGAGACATTGTCAACCGCAGCCGAATACGTGGTGCTATTACTGGGTCCTTTGACAGGTCTGATTCTGGGGACAAGGGTTTGTCCCCAGCCCAACCGTGAAGAAAAAGTATTTGTCAACCTTTTAGGTGCAAGTTTTCATTAACAAAATGTACCACATAATGCTAAAGCTGGCGCACCCATCAAAATACCGGCATTTTAATAAATGTGATTCACCTTTTTATAAATTGCTAAAAAAAGTTATAAGCATGAAATAGTCGGAACTAGGCCCATGTTGGCCAATGGCTATACCGCTAGGGCCAGCCAAACCAGCCCATAAGGCCTGGTTCGAGGAGAGCCTGGCCTGCAAAACACACCCTTAGGGCTTCGTTACTTATTTACAATCAACCTAAAATAGCAAGAGTGAACTTTGTTGTTGGGCAGGTAAAGTCATTCCTAGTCTGTTTTAAATTTACCAAAATCTATGCAAATGTAAAAGTTCATGTGACATTTAGGTTAGCCTAACTCAAGTGGTCATAAAATTATTTTAGAACAAAAGGGCATTTAAAAAAAAAACAAATATAATAACATTAGAAAGTTCTACTAGATACTGCCCACCCTAAACAATCACAAGTAAAAGATCTAACCAATTTATAATATTTTTAGGAGGGTTCAAGTTGATAGTTATTGAATTTGGGATTGCTGTTGTGCCTACATCAACTAAGGTTGGTGTTCAGAACTGGTATTGGCCTACTTTCGGGCAAGATATTATAATTTGAGCTAAGAGTTTTTGTAACAAAAGGACAATTAGAGGAACCTTCAGAACTACCTCTCGATGATGAAGTTAGTTTTGGGTAACAAGAAGAAAAATTTAGAGTTTGAGCGAGGTAGAAGAATGAGCACCTTTGCATTAGTCATTATGCAACTTATATACGGGGTTTTAAGGGTAAAATTAGACATTTCATCTCAATTGCCCCTACGGGACAAGTAGCAACACCGAATTGGTTTTTACATTTCATGTAACTCGATTTGGATTATGTCACCTATCCCTTACTAGTTAGGAAACATGTGATGAAGGGGACAAGTGACATACATCCATTATCATACAATGCGTGGCTTAGAGTACATTTGGCACTGATTTTATAAAACGTTTTTAGACATTTTAACTCTTAAATGATAAAAACTTTCAAATGTTAAAAATGTTGAAAACGATTCTTAAAATTACTATCAAACGGATTCTTAGTAGTGGTTACATCGTTGAATTATCAAATTTACAAAATGTCACTTGGATGGTATTTTGTCGCATTTTAATGACTAGTTAATCTAAATTGAGTACTTGAAGCAACTCTACTTAATCTCATTTCTCTTTCTATCAAGGCTCATAATGGATTGTCCAACGTTTAGGGTGACAAGAGACGAGTCCAACACAGTCAATTAGAACATTTTAATAATACTATTGGAGTAAAGCTAAAAAGGTATGGTAACATGCTTGCCTCTACAAAAAATAAAAAATGACCGAATTCTAATGTAATATTCTCTATGCCATTATAGAATGATTTTCTCTTATATATGGATATAGAAAACTTTTCTAAACATGTCTATAGAATATAGATATGTTCATTCGAAACATGTTTAAATCTGTGTATCTTTATGTGAATTATTTTATTTTTGTATTTTTGAACTAACATTATTTGCATTAAAATAGCACAACAAAAATAATAAAAATTAAAATTAAAATATAAAAGCAAAATATTACTTGTGAACTCAAAATTCATTACTTTATTAATATTTATTTTATTTACATTGTTTTTTAGATATTTTTCCATATGGATTTTTTCATTAATGTTTTTCCTAAAAGAAGGGTAAAATTAAATATGTTTGAAATTGAAATCATAAAGGTATTTAAATTCTTCTCCAATACTAATCCTTCCATCTTTTTATTTTTCATGAAATTATTATTTTAATATTATTTGTGTGGATAATGTTTAAGACATTTGCCATTCTTTCTTATTATTATTTTTTCTGCTTTTTATGTTAATATTTTTATTAATTTTCTTTGAATATCATAGTCTTATTTATTTTACTATTTCTTTAAAAGTTTTATCTTATAAAATGCTAATAATAAATTCTATGAAAATTTCAAATTATGTATATAAATAGTAGTAAATTGTATTTCATTTTCTTCAGATACCTATTTTATATTATTATTTTTTTCTTATTTTATTAAGGATAAAAATCATAAAATCATAATTTTGTTATATGGTAACAAATTCTTAATTGTTGCTCCAATTGACCTCTTCAAACATTTGGTTAGGATTAGGATATATATACCGGTAAAAAAATCTCTTAGATTCTTTATTAAAATTAGATGATAACATATTATTAGTTTGCTCTTTAATTGATCTACAGAAAAATATATACTCTAAATAATCTCTAAGGTTATTATTAAGCAAATTGAGATAAGATAATATATGTATATCTTATAATATCATATATCTTTTAATAGAATATACATATTTGAGGATATCATTTTTAATAAGTATAATATCTTTAGATATTATATTCGATATACATGATATCCCATTAATATGTGAAAGAACATCAATGTTCGTATTCACGAGAACAGGAGTATTCGTATTGGAGAGAACAGGAGTGTTCGTAGAGGAGAGAATATGAGTATTCGTATTTCCATCTTTTATGTTAACAACCGTGTTCTCTAAAAAGTGACATATGCCATCTTTGACAAATTATAAAAGATGAAGACCGTCAAGAAAAAATGGGACTTTTTAAAACAAAACAAGTATGATTTTATAGCATATTTTCTAATTTTTCTTTTTTAATTATAAATTTAATTTTGTAAATCAAATTTTTTAATTTTACCAAATAAGTAAGATATGTATATGTCATATCTCAAATTATGATTATAAATATATATATATATATATATATATATATATATATATATATATATATATATATATATATATATATATATATATATGCATATATCTCATCACTAATCAAAATATAAATTAGAATATATTATTCTTTTACTTGTCTCATACTACATTCAATCATTCAAGTATCCTAAAAGATAGGATTAAGATTAAGTGCTATCACATATTTCATTCCATACTAATCCTTTTAAGTCGGTCAACACGCTAAGGGTGCTCTAATTCATCCACTCAAAACCAAAAAAGGAAAATCCAACACATACTACATCCAATCATTCAAGTATCATAAAAGATTCATTATTTAGTTAGTATTAAGATTAAGTGCTATCACATATTTCATTCCATACTAATCTCTTTAAGTCGGTTAACATACTAAGGGTGCTCTAATTCATCCACTCAAACCAAAAAAAAAAAAAAGAAGCTCTAATTCATCCACTCAAATCAAAAAATTAAAAATAAAAGGAAAATCCAACATATAGTACATCCAATCATCCAAGTATCATAAAAGATTCTGAATCATATTTAGTTAGAATTAAGATTAAGTGCTGTCACATATTTCATTTCATACTAATCCCTTTTAAGTCGGTCAACACACTAAGGGTGATCATCGAAGTATCGTAAAAGATTCCTTATTTAGTTACTATTAAGATTAAGTGCTATCACATATTTCATTCCATACTAATCCCTTTAAGTCGATAAACACACTAAGGGTGCTCTAATTAATCCACTCAAAACCAAAAAAAAAAAAATACAACAGATGCTACATCCAATCATCCAAGTATCGTAAAAGATTTCTTATTTAGTAAATCTTATTTAATTAAGATTAAGATTAAATGCTATCACATATTTCATTCCATACTAATCCCTTTAAGTTGGTCAACACATTAAGGGTACTCTAATTCATCCACTCAAAACCCAAAAAAAGAAAAAAAAAAAAAAAAAAAAAAAGGAAAATCCAACTGAAAAAGGAAACCCGTGGGAAGGATTGTATCACGTGGGATAGCTTCTCAAAATTTCAAGGGCCGTGAGGCGTTGATTCATTGCTGGCTCATGCTCATTTGACTTTTGATGTAAAGCCAGAGTAAGATGTCGCCTACAGCCTCATGCACCAGTGGAGGTCTTATCCACGGGTTGGCTTGGCCAGGTGAATTGTTGGCCCTTGAAATTAATAAAAAATTGAGCAATAAAAAACTTTATTTTCCACGTAGATTAAAAAAATTAAAAATTATTAATATTAATAATATTTTTTGAGTCGCACCAAAGTCAGTATCTACTAAAAATCGGGACTAGTGCCACGTTTATCAATTTTTTTTTGAAAAGACGAGACGCCTTTTTGAAGGATGAGTTGGATTTTAACACCGAAATGAATTCAATTTTTGAAAGATGAGGAGAGGTTGGTTGCGCAGAAAAACCCCCCCTTAGATTTCACCTCACTTTCCGCGCCACTAACGAGCAGTTGCGTGATTGCCTAGCATTTTGCTATGCATTTTATTGGAGGGAGTGGGGCAAAAATGTTTCCAGTTGGAAACCAGATCAAAGCCAGACAAAGGATTTGACCTAGCCCACCCTGCCACGTCACATATTATGATGGTGAAGTACTAGGTCTATAAATATGAAGGAATCTTAGGTAGTAAATCAAAGAATCGACATCCATCTCAAGAACGGCGTCCTTTTTGTGGCGTGTTAAACACGACTAACTCTTTTTATGTGATTAGGATATCCGAATCACCAAAGAACCATCCACGTTCCCCTATCCTCGCAGAGAAGGTATCGTATCATGGCGGAATCAAATGGCAGTTTCGGCGGCTCTGGATGGTCTCTCAGAGGCACCACCGCTCTCGTCACCGGTGGCACTCGTGGAATCGGGTATCCGTCTCCTACATTCCCTTTTTCTCTCACGTTCTTTCGATTTCTTTCGCTTTCTTTTCCATGATTCTGGCTTACTTGGAGCCATTTCCATCTACTTTCTTTTGATCGAACCCATATCCCTACATGACGCTGTTTTCTCTCTAAACTTTCGTAGATATGCGGTAGTAGAAGAGCTGGCTGGACTGGGTGCCACCGTACACACCTGTTCACGTAACGAAGCAGAGATCGAAAAATGCTTGCGTGAATGGCATGCTAAGGGTTTTTCAGTGACTGCTTCGGTTTGTGATGGGTCGGACCGAGCCCAGCGTGAGAAGTTGATGGAGAAGGTCTCTTCCATTTTCAATGGGAAGCTTAATATCTTGGTGAGTATGCACTATACCAGCCGGGTCTTAAATTTTTTGCTTTTACAGTGGATGGCTTTTTGGATTTTGGTTTGTAGAGCTCAAATTCAATTTGAATTTTGAAACCTGTTTATTTGTAAAGAGACCATACCGTGGGTTCGGAATAAGGACCTTCGAACTGAGAATAGACTTGTGTGGTGGAAGTATCGGTATGGAAATGGGAAGAACAAGTGGCAGTCATTTGGTGGAGAGACTCAGGCCGCGTTTGGTACGTTGGCGTGGGAATAGGAATGGAAATAGAAACTGTGAGTCATGATAACAGGCAGAAGAGAGTAATGAAAATCCTAAAAAGAGTAGGATTCTATTTCTATATTAATGAATTTTCTACCCATTTAAAAATATTTTCCATTTCTGTTCTCAATTCACATGCTTGAAGAGAGGTTTCAGTATGAAAACTTTTGTATATCATTTAAGTTTTTTTTTTTTTTTTCTAAAAATTGTTTTGAGTGCAAAACCAAAGCAAGTGAAAAACCGTGACAAGTAATAAAAAAAAAAAATCATTTTTGAAAATAATATTAGAGAAAAAAATCCCTCAGAAGTTGGTCAAGATAAGTAATTGTGATCCTGGTGGTTGATTGAAGGAGAGTCCAAATGAAATACTCCTACTTTTTGTGATCCTGGTGGTTGATTAAAGGAGAGTCCAAATGAAATACTCCTACTTTTGGCTGTTTTAGTTGCTATCTCAGTAGGTACTTAGTCTTGTAAGTTTTTGTCCTTTGAGGTTGCCTGTATGGATTAGGACAGCATGATGTTGTGTTTCTAAGCTATCTCATATGTGCCCTCTGATGATACAAGAGTAAACGTGTCTTTTTTTCTTTTTTTTTTCTTTTTTTGAATTTAAGAGTAGTGTAGGATAATGCATGTATCTTTCATTCTGGATAAACCTAACCTTCTGACCACCCCTATTGCAAATGGCCCTGATACCCTAAAGAAAAAATGTTTTTTTGGGCCCAGGTAAATAATGTGGGGACAAGCTTCAGGAAGCCAACAGTTGACTACTCTGCTGCAGACTATTCAACAATCATGACTACCAACCTTGAATCTGCTTACCATCTGTGCCAACTTGCACACCCTCTTCTAAAAGCATCTGGAGCAGGAAGCATTGTGTTTGTTTCCTCTGTCGCAGGTGTGGTGAGTTTGGGAACTGGATCAATTTATGCAGCAACAAAAGGTATGTTACTTTCATGGTATAGCATAGAGTTGGAATTGGAAACCGGGCATGAAAATTGTAAAGGGCTTTGTGTTCTTTTTTCTATGTGCAGCTGCAATAAATCAACTTACAAAGAATTTTGCTTGTGAATGGGCAAAAGACAATATCAGGAGTAATAGTGTTGCTCCCTGGTACATCAAGACCTCCCTTGTTGAACATGTAATATCCTCTATCCTGCTTATACTCGGCATGAAACACCTGTTCTTCATTAATAGTATGTTATGCAAGCATACCTCCTTTTCTCATCATGACCACTATAATAGCGTTGTCCTGATTGAACATCATTGACATTCTGCATACACATATGCCTGATTTTCTTCTGCTAAACATTTAGAACCTAGGTATATATGGGTAAGATGTATTTGTGTGACATTTCTAATAGGTGATTTGGTGGTTACCTTTGACTGGTAACGCCAATAGCATATGACAATGGATCTGCATATAGACAAAGCATTTCAATAATCAACAACTCCCTTTCTTCCTTCCTGTAGTCTTCCTGGACAAGGCTGTCCAAGTTGTTACATGAAACATGTTTTTTAAAGGAATGATACATATAACTATGTAATATATCTAACTCAAGGATGAAAGTTAGTATGCCTATGCATACTATACATACTTGAAGTTCCCTTTGTTACGAACCTTGTGTTTAACTTTCACAGGGGAACAGTTTCTCCATGCAACACCATTTGTTAGCTTAAGATTCTGGGATAAAGAAAGTGTAATTGATTGGAGACCAACTCCAAAAGCAAGTAAGAAATACGAGTGATGCCCATTTGTTTTGACTTGCAACAACATCTCATGCTGCTTAATATCAAGATCTCTAAGACCAACCTTTGTGGGCTCTCCTGCACCCCATATTGTGTTGGTGCAGCCAATCTTCCCTAGTCTTCTCTCAATCATAGCACTTGACAAACACTAGCTTCTACAAACCAAGACATGACACCTTTTCTGTGTTTTTTTTATTATATATATATACATATGTCAAGGATTTGATTAATTTTCAATCTTTTACATGTTCTCTACTTATTTGCATCTATATCCTACCTGGTTTGTAGCTATGGTACATATGAATCTAACAATGTTACATCATGGTATTAACAAATCCTACTATTTCCTGATTGTTGATGTGGACGCGGGTTCTGTATTTCGGTTGTTGAAATGTCTTAGAGTGACTAAGACTAAGATACAGACACTATGATGTCATGGTTACTACAGGAAAAAAATAATAATAATAGTCGAACATCTAAATGGGCACTAGTATGCAAATAGTGATATTAGTGATCATGACAACGACTGTGAGATATCGTAATCGCTTACCTTGCCATGATACAAAATTACTTGCCTTGTTTAAATCTTTAGTCAACGTACTTCTGAGATCTAAGTATATTCATTGGTAGAAATTACGTTAATGCATTTTTAGTCCAAAGAACATGTCAATCATCACTAACCATCATTTTTCCTCGACTTTATGGAAAGCATCCTTTGTCTAGAAGGAGTGACTCACCATGCCATTGTCTCCTGTTTTTTTTCTTTTCTGACCTTATTGCATCAAATCTGCGGTGGAATCATGAGATTCATTAAATCCTTCCTTTACAAAAAGGAATGGTCCTGAATCAAGTTGGCTTGGATGAATTTTATTCAAGGTTTCAATTTGCTGATAACAACAGTGTTGTCTTGGCTGCAGTTGCTACAGAAGAAAGACTTCTTCGAAGGGATTGTCTCCCGAACTCCCCTTGGGCGCCCAGGAGAGCCGAAGGAGGTTGCATCTCTGGTAGCATTCCTTTGCCTTCCCGTGGCTTCTTACATCACAGGGCAGGTTATTTGCGTGGACGGTGGAATGACTGTGAATGGTTTCTATCCTACCAACGTCTGAAAGAGGAAGTCAGCCAGCTTTCCGGAATAATTTCATTCTCTCTGGACTGTTACATCTTCCTAGATGAATTCCTTAAGTTTATGATCTCCATTTTCCTGGTTGATGTTTATATTATGCTCCTACAAGTGTTTATGAATGCTTCTTAATGAGATGATCAGAAAAATATGCTTCATTCAAAGATATTTGTTACCATGGCACCGCCTTTGCTCAGGCGTGAGTCAGGGAATGGCTCCACTGTGCCTTGTCCTCATCCATTCAAGGCTTGAAGCCTCCAGAGCACTTCCTCCCTTGGTCTCATTTCCCTTTCACGTGTCATTGTCTACGAAAAAGACTTCTGCTTTCTTCATTGCATTCGTCATCATTTTCCCTGATTTTATTACTATTTTTTTCCCATCATTTATTATTGTCCTTCATTACAATTTTCAGTTTGAAAACGTAAATTCAAAAAAAAGATATTTATTTTTTAAAGATAAGAAGATAAAAATACCTTCAATCATTTTTTAATCCTTATCTCAAATAATGAAAAATGGAAATTATTTTTTCTATTTTCATAAAGAATTTCAAATTTTTCTTAAGAATTTCTTAAAAGGTTAAAAAATAAAATATGGAATAAAATTAAATATGAAATAAAATATGATAAAAAGGTATAATATAAATATTAATAAAATATTATCTTAAAAGGTATAATATAAATATTTTATTTGTTAAACTAAAGATTATTTTACATAAATATATTTTTTATATTAAAATAATTTATCAAACCATTTCAAAATAAAAAATATATTAAAAATTAAATTAAAATTTATAACACAAAATTAAATTACAACCCAAAAACAATTTAAGGATCTTTAGTTTAAAAAGGGTAGTTGGGATAAATTTTCTATTACCATGATTTGTTCTTTCAGCTGAATAGAAAAAGTAAATAATTTTTCTTATTTAATTAAAAATAACATATAAATATTAATTAATATAATTAAATTGAACATATTATTAATCAGTTCAATTTACTTATATTAGTATCAACACGTTACTTTTAATTAAATATAAAAAATTAATTATTTTAATTTTTTTTATTTAACCAACAAACAAACATCATTTTAATTAAATATTTATAATGTTAAAATTATAATTTCAATAATTTTTTATTAACTTTTTAAAATGATGAATACTAAGGCCATGTGTCGCTCTTATGTTATGATATAGATGGTTTACAAAACGAGTCATACTTTACCCACTAATATTTAGGTTCAGATGTATTAATTCTAACCGATGAAAAATGTTAATTGAATAAATTATTTAATGTAATTGGCTCTGATCATTGATCATATAAAATTGTTCTAAAAAATAGTTATTGAAATGTATAGAACATGTTTACTTATAGACACTAATTTTATAAAACACATTTAATTTAAAATTTTTAAAAATATTTAAAAACAACTTATAAAATTTTATAAAAATATATTTAATCAATCATTTTCTTAAAAATACTTGCTTTCGGTAAAAACATGAAAGCGATTTAATACTTGCAACGATCCGGTTTTCACATTTTTGAAAGGCATAGAAAATATCAACAAGTAAATCATTTTCTTTTAGAATCTATAGCACGAAAAAATGATAGACGGAGACAAAAGTCTACACCTAGAATGACAAGTAAAAGGAATGGCGCTCGTCGTAGAGAGATTCAAATAAATGTCTTCAAGTTTGTGGCTTCTGCTACGTTAAAGGACGATGCGGCGGAAAATTAGGTCAGATATCTCAACAAATGATAAAGACAGAGGCAGATATTATCGCCTTCAGCCTTCAACTTGAAACTTAAGAGTGAGAATGAGATATAGTGTCAGACTGAAGAAATCACCGTCAGAGAGGTTACGTCATACCCCGCTTTCTCAATCACGTGCCGCTGCTTTCTGCTGCGTCACCTCATTGCTTGCCAGCCCATTCCCTCCACGTGCCTACATCTTAGCGGTTGCTGCAGTTTCCGCCCCCTTCCACGTTTCCGTAACTGAACCATTATCGTATTTCACATGCCTCCACATACTATTTAAGTTATAACTTTCTCTCATTTCCATTTGAAACCACCCTCTTTTCGTTAATTAGGAAACGTTCTCCCAAAACGTCTCCAAAAAATCCACGCCACGGGGCGGCAAATTTAATTCCAAGGAAACCAGTGCTCGAAACGTGTTCAGCGCGAACTGCGAGGATGCAGTCTCAGCTCCACGTCGGTTTTCGACACGTGTCGCGTCTACACTTTACAAACGTAAGATATTCCGCAAGCGTCAATCCACGTTGACATCTGGTCTCACACGTGTCCATATCTGCATCGTTTCGTAGACGTTTTCACAGGACAACTGGAATCCAGAAAACAGAGAAGGTGGCCTTTAGTCATCCCAGAGTGCGTCCTCACACGCGATGTGGACCGAGCGCGAAAGGTGCCGAGTTATGTCGGTTGCGTGCTCCCACTCGCCTAAGCTCGTGTGGCGTTCCAAATCAAACGCGAATCTCGTAGTCTAAGATCCTGCCACGTGTTGATATCCTCTACAACAGTATTATATGAGTTTTAAAAGATCAAAATATAGGGGTGAGACTACAAAAGGCGAATAAGAGGACAGGTCGTCCCAGGACCACATGCGTGTTCAGAAAAGACACCAATCGTGTTGCAAAGGGATTAGGCCACGTAGAGAAGCCGAAGGCAGCTTTACACGTGGTGGACTTTGAATAGGAGAGAGAATATAGGTGGGAAGATGGACGGTTGCGATGCGATTATTGTATTGAGAGTTGTACGTCACACCAACTGTTCATGTCGGATGATGCCCGTGACGGTGACGGGCAGCTGCCCGTAACTAGCTGGTGGCCCCCAGGTGAAAATGGAAGCGTCTTCCCTCACTAGAAAAAGCTTCCGGGACGCCATTTCAACGGGTACTTGAGAGAGCGTACCGGACGATCTCTCGTATCTCTTCTTTCGTTTTTCATTACCAAAATATTTATCAATATTCTTAACTGGGGTTTGCGTTGGAGCTTGAAGCCGAAGTGCGAGAGCTTTGGTTTTTGATTCATCAGACGATTTTCATGGCTGGGATTTGCTGCGGAGTTGTTGGCGAGAGTGAAACACAGGCGGCGATTGAGCCCAGTTCCCGACCGGCGAGGCGTCGTAGAGTGGACGTACGCCATCTGAAATTTGTTGCCGGTGTTTCCGTCCCGACGCCGGAGAAGAGCCGTAAACGCCAGAAGCTAGAGGTTTATGATAAGACAGCTTCGGAGGCGGCGCGTGAGTGCCAAAACGCCTTAGAGAATTGTAAAGTGCAGGAAGACGAATCTGTAGAACTGAAAGGAGGTGTTTCTGTCCAGGTGGAGCAGGATCAGTTGGTCCAGGAATGCCCTAAATTTGGTATGACGTCTGTACGTGGCAGGAGGAGAGACATGGAGGACGCTGTATCGATACACCCATCGTTCTGGGGCCAAGACGCCCAAAATTGTACTGGATTACACTACTACGGCGTTTACGACGGCCATGGCTGCTCTCATGTAAATTATCGATCTACAGCTTAACGCTTGGCACCTATTCTTCTTCATACGATTCGCTGAAAGACTTTATCCTAATTTCGTTTTGGTTTGATCTTCGTAGGTGGCGATGAAGTGCAAAGATCGGATGCATGAGATTGCAAAAGAGGAAATCGAGAGATGTGGGCAATCATGGGAACAGGTGATGGAGCGAAGCTTCTCGCGCATGGACAAGGAGGTGGTAGAATGGTGTAATGGTCAGTCGAGCTCGAATTGCAGGTGCGAGCTTCGGACGCCGCAGTGCGACGCAGTTGGATCTACGGCCGTTGTTGCGATTGTAACGCCGGATAAGGTTGTCGTTTCTAATTGTGGTGATTCCCGCGCCGTTCTTTGCCGTAACGGCGTCGCCATTCCTCTGTCATCCGACCACAAGGTTAGCCTTCTGAGACACTTTTAACATATCACTGGTTTTCGATTTTTATTTTTATTTTTTGTCTCGGTTTCCGAGAATTGGAGGACGGGAAGAAAGAGAGGATGAAAAGAAAATAGTAGTTGTATGCATAGGCTTCGATCTTGAAATATAAAATTCGTCAATTTTTTTCTCCCATTTTCTCACCAACCAAACGGGACATAATTTTATGATCACAAATTTGGAATTTATTCTTGAACCTTCTTACTCGTCTCATTAGAGCGAAGATCTCAACACGCCGGATCACGCGTATTTACCAAACCTCCCATCTCTAACGTGCGCCCTAGGTTGCACGTTCTACTGTGAAACGAGGTTGCGCGTGCCCGTTCACGCTCCAATCCCTTGGTTTAGTAGTGGGTTTGGAACTTTTTGGAACTTTTGGTTGTGGAACACGTGGACAATCATGTTGCGTTTGCTTTGCAAATCGCATTTTCACTGTTGATGCGTGCATCAATAGAGCGCACACGCTTTGAAGGGGCTTACGCCCAACCGTTGGATGCATATAGATTGATGTCCTTTGTTATTGGGTACAGCCTGATCGACCCGATGAACTGCTACGGATCCAGGGCGCCGGCGGTCGTGTAATATATTGGGATGTTCCACGGGTTCTCGGAGTCCTAGCCATGTCCAGAGCTATAGGTAAGCGTCCATTTAGCCTGCCCCTTAGCATATACGCTCACCAAATTATTTTTTACTTTCTTCTTCAAACAACCAAATCAAATACATCTAATATTGGTAAAATATGACTAGTTTGGGAATTGCAGTATTTGAAAGCCCAACTCATATTCATTCTTACGCAGGTGACAATTACTTGAAACCGTACGTAATTTCGGAACCGGAGGTGACGACATGGGACCGAAGCCCAGAGGACGAGTGTTTGATCCTGGCAAGCGACGGACTATGGGACGTAGTGTCCAACGATACAGCATGCGGAGTGGCACGTATGTGTCTGAATGCGCAGGCGCCGCCGTCTCCGCCGGTGTCTCCGGAAACTGGAGCTGGGATAGGTGCAGGCGGCGAGAGCTCCGACAAAGCTTGCTTAGATGCGTCTATGCTGCTGACAAAGTTGGCCTTGGCTCGGGATAGTGCGGATAACGTCAGCGTGGTTGTAGTTGACCTGAGAAACAAATAAAAAAAATAAAAAAAACCCCAGAAATTCTGTTTTTATTAAATACTACTGGTAATTGTCTTTTGTCTTTTTTTCTACTATCAAAAGAGAGGGAAAACAAAGAGAGATTATTACTCAGATGTTTAGTGGACTGCACAAAATGTGCAGAGAAGTATGAATTATACAAGCTTAAATCTTAAACTGTGAATTTGATGACCACCATGTACAAGAAAGCGAAGGGAAATATGTTTTTATCAACCTTGGAATCCATGATTAAATACCCTTACTGATCTTTCCCAGTGTTATCAGCCATTACATTTATTTTCTCTTTCCATTTTCTTAGAAAATTTATACTCTAGACAGAAGGTGGGTGGGTGATATAATTGGAAATTGAACGTGGAGCTCTTTTTCTTTAATTCGCCCAGAATAAAACTAAAATAGCTAAACGTTGAATCGAATTTGGGTTGAAAATTGTGTAATGATGTTCAAAAGAGGGCACCCACAGAATTCGATACAAAATTTTGGAGAATTTTCAAAATACATTGAACTAGTGCGAAGTTACAGATGGTGATTGTTGTTGGGACCCTTGTGGCGGATGGATAAGCGTCATCTCCCCCTCTCAGTGGAGGGAGGGGGAGAGGGAGAGGGAGAGGGAGATACTGGGATCCCCATCCCCACCTCCAAGGATTCATATTCCTTGACAGGATGTAAAGGGGTTAAGCACCCAGACATGATTAAGATGGGACGGAGAGCATACCTGTTGGTCCCTGGTTTATGCCATCACCATCTCTCTCTGCTGGACTTAATTAGGCTTTGTTTGGATAGTGATGGCACTGTCCTGTGCATTTATAACAACTACTCATCCAATCAAAACTCCATTTACTTTTACCCTAACTGGCACCAAGCGACACCATGACACCATGGCCGGTGGGGAATGTATACATTGATTGTGACCTATCACTGGTCGCTCACTGGCCTTTTGTTTGAGTGAGCCAGGATTCTGTATTGCAAATTTTTGCTACGACTTGCAAAAATGGCTTCACCCTCTTCTCTGCATTATGAATATTGACCAATTACAAAGGAATCCCCTAAAGTTAAAAGACGGTTTCATCGCAATACCCTACTAGACTCGTTGATTTGGTCCTTGCGAGGAAGCCTTTTTCGACTATTCACTGTAACAGTTGGTTGATAGCTCTTTTCTCCACCCTTCTAAGATGGCCCTCACTCTTGCTCTGGTTAACCCTTTCCATAATTCACATTGGGATGGGTAGTCTAGCTCAATACCCAATTGGTCGATGCAACGTGTAAATGACCAATAATAATATCTCTACTGGATGGGTAAGCCTTATGGGTTAGGCAACTGGGAACTCAAAACATTCAGAACCAAGCAAAGGAGGACTGAATGCCCTTCCTTCATCTGCATTTTGTTCACCGTATTAAAATTGACAGATAAAATGAACAAGTAATCTTATGTGTTTTGATTACCAACACCGCCCATTTTTGAACCACTTCTCATTTTATTCTTTTCATTCCTATAGAGAAAAAGGAGAAAGTGAAGCAGATGGTAGGGCATCATTTAGACCATCTGCAAAAATTGGATCCATTACATGGAAGCTTCGTTTCTAACAAAGGCAACTGAGTGAACAATTTCAATCTTAAGGGAAAAACAAATCAATCACATGAGATTTAGCATATTGAATACATGTGTTTCTTTCTAAAAGAAAGCACATGAACACAAAGTCGGGTAGCACGGGAGGATAATGACAGGACCTATGGTCTAGAGGTCCACAAGAATCCTCCTAAAGGATTCTATGCTATGGATCACTGGAAACTGTACCCTGCCTACCACCAAATAAACCAAAAGGAAAAAATAACTGAAAAGGAGTAAAGCAAAAGGGAACTTTTTCTTCTATGGCACCAGTCAGATAGAAAACATTCTCTGGCATCAAGACTACTAAGCTTACTTCTCTCGTCATGTTTGTTTGTTGCTGGCTTCAGCTTCATATCTCTTCAGTACCTGCAATTTTCTGTAACCCTTGTCTGTACCAAATATCCTGATAAAGTGCACAAATGGGAGTAAGAACCATCAATGTATCAGAGAGGATTTACAATAAGAACCAGGTATCATTGCAAAAGAAGCATGTCCTGATTCTACAAATAATATAGATAATGCTTCATGATCCCATAAAAAACATATAGGGTTAGATGGCAGAGGAAATCAGAAACAGAAATCACAGAGCAGGTGAAATGATGAATGTTTGTAAAGCATAGTATGGCTGATTCTAACCAAAATTCAAAAATTGACAGAAAATTTCCATCCAAATTATTATATTTTGTTAATAAATAATCTCTAGCAACATACATGGTATGAGCAGAATTCAAATCCAGAGCCACATGGTCAAAATTTCTTCAACTAATAATATTTCATACAACTCAAAAGTTGGCATAAAGGAAAAAACAACATTTTTTCCCAAGTTACAAAATTATTTAAACTGACCTATGCAGACAAAATATTGAATGTTTAATTATAGCTTAATGGATTATCTCTAAACCATTAAATGTGTGTACCATAGTCCTGATTTTCTGAATGCCACTCAAGATTTTCTCAGTACCTGCGAAAAATTACACTAACGGATATTTCATTCTACTCACTGATATTTTTCATGACATCCTACGAAACTGACATGCAAAGTTTGCAAGCAATGCAGGTTTATAATTACTCAAAAAATTTAAGATTGATCGAAATTCACTTTTGTTGTGCCAGTGGAAGCCTTAATGCAAACAATATTATTTCTAGAACACAAAAATAAACCAATTCACACAAAAGTGGACGAGGTTTTAACATGGTTTAACCAACCATGCCTAAATCTACGGATAAGAGACAATCATTCCAGTCATGAACATTTATTGAGATATTCCTAATAACTTTCCTTATTCTATAAGAAAATCTAATATCATAATAACATATCAGCTTAGAAAATATTCTATACAATATTCTTTACAAAACGGAATCTATACTAATTAGGAATTTTGGACACTTTTCAACAACTTTTCCCCTGTGGGGCAGTTCAAAAAGTACAATTGGTGTTGTCTACAAGAACAAATAACCCAGGAAGTGATTATGAAGGATATTCATGAAAATTCTTAAACACTGCAAAATTCTCTTCATCATTTGTAAGAAAGGAGAAGCTAATAGGGTAGCTGATGCTATAACTTACATGGGTTTATCATCCTAATTCAATTATGTGGATCAAAGGGTTCCAAATCAAGTGGAGAGTATGGTCAATGAGGGTACAAAAAGAGTGAACCTTCAACAGCGTATTGCTATAAGCTTGTTATCAATAAGACTTTCTTTCCTTCCAAAAATAAATAAATAAACAAATTCTCAGTGGGCCAACTAGAAAACTCCAGTTCTCCAATGATCTTGAATGTGAAGAAATCAATTTTCTTGCTCCAGTCTCTGGTCCATATGACTTCCAGACAGTATGAAGAACACCTCTCACATAAAGGCAGGCAAAAGCAAAACCTTTAAATGTATAAAGGAGCATCCCCCTTATCTATCAAAATCTGTGTGTGGGGCATAGTCAGGAATCATACAAAAGATAAGAGGCATGTTCCCAATCCCACAAGAAACCAGAATGCTGCATTTGGTTTTTTTTTGAAACATTGTATTGCTTTCATTTACTTCCCTAATTTGCAAGAATGAATTAAAAGTCAATAAAGCAGAAGTTTTGCATCCTAAATATGATATTTCATTAATCCTCCTGTATCCAGTAGAGAAATCGTCAATCATAAATTCAAAACTAGCTTATTATGCTCTAAACAAATGATCTAAAGAACCCCATGCCCGTTATTCCATGTTCCCATTGTACCATTTTTTTTTTTTTTGATAAGTAAAAGCAATTGTATAAAGAGAGAAAAAAGTACACCTGAAAGTATACACGAAGTATACAAGGCAACTAAAAACAAAAAAAACCTTTACTTACAACCCAGCCAATCAATGAAATCGAAAATGGACCATGAAGCACGATTTACATGCACCCTAACCCAATCCAAAAACATGTACAAAAAAGACCGTAAAATAGCTTGATCCGCTAATTCAGTATCTTCAAAGATTCTTCTATTTCTTTCGTTCCATAAAGTCCAAAATAAGCATAAAGGGGCTGCATTCCACGCCTTTGTACCATGTTCCCATTGTACCATGTTCTAGGGTAAGTAGCAACCAGAGGGCACATACACATCCCAACCAGCATAACAAAGTGATCCATGTTCTAGGTAACATTCCCTCTGACACTGAGTGCCTCTACCTCTGTAGAGTAGGCCTCTGAAGAGTGTAGACCCTAAATCTGAGCCTTGATGCATTTTCATTGATCCCTAGGAAGCAATTTCAAACTATGCATGTGGACTGTTGTGGCAATCAAAAAACATAAATCCTAAACAGAAGTTACCGTCCAACAAATATCATTACTAAACAAAATGAGGTTGAATGTTCAACTGCATTTTATCTCTGAATTAAAATATCCATCTATTCAATCTAGCTATATATATATATATATATAGATATGTGTGTGTGTGTGTGTGTGTGTGAATAACATCTGAGATGACTGAAACAAATGGCATATACCATTTTCAACCAGAAAAGTTAGCATGGTTAATACAAGCAAAACAGTTTCACAGATGCAACAAAGATGAATATGCAAAAACATGTCACAGCTCTACCAAAGCTCATCTTCTTCAAGTAATTTCACACAGTACAATTTCTTCTGGAAAAACTTTTTCTTTTATAGGCAAAAGGCGGATGTAGATTAATAGTGCCTAAGCAAAGGGCATACCAAAGCACACATGATTTATACAATAGGCACCAGCAGGAAAACAAGTTCTTCCAGAAAAACACATACTAGATGTTTCAAAAAATTACCAGTCCATATAAACAAAAGTTGATGAGTAGTTCCCAGACTTGGTGTACAGCACACGGTGATGATAATCATGAAAATTAGCACTGCAAAATTTTAAACATGATCAGCACTGCAAATTCTTCCATTTATAGATGAAAATCCACACCATGGTGATCAAGTAGATTGCCAACCCAAGCAGCAAGGAAGAAGAAAATATAACTCACCCTCCATACAAAGGGATAAAATTTGAAAGGCTAAATGGAAAATGGTATCCACAATGAGCCTCAACAGTCTCCAGAACTCTCACTACCATCCATAGCCACAGGGTAAACAAATGAGGTCCAGTGATAGCAGGGCCTAGAATAGTTGCAAAGCCAAGGAACAGTATCTCAGCAGGATGAGCATATTCAGAAGTCAATCCAAATGGTGTGGCATACCTATACATCATCCAGTTACACCTATAAGAGCACTGAAGAATGAATAACAAACCAACTACTTATGTCAACCATTTTCACTTACTCATGATGGATACTGTGCACATGCTTGTATAACCATTTTGTATGTAAAATCCTGTGCCCCCAATAGAAAACAAAGTCCTCTAGGATGAAGTAGAAGAGTATTTGCGTCAGGATCACTTTCCTGAAAAATTTAGCACTCTTTAATACTCAAAAAGATGAATCTCGCTGTCAATTCCTAAGGAATTGATACAGCTCAAGCATATAGCATAATGAAAATAATAATGAATGTTAAAAAATTTAGTGCCTAAATAAGAGGAATATACCAGGATGGCAATGGCAGACTACTTTGCATGCCCATGTATCTGAAGACAGGATAAGAAAAAATCATAACTGGTAAGTTTACACCAAAATGATAGAGCAATAGACGAGTGATACATTTATTCTGAGCAGCAGGAGTGTTATTCTTCGTCTGCATAAAAGCAAACAATTGTGTCAGAATAAAAAGATTCAGCCTCTTAACAATGAGATATTAAGTGTTTAAGACAAAATTAAGACAAAGTTGATAGGTTATAATCAATGGAAACAGAAGATAGCCATGCATGGAGGCTTTTGCATCAATTCAATGGTAGTAGGCAACTAAAAAAATTATGCTCTAGAAAAGTTATTTGCCACCTAATAAGATACCAAGTAATTGCTTAAATTTCCTTTTCCTCCTCATATAAAATATTAATGAATTGCTTAATCCAGGTGAGCCCAATATTGGCCTGAAGCATGACCTGATACATCTAAATGGGAACATTTAAGATAAACAAACAGCGAAATAAACAAGAACAAAAGAGACAGAAGAACGTTACAAGCAGTGTGCTATCCTTGAAGCTAAGTTTGGAAACACAGATAGATGAGAGCTTTTTGTGTCAAAAAAAGAGCACTTAATAGAACACCATTACTTTGATATTTTCATATCAAACCATGTCCAAATGGGAGCATAAAAATGAGATGACCCCATTTCTGTGCCAACATGCTTGACTTGAGGCGAACAAAAATGTTGGTCCCACAGATTCTTCACTTCAATTAAAAAATAACAATGAAAAAAAATCAATGATTGTAATAGCAAGAATCACACGTGGAAGCAACTAATAAATATGACATCACATAGTACTTCTTTTCCAACATCTGGATCACATGGCATATTATAGATTGCAAAGCGTAGCACCATAAGACTTGAGGGTGATAAATAATCCAAATTTGAAGAATTTTCCTATCACAGAATGTAAGCATCTAATGCATATGCAAGAATTAAAGCTAGGTCAGGGAGAAACCTGAATTTTGTACTTGCTCAGGTAACCTAACCTCTCGAGATATATGAATGGAAGACCCGACAAGAAAAAGACACTTTCATGAAGAAAGAAACTTCCCAGACAAGCCAACTGAAAATCACTGAAGTGAGTGATCAGATACTGCATCACAAACACAAAAGAAGAATGTTGATTAGATAAAACTTACTTCACGATGGGGAAGATTAAAGTGTTGCAGGAGGATTAAAATAAAAGAACATACACAATGTAGCTGAACATTACATTTTGCTAATCATCTCTTCTAACCATATCAGTCCAATGTGACTGACAAATCAATTTTCATTTAAACAGAACACAAGACCATTTTATCATCTTATAAGGTACAAAATATACTTCCAAGATTAAAAGCCTGAAAGGATTGAGACAAGTACAGCCAGTCCAATAAATAACTCCATCACATTAATGAAATTGAAGAAAACTATAACCTTTCAGATAAAGACACCAGTGCAGAGAAACACCACCCTCATTAAATGGTAGAGACCAATTACATAGTTTATGGTAGCATATATTTTCCTTCAGAAAATCTTATATAATTTTTCTCATTATGCTATTAGAATTAAGAAGTAAAATATATTTGATTAGAAATTTAGAAGAAAACATCCAACCAACAAATAGGAGGTTCTTGCACACACTGTTGCAAAGCCAAATATTGTCCTTGAAAAAATGTCTATGTAATTATTTTGATGAATAGAATGGAGAAAAGAATGAAGGTAGGAGGCAAAGGAGAAGAAAAAGAACAAGTAAAAGTAACTATAATGCTGCAAAAAAGTTACTAATATGTGTTGCAAAATATGGTTCTAAGTCCATTGAGTACATAGAAAAAATGGAAAAGAAGTCTAGAGACTCCTAGCTCCCTATTACTATACTGGTGTACAAACTAATGAAAAAATCTTAAGGCTCCAAATTTATCGGGTTCTATCACCATGTTGGGCAGAGGTTTGGCAACAAAATGATTGTGTTACAACAACATGGTTGTGGTACAACAATGGGTTTCCTCAGGTTATGAGGAGGTAAAGTTTTATAGTGCATGTATCTTTTAATCTATTCTTGAACACTGAATTATCTCTCCATAGAAAGCCACTAAGCCTCATTGTAGGTGAACTACCCTAAAATTCCATTCATTGTGACTGCTCAATTGGTTTTGCTTTCTTTTCTCCAATTTCCTTGATTTTTCCAGCACATGATTCTTGAGTTTTACTTTGCAGCAAAACTTAAAAAACCACATAGTTCCACGAGTTTGACTTTTCTGTTTTTGATTTTGGCAACAAAAAAAATAAAATTAAAATTAAACAAGGGCAGTATCCATCAAGTCTTCCCTGACTGTCCCCACATTATTTCAAATCCAAACAACTTTCATTTCTCCTATTAATGCCAAAAAAGTCATTAACAGGTTAAAATTTAGTGATTTTCATTCAAATTCCAATTTTCTGCTCCAATTCCTAAATGAAACCCGGTTGAAAATTGATGCAACTAAGCTACATTTGATATCAATGGAAGATGAATGAACATTCTGTGATTGAAAAGAAAGGGAAAGTGACAAGCCACGTTATCCACAAATCACAATCAGACCCATCAATTAGTCAAAAACCCAAAACCAGAACTAACAAACGCCCATTCCTGAGCTTCAAATGAAACTGCCAAAAATGTGAAAAGGGAAATCAAGGACGGGACAGTTCCATAAAAAAAATACACAGAATACAAACACCGCCTTCAAAACCCAGCCTGAAACAAGCAGTGATGAACAAATTAACATAAGGGCTATGCACAAATCCATCCATATAATCCACAGATATTGAAACCCAAAAATGCATGACGGAGAAAAAATTTTGTGGCAGGCTCTTGAAAATAGTACCTGCCAGGCAGATTCAAGGATGGACGCCATGGAAACCAGTGAGGATTGCTCTCAAAAGGAACACCAAACAAGTGAAAGAGTTATGGAACACGACAACCCCATCACAAAGGGGCCATAGGTAGTCATAGTTTCTGACAGACTGTCCATGTGTGGAGCTGTTCCAAAGCCCAACACACGTTCTCATGTGGTTGGGAGTTGGGACCCATACCTTTGTTTTTTTTCCATTTTCCTTTTTTTGAAAAAAAAAAAACCAATTGGATGATATTTTTTTTTCTAAATTTAAACTAATTCATTTCCAAACTAAAACCATAATTAACAACCGAGGCTTCAGTTTTAAAATGATCCTCAATTATCAATTAATACTTTATTTTTAAACTAAAATCGTACTTGATAATTGAGACTTTATTTTTTAACTAAAACTTTAATTATTAATTGAGACTTCAATTAAATTTGTAGTATTTTTTAAATATTAATTTATTTATATCTTGATAAATTTATCTTTATTAAAACAATAGTATGCCCTTAAGTTGTTGTCTCATCAAAATCACAAAAAATACCCACCGTATATTTGTATAGCCAAAAAAAACGTGTCTCCATAATTATAACAAGTACTACATGTGATATAACTTAAATTAACAAATTATGTAATTTTATATCTTATTTATATATCATATAACTTTATTATTTTAAATTTATTAATTTATTAATAAATAAAATATTTATTTATTATTATATTCACCAATTTTTCTAAATTTTAAAGTAAAAAAAAAAACCTCAATTGACAATCAAGACTTTAGTTAAAAAATAAAGTTTTAATTATTAATCGATATTTTAATTTAAATTTAAAAATAAAAATAAAAATAAATTATGACAAGGCTTTTATGTGACAATAAAAAGATTAATTTGAACATAAATTTTATTAGAGGCTAAACCTTAAATATTTTCTTATACAAAATGACTATTTTGCCCCCAAAACTTGCCCTTCCAACATTCCCTCATTAGGAAAAAAAAGAAAAAAAAAAAAGAGGAAAAAATCTTGGTAATGACTATCAGAAAGTATACAAATGAAAAATCCCAACTCTTCCCCATCTCCCATGCCTGGGGACTATGCTTCCTGTTCCTTCTACCTTTTTTATGAGAAATGGGAACCTTATAATTGCAGATTTTGGTGTGTATTTGAGCATGTAGGATGATGGGTCAATGACAAAGGGGGCATGGTACTAGTAGTCTAGTACTACCTTTTGGTGCCAAATACCAATACGGTTAGCCTTGGAGGCCCACAACCTTTGAAAAATAATGGAATGTGCTCACCGTCTGTGACTCTAATTCACACCATGCTTCTTTCTGAGCCAGTGCACATCTGGTGCTGGTAGTGCTGTGACTCTAGTTCACACCATGCTTCTTTCTGAGCCAGTGCACATCTGGTGCTGGTAGTGCTCACCACTCTTCTTTAATTCGTAGCTACTCTTTTAGTTTTTAACTCTGAGCTTCTCTTTTCCCTTATTTTATATGTCACTGATTATGGCAATGCACGTGCTCCAAAAATTAGAGGATTAAATAATCATTTTCATATATATTAAATAAATCAGGACATATGTTCAGTCTAATTATTGAAAATATGTGGGCATATGCCTGCTTTCTAAATAAAAAATGTCTTATAGAGAAAAATTTTGATTAATATTTATGATTTATTTTATCCTAATTCAATACCTAAATGTAGGGGTGAAATTTAGGTGAATTGGCATTAGTGTAATCCAATCAAATGAAACCCAATATAAACAAAAAAAAAAAAAAAAAAGGAAAAAGAAAAGAGAGAGAGAGATTAGACAGGAGGAAAAACTTCGACATGAGGGCTAGAAATATTTGAGATAAGAAATGAGATTAAAAATAAATTAATTATTTTGATTTATTACTTTAAATTATTTACACATATATTTTAGTCTAATTAATTATTTAAATTAAGTAATTAAATCATATTAAATCGTTAAATGGATTTACCAAACACCCTCTAAGCTAAGTCCAGAGTAGCTCATTGGGCCCACTTTGATTTGGGTCAGATTGAGCTAAGCTAGCTTTTAGGCCTACTGATGGATCAGGATTTGCAATATGGCAAAAGACCACAAATGGTTTCCAATGACTTCTGAGGTCCTTTAGAGATTGGATTGGGCTCAATCATTTTTGTGGGGGAGTGGTGCGTTTTTTATTTGAGTGGGCTACTACTCAAAAACCAATTTACTCTATTGAACCCAAGCCAACCTAGGGATGGGGGGGCTCTAACTTTGTCACTTACCCATCTCCTTTAATTATTTCTAATTATCTCCTTTTTACTTTAGGAATAATGGAGGGGTTCCACACTGACTAGATTTTGATAAGTGTTGTACCTGAGGAAATAAAAGGTGAGCCATGTTCACACTCTTAATGTTAAAGCTTGGAGGAAATTGTGGATCACTTTTATCAATCCCAACTTGGATTTAGTTTAATTCAATTTAAACCCAATTATGAAAAAGGTTCAAATAAAAGGGTATCTTGTGTACCAAATCGATATATATCTCAAAAAAAGGAATCAATCACAATCTACAACATACATAATTAGGTTTATCGCTTTATACACAAATGTGCCCAATTGCTTTGCACCGTAACCTCATAATTTGTATCATATCCCCATTATTTTGTATGTTAATATCGTTATTTATATCTTCATTTAAATGACTTAGATTTTACCAAGCATTTTTTATGGTGGGGATGGCAAATAGGGTACATAATGATTAAGTACCCTAACATTTTCCTATTGGATTTGAGTAAAAAAAAAAAAAAAAAAAAAAAAAAAACCTAACAAGATTTCAAATTTCTCAATATAGCAATACTTTTTAATAAAATTAATATAAATTTAAAATTATAACTAATTATTTATTATATTTTATTAGATAAATTATGAAAACCACGACGAGGGAAAATCTTTAATGACATTTCTTTTATCTCTACAAATAAGTAAAAATTGAATTATCTTCCGATACTCGAAAAAGTATATAACAAAAGAAAAATCCATTTAGGAGATTAAAGGGATAATGCAAGGTTCTTAATAATTATATTTTCATTTAATGCGGGATTGAAATATATCTTTATCATTAAGAATGTTATGCAAAGGACATTATATTTACAGTATGTTAGACAAAATTTATAATTTAAGTGTGTTTTTTTAAAAAAAAATTATAAATGATTTTTCAGTTTTTTAAAGGCGTTTATAAAATTTGTCAAATATCTAATTTTTTTTTAAACATTTTTTGGACTAAAAATCTTCATCTCGGCTTTTATTGCACAACTACAAATGACTAAACAAAAAAAAAAAAAAAAATATACAAAGACAATAAAACTGAAGCTTGAATCGAAAACCACCCAAACATGGGAAGTTTATTCGAATTTTTTTCTTCAATTTGAAGAAAACTTTGCAAATAAAGTATTTTCCAAGCTGAAAACCCATTTTTTCTAGTATTGCCTCCATTTTCCCATAGCAATCAAAATCATAAAAGGTTTCCCATGTAAATGCCTAAATGGGTAGTGCCTATTGGCAAGTGTCAAGAAGAAGAAGAAGAAGAGCTCAACCATAAATATACAGAATTGACTGTAATTTGACCACTTTTTTTCCCGCCTTCGTACACTATGTATCTCCATGTATACAGGTACTCACATCGTAAAAAGTCCAAAAGAAGAGAAAACCCTTCTGACTAAGTAAAGTCATACCTATTTCTCAGTCGTTTCCTCACCCCCCCCAGTACGACCAACTGCATGTGCTTCCTTGGATCAGGACCTTTCACTGATCCTACACCCCTCTTCTCAACAATCAAACCCTAAACGGGGATTATTCTTTTGGTGGGTATCTGGGTCTCGGCTCATCCTGCTGTTGGTAATCTTACGGCTGCTGGATTTTGTGACGATTTTTCTGGATTTTTTATGGGAATTATCTAGTATGGCTCTAATTTGAGTTCTGGGTATTCCGATTTGGGTTTGATTTTGTATTTAACTGATATATATTTATAGAGTTTTGAAGGTGTTTTGATATTAATGGGTTCTTTAATCATTGGATTTTGATTAAATGAAGAACAATGAAATGCATGGTTGATTGAAAATGATTAGAATTTTGATGATGAAAAGTAGATGTTTTTTATCAATGTCAATACCTACATCACTATCCACAAGGTGGTTGTATGTTTGACTAATTTCTACCACTTTCCTTTATCAATGTCGATACTCAATTGGTGTGAATTTATATTCAACTCTTTGTATGGTGCTTGAAAGCAATTTCTGATCCTCCCTGTGCTAGAGATTCTCCTCTTTTTCTTTCTTTTCTTATCCTTTCTTTTTTTGTTTTTTTTTTTCTGAAGATTTTAGATTGATTTGTAAATACATGATAAGGGAAATCAAGAACCAAATATGAGGTTCTCAAAGATTAATAGCGACAAAGGTGAGGAGAGGGGAGTCACTGCTATTATTTTTATTTTTTTGTTTTCCTTTGCCTGTCAAAAGAAAGAGTAGGTAAGTTTGAAATGTAACACAGGTAGAAATAAGAAGAGAATTAAACTTCATGATTGGAAATGTCTCACAAGATTTGTTATTATGCCTTGATATTGCTTCAATAATGAGCCAATCCATCCTTATTCATTTTCAGATAGAACTTCCCATACTCTTCTGTAGGTGAACTAATGATAAAAGTTAGATTAAAGAAACCAACTGCTCATAATAGTATTCGCTGCTCAACTATATTGTGCTGTATCAGAAGTGTTCACTACTGTGATGAATTAACAAATGAAAGTAATTTATTCAGGCGACTTTAGTATTGTTGGGTTTCAAGGGAAAATGATAGTCTGTTATCATTTGTATTTTATCGGTTTTTATTTATAAACTTACAAGTGTTATGTCCACATCAAACTTTGAAGACTTCTTAACCAATCTTGCCTGATGTCCAACCTTTATTGAAGCCATGATACCTCATCTGATAGTGAAATATGTAGTTTTCCCTTGTCTTTTTGTATTGCTGGGTGCAGTTAACTTCCATAATTTCCAACATAGTTTACAGATGTGCAATCTTTTTCACTGCTGTCTCAACTTTCAGGTTACAGTGGTTGCTCCAAGGAGCTTCTGAGACTTCATTTTCTTCCAAGATGCTTTTGCTATTCCATCCAACATAATGAAATAAGAAATCAGCACTCAAGTGGGAATTCACCACTCCTACTATGTTGTGTGTATTGTGGTTGGTCAGTGCTAAGGACCACTTCTACATGGGTTTTTGACATGTAACCCACATTCAGATGCATCAGATTGCTTCACTGTTATTTAGTATTGAGAAATGAGCACCTTCAATGCACTGGAGATTGTTCTCAAGGATATCCTTCTTGTGATTAATCCCTCAAGGGAAGATTGGGCTATTCGAAATCAACTCATTGTTGACTTCCGAACAGCTGTTGATTGTGTGGAAAGTTTGAGAGGCAAGTGGAGTTGAATTTTACTGATTTTACTGATTTTGTTTTGTTTCTCAGGTAGTTCAAAATTTCAGACTCATGGTTGATAAACATTTAGAATCAATTAGCAAATCTTTGATTGCCTACCAAGTTATGAGTAGCAAAAGGTGGCAATGTTTATTTGGTGCACACAGAATGGAATGTGTTTCCATTTTGTTTTGATGGTTCAAATTCTCTGCATGTCCTCTTTGCTAGAATGGTGACATTTAGTTGTTTCTCCTGATGTTGGCAATTTTTTGAACTGCTCATGATTTTTGTATTTCACATGTTCACAAGTATGTGAACTTAAAAGTTATACCCACGGAGTTGTTAGTTGTGACTTGGCTATGGACTGGAGTTGTTGAATAATGTGACCAAAAGTTTCTAAGTGGTGAAGTGAAGATTTTTGAGATAAAAAAGATTTCAACTTCTTGTTCATTGCTATTTTCTTAGCAACCAACTGATTCACAATGCTCTGAATATAATTTAGATGGTTCCCAATGGAGCATCCCTATCTAAATTTCAAATTGAGAAGCTTTCTGATTAGGAAACCCTTATTTTTAGCTTTCTTTCACTCAGATGGAGTCTCCAATTTCTTAAAGGTAATAGGCACTTGATTTATTTGATACATGCAGTCTGTCTCTTGTCAGTCACCATGTGGCAACCTTGCTTCCCAAACACCATGCTGTGACACCATTTTGTTTTGAAAAAAGAAAAGAAAGAAAATAAAAGAAAAGAAAAGAACAAGGATGTTATGTCTAGGTGCAAAATAAAGAAGCAGACAACTCTAAACAGAGTCTGCAGAGGCTAGTTCCAAGTAATATCTACATGACATCAATGGATATATTCCACTGCCCTCACCACAAAACAATATGTCCAAGTTTCTTGAAGAGGATTTGGCTTGCATGGAAAATCTATGCTACAATGGGATTCAAAGGCATGGTGGAGACTGGAAAATGGAGTGTTCAAAGTATTTATATTTGAGCATCCTGAACAAAACACAAAAATGAATACCTCTTCAGTATCAGTCTTCTATATCTTCCGATTATTTCTTATAGAGTGCAAAAAGGCATAAGACCTCTCAGAGGAAGACATCCCAATAATCTCACCTCTGGTTAGTTATGATTTATGGATTGGACCTTTGGTACAAACCTAAAGTAGGTTTTTTTTTTCCTCATGCCATTGTTGATTCATGAAGAATTTCTATCCCTTGTTTTGAAGAGAAATTGTTTCTGTTGGTTACAAACTGTTATGACTAACAGAGTTGTTTTATGGCTAAACTGGTGTAACAGGGGCAACTGTGGAGCCCTTTGGGTCATTTTTATCTAATCTTTACACACGATGGGGAGATTTAGATATTTCCATAGAGTTGCCAAATGGTGCATATATTTCATCTGCTGGAAAAAAGCACAAACAGACTCTACTGGGACATGTATTAAACGCTTTGAGAAGTAAAGGTAATTTGTTTTGGATTCATGCTTTTAGTTTCTTCCTTTTATTTCCATGTTTATTTTGTACTACGATTGTGATGGTCAGAACCCTATCCAACCATTCCTTAACCATAATAGTCTGATGCCAGACACTCTCCTTGTTTCCCATGCTGACCAATCAGTGGTCAGTCCCTATGTTTTTCTTCTTTTGGAGTTAATTGGAGGAAGGAGTGCACCAATAAGGTGAAAAAACAAGAAATAGGGTAGTAGAATGGTTGGCATATGCTAAGATCTATCATTTGTTTTCTTATTTCCTTGTCATTGATTGGAAATACCCGGCTATTTTCTATCAATATCATTGTTGTTTTCCTGTTTCCAGTCCATAGCCTATCATGGCTTCAAGATTTGTAATCAGCAGCATCTCTCCAATCTGTTGTCACTGTTTTGTTTCTGTAAATTTTAGATTCTGTGAAATTTTATCATGGTCTTACTTTATTTGTACTGGTGGAATGGGTGTTCTTGTTCATCAAAGTTGATTATTTCTTGATTGAAGTGTGTTAATCTGTAGATTGATAGCAAAATTTGTTGACTAATTGTGATTGATTGAAACTTACAGCTTATATAAGCTGTAAATTAGGGTTGTAAATCAGCAATAAAATTAGGGCTATAAATTAGGGAGTCCTTCCTTGTTTGTATAGTTGACTAATGGTGTTGACATTCGATGTAGTCTAGAATTATTTTCCTATATTGTTTTCATATATTCATTATAAATTCCTTCATCAATACAAGAAATACAATTCCATGATTGTTCACATGGTATCTATCATAGCAAGGTTTCTGTTAAATTCATTCTCTGCACTTGGGCCTTAATTGTCGTAGCCAAGTGCAGTCTTCTTTGCTGCAGCTTTAATGATTCTTGGCCTTCGTCGCCAAAATTGACATAGTGAAATGCAACCTTCATTACTGGCTCTCCATGTTCTCTACACTTCTATTTCCTTTCTTTGCTTTTATTCGCTCTCAATATGTCTGAAATATCTACTAATGTCCAAATCTCTCCCTCCATCCAAAATTTCAATCGAACTGTAACCCACTCTTCCTCTGGTGAATACCAAAATCTCCAAGCATCATTTAGGCCTAAGGGTCAGAATTATCTAGTTTGGTCTCAACTTGTGAAGACATTCCTTAAATGAAAGGGAAAGCTAAGCCATTTAGTTGGACCGGTACCAAGCCCAAAAGACCCAAAGTTTGCTACATGGGATGAAGAGGATTCAATGCTAATGTCTTGGCTTTGGAATTCAATGCATTCAGAGATTAGTGGGACTTGTATGTTTCTCACAATAATGAAGGAGATTTGGGAGTTTGTTAAGCAATCACACTTCAACATACAAGATGCCATAGAGATTAATGAAATTAAAACAAAGATTTCATCCATTGAACAAGGTACTTTGTTTATAATTGAGTACTATAATATCTTAAAAACTTTATGGCTTGAGTTGGATTATTACCAAAATTTCAAGATGAAATGCAGTGAAGATGCAACCATGCTACAGAAGTTTGATGAAAGGGAGAGAATTTTTTAATTACTTGTTGGATTAAATGTTGAATATGATTAAGTTAGAATGTAGATTCTTGGAAAAGAAACAATTCCATCCCTCAAGAAGCTAGGAGGAGAATAGTCACGTTAGAAGCCTCATCGAGTAAAGGATTGGCTCTTGCTGTAGTCAAGTCGAATACCAATCAGCTGAATAATAGGGTGGCTACTAAAGAGACAAATAGGAAGAATGGGACCTCTAGATCACAAAATAATAGAGATGGAGAATGGCATACTTACTGCAAGAAGTTAAGACACATGAAGGAAACTGTTGGGGGCTTAATGGGAAGCCACAATCCTTTAGGAAGGGTAATAATAACCAAAATGGGCAAGCTGGACAGTTGGGAGAGAGGCGCATATGGCCAAATCAGAAGATAGTTCTAGCCAAGAAACTTGGAATTCTAGAGGGTCTGATGGTGGACTGAACAAAGAAGAAATAGAAAGACTTCAAAGCTTCTTGACCTCTCTGGAAAAGCGTAGTACCTCATGTCCATTGGCTTGCTCAGGTAAGTACTCAAACTCTTATGTCCTTAGTGCTTCGAAAGACTGTTTTTCTAGTGCTTGGGTAATTGACTCATGTGCTACTGATTGTTGACCAATGCCTTTCACTGATTTACTTCTTATATAGCCTGTCCATGAAATAAAAAAATCAAAGTGGCAAATGGTAACCAAGGAACTGTTTCCTCAATGCCATCTCTTATTCCAAAATTTGTGTCATATGTTCCTAAGCTTTTGATCAATCTACAATTGATTCATCAGCTCACTAAAAACTTGAATTACAGTGTGACCTTTATCCCATCCTAGGACTGGGTTATGGGGAAGGTGATTGGATGTGCTAAGGAGCTAGAAGGGCTCTACTATCTTGAAACCAAAAGTGGCAATGGTGGCCATGGATCTCACCCTCATTTTTCAGAAAAAGTTCCATCCAATATAATACAAGTTTGGTTACATCATCTTTGTTTACAACATCCTCCGTTTGCTTTGTTAAAAACTATGTTCCCTTTATTGCTTGGACATTTAAATGTTGATGAATTTCATCGTGAATTTGTCAACTTGCTAAATATCATTGTATTTCATTTCCTTTTGAGTGATAATAGAACATCTGGTCCTTTTTTATTAATACACACTAATGTTTAGAGTCCATCAAGAATTCCTAATGTTTTTTGAGCTTGATGGTTTGTCTCCTTTATTAATGATTATTCTAGAGTCACCTGATTATTTCTTATGAAAAATAAATGAGATGATAGTAGGTTTTGAGACCATTTCTCACAATGGAAAGAATTATACACTAGTCCTCATGTCATGATTCCCCATAACAACACAGTATTGCAGAGCAAAAAAACTGTCATATCCTAGAGGTAACCCAAGCACTGTTATTTCAAATGAATGTTCTTAAGTTCTATTGGGGAGAAGCAATTTTGATTGCAACTCATTTGATCTGAAGGTTACCTTTTGGAGTTTTGGGGAATAAGAGTCCAATGGAAGTTTTTTCAAAGTTCTACCTTGATTTTCATGTTTTTGGTCATCTTCCTCCTAAATTATTTGGGCGTGTCTCATATATTCACATTTATTCTCATCACCATGGTAAACTTGATCCCTGAGTATTGAAGTGTGCATTTGTTGGTTATTGTCCACAAAGAAAGGATATAAATGTTATCATCCAGAATATAGAAAATTCCTCATAACTATGGATGTCACTTTCAATGAAAATCAGTCATTCTTTTTCTGTCCTTATCTTTAGGGAGAGTTACCAAGTGAAGATAAGGAATCTAATAAATCTGAGTCATTTTTTTCAAGATTTGTCCTTTCATCCTACCACTGTCTCTAGTCCTACTGTTTCCTGTTCTCCTCCATTGAGTCTAACCACTGCTTTGCCTTCTAAAATCACCATGAATCTACTACAACTTGTATTTGAACTTGAAAATGAGGGAGCTTCTAGAAAGTCAAGAGCTAAGCCACTTCAGTTCTATTCAAGAAGGAAACAGCTCATTGTAATTCAATGCATGTTCAAGAATCTGAACCAGTAACATGTAGACAAATAAATCCCACTCATTTTTCATCTAAAATTCAAGAAAAAAGCGTGCAAAATAATGAGGCTTCTTTGAGTAAAGACCTAGATTTATTGATAGCCATTAGGCCAGAAAATGTAACCAACATCCCATCTCTAATTTCACCCATCCCTAATTTCATTTCCTTTGACAAACTATTCTCATCTAATAGATCCTTTCTCTCCCAACTTAATCCCATAAAAATTCCTAAATAGCCTGAAGGACTTAGAGATGAGAATTGAAGAAAAGCCATGAATGAGGAAATGAGGGCTCTTGGAAAAAATCAAACATGGGAAATTGTTGAACTTCCGAAGGGAAAAAGACTGGTTGGGTGTAAATAGGTATTTATGGTTAAATATTATGCTGATGGAATCTTGAAGAGATACAAGACTAGGCTATTAGCCAAAGGATATATACAAACTTATGGGGTGGATTATTAGGAAACTTTTGCTCTAGTAGAAAAAATGAATACCATTCATGTGCTATTGTCCTTAGTAGTTAACTATGCTGGTTATTGCAGCAATTTCATGCTCAAAATGCTTTTTGGCATGGTAATTTAGAGGAAGAAGTATTTATGGAGGCTCCACATAAACAAATGCTTAGAGCATGGTTCGGGAAATTGACAAATGCAATGAATAATATGAAGTTTCTGTAGAGTCAGAGAGACCACACACTGTTTATCAAGGACTCATCTTTTGGCAAGGTTACAATTTTGATTGTTTATGTAGACAAGATAATAGTAATAGGTGGTGATATTGAAAAAATTGACTCACTGAAGAAATGTTGGCAAAAAAATTTGAAATAAAAGACTTGGGTAGGCTCAAGTATTTTTTGGGAATAGAAGTAACTCATTCAAAAGATAGAATCTTCATTTCTCAACAAAAATACATACTTGATCTGCTGCAAGAAACAGGGATGCTCGGTTGCAAACCAATGGACATTTCAATTGAATAGAACTACAGATTGGTAGAGGCTAAGGAGGATGTTGTAGTAGACCATGGGAAATACCAGCTTTTAGTTGGCAAACTAATCTATCTATCACATACTCAGCTAAATATTGCATATGCAGAGAGTGTGGCGAGTCAAGTCATGCATTCTTCTAGAGACATACATCTAGAGGTAGTGTATAGGATTCTATGCTATTTGAAGGCTATTCTATGGAAAGAAATTTTTTTTAGAAGAAAGAGAATTGACCTTGGAAGCATATAGCAATACAGACTAGGCAAGATCAATGGTAGATAGAAAGTCAACTTCAAGTTACTGTACTTTTCTTGGAAGGATTTAGTGATGTGGAGAAGCAAGAAGTAATCACAAGTGATTAGTGGTTTGATCTATACTCTATATATTTCAACAAAGGAGCAGTTAATTGACATTCCAAACAAAAGACTGGCTAGTGATACTTTTCAGAAAATCACAAATAAGCTAGGAATGGAAAACATATACTCTAGCTTGAGGGGAGTGTTGGCTAATTGTGATTAATTGACAACTTGATTGATTGAAATTTACAGCTTATACAAGCTCTAAATTAGGGTTGTAAATGAGTAATAAAATTAGGGTTACAAATTTGTGATTCCTTCATTGTTTGTATAGTTGACTAATGGTGTTTACATTCAATGTATTTTAGGATTATTTCCTATATATATTCACTGCAAATTCCTCCATCAATACAAGGAATATAATTCCATGATTGTTCACAAAATTCTCAGGATTGTTTGGTAGAACCATAGAAAGGATGGTCTCTCATGGGTTGGAAAGACAATGTTTTTGGGCCATTGCCTAGTATATGAGAGCTTGACGCTCGAATATGGGGAGCACAAAGCAAGTAACCCATGTGACATTTTGTGAATTTACCCTTGAGCTTCTGGGTTCGAGTTTTTGGAGCAATATGTTTCTTGTCCAAACCTATTGTACAAGACATGCTTTACTTCTATTTCAACTTACTCGATCTAATGAGGTTGACAATTATTGATTAAACATTGACATGTTTAAGTACCTGTGCAGCCCATGGAAACCTTTGTTCAATTTGATTGGTTGAAAATAGATCAATGGTTTCTCCTAGGCCCTGGCTTTTCAATTGTTCAATAGCAAAATACCTCTTTCTCATATTGATTGCAAGTTTATTTATTTATTCTTTTGATCATGGGGAATCCACCTCAATAGTGAGACATTAATCTTGACCATCGGTGAAGCAAACCCCCTAGTGCTACGAGCCTACCGCTCTACCCTAGATCACTTAAATATTGGGGAGGCTTGAACTTGGGACCTTTGACTCATTTCTAGAGGCACTACCATTAAGCTACACCTCAAGGAGCTTCTTGTGTGGATTGGAGTTGAAGTTTTGAATAATCTTGTTTGGTTACAATTTGAGGAACATCAATTTTAAGGGAGTGTTATGTGTATAAGGAAGTTTGGGAGAGTTGCTCTATGATGTGGTGTACAACATTTCCATGCAACTTGGAGTTGATTGACATTTTGTTGGATTTGATTAAATTAGAATTTGATATAAGAACATTTGAGTGTGATTTTATGAGAATTATTGAATTGTGGCAGGCCTTATTAGATTTTGTATGTGATACTTATTTCCATATTTTCTCAATCCTATAATATATTTAAATCCATCTTGGGTATTACTGATGCAATTAAGTCAGTTCTATTCTCCTTTCTTACCTTCCAATTGTCTAAGCCAATGGTACTTTCTAATTTGCTTTAACTTGAAGATATGTCATGGTAATATCAAGGAAGAATCTGATGAGATGCTTGAGAATAGAAGTAGCTTTGACCCAATGCACTAATTGACCATTTACCCAGCCTGGCTAACTTGGATTTGCTGGCACTATGTTTGCTTGTTCTTGGTCCTGGTCCTGGCAAACCTCGAGCTTAAGATTTAGCAACTTGACATGGCTCTAGATGAAAATTTTGAACTTGGACTTAGATCCATACAATCCAAATGAGTTCTAAGCCCATCTATTGATATCCTAGTTGATGTGCATCATCACAACAGCTAGATGGTATTTGTAAAGCCTTGGACTTGATTTCTTGGTTATGCATGTTTTTAACCAATTTGCTCCAACTTCCATTATTTTATGATTATCTCCTGGAAATGCTTGTGGCATTGCCAATACTCAATAGTACTTGGGTACTCATGTACCCAACTGTCCTGAAACCAATTAATCAGTTTTGGTTCTAATATTATGAAATCAAATAATTTTCCATTTCATGCTGGAAAAACCACTAAGATTCAGGTCTATATTAGTTACTCCGTGAGTCTTCATCTGGTAAACAGGTAAGTAAAGTATTCATGTAATGCTTACCCATTATAAGAAGAATCAGTGCTACGATTAAATTAGGCATCTATACTTCACTTTTCATGGTTAAGCTAAATATATTAGAAATCTTCAAAGCAAATAACAGTTGCACTGATATAAGATCATAAGAGATCTAAAACCAGATTTCTCTCTCTTTTTTTATTCCATTTCTTATTTATTAAATTTCATCTTGTTATTTTTGTAGGCCTTCAATTATTTCCAAAACTTTGAGTAAAAATTACAAGTAATGGCTTATTCCAAACTTTATATCTACTTGTCCTATGCCCAACAGGTACTCAATCTTTGTTGGGCCTGTTCTAGATCCAATAATTTTTCAGATGTTGGTCCAGGTACTGATAAAATTGGAAGCAGTGTTCAAATAGACTCTGGTTCCGGGTAAAGCAAGAATTGGAATGTAACTCCTGATGCATGATTTTTCTCTGATTCTTTTGACATGTAGGTTGATCAGGACAAACTTAGCAAGTTTGTAAATTGATAATTACATCATCTTATGTGGTGCATATGCTGTAGACAACAGAAGGGAATAATAATATAATTCCTGGTTGCTATCAAAATGACCTGTCAATCACTTCTTAATTACTTTTTAACTTGTGGTTCCATCGTTGGCCTACCTCACATAGTAAAAGAGACAAGGAGCACAAAGTAATATTATCAATTTGCATTCTGAGACTTAGGTGATTGTTTTTATCTGAGTGTCTCATATTTTCATTTTGTAATAATGATTTACAGGTGGATGGCGTAAATTGCAATTTATTCCCAATGCAAGGGTCCCAATTATCAAATTTGAAAGCTACCACCCGAACATCTCGTGCGATGTTTCAATAAATAATCTGAAGGGCCAAATGAAGTCCAAATTCTTATTTTGGATCAGTGGCATAGATGGGCGCTTCCGTGACTTGGTTTTACTGGTATATTCTCATTGGACAGGGATAGTTGTTGCTTTGTGGAAAAGGTGCTATTATTTGATGCATTGACTCTCATCCACAGGTCAAGGAATGGGCCAGAGCACATGATATTAATAATTCAAAGACTGGAACTTTGAATTCATATTCTCTGAGTTTGCTAGTTGTTTTCCATCTTCAGGTGATCATCAATCACTATTTCTGTATCAATTTAGGAAATAGTTCAGATCAGGGGGTATTTCTTACTGCTTAGGCTGTTTCATGAGTGCATAAAATGGTTGAACTGGATTGAAATGTCTAGAAGCAGTCAAACTGTCTACTTTTTGAGAAGCTCTCCCTTATAGCCCTGACGCAAACCAATGATGCAACTATTCTGTCTAATTAATGTAAACTGTGCTCTTTGTTTGTTCTTTTTCCCCTTATTGTGTGCTTTGAAGTGTCTGTATCTACGTCATGGTATGGTGATATATCCTCAATGTGATCTACATACTTCGACTTGTTTACTTTGTTATGTTTGTTCTTTTCTTTTCTTTCTATTTTTTTGCTGTTGTACTTTCTGATTTACATGTTTTTGGTTCTGTGTGATTAATGGTTGAAACTTCAATTTAACCTTCAGGTTCTTGTCTACTGTTTTCTTACAGACATGCAGACCTGCAATTTTACCTCCACTTAAAGAAATCTATCCAGGAAATGTTGCTGATGATCTTATAGGTATTTATTTTAGTAATTTTTATGAACTCAGAGGACAACATTCTTTATTAGATTTTTTTTCTCTTGAACCTAATAAAGAAATAGGCCAGGTTAATGTTGTTGAAGATCTTGCAGGTACTTATCACTGTTAATTTTTATTAACCCAGAGAATAACATTTTTTTTGCTAGTTATCTTTTTCCTTGGTCTTATAAAGATACAAGTCAGGTTATATTCTTTTAGGACTCTTACCTGTTTCCTAGTTTATGGGCTACTTTAATTAGAAGTTGAACTGTTTAAAAATATGTTGGAGGCTTCATAGTCCACAACCTTGAGCTGTTACTAAAGATATTTGGAATCAGGGTTTCGGTTTTTAGTCTGTAAAACTTAAGATAGGTTTGCATATCAGCAAAAACATCTAGAACACTTTTTGAATACTTTGTTAGTCCAAATATTGGTGACTATATAAACAGAATCTGTTTTGAAATATGTTCCATGCAGGTGTGAGGGCTGTTGTAGAGGGACAAATTGAAGGAACCAGTGCTGCAAACATTAACAGGTTCAAGAGAGATAGATCCAGAGTACCTAATCAAAGTTCTTTGTCTGAGCTTTTCATATCATTCCTTGCAAAGGTAGCTCCATTTGCCTTGATTTTTACCTTAATAAGTAATTTATCTCTATGGGTGGGCCACAATCTCTTGTTTCATGATCTGCATCTTCCCTTCCATTTTTATAATGTTATGGTTTCAAGTTTGAGAGTTTGAGCCTTTTTGTCACCACTTAATTCAAGTTGTTTCACATATTAGAAAAAGTTATTTAAAATTTTATATTCCTTTAGACCATATCCACTTTCTGCATCTTTTCAATCCCCTCTTGTTCCCCTTTCCAAATAAAACAATTTTTATGGCATGTTTAGCAAATGGTCAAACAAGGTCTTTCCACAAGTAATGCAGTGTTTTATAAACTCAACTGTATTTCCAGAAACCAATATGCAGGTTTGCATTCTCTTCATATTTATCTTCTTGAAACGATAATGATAATGATGATCTGCACACTTTCTATTTATAATACACTGAAATGCCCTACCAGTAAGTAGTATTAAATGTATAGCCAATGCTGTAGGGAGTGCTTTCTCCATTGCATTGGGTGTGATCAACTTTATGCAAACAGTAGCAAGGAAGATGCTTTAGTTTGATTTTGATTTTGATTTTTGATTTTTTGTGTTGTAGTTTGCTGACATTAGTTCCAGGGCCTCAGAGCAAGGCATTTGTCCATACACTGGACAGTGGGTGGACATAGATAGCAATATGAGATGGATGCCAAGAACTTATGAATTATTCGTAATTTCTCTCTCTCTCTCTCTCTCTCTCATGTGTGCGCACACACACAAACCTCAACCTCTGCTATTGTTTTTTGTCGGTATTAATTGTTCTCCTTATTGCCTAGTTAGGTTGAGGATCCTTTTGAGCAGCCAGAAAATACTGCCAGGGGTGTTCGCAGTAGACAGCTAAAAAGAATATCTGAAGCATTTCAGACAACTCACCAGAGGCTTACCTCAGCCAATCAGGATCAAAATTCTCTAATTGATACTCTAGTCAGACCACAAATTGCACAATTTATTACAAGAGCACCCAGTAGGAACTCGAGTGCTTATGGTAGAAATCACTCCAGGACTTATCCATCGGTGCCCAATGTTGCAAACTCGCCACTGCAATTTCAAACCCAGTTTCAGAATAGAAGACCACAAAGTCGTCCCAACACGAATTTGCAGAGATCTGCACCTGTTCAGGCACGTCCAAATTCTGTGACAATGCAGAGATCTACGTATGCACGACCAGGCTCTTCGACTGTGCAGAGAAGTGTGCAGCAGGCAACTCAGAGTCAAAGCCAGCGAGTGTGGAGGCCAAGATCTGATAGATAGGTGTTGAACGAGTTACTGTTCTCATAGGAGTCTTTGCTGACTAGTGCGGATTTTGGTAAAAAGAAATACTCCATAGTTGGTTGGCTTTCCAAGGAAAAATGCTCTACGGATAATAATATCGATGTGTTTCTGTTTTGTTATCTCCAATTTTGGTCTGCAGTCAGCACTCTCTCTTGAGCTTGAAACTGGTCTCTCAAAACTGTCACCACCCTCAATACATTATAAGAACTGTCAATTTTCTTGGTATCATTCCAATATTCCTTATGGCTATTGTGGACTTGTACATGAGAAAGAAGTGAAGAGCATGAAATGATCACATGTTCTTGTTCTTCTTCAATATCATCATTATGCTTTGTCACTGTAATGGTCCTAATGGATATAGAAAAATAGGCTTGTTGCCATTTTGAAGACTTGACAATTCTCATTCTGAAAATCATGGTATTACAACTTCCAATGTTGACTGCAGTCTGAATATATCTTAGCACGGGTCAAGCCAACCGGCTCAATGACGTCATCTTTGTCATGGTGAGCCATTATTGTTTCTCTTTTACATAGAATCGTTCGAAAAATTGATAGATGAAAATCAGTTTAGATTGATTTCGTTGTTTCTCCTTTGCACAAAGCTAATGTTTTATGAAGTTTTTCAAAATTTTATAAGTTGGATTTATTGAAGAGTCTAGTAATTCCTAAAATTAAGTTAAAATTTTAAAATATATTTTATTAATATCATAAAATAATATACTAAAACTTACATTGAGTGAGGAGAATTAAGCTAAAATTTTAAGCCATGCCCTATTTGTACCATAAAAGAATAAACTAAAATTGACATACCATGATGACTCTATTGAGATTGTAAATTTTATTGCAAATAGAATCTAAATTAAGTGAGACCAAATAAAAAATTGACTTAATGCTTCATATTTTTTTAATGATTCTACCATCTTTTTTTAAAAAAAATAATTTGGAATTCAAAGAAGAACCCAATTAATTACAAATCAATAAATAATCTAAAATACTATTTACACATTAAAAATTGAGTGTGTATTAAAACTTGGATTAAAAATTAAAAATTTGCTTATTTTTAAATTCATTTTAAATAAAATATTATTAAGCACTATTGTTTTAAATTATTATTATTCATTTGTAACAAAAGAAATCAATTTTGCTTTTGTATTGTTATTATTCATATTTTATAACACATACTAAAATATTTTTTAATAAAAATATAATTTATGATTTTATGATATTAGTATTCATATTTATAATTAAAAAATTATTTTTTGATTTTAATAAGAATTGAATTACATTTAATTAATTAATATTTTTCACAAAATCAAAATAAAAAAGATTTTTATAAGCAATTAAAAATTCATTTATTTATTTCATAAAAGTGCCATTAAAATCAAGTTTCCAAACATTGTTTTTAGAAAGAGTTAATTTCATTCACCTCCCAATATTTATCATTAATTTAAGATTTTATCACACACACCCCAACACCTTATTTATTATTTTCATTCATCTTTCTTTTAATTCAAAATAAAGAAAGTTTTTTGTAAAATTTCAAACTTATAATCATTAAATATATTCAGCTCAAACATACCTTGTTAGAAAATACTAATTCTTTCTTCCAAGTTTATTTTTGGAAGAAAGTTTGGATTAGGGATCCTCTAGAGCAGTAGAGGATGCAGCAATTGACATGGCACTGACTGCAGTTCTATCCAAAGCATTTCCCACAGTTCCCTGCATATGCGCTTAATCCTTACTCTGGTCAGCCCATTTCAAGCAAACCATCTATGACAAATCAGCATTTTCCATCAATTAAAGTATAATTAAGACAACCACCAACAATATAATACTCCCCAGTAACACTTTGATGATGCAACTTATCAAATATTAGGTAGGTATTATATCTAAAATTCTTAGCCTACAAAAAAACCATGTGTATCCAAAATGCTCAGAGTTAACCCCCAGCCATCAAGGCTGAGGAGAAACGAAACATTTTTCTCTATGCAGAAACAGTAACAGGGTATTCAAACACCACATCTTTACCAGAAAGCTTTCTGTAGACTCCAGCAAAGGTCTCTAGTTTGTTTTCAGTATTGTTCTGCTCCTTTGGATCAAGAAAAATCTGTTGATCCAATATAACGTTTAGAGAAGTGTTAGAACAAGTAATTTAAACAATGAACAAACTGAGGCAATAAAGTTGAAATCCTATCTTCACTTGTACAGGTCAAATGTCATTCAATAGAGCAACTAGAATTGCATTTCCGAGGAAGAAATGAAGAACAAAAAAGTGAGAATTATTGGGCGTAGAGGATTCTGTGAGCCTTCTTAGGGAAAAGAATTTCAATGTCTTCCAGGACTCCTGTCCAATTGAAAACAAAATCAGGGAAAAGAACCCTGTCCATGATATTTGATGAGACTGTGTGTCATTGTACTAGCAATCGATCAGCTATGTAGTGGAACCCTGCTAATTGAGATATTTTGCAATCAAATAACCTCCATTAGTTGATATCTCAGGACTCTGCATATTTCAAAGTACCCCCATCTTCTGCGGTACTTGAACATGAATACTATTTTAAGGAGATAATGCACTTTTGCCCATAAGGATGTAACTTGAATATGAGATTACGTCAAACTTTATAGGTTAAACTCACTTATAAAAGATGGGATGCTTTCATGTTGGAGTATATTTAATTTGCATTTAAGTATGAATGCTTTTATGTTACTTATTACTGTCATGTTGGACCTTTTAAAGGATTTCAAAAAAAAGAAAAAAAACATGAGAAATTGCCTTGGTTTAAGATGTTAATCGACCTAAATTGTTAGAATGTATAAAACTATCACTATTGGATGCTACGTCTTCTGTATTGGCATTAAAGGTGTGGGTGGGGATGTTTTCCCAGCTTTGATGCAAGGTTTTTTAAAATCAAACAGTAATCATAAAAGTAACATAATGAGTGCCAAAAGATATGGATTTAAAAATAGATAAATCAATAGCTACCCATAGTTGCCGCATTATAAAAGTCCAGGTGTAGTAGTTCCTGAATCCTGGCTCAAAGTGAAAAGGGATTGAGGTTCAGGTAGGGATAGGGAGCTTTAGTTTGTATTCCATGTGGGAAAAAAAATGTTAGCTCTAGAAAAAAGGAGAAAGAAAACAAACTAGGTTTAGGATTCTCTACTTGAACATTTCTTTCCCTCTGGAACCAAAAAAATGAAGAAAGGAGGAGGAGCCAACCTGTCTTTTTTTATTGGTAAAAAGTAGTAAATAAATAAATAGAGGACAAATACGGTACCACATGGTTTCAAAGCAAAAACACAACAGCACCTGAGAGAATCATTTTTTTTTTTTGTATAAGAAAAGTATTGTATAGCACCTGAGAGAATCATAGAAACTATAAGGTCATTTTTCAGCATATCAAAAATGTTTACTTGCCTGATTATCTTGGAACCATCAGCTCTGTACCTAACACGCTTTCCAACAATTTCTGCCGGGTAAACAATGTCCTCCAACATGGCCTCATGAACTGCTGTGAGAGTGCGGGTCCTGGGTCGCACAACAGCAGAACCCTTCTTTGGAGGATGCAGGATCCTTCTAGCAGCAATCAAGACTACATGCTGTCCAAGGATTAAAGAAAATGAATTGGGGATTTAGGCAGAAAATGCACATAAACTGAAATCAAAATAGGGGCAGAAGAGGGAAAGAAGAACAATAACTAGAGTCCATTTACTTTGACATAAAATTCAGTATATGGGAAAAGGTTTTCCAAGTAAAACCTTCTTAACTGGTTCCTTTAATGAGCCTTGTGAATCAGAGCCTTTAAGAAGGAACTACAAAACAAATATAGCTCATTTCAAGAATTGAAAAAAATGATTTTTTGCTCTTACACAAATCATGTAAAGTCTTGAAGGGCAAGAGGTTACTACCTAATCCCTCACCAACCTCATCATGTTGCTAAGATGGACTTAGGCCAGTGCTATTTCATTTTTTTTTCTTTTTTCTTTTTCCTTCCAATCAGCAAAAAAGTGTATTAATCAAGAATATAAAAAACATCAGAAGGATGAGGAGTCCCCTCACAATTACAAAAATCTGATCAAAATATGATTGAACTCCTCCACTATACAAGGAGCCTATACAAAAAGGTTAAGACAGCAAAACGATATGCATAGATGTCTTTTTTGTTATTTTCGATAGGCAAGAAGAAGATATATAAAAAACAGAATAACAAAACAGAAAAGCACCTGTAGCAAAGGCGCAACAAGTTCATGCAGAGTATACAATTGACACTGGAGTAATAAGCAAGAAGAAGAAAATATGCATAGATGTCATCTCCATAAGTCCTGACTAAGCTTCCCTTAATGATGTCCAAACCCTTTTGATTTACACACCGAATGCCAATTGAGTTGAATAACATTAAGAGGAATGCCTATAAAAGCCTTGGTGCAAAGATGCCCAACAAGAGTAATAGAAGTAAATCCCACAACCTCTCAGAGGTCCTCCACTTATCCTAAAAAATTTTAGTATTTCTCTCTCACCACACAATCCAAAGCAATGTGAGACAAGCAATATGTCAAAGGGTCTTGCCTCCAAGACTTAGGCTAGTGCTTGTGAAACTCATCTAAGTATGATTTTATCCTAGTGCTCCAAAAAATCAGGGAGGAAACTCACCTTCCCACTAAACTTCTTCTCCAATTCCCCAACAAGCCTCGGATGGATTTTTCGAAAAGCTTTCTGCAGCCTGTAAGGGACATAAATGACCACAGCCTTCCTATTGCCAGAAACATCAATTTGACTGTACAGAAAAGCACACAACATGAGAAGTGATAGAAGAAGATGGAAGGCAAGAAAAATAAAAGAATCTACTCCAACCTAATCATTCAAACAAGACTTACGCTGCAGAATTAATGTAAATGTCCTTCAGATCACTTTTCAGCTCCAGATTGGTGTTCTCCAAATCAAAGAATGACTGCAGAAACCACATGAGTTTAAAACTACTACCTTGTATATAAACACCAATGAAGCATTGTATATTTAACCTGTGCAACCAAGTCCTCAAATTCACTAGGTTCCGCACGCTGGTCCTTTAGGATTTTCCTCCTTGATGTGTACATCTTTGCAGCTATTATCTGAAAATCAGAGAGCTATTTATTAGAAAATATATAAAATAATATCACCAAGTGCATATTGGCTAGGGACAATCCCCATGCGATTTGAGATAATAATTTGGAATCATTTTTAATTGGAAAAAGCATGGGTGTTGAACAACTATGCAATTTTTTAGACACCCATACTTTTCCCAATTAAAAATGAAAAGAAAACTTATATATATATATATATATAAGTTTTCTTTTACATTTTCTTCTGGACATGGATGATGGAACTATTGCATCGAAGATGTAATGTGGGGGTCGATGCAGGAGGTAAAATTTATTCTTTTCCACAAAACGGCATCACAAATTTAGAGTTCATTTGGTACTGATTTTAGAAAACGTTTCTAATCTAAAAATTTTCAAGTGTTCTAAAGGTTAGAAGTTCTTCCTAGAATCACTGCCAAACAAGCTCTTAATCGATTAATGGTTTAACGTAGTATTCAGGGATCGAAAACCAGTATCGCAAATGGGATATACTCCGGAAAGTGAGAACCAAATCGTAAATCACTGTGAAACTTTCCATCCTGTAATCATCCTACTCCATCTTTCCTAGTGAAGAATCATTTTCTTTAATTCTATTTCTAGCCAGTGGATCTTTACACCATCAAATGCAAAGGAAAACGATGGTGACCACTTTTCAGGCACTCACATACACCTCAGAGAATGCATTTTTTGCAGTAAACACCGATTTTAATCCTAAATTCATCAAACTAAAATTATAGTACTGGGCATTTAGCAAAAAAAAAAAACCTCGTAGGATAACCGTCAATGAAGTCATTAAAAATGTAGATCCAAATGGGTTGCATACCTAAAATCACATTCATAACCCAGAAATTCGGCATCATTTTCTAGGTATGAATCGAACTTATCAAGTAAAAACGAATAGGCAAAAAAAGAGATAAAAAAGAAAAAGAAAAAAAAAAGGAAAACCAAATGCGCCAGTGATGGAGAAAGAGGAGTCGAACTGATATTGGGTTTTGAGATTTAAGAAGCCGACCTGAAAGAATCAGAAACACGCAGCTGCTCCTCTAGGATTTTAGGCTGCCACTTCGTTTATCAGGAGTTTAAATTACATTTCACGCCCTTCAATGATCCCAGATCCCCTGCTCTTCTATTCCGACCGCTTGTTGACATGGGCTCGGTATCGATCGCCAACATGAACTTGGGCTCTTTCAGTAGTACTTGGATGACCTAAAGCCCATGTCCCCTTTTCTTTTTTATTTTCTTTTTTTAATTCCAAAAAAAAAAAGGGGGTCATGATTCATGAATTATGATCCGTTTATTTTCCTGGATTATGTAATAAAAATATTTCGAGGAACATACAAAGATAACAAATTGGTTCTTATGAAACTCCACATATGAAATTTAAGTAACGGATACTAATGTATAAGGGTACAACTAAATAAAATTCAGGTATAAAATTATGGGACTTAAGAGTTGTACAATGTTAGACCTTAAACCACTTAATTGATGATATCATGTAGATATTTCTCGAAAAAACCTTTTATATCTATTGAAAAATGGATCTATAATACTATAGTAAAACCCATATTTGGTTTTTATTTTTATTTTTTATTTTTTTTTTAGTTTTGAATTTAATTCTCATTAGCATGACTTTTTCTAAAAATTGTGGTAAAAGGAAAATAGTTTAGAAAAATAAAAATATTTAGTATTTGATTTTACACTCTTTGATATATATATATTTTTAAAATAAAAAAATTCTACATAAAAATAAAACACCCTATAAAAAAAACCTTATCTTTAAAAATCACTTTCACGAATTTTAAAACTTAAGATAGTAAAAATATTTTGACACTTCAATTTTTTTTTAAACCATTTTTTAAATCATTACTTTCACAATAAGAATTTATATATATATATATCATATAAAAGTGACTAGTAATTTTTTTTTTTTAAACAAAAAAATTGAAAGTGTATTTACATTGATTTTGAAACCTTAGGGCCTAAAAAAACTTTTAAAAAATAAATTATGATGAAAGAGAAAGAAAAATAATAAAAATTTAGATAAAAAAGGAAACTGCAGCTATATTAATTAATTTGCCTATCATATAGCGGCTATCTGACTGTCCTAGCATCGCAGCCATCTGCTCTAACTTGAAGACACAGTTACCATATTGATGTAAGGCCACCCGAGCAGAATTTGACAGTAATTTATTAACTTGGATTGAACTGGATCAAGGCCCAGAAAAACTTGAATGGCCTGTCCACAATTTATATTAAAACTGAAGATTGCATATATCTCCTGATCAAAACTGCATAAATCACAACTACAACTGCATCGATAGGTTGAAGACACTTCTTCATATTATCATGTATGATCTTTCAAAGATTAGTTACCTAAGAGCAGTGAAATTTAAGTGAGATCAATTCCTTGCCAGTACTGGACTCCCCCACTCGCCCAGAATTCTGTATGACATCTATGAACTGAGAGCTTGGCACCGTATGTAAATCACACCAGACAATTCAAAGAATTCTGCCCTTCTCTCCCCCTCTCCTGCAAAGTGATAAGATTTAACTGCCATCCACCCTCCATTTTGATGGAGGAATCAGAGAGAAGTTAGGTCATCTTCTTCTTGATCTTACCTTTTCAAAGGGAAAGGTAAAATTAAAATCCAATTTGGTTTCCAAATCCATTGCTTCAACTTCAGTGCAACATGCTTTTTTCACATGTCAAGATCCTGTAACTTGCATGAGGGCCCTCAGACGTGGGTCGCACTGATACCTTCCAACCCATGGCTTTCGCGATCTCTTGAAGTTCATCCATGACAATGATAGAGTCACGGATGTATGCGTGTCCGCCGGGTCTCAGCATCCTATCCATCTCAAGCATGATGCTGGACATGTTGCATCTGATAAATACAGATGAAAAATATGTCAACTCATGGAAATAACAATGTCTCAATTCTCACAACAACGACCCTTGCCCACATTGAGATGGATTTCCCTGACTATTTACCCAATTGTATAATATCATCCCTAAATTAATAATGTATTTTCCCAAACTACTCATGACAATTCTACCTTATTTCAACAGAAAATAATAATATTTTCATCATAATAAGCATAACTTCTGAATCTGCAATTTGTCACTAAACCTTGCAGTCATCCTCCTCTATAGAAGAGAAAGACAAGATAACAAGGGAAAACGGAAGCTTGTAGAAAAATGTTGAGACACGAGACATCCACCTAGCAAACTTGGGAACAGAATTGGGGCATACCTCTTTCGCTCAATAGAAAAGAGACCAGCTGCATGCAAGAAATCATAGGTTCTGGGATATGTGTCAAAGGACTCACACCTGGAAAGTATTATACAACTCATTATACTTAAACCAGTGAAATTCAAACAATATTGGGAAGCACTAATGAAAATTCAACCAATTGTACATGGTTAGCTAATCAAACAGTTAAAATTACCAATCATGCATAACTCCTATGAGTCCACGATCATATATGACAGGCAAGGTATTGGGCCCGCTCACAGGAACAACATTAAGAACCCAGCAATCAACTTTTCTTTCAGTCAATGCAGCAGCAAATCTGCCAAAACCGTGAAATTAACATAAAAATATGGAGTAATTCAAATGAAGCACGACAAGGACCACAAGGCAATAAATGAAAATTGAAATGGAACAAGCTTGAGATGAATAGGGTACCCGCCAAATCCAGCTCTCATATCCAGCACGTTTCTCAATTTAAAGTTCTTCCATTTTAAGACACGATAATATCCGTCTATTATCTCTTTCCAGTATTTATATTCTGCCTTGAAGAGCTCTTTTCTAGATATATAGGCATCCATGCGTATACTTTGGAGCCGGTCAGGATAATTTTGCAAGCGTCCAGGCCATGTAGGAAGATTTGCTCCATATCCATCCTCAGGTAGTCGAGTGATGCATGCTTTCAGATCAACATACCTTGTAATCATGCAAAGAATAAATTTACCATGAAAGGAAATCTCATAAATAAGAATCATGTGAATAAGGGCTTAGGTGAAAGCTCTTGCAATGCACTAAACCATATGCATTCAATTTCTTCAAACAACATTATGAGATGGTTTAACATTTTCCCACAAATCATCATAGCTGCAGATAAATCCCAAAGAATGCTTGGCCTGGTTCTTTGATGAGAAATAGACAGAGACCATGCCCATTATCAATGTTAAATGGGCAGAAATTGATTGCAAAACCAGGGTTACATAAGGGGAAACTCCTTGATGATAATTCTGGAAGTTGAAAGGAGAACCAACAACTCATGTCGCTATCTAAAGTATGGTTGCAAACCAGCCAGACCTAACCAAACTGAGTGCGGGCTGCTCAAGCTTGGTTTGCAAAAACAATGAACTTGAAAATAAATCCGAGGCTCATCTATCTCACAAGAAATATTAAGTGAGTTCTCACCTAAGCCAATTCTGAGTCCAGCCCAAGGAGCTCAATTTGTCTTAAATTCTTTAAGAGTGTTTATGAGCTGAGCAAGACGAGTATTAGGTTGTTTGAGCTTGGCGTTAAAATTATAGAGCCTAAAGCTAGGACTGAGACTTCACTTGTTCATCCTCATGAACAATCTTGCACCAAGCCTGAGTAGTTGGATTCACCACATAGCCCTAGCCAAAAAGGTTTAAAGAGAGGAGTTTTTGAGCAAACCTCTCCCCCAACCTGCCAAAAAAAAAGAGGGGGGGGGGGGGGGGGAGGGGGAAGAGAGAGAAGAAACAAAAGTCCATAAAATGAAATCGTAGAAAAGATGCTCTCTTTCCCCGCCATTTAACACAGATTATTACGAAGAGAGAGAGAGAAGAAACAAAAGTCCATAAAATGAAATCGTAGAAAAGATGCTCTCTTTCCCCGCCATTTAACACAGATTATTACGAAGAGAGAGAGAGAAGAAACAAAACCCCATAAAATGAAATTGTAGAAAAGATGCTCTCTTTCCCCGCCATTTAACACAGATTATTACGAAGAGAGAGAGAGAAGAAACAAAACCCCATAAAATGAAATTGTAGAAAAGATGCTCTCTTTCCCCACCATTTAATACTGATATTATTACGATTCCCACATAGGAATACAATGAAGCAATGGTTTGAGCTGATACTAGGTCTATGGTCATGTATGTCAATATCACAGTCCAAATAAATTAAGATCATGTGTTTCAGACATGTTTCAAGTAGTAATCAATTTTTTGTGCAGTTTATAATACATATTATCAATACAAATGGATGCCAAATGATATTAAGCATATGGTGAAAATTTATATCGGCTCCTAAATCATGTATTCAGCACAGTTAACATATAGCATATCAGGAAAATTTACAACAGTAGCCTAAATCATTTGTATCCAGGCCCTGTGTGTGTGTCGATCCCCCAACCACATCATACTAAATAACAATAATAACAAGCTCTCATATTGGAAAATCATGTAACATTTATGTGAATCATCAACCAAAAAAGAAAAGAAAAGAAAAGAAAAGAAAAATGGAAACCTTCTAATAGTGAAGGGAAGATGATAATTAGTCTTACTAGTTATGGCTGCTTTTAGGATATTCCTTGAATTCAGTGACAAAATCTTATGCAATAAGTGTGATATACCAGCATAGTAAAGCATCTGTCCACTATACTTAATTGAAATTGCTGAGTATACATGGTAAAGCCTACAGTGTCAAAGCGTCATCTGTAGTTTAATGAAAATTTGTCATGATTAGAAGTAAATATACTAAAAACTGTTCATTTTTCTTTTCTTTCTTTTAGGGAAAAAAAGAAGAAGAAGAAGAAGAAGAAAAAGAATAGTAAATATACCAAACATCATCTGGATCATCATCTGGATCACATAATGGAGGTTTGGTTGCTGCCTTGCGGTTCAAATAGCAGCTGTTGTTGAAGGGCTTCTGCCATATTGCAATATAACCCTCCTTTTTCACAAGCTCCCAGCAAAGACGAGTGGTAAGGTTGACCATATCTGATAATAATAATAACAATAATAAAAATCATATACGGAAAATCAATGATGTTATGGGAAGTTACACTGGTAAATGCAGCATAACTATTAAAACTAATTTGCACAAGCTCAGGACAGTTTAATTAGGTTGGATTGGCCGGTTCACAGCACTTTGGCAAACTAGTGATGGCAGCAAACTGAGTGTCATTGATTTTGTTCTAATATTTGATTACTCTGTCCCCCTTTGAAAACACTTGGGTTCATATCATTTGGGTGGACAGGTTGGTCATTGACAAGCACTTTAGTAACTACAACCCACAGTTGTGAAGATATTACAAATTATATATTCTTTTATCAGAAAATATTAGATCATTTTTTTGGAGTTCCCCTGCAACAAAATGAAATTAAATATGTGACGGTTATAAACTTCAGATGCACAGGTCTCATAGAAAATGGACATTGGAACAAAGGACCAAAACTTCTAAACTTGTTCCTGTTATTAAAAAATATTACAACTTTAACTTTGAAATTTCTCAAAAAGGTAATTAAAGTGACCAAAACTTTTCAATAGGCTTCCTTCTTTGACAAGATAACTTTTCAATAGGCTTACTTCTTTGATAAGATATCAATAGGCTTATTTTGAATAAGAGTCCCAGAAAATGATACCTTTCCACTGTTCTTCTAGGTTTTCTTCATGCTTATAAACTGGCTGTGCTGCCCAAGCAAAGTATCCTCCTGCCCGAAGCATTCTGTTTACCTCAAGCAGCAAGATTCCATCTTCATCAAAATGAAATGAAAGGAAAAAGCATGATCAGAAAGTGTCCCCTAGTAAATTTAGCAATTAAACAAAAAAAAAATCTTAAGTCAGTTTTCTCTTTCTCTTCTTGCTGTTGTTTGTGTACGAGTGAATAGGCCATGTTTTTCTAGACTCTGTTTACAAAATTAATAGTCCAACTGGTGATTAATAACAGAATCCCAAATGGTAATGCTTCAGTAAATTATAACTTTGAAATGTAAATAAGTACATTGTATATCAACAAACTAGATTATACACACTGACATCACAAGCTTAAAATGTCTGATGACTTTGAACTAACTAGCCCTTTTTTACTTAGCAAGTACAAAACAGAGTAATCAGGCATGAGGCAAAGACAGGAAACACCCGGTGTAAAAGAAATAGCTTACCATCACGGGTCCAGTTGATTCGGCATCTTGAACAATGTATCAAGTCAAAAGCTTGACTGGGATACAACAAACGACGAGTCACAAAAGCTGCCACCATTGCAGGCACACCACGCTCAAGAGCAAACTGAATCTGGTTCTCATGAACATCTTTGGGAGCTATGGACAGAGTGATGACATTCCGTGATAACAAATAGGCACCAAAACTGGCCACACCACATCCTACATCCAAAACAACTCGAGTATGCCTGCCAAATGCAATGTCAGGCACCATCTACACATACAGAGTTGAAAATGAGCATCAGAACGGTAATTCCAAACTTCACCCAATTAGGTGCTTGAGAACAAAACAACCTTTGAAATCTGATCTAAGTATTGATCTGCTCCATGTATGAACTGTGTGCCACCTCCTGGAAACTTGAACTTATTCTTATCTACTGAAATCCAATTCTGACCTCCTTTATCTTCCACTAGCTTTGTATGTGGAACATTGCTAAACCACACCTGAAATAAGTGACAGTGACTACCCAACGGCCATGAATATGTTAAAGAAACGAGCTATCAGAATACAAAAGTTGCCATTAAATTGGTTCCAAAAATTCAAGCGTTGGTTTGAATTTACAAATTATGATAACCCAAACGAAACTGTTTTTTGGAAATTCCCATAACCAATCAAAGATATAAAATAAAAAAAATAAAAAATTAAAGAACAGAGGATAAAAATAAAAATTACATGTCTGTATGGTTGCTGAAAAGTTTAAGAAACCATTGAAAAAAGTTTGAAATAGGTGCTGCAGAATTGAATGTTTTCTCATTTTCTTATATTTTATCAGCAACCAATCAGATAGTTTAAGAACCGAGTACCTCATCCCGGCTTTTTGGCCAAGGGATCGGAGTCCTGTATCCCTTGGGCGCAGGAACCAAGCAATTCAAACCTTGACTTCTCTCCGGACAATGTCGCTCAAATTTTTCTCCATTCTTCGTGGACTTGAGATTACGAATCGCCTCCTTATTGTCTAAACATGGTATATACTCTCTCATTGTCTCTGGACACATCTTAAACTTCTTAATCCCAAACCTAAAACTTCCGCCACTGCTACCACCAACCTCCACATCGCTCCCATTTCCCCAATTCTCCACAAACTCCGGATCGTAGTCGCCGACCTCGAACTCCTCGGCCATTGTCCCGTTCTCATTTACGATCCCGAATGTCTTTAGCGAGCCGGGCGCCAGATGAGCCGACGGAGCAGGCGCCGGAGAAGGAATTGGAGCCGGAGCCGGAGACGGCGGAGTCGAATCTAGGGTTTGATTCTTTGCGATCATAGAAGAAACATCAAATGTCATATTGAAGTTTGGAGAGATCCCGATGGTTGGAGATCCGGATGCCATTGGCGTTTGGCGCGATGTGTAGAAGATGAGCTGCTGGTAGCCATTGGACCAGTGCTTGCCGACATAGAAAAACGCTAATGAAACAACGACAAATGTTGAGATCGTCAGAAGTGAAGGGGCTCTGAGAGGATCTCCATTGTTGAGTAGCTTCATGGTTCGGATTTCAGTTAATCGTAACAGTAACGGTGAGGATTCTCATCAGATCTCCCTCTTCCTTCTCTGAAAATGTAAGCCTTTTAGTATGGGAGTGAGTGAGTTTCAGTTCTCTCTAGCTGTGACACTCTGCAGTTAAAGTCGGTGCCAGGTCATTCCCGGGAAAGGGGATCGATCATGTGCGTGCTTCTCCCCCTTTCAGGATGCATTCACCGTCCGATTTTCATCAGATATTTTTAGCGGTTCACAACCTTCCCATACAAACAACGGTTCGCTCTTTACGGGCAAACAACTTATCCCACACGCATTAGCATAGATAAATGCGTTGGTGATAAGGATTGAAATATTAGGCCTGCTTTTGCCACGTGTTAAAAAATAATTATTAAAAAATATTTTTAAAGATTCTTAGTTATTTTTAAAAATAAATTTTTATTTGGAATCTGACATCAAAATTTCGTTGCATGTATAAGGTATAGGAAATAGAGTTGAATAGTTCAGTTTTAGCAGCTTAACCAACGCACCCCGACCCAATCATCATCCATTCATCGTCACGCTCGTCGATACGCGTCCTTCTCCCTTTCTCTATCTGTGCCCTGTCTCAGACAGTTTCTTCTACGTTTCCGACTCCGATACCACCTCCTTTCAGATTCTCCGGCCGTTGATTGCCTACAGGCATCCCAATCGTGCATTTCTTACTTTTTATTAGGGTTAGGTCACGATTGCATCGTAACTCGGCCAATTCATTTATATCCACGCATAAATGTCTGATTTCCCCAACTCAAAAGCTTAATCTTCAGTCAACATTCAAGATTTGGTGGGGACTCGCAGTCTAGGGCTTAAATTCAATCGAAGCAGTGCAAAAATTTAGGAAAAAAAAAAAAGAAGGCATATCCATGAGATCATGGTTAATTCCAAGGCCGATATTGAGAGAGACTCGTGTTCGAAGTCGATCAACGAGACGGTGAATGGCTCGCACCATTTCTTGATAAAGGGTTATTCCCTCGCAAAGGGAATGGGCGCGGGCAAATACATCTCGAGCGACACGTTTACCGTTGGAGGATATGATTGGGCAATTTACTTCTATCCTGATGGCAAGAACGCGGAGGATAATTCGATGTACGTGTCGGTGTTCATTGCGTTGGCGAGCGAGGGCACTGACGTTAGGGCTTTGTTTGAATTGACGTTGTTGGATCAGAGTGGGAAAAGCAAGCACAAAGTTCACAGTCATTTTGATCGCGCATTGGAGAGTGGCCCATATACTTTGAAATATAGAGGAAGCATGTGGTATGATTCTTCAAGTTATGATGAATTAGGTTTTAGGGTGGTAGTTGGAGGAAGGTGTTTCATGTAGAATTATGTATTGTGTTTTTGTAAGCATTGAGATTCTTTATATACATTCTAGAAATATACAATTTAAAAATAAAATAAAATTGTCTAGTCAGGTAATTTAACAGGTGCATTATGAAAATGTGCTTTGTGTTTGATTTTTGGGTAAAATATGATTGGCACCTAGGGTTCTAGAACCACATGTTAGTGGGAATGTGAAGCATGTTGTATTCTTTATGAATCTATTGTTATGTTTTAGCTCTAAGTTTTCATGAGATTTGGTTGTGGAGAAAACTAAGAAAATGGAATCACAAAAGTTTTGAAGTTTTATCACAATAGCATCAAATATATATTGTCTATGATCAAGTTAGCCAAAATTTCATTTCTGCTCCAATACAAATTGTATTTCTTGTAACTTTTTAAATTTGACACTTCCATGTGAACTGGGTGTGGGTCTGTTGCAGTTAATTGCATAATAGGAACCTGTAGAGGTCAGCTGAAAGCTATGTAAAGTCATCATCAGTTTTAGTATTGACAATTGTAATTCATTTCAATTATTGGTTAACCAAATGGCTTTGCCACTTGCCAGATATCAGATGTGTGTATACTTTTGTGGTGACAGCTTGACGTTTTTCTCTACTCATGGCCTCATATCATTATGTTTTTTCTCTGTCAGGGGCTACAAGCGCTTCTTCAGACGAACAACTTTAGAAACATCTGATTTTATCAAGGATGATTGCCTTGCTATGCATTGCACTGTTGGGGTTGTCAGAACTCGTGTTGAGGGGCCTAAACAGTATACCATTCCTATACCACCTTCAGACATAGGTCAGAGTCTTAAGGACTTGCTAGAATCTGAAGTTGGTTGTGACATAACTTTTCAAGTTGCAGATGAGTCATTCAAAGCTCATAAGTTGATACTTGCTGCTCGTTCTCCTGTATTTAGAGCTCAGTTTTTTGGACTTGTTGGAAATCCTAACATGGATAAAGTTGTAGTGGAGGATGTTGAACCCTCTATCTTTAAGGTAATATTCCGTTATCTTGTTGCCTCTCATTTAATGACAACCAAGAAAGAGTTACCTTGAAAAAGGGCTTTACTTTTCCATTTGTGCCCACTCTACCCGATGTGCGTATATGGTTCTTACCTTGAGTAGCTTTTTTGCTTCAAGAAAATTGAAGTAAATTAAAGAAAGAGAGAGAACAAAATAGTACGTGGGTCATAGTAAGAAGTAGGGAGGAGAGTTAGTATGCAGATGCCTATAGCTTACTTACAAAGGACAAAAGGTGTTTTCAGGCAAAAGAGATTGCTTATGCTATGTTTGGTTTTTGAAAAATGAGAGGGAAAAATAAAAAGTGAAGGAAGTGAAATATAGATTGAAAGTTATTAAATTATTTTTACATGCTCTTTCAAAATTATATAACTTATTGTTCCTCTTCTATATAAAGATTAAATAATTTGTGTTGTATAAATTTTTACCTAATTTTAATTATATTTCATTTTCTTTCCCATTTTTCATGGTGAACGAATCATGAGAAAATCATTTTCCTTGGTATGTTTTTTCTCTTTCCTTAACACATTCCAGGAACCAAGAATAGCATAAAATTTCAATGGTAAAGTGTATATTTATTCCATTAACAACTTATGATAAGACTCCAATAATCCAACTACTTTTACAAGAGGAGTTAAGTCATACTTTGATTGGTATTTTTGTAAATTGTGGGGAGGACTCCTCATCCTTCTCATATATTTTTTATTTGTAATTAATATATCTTTTGTTTCTGTTAAAAAGACCTACTTTTAAAGGGTTTCAGTATAAAATTTAAATACATGCTATTTGTAAAAAAAGAAATGAAATAAGCTTAGTTTAGTCTATTTGATGAACAAAGGACTATACTACTAATGCATCAAGTGCACTGAATTTTCCACTTGACTTGCATAATGTGGCATTGTTTACCCTTGCAATTGGTCCGTGTTTCTATTAGGATTATGCAAACTTTTATGCTTGCCCTTCACTAAGTGATCCTTCTATAAAGTTGGCTTCTTTTAGCAAATTTGTGGGGATGCCAATGTAGGGTCTTGAAAAGGTAATTGTCTCCCTTCCGAGGAGGATGGAGGGTAGAAGAAGGAGCAAAGCTTCATCTCAGGATAAAAGGAGTAAGCCTTCCTTAGTTTCAAGCATTGAAAAGGAGCTACATGAGCTAGAAAACTGAATCAATTATAGTTGCTCTAGTCGATAGGAGAAGAGGTGTAAGAAGAGTCGTTAGGAGATGAATTTTGTTTGTTAATTAAGCTAAAGATTCTCTCTTGGAATGTTAATAGGGCAAATGATGGGGAGAAATAGAAGTTAATTCTCTCATGAGGTCCCAAAGGGTTGAGGGAGACAAGAACACTAGGTTTTTTCACAAGATGGCCAATGTTCGTGCAAGAAGGAATTTGTTAACTAAGGTGAGAATCAACGGGGTTGCACTGACTGATGATGAGGAGATTAAGGCTAGGGTATGTAGGGCCTATCTTACTCTTCTCTTGGAAACGGGGGATTGGAGATTGAGCATAAGGGGTTTAGACTTCGAAGTGTTGGGGGAAGATAGGTCTAGAAGTCTAGAGGTGCTTTTCTCGAAGGAAGAAGCTTTTGAAGCCCTGAGTAGTCTCTTTGGTGATAAAGCTCCAGGTCTAGACGGTTTTACCATGGCTTTTTGGCATCTTTGTTAGGATTTTACCAAACCAGAGATTATGACCTTCTTTGAAGAGTTCTTTATGCATGGCATGTTTCAAAGAAGCCTAAATTCTACCTTTCTAGTTTTGATTCTGAAAAAGGGGGTGGTTTCAAAAAATCAGCAAGCCTTCATTCAAGATAGATAGATTTTGGATGTTGTGCTCATTGCTAGTGAGGCTATTGATTCTAGGTTAAAAAGCAGTATTTTTGGTTTCCTATTAAAAATGAACATCGAGAAAGCTTATGATCATGTCAATTGAGATCTCCTTCTGTTAGTTATGTCTAAAATAGGGTTTGGGCAAAGGTGGATAAGTTGGTGTATTTCCACAACTAGTTTCTCCATTCTCATCAATGGAACTCCTTTAGGTTTTTTCTCGGAGCTCTAAAGGCTTGAAACAAGGTGACCCGCTTTCTTCCTACATATTCATTCTAGTTGTGGAGGTTCTTAGTCAGTTGTTGCTCAAAGCCAAATGTGGAGGCTTTATCTCTGGGTTTAAAATGGGAAGGAGAAGTGGAGAGGGGAGGGATGGGTCCCATCTTTTGTTTGCCAACGACACATTGATCTTTTGTGAGGCCACCAACAGTGATCAACTGAGATACTTGGGTTGGGTGTTTAAGTGGTTTAGGGCGCTTTCAGGTTCAAAGCGAATATGGACAAAAGTGAGATTATTCTTGTAGGAAGGGTAGAGACTTTGGAGAATTTTGCTTTAATGACGGGGTGTAGAGTGGGGAAGCTTTCCACTTCTTATTTGGGTCTTCCTTTGAATGGCCTTTTTAAATTTCCTAGGGAGTGGGATGCTGTGGAAAAGAGATCCAGAAAAAGACTAACAATATGGAAAGGAAAAAACCTTTCTAAGGGTGAGAGGCTTACTTTGATCAAGAGCACCTTATCATGTCTTCCAATTTACTTCATATCTCTTTTTTGTCATTCCTGAAAAGGTGTGTGCAAGACTCGAAAAGATCCAAAGGGATTTTTTATGGGGTGGTGGTGCATTAAAGAAAAGGCCTCATTTGGTGAATTAGAATTTAGTTTGTGTGGATAAGGAGGGAGGCATAGGAATTCATAGTCTAGCAGCCTTAAATGAAGCCTTCCTTGGTAAGTGGAGTTGGAGATTTGTAGAAGAAAGGGAGTCTCTTTAGAAACAAGTCATCATTAGGAAGTTTGGAATAGAAGAAGGGGGGTCGTGTTCGAGAGGAGTGAGAGGAGGTTATGGTGTGGGGGTGTGGAAAGCCATTAGAAATGAATGGGAGGACATAAGATGTAGATCCCGTTTTGTAGTAGGGAATGAGTGAAGGGTTAAGTTTTGAAAAGAGTTATGGTGTGAGGACCAAACCTTGAAAGAATCTTTTCCTAACTTATTTCTTTTGGCAGTAAATAAAGACAGTTGGGTGTCAAAAGCATTGGAGGAAGGTGGGGATTTAGGTTGCTGGAATCCCCTCTTTTCAAGACACCTTAATGACTGGGAGCTTGAAGAAGTAGAGTCTTTGTTCATCAAACTGCAACCCTTGGCAGTGAGAAGAAGAGTGGAGGACATTTTGAGTTGGAAAGAGAGTAAGAATGGAACATTTTCAGTTAGTTCCCTTTATTGCTCCTGCTCAAGGTTCTCTAGAGATCCTTTTCTGCGGGATATGATTTGGAGGTCTTGAGCTCTAGTGAGGGTGAGTTATTTTGTTTGGGGAGTGTCTTAGAGCAGAATTTTGACTCTTGATCAACTGAAAAACAAGGGGTGGAATATCCCGAATAGGTGCTACTTGGGCAAAGAAGGAGGAAACCACCGACCACCTACTTTTGTTTTGTGGCAAGGCTAAAATGTCGTGGAGTTTGATCTACTCCCTTTTCGGCAAGCAGTGGGTTATGCATTCCTCAGTTAGGAGGAATTTGCTAGGTTGGCACGGTCCTTTCATGGGTAAAAAAAGGAAGAATGCGTGGAGGGCTGCCCCCTTATATTTAATGTGGATTTTATGGAAGGAAAGAAATAGAAGAGCATTCAACGACGTTGAGCAGTCTGACCAATCAATTAAATCTTTATTCATGTATACTTTTTTGAATTGGGTTAGGGTGTATATAGAGGACCACGTATCTATGATTGATTTTATAGATTGGTTGCTTGTAAAGTAAGGGGAAGACCTTTTTTTGTATCCTTACTACCCTAGCTTTTTGGGGCATTGCTTCTGTTCTTCATGTGTACCGGTTTCACCACTTTTAGGCATTTCTAATGCAAGCCTTTTATTACATATCAAAAAAAAGAAACCAAGATTCAACAGATGATTGTGCCATTGGTGAGAAAGTTTGGGTGTTGCAATTCACTTGTCAATCTCATATTTCAAGAGTTTTGCATTTGGAGGTGCATGCTTAGTTGGTTGCATGATTTAAAGAACTGTACTGCTATGCTTGCATTAGATGCATTATATTTTCCTCTTGATTCATGCTTTGTAGATTTGTTTAGCATACCCATTTTTTGTTATGTAGGTTATTTTTAATAGACAATTAGGGATATCACCTAACAAGAAATGAGGGTGTGACCATGGGGAGCATACAGGGATTTTTTTTTTTTTTTTTGTTTTGTAGATACGACTTGGACAGTTTTGTTGAACCGTAAAAGTCTATACAACATATCTAGATACTGTTTTGACATGTCTGCTGCATAAGAGTGCTGCTTTAATGGGGGAAAAGAGAGAAAAAAAAAGAAAAAAAGAAAAAGTAATGTAACTTGATCCATTTCAGTATCCAGGAACTAGATATATTTTAAGCTGGTTTGTTATTTGTCTATGTATGTTGTGTTATGAAAAATATTCAGCCTGGCTTAGTTAATTTTTCTGCCTCATTATTGGCACTATTTGGATCTTTGGTGATTAATATACTTTTCTATTTGTGCATATCTTTGCATCTATGCTGGCATGCTTTTGTTATTAGTATTTTTAGATTACTTAGATGTGCCTTTCATCTGTTTTTTCATTTCTTTTTATTTTTTTATTTCCAGGCGATGCTCCTGTTTATTTACTCAGACAAGCTTCCTGATGTAGACGAAATTACAGGCTCAGCGTCTGTGTGCACATCCACAATAATGGTTCAGCACTTACTAGCTGCTGCTGACCGCTTTGGTTTAGATCGTCTGAAACTATTATGTGAATCAAAATTGTGTAAAGAAGTCAGTGCTGAAACGGTGGCCACAACACTTGCCCTAGCTGAGCAGCATCGTTGTCCACAACTTAAAGCCATCTGTTTGAAATTTGCAGCCACTCCGTCAATCTTGGGAGGTGCGTGTTGTCCGTAGAATCTGGGCAGTGCAAAGTTTCAGGTTACGGCAATTTTAGTTTTTTGTTTTGTTTAATTTGCATAAGCATTGTTGGTGCTTCCACACGTATGGCATGCCTAGCACATTGAAGATGTTTAAAATTTCTAAATCTGCATTGTGGTTAGTTACTTGAAAAATCAGCAGGAAATAACCATGCTGAAGAAAATCCCTATACTCAATTACATTATGGCATAAAAGATAAAATATCAGAAGAATGTTTTGTCTAAAAATCAGAGTTCCTCATTCCAGGTGCAATAAGTGATAATGCATTGAATAACTTAAAAGGATGGGCATGTTTGTTTTACCTTCTTCCAAGGTATATCCTATACATACCAAACTGGAAAAGGAAGAGGGAGAAGAAGAAGAAAAAGCAAAAGATGTTGAGCTAATTTTGTGGGTAAATTCTTGAATAATCAGCTGGAAATAACTTTGATGAAGAAAATCCCTATACTCATTGTTCTAGCATAAAAGATAAATAGTCAGAAGAATGTTTTGTCTAAAAAGCAGGAGTTCCTCGTTCCAGGTGCAATATTTCATAATGCATCAAATAGCTTGAACGGTGGGCGTGTTTGTTTTCCTTTGACCCAAGGTATATCCTACCAACCCTAAAAAGGAAAAGAAAAGAAAAAGAAAAAGAAAAAGAAAAGATGTTGAACTAAGTGTAATTGTTAATCTTGATAACATAGTGTTATTTTTTTTTTTTTTGATAGGTAAATAATATTTCATATATAAGAGACGCCAAAAAAGCGACTCAATGTATACAATACCTATACACCCGCCTCCAACAAGACCAAAAACACAGATAACTGAACCATACAACCCTAATTAGAGTCCAACCAATCAATGAAATTAGCTATAGTTAGAGGGCAATCATCTATAAACAACTTAGTCTCAGACCAGAAAGAAAGAATAAAAGAGTATTTCAGACACTGAATTGACAACATATCATCCTTGAATGCCAATCTATTTCTCGCTTTCCAGACTGTCCAAAAAATGTGAAAAGGAGCAACTCTCCACGCCTTCTTGCGTTTTTTGCCCACAAAGGAACCATGCCAGCTTAGAAGAGTCTCTCTAACTGAAGAAGGCAATACCCAAGTCACCCCAAATAAAGTGAAAAGAAGATCCCATAAAATCCTTGTTCTTGAACAATGAAAGAGAAGATGGTCTATGGTCTCCTCCTCCTCAAGACACATAAAACATCTATTTGCCAATGCCCATCCTCTTTTCTGGACCATATCCAAGGTTAAAGCTTTGCCCCATGTTGCCTCCCATGCAAAGAAACTAATCTTGGGCTGCACATTCACATGCCAAATATAGCTTGAAGGAAACAATGATGAACCACCCGCTTCAAGGGCACAGTAGAGGGACTTGACCGAGAATTTACCACTCTTAGTTTCAGTCCAAGACACCATATCCTCCTCGTTCTCAAGGATTCTCTTACCATGTAGCCGCCCCAAAAATCGTTCCACCTCCTCTACCTCCCAATCGTTGAAAGCTCTTAAGAAGCATGGGTTCCAACCCCCCTCAGCCAAAGGGTCCCAAATATTTGCCACCCACACTTCCTTATCAGCTGTCAAAGCAAAGAGTGAAGGAAAGGACACACACAAAGGGGAGTCCCCGCACCAAGTATCCCTCCAAAATCTAACCCTCCTCCCATTACCAACAATGAAAAACATCGTATCGCTCGCCAACTCCCAATCCATCCTTATTCCTTTCCACAACCCCATACCATGAGGCTCTCTCACTTCCAAAGAACACCAACCCCCTCTAACTTCTCCATACTTCCCCCTGATCACTTGATTCCACAAAGCTTCTCTCTCATTTGCGAAACGCCAATTCCATTTAGCAAGAAGAGCCTTGTTGAGAATGGAAAGGCATTTGACCCTCAAACCTCCTTTTTTCTTACTTAAGCACACCAACTCCCATCTTACTAAATGAGGCTTTCGCTCCAAATTGCCCCCACCCCAAAGGAAATCCCTTTGGATCTTCTCTAATCTCCGTCTAACTGAACTTGGTAAGCATAACAAAGACATGAGATAAATTGGTAAATTCGATAACGTGCTTCGAATGAGAGTCGCCCTTCCTCCTTTTGATAAATATTGTTTCTTCCACAAGGCCAACCTTCTTCGGAAACACTCTTCCACACCATCCCAAACTGTAATTGACTTAAAAGGAGCACCCAAGGGCATCCCCAAATAAGTGGTCGGAAGACTACCCACTCTACAACGAAAATCCCAAGCAAGATCATCCATATTCTCTACCCTCCCTACTGGAATGAGTTCACTTTTTTCCAAATTTATTCTCAATCCCGAAACGGCCTCAAACCACATAAGTAACCAACTAAGATAAGTTAAGTGATCTTGAGAAGGATTACAGAACACCAGAGTATCATCAGCAAACAACAAGTGGGAAATTAGGACCCCTTCTTCTCTCCTTCCCTTCACCCTACAGCCCGATAAGAAACCTCCCTCTACCGCCCTTTTAAGGAAAACACTAAAGACCTCCATAGCTATCACAAAGAGATAAGGGGATAGGGGATTGCCCCGTCTCAAACCCCTTGAACTTTGGAAAAAACCCGTAGGGGTACCATTAATCAAAATAGAGAAACTTGCAGTGGATATGCACCACCTAACCCACCTTATCCACTTCTCCCCAAAGCCCATTTTCTGCATAACTGTGATAATAAAAGCCCAATCCACTTTATCATACGCCTTCTCTATATCCAGTTTGCACAAGATGCCACTCTCATTGTTCTTAAGGGTCGAATCAATGGCTTCATTAGCTATCAACATTGCATCAAGGATTTGTCTACCTTCCACAAACGCCCCTTGAGCCTTGGAGACCACCTTTCCAACCACCTTTTTTAACCTATTGGCTAAGACCTTGGCCAGCCACTTGTACAAGCTTCCCACCAAGCTTATTGGCCTATAATCCCCTAATTCTTCAGCCCTTGCTTTTTTTGGAATTAAGACCATAAAAGTTGCATTCAGGCTTTTAACAAATTTGCCATTATCATAAAATTCCTTGAAGAAACACATGACATCAGCCTTCACGAAATCCCAAGCAAATTGCCAAAAGGCCATTGAGAATCCATCTGGCCCCGGGGCTTTATCCCCATTGCAGCCCAATAGAGCATTGAAAACCTCCTTTTCTGTAAAAGGGATCTCCAAGGCACTAGCATCCAAAGACTCCAAAGTCTCAAACTGCAGCCCGGAAACAGAAGGACGCCAATCCCCTGGATTGGACAGCAACAACCTGATAGCATTGGCAATCCCTTCCCTAATTCCATTTTCCTCCATAAGCCAGGCTCCGTTAATCTTACTTTTGTCCACATTGTTTCTCCTCCTATGAGCATTGGCCATCTTGTAGAAAAAACCGGTATTTCTATCCCCCTCTTTCAGCCACACTTCCCTAGATTTTTGCCTCCACGTAATTTCTTCAAGTAAGACCCAATTTTTATAATCTTCCCTCGCTTCTTTTCTAGCTTCCAATTCTTCCATGGTCAGTCTGCCAGTTTTCTCCTTAGCATCCCAAAATTCCACCTGCTCCAAAGCCAAATTCTTTCTATATTCAACCCTACCAAAGGAGTTTTTGTTCCACTCCTTCAGTTTAGCCTTCAGAAACTTTAGCTTCTCTGCCAAGATAAAACTTGGGGATCCACTGAAGCTACCTCCCTCCCACCACGACTTCAGAAGGTCCTTTATCCCTTCCACTTTCAGCCACATATTCTCAAATCTAAACGGGGAGGGGCCTCTTCTGAGTCCCCCTCCGTCCAGTAGAAGTGGAAAATGATCGGATACAGGTCTTGGTAGGACATATTGCCTTGCATCACAAAAATGGCTGTCCCACCCCTCATTAACCAAGAAACGATCCAGCCTGGAAAAGGACTGGTTGTTCACCCCTCCATTCCAGGTGAAAGGACCCCCTACCATAGGCAAATTCATTAACTCTAAGTCTTCTATAATATCTGAGAACCTTCTCGTAGTTGAATTCAGGCTCCCTCCTCTGCTGCGCTCTTCCGGACTTTGAATGGCATTAAAATCCCCTGCAACACACCACGGCTCATTCCACAGCCCCTTAATGGCCCCCAATTCCTCCCAAAAACTCTCCCTGTCCCTCCTCAAAGTTGGGCCATAAACCCCTGTAAACGTCCATATAAAACCATCCTCGCAGTTCTTGAAAGTGCAAGAGATTGAGAACAATCCTTTTTGGAGGTCAATCAGGTCCAACACCCTGTTGTCCCAAAACACCACTAAACCGCCAGCTGCGCCCCTTGAATCTATAGCTCCCCATTCCAGAAATCTTCCCACTCTTAGGCTACGGACAATACCTATTGACATTTCCAGAATTTTGGTTTCCTGTAGGCAAACCAAATCCGCCTTTTTTTTTTTATCAGTGCTTTTATCACCTTCCTCTTATCGCAATCATTGGCCCCTCTTACATTCCAGGTAATCAGTCGAAGCTTCATTTAGACCTGCTTGTACTTCCTCCCCCACCCCCCCCCCCCCCCCCCCCCCTCCCCCCTTCTCCTCCTCCTCCTCCAAGATAGTTCACCGTCCATTCCAACTTTCTCAGTTCTCTTTCGAATTTTGACGACTCCACTTTTTTCCTTTTTCTACCATTTAGTGTGTTTTTTTTATAAGAATGTTGTAAAAAAAGAATAATGCTTTATTTGTAAGTGATCAAATTCTCCTCCATTGCACAATGGTGGCCATTTTGTGGCAATTCATTTATGCCCTTTATGGTATGGATCCTTTGTTGGGAAAAAGAGGAAGAAAACTTGGAGAACAGCTTCTTTGTCCTTGTTTTGGATAATCTAGAAGGAGAGAAATAGGAGAGCTTCCTTACTTATAATTTCTTGGGGTGGGCGAGAGTGTATATAGGTAATTACTTGATGTTCATGTCAGACTTCATTGACTAGTTGAGCTCCACGTAAGGAGAGAGTTTTTTGTTTTTTGTGTCTCTCTTCGCTTTGTTTGGTCTTTTGGCATCTTTGTTTATACCATGTATACTTTTGTGCACTCTTTTGCTAAGCGCTTTTAATAGAATTGATCATTGTCTATAAAAAAATAAAAAGAAGAATGCTTTATGTTACCTCACACATAAAGTATTCAACCTTGGCTTTTCCATGTGTTTAATGGTTGAGAATCTGCCTTTGATGATTAGCAAGTTTGACTTGAAACTTCATACAATTGTTCAGAAATGTTTGGTGTTCCTTTGTTAATTTTAAGGGTCCCTTCAATTGAATTCTAGAGGTTTTCTTTAAGTATGCTTTCTTCTTATTTTTTGAACTCTTCACAGTGGTGTCTCCAAAAATGAAGTCATATTTCTTGCCTTTTGGGGATATGATTACTTGTTACCTGCTACTGAAGAAAAGCAAGAAATATGATATCTGTCAAGCTTGTCTTCAGTGTAGGGCAGCTAGGCAGGATTATCTTCACCAATACTGCCTGGTCACTTTAATTTGGACTCTTTCTCTATCTCTCTCTCTGTAATCTTTGAAGGTGTAAAATAATGCATTAGGGCCTCATCGTGCTTTGGTTGGGAAGAATTCACAGTTTGGAAGATATTTTGAGCAGGATCAGTGGAACTGCACTTTTTGGGCTTCAGCTGGAAAGTGGTTTTTATGTTTTCATTTCTCTGTCGTTAAGAAAGGCTTAATGGTGTAGATACTTGGTGGGCCGGCATAGGTTACACAGCTGTCAATTATGTGATTCTTTTTCAGACAAAAATGTTGATGGCTGTGCTTTTTTAGGAGTTGGTCAATTAGGTATTCAGCATATGCAGAAACAATAATAGATCTCACTTTGTGAGCCTGGTTGGGAGATTTCTTTAAGGCAAATTTTGTGTGCTCATTTGGGGACTTAGGGAAGCCATAGAACCATTGAGCAGGAAGGGATTGCATATTTTCTTTCATGAAGTTGTAGAGGAAAGTTTTGGAAACTTTTGTCAATTAGGCATTGGGCATATTGTCATGGTCCACCCCTAGTTTTGTATAAGATCTACCATTTTGCCATTCTCTAGGGGTCTTAAGGAGCCTTGGAACATACTAGAACCTTGGGCCCCTAGAGGTTTTTGAAGCAGCATTTAAGGAGGTACCTAGAAGCACTTCGAGCAAAGTTGAGGTGCTTGGAGGAGCTTGGGATAACTTGGAATAACTTTTAAGGTGCTTCCACATGGACATGCTTCTAATGCTTGGATGTAGTTTACATGGTTGACGAGCTTGACGTACCTATCTGAATCCCCCATTGGGAAAGTATGCTTCTCATGCCCTCAATTAGTAAATGGGGGCCAATAATCTATTGTAATTTATCTCTAGGACTTGAGAAGTGCCTTGTATTGTAAAGCTTACTGGTGTTGTTAAACTTGTTTTCATGTATGCATAGGGTGTGCCCCCTCTCTTTGGTGCTTTTTTAATAGATGCTCTATTTGCCTATCAAAGAAGAAACCTTGTTTTCTCTGAGTGTTCTCTTTCTATTGGTTCTTAGTTTTACTTCTGTAGCCACTTGAATCAGGTTGACTTGGGGCTAAGAGTTTTGCCATGCCTAGTAACGCACAGATTTTTAGGGAAGGTCCTGATCCATAATAATATGCAACAATGATATTGGATTTATAATCACTTCTCTGCTAGGGGAGATTTCTTCTATGATAGAGTTGAGGATGAAGCTTTTGACTTGGACATATCGTCTAAGGAATATGTATCATGATGACTCTGGTATTTTCTTAACCTTATACTAATGTTTCAACCAGTCCCTAGTTAAGTAGATAACCAACAGTAACATCAAGTGCTTGGTTACTGTAGGGCCAACTTCTATATGGTGCTCAGTGGAACATTTTTTCTAGATTAAGCTTGCTTCTAATTTAATTATGGGTGCTTTCGACAGTGCTTTTATACTATCCCTCCCATATTAAATCTCTATCCCACCATTAACAATGAGGAAAAAAAGGGAAAGAGGAAAAAAGAAAGACTATTCTGCGTTTTTGTGTGTGTGTGCGTGTTTTGTTTAATTATACGTTTTATCTACTCTTGTGGTCCTTCCTCTATACAAGGGCTCAACCTGACTCAAGCCATACTGGCATGTTAAAAATAGCTTTACAAACTGAACATGAACAAGGTGATGACACACAAATTTTTTGGTGTATTCTTATGAATTCATTGTCATTAACTTGGGTATTTTTGGTTAATAGTTTGTTCTATCAAATGTAAATATCTTCCAGAGTCAGTCTTGTCTACTTGGAAGTCCATTTTTATGTCAGTATTTGCCTCAGTTTCTCACACATAACGAGTCTTGAAATGTTTGTGGTCACACATTAACAAATGTTTTGTTGTATATGTAAAACTGGAAATGTTAGGTTAGTAGCCCAAAGTTGTGCATGCCTTTCTTATACGTACATCCAACACAATCAAATTTTCTAATCTGCATTCAGTGCCATAATTATGCATGCATCATCAATTCTTTTCTTATCTCCAGAACAGAGGTTGGCATTTTTGTTATTGAAAAATGTGTTTGTTTATCGAATATTCTTTTCTTGAGTTTCTTTTTAGTGTATGTTGAAAACCTGAACTATTATCATTGTTTTGTAGCGGTAATGCAATCAGAAGGGTTTGGGTACTTGGAAGAGTGCTGCCCCTCATTGTTATCTGAGCTGCTTGGAGTGATTGCATCAGTAGATGAAAACTTGACTATGCTCTCGAGTAAGAAGAGAAGTGGCAGCAGCATATTAGGGTTAGATCTACCAGCAGATGGAGCTCCAGCAGAATCAGCCAGTGGCAGGCGCATAAGGAGGAGGTTTTAGTTTTATGTAGCGCTGTGTTTCCTACCAAAAGGGAAAAATAGAAAAGAAGAAAATCCTTAGTTGAATTTTATGTTAATAGTACTTAGTGATGCTGTTGCGTTTGTATTTTACTTGTTCCACTATAATGTTGTTTGCCTTGGTCTTCATGAGGGTGAAATTTCCATTTTTGGGCTATCACATTATCCTGTTCATCGGATGTCTTAGGACATGTTTGTGTGTGATCGATTATCAAACGGTGCAAATGCTGTTTGACCTGACCGTTAAATTAGACGAGTGGGTTGTCACTACCATTGCAACATAGGATGCAAGGACGGTGTCTGGATTTCACAAAATGAAGCCGCTGATCTTTCTCAACCTTCATTTTGTGGAAATTTAATGATCCTACGTGTAGTTGGATTTTGCCAGAGGAGCAATATTTGAACCAAAGACTAAAAGAAATTGATTTTCTGAAACACTCCGAAATTCTACTGTCTGCATCTAGACATGCAGGAAGTACCAAAAACCATAACTTGAAAAGATGAAATTTTCCTTTTTGCTTTGCAAATTATAGCTAAACCCTCTTGTTAAGAAGAGTGGAGTGGTTGGAAGTGTGGTAATTAGGAGTGGAGGTGGGATCAGGCCAGAGGAAGGCGCCCATAGCGAAGTCTCTCTTGTAAGCCAAGTCACCGTGGGTGGATAAGCCGTACTGGCGCAGGAGGGTGTCGAGCTGCCACTCGGGCATGTCCTGGTAGTCCTTTCTGGTATACCTGGGGTAGTGGAGAGGCATCTGGAAGAAGCTACCACCGCCACTATCTTTCTTGCTCTCCATTTCTCTTTCTAGCCACTAGTCTGCGTCTGCACTGAAGTTGATTCCGAGTGTATTAACTGCTGCAACTTCCATATTCTGGGATACCATTTAAATGGGGACCTTTGGGAGGGGAGGCTCTGGAGGCATGGCAGGTGTCACAAGGATGGAATGTTCTACCTTCTCCTGCTAGCCTCAGTAATCCCATTGGAAACCATCGTACACTCGAATATTATTCTCACAATTTCCATTTTCAAACATCAAATCAACCATAAGCAAGGATTTCCTTGTCACCATTTACCACCCATTCTTTGATATTACTTAACGAAGATTTAAAAGAGCAATAACAATAACGCAAATTATTATTAGAAAGAAAACTAATTGTACATCTAAGTGATGGATTAGAGAGAAGCATATCAAAAAATTAAATTTCATTTACTGCTATGTGACTTTAAGATATACTATATAATTGGATGTGTGAAGTGTTAGAGAATTTTTTTTGGGATCTTCCTGAATTTATACCCTTCCATGTGCATGAATATTTCACCGGAAGTGTGACTTTTTTTTTTTGTTTATGTATATATCCTACATGGGCTTTTTCTTTACTCAATATGTATAATAATTTGTTTATTTCTATGTAGATATTATTCATTTTGCATCTAATCCCTCATTTTTAAATACAAATATAACGTTCTTATTGTATCACATAAGATTGAGAGGTCATTGGAATAGACAACCATCCCTTGTGAGGCTAAGCAGACAAAATCTCATATTAAGATCGATGATTGACTTTGATAATATTTGTAATGACTCCTTCCTAAAGGTGTAGATATTATCCATTCGAGGCCGAACAAGCCCTTGTGATTTAAAATGTATCCACATAGTCAAGAAAAGTCTAATACATACATAATTCATGAGAGAAGTCTAATACATACATAATCCATATTCACCCCTATTCAGGCACAACAAGGATAGAAAACTACTCAAATTGACAAACATTCTTTAAAAGGCCAAATAGATAAAGTCCCATATTGGGATCGATAATTAACTCAAATATCATTTGTAGCAACTTACTTTAATGATGTAGATATTGTCTATTTTGACTTAATGTGCCCCTATAGATATAAAATATATCTACATAGTTAAGAGAAGTTTATTATATATATAGTATAAGAATTTCTTCTCTTTTTTGATATGAGATATCATATTCATCTCTCTCATACAATCACGTCTTTATTGAGTCTCATAATATTATAAGGCTAATCAAACAAACATCCTTTGTAGGGCAAAATAAACAATCTCATACTAGGATCTAGGATTGGCTCGAATACCACTCTATGACAACCCAACCCAAGAGGCTAAGGCACCACAATTATTTCAAATGGATAGCCCAAAGGCTTGACATGAAAGTGACAAACAAGATGGAATAATTAGAAAGGTAATTACAAAACTTGCCTCCAAGTAGTAATTAGGCTGACAAAATGTCTTAACTAGAAATTGTCTTTCCATACAAAATCCATAAATCCAACTAAGATAAATCTCTATAAATAATTGCATCAAAATTAACCACTAATAGCAAAATGTTTCCGGTTAAACTAATCTCATAGCTAGGGAAATAAGTGGACTTCTCGAAACCCTCCCACCCATATCATTCCTTACTAGAATCGAGTATACCTAAATAAAAGAGTGAGTTTGAAAGCCTAATAAGTGTAGAGATCAAATACATTTATTTCTCAAAAAATAAAATGAAACAAAAAATGTTTGCAACATGAACCTAATCATACAAAATAATCATACATTACATATGCTAATTTCAAGCAAATTGTTTTTATAAATGCATATATTCAAGAAATCTGATTATTAACAAAGTGCCCATTGGCTAGCCTAAAATGTCCTTTACATGTTCATGAACTTATACTAATTGTGTAGACGTATTTTAAAACCATAAGGGCTCATTAAGTGCAAAGTAGATGATATTATATAAGATGGAGAAGGTTGTTACAAATGATATTAAAGTTGATCCCTAACCCTAATATGAGACTTTGTATGTTGAGTCTCATAAGGGATGTGTCTGTTTGATTAGTCTCATAATTTCTTAGGACGCAACGAAGATGTTGTGTCTACATAAAAGATGGATGTGATATTTTATATCAAACAGGGGAGGAAGTTTTTAACATTATATATATATTGGGTTTTTCTTAATAGTATAAACACATTTTGAAATCATTAGGATCTATTGGACCCAAAATGGACAATATTTATATAATTAAGAGCAAGTCATTACAATAGGTGTGAGGTTGGGCCGACATCACCTTGATACTAGAACACAAGACAAACCTAGCTTGTGACCCATGTAATGAAAATGATTATTTGATTAAAAGTGATGAAATAATCTCAATATTGTAAAAGTAACTTCTCTCATATTTGAGTCTAAAAATGCATCCTTTTTTAGCATAAATGTCCTTAATCTTTTTTGGTAAAAGTACCATTCCCTATTAAAACTTATATAAACATAATTCAAAAGTTAAAAGACATTTATGTCAAAAGCGACCTACTTTTTAAGTTAAAACATGGGTTACTTTTACATTATTATGATTATTTCATGCCTCTTAATCAATTATTTCTAATGAAAACTGCTATAAAAACCGGAAAATGGATCAATCTTCCAAAAATTGAGTTGGAATGGTTTGCTTCTATTTTCCTGGTCAGATGGTGTTCTCTATTCTTGTCAAGAATGTGATTTAGTGCCTTCATGCAAGATTCGCCCCCCATCCCCTCTGCCTTTGGTGAATGCTCCTGTTATGGCTGCTTCTTTTTCTTCCTTTCCCTTCCTCTCATTTAGCTTAGTTTCACTTTGGCCCCTGCTTAATTGGTCATGAAGACTGGCAATCAAGTGTGAAGAGATAGAAATCATGCTATTCCGGCATTTGGGATGATTTTGGCCTCACTCTGATGTTACCATACAAGGGAGGTTTAATGTTCCCATACTCGAATGCTGGGATGTCTGCCTCGGTCAAGTCTTATCTTGATACTTGGAAACTCTTATCTCTCGCTTTTGTTCAGCCCTCTGAGATTGAATCACGTTTCTTGAATGCAGAAATGGATCCACCATTGGTGTGGCATGTGTAAAATTAATTTTTGACGTGAGAAACCACATTGCCAAATTTCTTGTTTGCCCATGTCCATGCCCATAAATTGAAATCGAAGCTCTGGTGTTTGGTTGAGTGACAAGTCTGGAGGGGTTTACTTGACAGCTTGACATGATAATAGAAGGAAACAGAAAAAACCAAGGACAATTTGCTAACACAAGAATCTTCATCGTCTTTTCCAATTACATTTTACATTCACCTAGAAAGCTCAAGAGTTGGCACCCTTTTGTACCCACACAACTCCATTGATCAATGAAGAAAAACAATAAAGAAGAACCATGGTAGCACGCATAAACATCCAATATACTCCCCTCAATCCAATATCGTATTCTCTTGCATGGATGTGGCTTAAAGAGTTGCCATTCAGAATGGAGGGAGGAGTCCCCACTTAACTGCATTGATCATGAAAGAAGACGTCGCTGATGAGGCGATTGGGGTTTGGAAGATGAAGAAAGAACTGAGGAAGAGGAAGAAGTAATGGAGAAAGGTGAAGATGAAGAAAGAACAACCCTATCTGACAGTAGGAGTTGGGTGTCTGATGAGTGGAAGAGGCCTGGATCACCAGGAAGTCTGATATATGATGCTGCTTTCCCACCAGTCCTGTTCTGAACTATGGCTTTGTAGATCAGAGGTATGAGGCCCTCCATTTGTGAAAAAGATTCGCTACAATGAAGTGAAGGTTGAATGGTTTAAAAAGGAAAGTTTTCCAAAAGACAACCTCTGGCAGATGGGACTGAAAGCTCCATTCTAACCACATGATTTTTCTATACATAGATGTAGATTTAACAAACCATGTTGACAACATACCAAAAAAGAACACCACCAATATTCTCAGTAGTTTACTAACCACATACCTGATTGGGAATGAATATGAGAACATCACCATCAAACCAGACTATTTTGGCTACTTTTGGTTATATGAAATAAGACTCCTTTGATGTTGGGTCTAAGTAAAGCTAATGCACTATTTTTGCAACAACCAATGATGAGGACCATGCCAGAAAAAACCTAACAAACTTCCCAAATTTAGGAGGGGGAACAAAGGCACTGTTTTAAATTAGTTTTGGAAAATCTCGTGCTACTCTTGGATTGTTTCTGTTATTATTTATATGGGTTTGGGTAGATCTATGCTCTTAGGGGGTTGGTCAGATCATAAGTTTTCCACTACTGTTATATTAGTAGAATCATATATTCTAAGGGTCATTTTCTAATGAGTTCCTTATATTGTATGCAAGATAGCAGAAATTTTCTACAGGTGAGCTAATTATTGTTGCTTGTGGCTTAAGGCCCACTAACAAACAAACTCGTAGTCATTAATGGTTATGACTTAAAATACAAGCATAAAGATTGTGGAAAGCATGGTGAATAATTCATTAAACAAATGGGTTCCTCTCTAATGAATCCTGATTATAAAAAACAGCACATTTAACATAAAATTTTCCTCCACACATCCAAGTGAGATTCTCACATGTCTGGCAACCGAATCATCTATGACCATAATTTAATTTGAATAGCCAGAGTAATATTCACATTTCCATATACTCTCATAACACAGTGAATTACACACACACACACAAAAAAAAAAAAAAAAAGTGCAAAAGCAAAAATAGCATTGCAATGTTTTTCCAGAATACTGCATTGTATCTCAAAGAAAGCACAAGAGTGAGCTTCATGAATTCACGAAATCCAGATACTCTTGTACTGATCAAAAAAAAAAAAAAAAAAGAAATCCAGATACTCTTCAATAAATAAGGATACTCTTGATAACACTTCAAGGCATTTTCATTACATTAGATAGTTTAAATTGCATCAGATGAAGATATACACAATGAACTAAAAACGTGTTGTACATCTCGCAGCTAATATTTCTTTCTTGCAAGAGGGATGGGACTAGTCATGGTGAACATCAGCCATGAAAGAATGACTACATGCATATATGTATATGTATACAAGCTATTGTATGTACATATACATATTTGTGATCTACTAATCGAAGACAACCACTAACCTAACAAAACTGTGCTGAGGCCTCTAGGAAGTTAGGGACTCAGGTGGGTGATTCAGCTAGCAGAAGAGTATGCCACCACCCACATGCAACATTTTTTGGTGTACAACCATCAAGAGTGACTTGAGAAGGAATGTTGCGGTCAACTACGTCCCCCAAGCCGAGCTGTGTCATGAAACCAGAGAAGTTTTTTAGCATTACAAAACAGTGATGGCACATCTAGACACCATAACATGGGAATGGAATCATGCATATTGGATCAGCTAGCAGGAGCTGCAAATACAAGGAGGATAATTTCAAATAGATTAACACAATACAGAGTGATTTCAATGTCCCATGGTGTCTAAATGCACCCAGATGTAGATAAATATAAGCAGTTTGAGCATTATACCTGACCATACTTGTTCCATCCCCAGGAGAACATTTTTCCATCGGCTGTAACAAAACAGAAGCAAATGTCAAGAAAACATGGTACTTCAGTAATAATCTGTATCTAGAGTCTTAGACATCAAAATTCTAAACATCAGTGAATATGACTGTTTGAACTGTAACATATCTTCAGGCCTCTTTCTGTCTTTAAACTTCACCACACTCCCCAACCCCCTCAAAAAATAAAAATAAAAACATGAAGTGTGATGTCCCCTTGTTGTTTTCCAAGATTTGGTTATAGATTTTGCCAATATCCATTGCAACAGATTCATTTAGAAAAGCCATGTCCAAAAGAAACTTCTGCTAGCGCACATGTATCTCTAAGAAAACCAGCTAAGGAGAACCCTGGGACCAAAAGGTTATTTAAACTTATGTTCCAGGTGCTTAGAAGATCACTGAATTGGTCACCAAGATAGAGAAGAAAATAAAATTGGAAACCCACTGAGTTTGGGGCAGACATCAAATTCCAAAATTTTCATTTGCCTCTCTGTCATCAGATCAGCAACAAGCTGAGCATGGAAGGATAATTCATGGTTGTTTCAGGCACCCTCAACAAGCCCAATCTCAAAAGTTAGTGTTGTTCACATATTCTTAAGCATGATTTTGTAGTGGTGGATAATCCAGTAACCATAAATGCAAAATGGATCTAACACAAGTACATGGAAGACAGACCTGTTATTATAGCACTGTGCCGAGCACCACAAGATACTATTTTTGCATGTGCATTTTCCAAACTCGGAGCATCCAAGAGCCTTGGGAGAGTCTGACACAGAAATCCAAGAAAAACTAAAATTAGATGCACAAAATCCCTTCCAATCAAAAATGGTTTGTCAAAATGGAAAACCTATGTAGGTACTTGGGATATTCTCTAGGGATAGTTTGAAGAAGTGCAGGTACCCATTTAAAGTGATCCTAGCTATTCATCCTCTCAACATTCTACAAAGAAAGTACAAACAAACTAAGATATTGAGGTTGAAATTCTGTGCAGATTCTTGAGATAGGAATCCATAATTTTACTAGCATCCAACTTACAGATTTTTGAGATAGGATTCCAAAATTTTACTAACAGCAAATCACAAATATAATTAGACAGATAATTGATGGAAAAGGATTAAACTCCAGAATGTTGATACCAACTTTCTTAAAAGCTTAAGTTATTAGAATTTTGGGCCCACGATATATATATATATATACAACCAATGGAAAATTGATAACTCAACATGGTATAAAAACTCTAGTTAATTGTAGCTCTAGAGTTCAAGTCGTTCCTCCATCATTTTATTATTTCTCCATGTATCGGCATGGGATCCAATGTGTTCTAAGCTTTTAGAAAAATCGGTAACTCAACATATTGATTTATTTATTTATTTTCAACTTTCTTAATAGATTATTATATTGGGAAAAGAGAAAACTTTAAAATATTAAGAGATATGAAAGAAAATATAAAGAAAAAAGATAGGAAGTTCTTATCAAGATATCTTTACCTATAATTGATTTTTCTTTTCTTTTTTTGTTCCTTTTGTTATAGTGTATCCTCAATACCCATATCTAAATTTTGGATCTATTTTAGCCTGTTCCCCATATCTTAAACTTTGGAGTTAAAGGAATCTGAGTTCAAGTACCACTAACAAACATATGCTCTGGTATCATAAAATTATCATTCCATCTACTCACGGAAAATGAGTTGTGGGAAATTATAGACTGGGAATCATTTCCACCATACCTCAGGTTGATCAACACCAGTTCCTAACTGTCCAAACTGATTCCCACCAAATGCGTAGACATCACCATCAGCAGAAATGCAGACGGTGTGCCACAGGCCTGCAGCAACTCTCTCTATCTGAATTCCCAGTAAGGAAGATACACAAGTTGGACTTAGCTCATCATCAGTACTTCCTTGCCCACACTAACCAAAACAATACCACAATAAGACAAACTTCAAACCTTATCATGATAACCTTACACATGAACAACCAAACTAAGAATAATAAAACAGAAGGAAAAGACAGAGAAGAAAGGAAATAGATTAGATTATCCTGTGTCTGAGTGAGCCTCATCTTGAACTCTACTTTGCTTTTCTCCACCATTTTCTACATTACCTACATGTTAAATATTTGGTAAGGCTCTCCTAGTATCAGGAATAAATATAAGGAGATCTAATGTTCAACATGCCATTTGAAGTAATATAAAGTTATTTGGGCACTTTGCTTACATTACTCAGGAACCATAAGATATGTTTCTCACCATAAAAAGTGTAAATGTAGAAATCTAGCAGCACTCTTCACAAAAACGATGCTGACCTAAAACCATTAAATAAGTCGATATACATCTACTGACCTTTGATTATTTAATGTTGCTTTACCTTTTGAGCCTCAAAGCTTCGTTAAAAGACTGCTTTAATGGTAGAGTATTGACATAATATCAAGCATGTGTCTACCTAGGGTCCAGATTATGTACTTTAGTTTTCAATGCTATCATTAAGATTAAAAAATTCCACTATGAATAGCATTTTGTGAAGATTCTTCTGCTCTCCATAATGCATATGTCATTTTCTCCAAGTTTTGTCACCCCCAACATCTAACAATCATTACTTGTTTCATCACCCATCCTCTCAACAAATGGATTTAAACCATGTCTGTCTTATGTGAACCATCCAACATTCTCACACCACAAAGAATGCCTGACTTTTTCATACAGGTGCATGCTGGTTGCACAACACTCTAGAAGCACTCCTTTAGTTCAAACCATCCTGCTCAAATTCTTTTGGCCAAATTTACCCATCTCCCCAGAAAATACTCCTGTTTGGTAACTCTTGGCTGTCAACACTAGCTATATCCTACTTTGTCAATTCTCTCCTTACTCTTACTAAAATTACACTCCATATATTATATCTTAACCATGCTTTATCTGGAAGGGAAAGTAATTCTTAATATGAAAAAAGAGTTGCTCCAGTAAGAAATACACGAGCCTGAATCTTGACAGAAGGAAGCTCCAAGTCCAGAAATTTTTGGGATCAGAAGGAAGACAATAGACTTTGTGAAGTTCAATCCTCTGCAAACTACAAGGACTTCAAGTATAGACAAGAACAAATTATTGGTGCCTTCTTTTATACAGTGAAACATGTGAACTAACTTTGGCATGTACCAAATAATTGCAAATAGAAACCTCATTAGGCTTACCACTCAACAAGCTACACAGACTTCAGTCATGAATTGAAAATTTATCTGAAACTTACTATATCAATGGACAGTAAAATCAAGTGAACCTATTTTGTTACATGGGAAATTGCAATAACAGCCATGACTTCAATCATTGGATGGGATGAATATATTGATAAGTCTAAGCAGTTAGATATTTTCTTAAACTGAAACTGAAATTTAAATCCAAATTCAAAGGATAAAATTCTGAATTGAAGACAAACATCCTTCATCATCAGCTATATCAAACCCAAGCAAAATGCTCTAATTGCCAAAAGTTCGTATTGGTAGTTAAGATGCCCCGAAGAAGTCACTGACCAAGGCTTATTAATCACGTATGTAAAGATGACCCGTTAGCATTTAAAAAATCAGGTGGTATTATTGATATCATCTCCTGAAGTTAACACATCTGACACCCAAATTCAAATTGACAGTCAAATCAGGATCCAACTTATAAGTGGGTAGGGAGGTGATATATTCTGAGTCAAACCAATACTTAAGGCCTTTTAAGGTTAAGAAAAAAAATTGACAAACTAGTAACTGCAACTCAGCGCTAGCACACACGCACGCACACACACACACACCCAAAGGAACACCAGGAACCTGAAAATTCAGTCCAAATAACAAATTTGTCTGGAATAACTTACCTGTCCATACAGTCCCCAACCAAACGTAAGTAGTGCTCCAGCATCTATTAACACACAAAGTGAATTTTTTCAGTATTCATAAAATAAAACATATCTGAAGTAGATGAAAGAAGTCAATAAATCAAGCAGGCAACTGATAGGACATTTCAATTCAACTACAACTCAATCCCCTAAACTCTAGAGGGGATGCAAATGGAACCAGGGGAAACAGGTATCTTAATACAAGAAAATACCAACTCTTATTTGTTCAACCAAAAATACCATATAGCAATTGAACCAATTAAAAAGCAAGTCATCGAATGTTTACCTGTGATTACTGCACTGTGTCGGCCACCACAGGCAATCCCCTTCACATAACTTCCAGGGACTCTCAGACTCTGTCCCTCCGTACTGACATTTCCTCGAGCAAGTGCTGAGATCTCTCTTTTCCGTAGGATGAGGACTCAACACAAGGCACAGGATGAGGAGAGGATACCATACGTATCCGGGAACCCAAACCTAGTTGCCCCTCGCCTCCATAGCCCCAACCCCACACCTGTCCAACATCTGAAACTTGGGGGAACAATAGAAAACATTAAGTTTATTGCTTTACAAAATAGAACTTCCATGGCTTCTAGTCATACTGAGTACCAACCTATGTTGCATAACCACAACAGAAAAAGAACTATGAATTAAAACTGAGGCTTAGGGACAACAATCCAAGATTTCATGGTTTTACCTGACAATGCTAAAGTATGACGCCCACCAGCAGCAACATTAGCAATCCTCACACCAGGATTCAGCGTGACCAGGCATGGCAATGCTGAGAGAGGTTCATCCCCAGATGAGCTTTCAGCTGCTTGCTTAGACGACAACATTCTTCGTCGCTTTGTGCTTTCCTCACCACCTCCTTTACTGTCAGTGCCTGACACACCTCCAGCAGTGGATCTAGAGCCCTGAGTACGAGGGCTCACTGTACAAAACAACCTTCATTATATTAGTCTACAACAAGCAGCAGCTTCTGCATGTTGTACTCATAAAATTAAACTAAAATCACCTTGTTCCGTCAAAAATGAACTCTGCCTTTCAAATACATCCTTTTCTAGGCTTCCTCCTACTGATGGATCTCCAAAGACCTTTCCAGAGGGAACACACTCTTTCCATCCCCATGTATAAACTTCTCCATTCTCTGTATTTCAGAAAAAGAAAAGCACTTAACTTCATGGCCCAAGAGAACATGTCTCATACAACCAAAAGGACTTCTATAGAAAAACGCTGATTAGTGAGGAAATTGGAGAGGTTAAAGCTCCACCCTTCCTCTGTTACCCCTGCTCTGTTTTGTTGCTTGGAAATGTAGAAGAAAAAGGGGGAATCTTCAATATAGAGGTTATCATTTAGGAACCACAGAAACAAAAACTACCACTCCACCATGCCTAACACAAGTCACCATGAAACAAAAGATTCCCTTTTTTCTTTCCCTTTACTGAGTTTTCTTGAGCATCAACAGAGGGATTACAAATTAATTTATTCACTGTATACAGTTGTGGAAATCAGTAGTACCTGTGACAGAAACACAATGGGCCCAACCTGCTGCAGCTTTCACTATAGAAGCTTCAGTCGGAAGAGGAAAAGGCTCAGGCGTTTCCTTAAAAATACAACAGAGGAAAATGCTGATTAATACATAGAAGAGAATAAAAAAAATAAAAAACAAAAAACATAAAAAGGAAGAAAGAAAAAAACAAGAACCAAACAAATAGAGTATCACATAGTGCTACACTACCCCATGCTTTCCAGATGTCACATAGCTTTGACCTAGATCATCCGTTGAACCCCAGGTGATGAGCTTTCCAGACTCTGATTAAACAGAAGCATGAGAAAAAATACAACTTTTGGAAAATAATTAAAATGAAAGAATTGCAGGGAAATCATCAAGTAGAACTGCTGCTGAAAGGAAAAAATATGAAAAAAAAAAAAAAAAAACATAACAAATAAAACTTCTACTGACATCAAAATGCAGGAAAAACTTGGAGGAACAAGAAGGTTAACATATTTCAATCTGAAAGTAGTCGATTTTTGTGAAGTAAAAATTCCCCAAAAAATAAAGGCAATCCATTTCATCAGACAAAAAATAGCAAAAATCCCACAAAAATACAAGCAATTGACAGCACTGTATAAGAGATTGAACAACAAATCCTGATCAGCAAGTTCACGTTTTGATGCCAAATTACAGATATGAAGCAAAAGCCAACTAAACTTCATAGTTCAAATTATGAGAGGGAATATGTAGTGAAATAGTAACTCCAAACCAAATCTGAAAACTAAACCACGATATTCTATATCACGGAACAAAAGAATATTCATTTCAGTTTAACAAAAACAGGAAAAACAGAAAGAAAATGGGGGAGCAATATGAACCAGCTAAATCAACACAAACTCAGAAATAGCAATAGACTGGAAATTGTCCCAATCTGCCGCAATGTCAACATAAAATCGCCATTTGCTTGCTGAGAAATTGTGGGGCACAAATAAAATTCGAATTTCAAATCTCAAAGTTTTCAGCAAAACAAAAGTCACCACACAACTAAGTGTAATACCACGTCTGTTACTTGACTTGCTTTTTTCTATTTTCAGGGAACTAAAGCAGCATAAGCATAAGATCCAAACTCTCCGTTTCGTATCTTCTCCCACATTCCTCCGCGACCAAACGGAGGAGACTTCATCCAATATAAACTTTTGTTACCATCTCAAGTTACATTGACCTAATCAATGCCATTTCAGTACGGAATGTCCAAAAGGCACAATCTTTCGAAACAAAAATAGGAAAATCGAAACGAAAGATTAAAAAAAGCACCAGATATGGCCATAGCGAAACCGCAACCACCGCCACACACGTCCCTCCACGCGTGAATCGACGCCGGTGATCGGACGGCTATCGGAGACAGCAGCGGCGAACGCTGGGGCAGAGCTCCGGGAAGGTAGCCCATCATGAACACCAATTTCTCCCTAACCCCTTCCATTACCACAGCTTCATCGGGCCCTTTTCCCTCGCCATTCATGGCAGTTTCCGAAGAAAAATCAAAGTAGGAGTGTTTGGTAACAGAAAAAATTTCTCTCGTTTTCTCGCGTTTTCTTTTGTCGAGTAGTTGGATGCTGCTGGGGGACTTGGAAAGTGCCCTAATGTTTGGTTGGCATAAAAAGGAGCGTATCATTTTCAGGAGAATGAGGGACGCCACGTCGGATGCTCACGTGGTGTCTTGGACACGTGGCTTGATTATGACCGGTAGATGCCACGGTTGATACTGGCCAGGAGTTCTCAGGAAGTTTCTAGAAGGTCAGTCCCCCAAGCTTCTGCAGACTCCACAGGCCATGCGCGCTGGCTGGCGTGTTCCCTTTCTCATGCCGCCACGTGGTAACCTCCTACATCAACCCCCAATCATTATACTTTCCACGTGGCACCAAGTTTAGTTGGTAGCTTCTTCAGTATCGTACCCACGTCACATCTGAGGGCCCAATCTCCATATTATGACTGTTATGCCCTCTAGATTTTTATTTTAATGAAAATTAACCCCTTCCTTGTCAGTTTCCTCGATTGCTATTTTCTATTTTCTAGTTTTTATGTTTTTTTTTTTTTTTTCTTTATCATAAAAATCACATATCATGTGGTCGTGGTTTGTAGTGAACGATGGCAATGGAGATATAATATTAAATAAAAATTAAAGTAAAATATATATTTTTATTTTTTATATTTTTTAATATGAATTGTCATCCTATTCACCTTTATAATACTTAATTTTTTTTATTTCAATCTAGATAGATTTTCAAAGAGAAAGAAAGGTTTGATGCACTTTCAATAATTTTTCTCCACCGACATATAGAATGCAAGTCTCACAATGATGAACCATATTTTTCGTTGGTCGGATATTACTCTATTTATAAATAATAAAATTTTAAGAGATAAATAAAATACATTATTTTTTTCTAATCAAGATACCTTGGAAAAAGTAAAATTTCAATAAGAATAATATCATGCCATGATCCATGTCTTGGATTTGTTTCATTTGTGTGTCTGTAATGTTTTGATTATTTAAAAGATACGTGAATCATACATTTTAGACGGTCAAAGATATCCGACAATATTTTCATGAAGTAAATAGGAATGGATCATGTGACGTGTAAAAAAATAATTCATCACTACTAGGAGTCTAGGACACAATGTGTACAATGCATATAATGCCAATTGTCTCTTCTGCCCTTGGACGTGCAAACATTTTTGTTTTGCCATTTTTTGCAATTAAAAATAAAAATAAAAACAAAAATATTTCAAAAAGATGATATTAGAATTGGGCATGGTGAGGAATTAATTCACACAACCACCTTAACATCTTTCATTTCCACTGATTCCTACGCAAGTGAAATACCAAAGGAGGACATGGCAGCAAAGGCATCTCTCAGCCACAGGATTAAAAGGCGAAACCATGAGGGGCCCAGTTCTGATTGGGCCTTGACCGAGTCCGGGTCCACCAAAAGTCCATGGCCATGCTTTACGGTCCAATGCTTAGATATCACTCAACTCCCTCTGCATTTAATGTAATTCACAAGCTCATGTTGAATAGGCTGGGAGCCACTTATTTTTAAGTGGCTATCGAGTACGGATCCGTAAAGCCACTCGTTTGATCCAATACCGTACGCATATACCCTCCACGTTTGGGCCTCACAACCCATCCAACCGGTGGCCCAATTGTGGCCGTACGAGGGCCCTCTAATAATACGGGTTGATTCTTCTAATCATTCGATGGGCTAGGCCCTCCTTTGGATAAAGATCGTGTGGTCCAAAAACTTGGCCCAATGATTGATGGGAGTGGGCCTGTGATCGAGTGGTGGATATTATACTTAAAATGCTAAACAGAGTAGAACAAATTGGGTTGTGTAGAAGTGAAGTGGGTGGGCAATTTGGCAACACATGTTGCCTATCTTTCACTATACATATCTTCCTAGCTATTTGGGCTATAAATCATTTGAATGGGGTCAGATGATTGTGCATTTGGGCCTCAATGGTGGAGCCCATTTCAAATGGATGGTGCTTTTTTTTGGTGGAACGTCCCCTAGGTGGGAGATTCTTTGCTTGGTATGTATCATTTTTATTATTTTTCTTGCCTCTTTTCAATTTCTAAGAAGGAAAACACACTTGGGCACGTGAAGATGGGGTAAGTTTGGATAAGATTTCCAACTTCAATTATATGCCTCTTTGTCCTATTGCATCGCTCATGCTATTCTTGAATATTTCGATATTTGCTTAAAATGAAACTTATATTGCCTCTCAATATTCGCTATTAAAAAAATTATGTCATACTTGGCATTATTTGGAAATTGCCAAATAATTTATCTTTTAGGTTATGATTGGTTTTCGAAAAATATTAATATATATATAGAAAGGAAAATAGTTTTTTCATATTTGATAGGACGTCCTATGAAAAATATAAAAGAAAATCAAAACTAATTAAAAATTTATTTATTTTTAAATTATTTTATTTTTATATCAATAAATTAAAATAAATAAAATGAGTTTAAAGTAACACATAAAAATGATTTATCGACTTTCAGGCTAATTTTTACTTTTTTTTTTTCATTTTACTTTTATTTGTATTTTCTTTTTTTTGTATTTTTTCTCAAAATTTTCAAGAACCAAATATAGCCATAGCATAATATTATTTGGAAATTGTTAGGCAATTTATCATTTCGTGAGTAACAAAAGTGAATGCAATATTTAAGATTATATCATAATTTTTTTTATATTGAAGTGATTATCAAACTAAACCTTAAATAATCCTATAAAAATAAGATTAAATAAATAAATTTCTAAATTAAAATACTATCATACAGAAACCTCTTATATAAAATGTGAATGAACATTTACATCCTAAATTTTATTTTATATTTAACTTAAAATTTTAATCTAATATTAAATTATTATACATAAGGATAAATTGAAATTATTTTATTTAATTGAAATTTTAACTTAAAATTTTAATTTTATTTAATATTAAAATTATTTAATTAAAATCATGTGAGAAGGACACATCTCACACCCATCGATTAGACCTTCTAATCTTGTCATGTCAATTTCACAATCGGTGCACTGTGTGGATATCCTTTGATTGTGCCACCACGTACAGGAGGAAATGGAGTGGACCTCTGAGATGGACTAAGCACCAACCCATGAATCCAAAGCATGTTTTAGCACATCATCATATCTATAAGTGATTTAAGCGAGTAGATTGCCGCTATTGCTACTATAATGGATTCCAAATTGGTGTACATAGATGGATTTTTATCTTGTCTAGAGGCTTAGGCGTTTCATCTCCATATTTTTTTGAATTAGATTATAGATCTCTTTTTATTTCCTTATAGATTGATGTATATCCGATCTTGGTACGTTATCTCAATGATTTACTTTGATTCCCGATTGAAGGAATCCTTTCTCGTAATAAAACTAAATTTATAATTTGATTTATTTATACTAAAATAAGTTTTATCTAATAAAAGTTATAATAGTATAGCGACTTTAGGCGTTATTCATTATGATAACACATTTTTTATAATTAAGACTTGAATGAATGAAAAGAAATGAATATAATCAGATGAATAGATTGACAATTCATTATAAATGAAATTGATGATGCGTTATAGTTGAGAAGAAAAATTCAATATAAAACAATAAAAAATGTTAAAAGAATATTAATATGAAAAAACACCTCCAAAGTTAGGATTTTCCAAATAATAATATTTACGATGAATAGATGTTGAGATTTACTATTCATTAAGTTAGATTAAAAATACAAATTCTCATCTTAACCTTGAGAGATATTGAGTTTATGACAAAATTTGTAATAACTTTAAGCTAAAGTGAAACCTTAAGGTGGTCATGTATTCTCCATAGATTAGAACATCGTTGATGGAAGTTGGTGACAACAGATATTATCAATAAAGGCACCATGATATCTCATAGAGATTGAAAAAGTGTGTCTTATTGGATGATCCTAAGAAAGTGTATTAAGGAAATCTATGGCCGTAGTAGTTCTTTAATTACAACTTGGCATAAACTCTTCATGAATTAGAGTATGTCAATTAATCATACAACATAAGGTTTAAAGACTCAAGAATTGTAGATATAATATGAGAGGTTGATAGTTTTCACCTTATTAGATTATGAACAATAATTCATAAAAAGCATGTATATAGTGGATAATAGGTCATGAATCCAAGCACTTATGTCTTATTGTAATATACATTAGATATTGGAGTATAGTGGATTTTTTACAGTAAAATATTGAGTCAATTTTAGAATTGGATTATGAGGGAATTAGTATTTTCCTATGGGTTAGAATAATCCCTAATTGAGTTTATATTCCTTGATAACACGGTATATGAGAGTTGATAAAGTTATTTATTCACTTGAGTTCATAAGACCATTTTGGTAAATATGCAAAGTTGCATAAGAGTTGGTGAGTGATCTCTTTGAATTAGGCTAATTAATTAGTTGAAACCTAATAAAGCTAATTTAAGTAACCCAAGCTCACAATGAGCCCAAGTCACTTAAGCGCACTAGAAGCTTATAAAGACCCTTCTTGAAGGTTAAGGGTTTAGTTTTGCTTCCTATTCATTAGTCATCAACCCTTCTAGAGGATTTCGCCATTCTAGTGCTAATATTCTAGGGGAAAGTTATCATAATGGAAGATTAGTGGGCTTATGAGATCTACAATGATTACATATGGATTCAACACTCATCTTTATCAAAAGAATAAGATCTATGAACATTTAGATCTAGGTAAGCACTTTTGTATCACTATCCTGTAGATCCTTAAAAGTTTTTTTAATATCCATGCTTTCGTTACCAGGATTTAGAGAACCCTATAAAGTATTGCATGCACCTGACTAGACTTGGGATAGATAATGGAGTAATCTAAAAATTTCCTACAACATTGTAGTAGTCATTTAAAACAATTTAAAAAGAGAAATTCTCATAATTCAATCAATAAATCAATTGGATCAAAATACCTTATCAAATCAAACTTCATTTCCTTATATCATCATTGCTAGAGATCAACCTTCATTTGAAAACAAAAAAAAAAAAAAAAATCCAATCACTTATACTTTGAGATTTGGGTTCACAAGATATGTTCAAATAGCGAGAAAATGAAAGAAAAATGGAAATTTCTATTAAGAAAGAGAAAAAAATTCTAAATATATATGAAAAAAGTCTCCAAAATTTTCAAGAGTTTTTTTTTTACTAGAGTCCAATTCATATTTATAATTCAAACAAATGAAAGACACTTGACATTATTTCATAGGTCTTTCAAAATCTTCCAATTTAAAAAATCTTAGATTTGGTGCCAAAAACAACAATTTCGCATGAGGACTAACATTTTCATATGAACATTCGAAAAATAATGTTGGTTAGCAGCAGTAATTGAAACACCCTCAAAACTAGTTGGTATGTATGTGCAAAATTTCGAATGTTCATGTAAAATCACTTTTCAACTTGATAGATTTTTTATGCATTCAAGGAAGGCATACATTTTATATAGAGAAGAAATACATTTCATAGTCATTGTTTTATTTTTACTTATTATACAGTTCTAAGGTTATATGTTTTAGATAATAGGTTCAAGTAGAGAAGAAAGAAAAAAACCAAGTCATTAGTGCCATTTTTGTTTTGAGTGATCTTTTGATGAAAATTGGCTTGAGTGAGATTGTAGATCTTAGTTTGAGAGTTTTAGGATATTTATTTTTAATCTTATATTTTGCCCTACAATTGTTAAAGAGCAAGATAATTAATGCAATAATTTAGGTTGACATTAATTTTTCTCCAAATCATGGTTCAGAACATTATCAGCTAGACTTGCATATGTTATGTTTGAGTTAAAAATTCACTCGAGAAAGCTCAAGTAAATGTTTGAGTTGAGATTCTATAGGGAAAGGTCAAGTAAGTACATATCCAATATGAATTTAGGACAAAGTAATGACATGGTAAATTACACATTTTAATCATAATTTAGCTTGAAAGGCAAGTAATGGAGGCTTGAAAGCAACAAATGCATTTTAAGTCTTCAAGTTTTACAATTAAATTATGGTTTTAGTCAACTCTCTTAAACTTATAGCTCTAAACACCTTCTTAGATTATGGTTCCAAGCATCCTTTACAACAAGTCTTTTCAAAATAAAGTCTTTAAACTTTTCCCTTTAGATTGTGGTTCCAAAGCACTCTTACAAGATATAGAAATGAAGAAAAGATTCCTAGTTTACAATGTTTGCTCAAAGGGAATACAACGAATTTAGGGTCACATGATGCACTAAGATGAAATGTGAGTTTGAAAGCAAGTGCATTCTAAAACACCACTCTAAAGGCTCAAATAATATTTAAAAATAATCTAGAACCTTTTCTTCATCAATATAAAAGGTTCAGAATCTCTAAATGAAAGTTGGAAGCCTAAATTAGCTATTAAATACGAGCTAGGTACGATCGATTGACTAACTAGTCGATCAGCTTCTAGTCATTGAGGTTATTGTTACCTAATTACCTCAACTGGTTCTTAACTAATTGAGGTTTAGCCTCAACCATTTGAAAGCATGCACCAATTGAAATACGGTTCTACCAATTTTGAACATTTTTCCTTTACTCAACTAGTTGAGTCAGTTCCTTGTACCTTCATAATTGTACTAAAAATTTTGGGCTAATAGATCCTCATCCTTTAAAAAACTTTCTAAAAGATTTTGACCATATTAAGATTTAGGTTTTTACTCAATTCAATTTTTCATCCAATTTATAAAAAATTTGAAAACAATTTAACACTTAAATGATTTTAGATACTTAAGTAAGAATAAAATGCATAATCCTAATGCACCAACAACCTTACAAAGCGAACCTTCTTAATCTTTGTGATTGCTACTTTGAAAATCTTTTTGTTTAATCACATTTAGAACAAACCATTAGTTTCAAAATATTGTTTTGTTATCATCAAAATCAAGATTAATCAAATCATAATTTTATATATATATATATATATATATATATAATAGCTCCTTTTAATCATATGGATTCTTTTAAAAATTATGAGAGCCTATTAGGTTCAGAGTGAACACTATCTACATAATTAAAAGTGGATTGTTACACTAACGGACTTATGTTATATATATATAAACTATAAAGTTTGATGTAATAAATCAAAGATGTAGGACAAATGGCATATTATAAGATACACCCTCATTAATTTTATCATTTCTAGGTGTTTAATCATGATTTAAAATTGTGGTATTGATTATTCACTCAAGAGGTATCATGGTACATCAATACCAAGGATATCTATTAGTTAAAAATTTTAAAAAATGTATTCATCTTAAACATTACAAGATACACAAACTCAAAATCAAGAATTAAAATGGGAAAGTAAAATTTTATTCTATTTATATTATAATATTCCAATCCTTTTTTTTATAACAAAAATTCATCGATTTCCCAAACTAAGAAAACATAGAAGGTTGGACAATTATACAAGAGAATCCAATTTATTTTAAATTGGTTTGATTTATTTTTTTAAGTAATTAAATACAAAATTAATAATAATATAATATTAAATTAAAATAGGAAAGTAAAATTTTATTCTATTTTTATTACAATATTCCAATCCTTTTTTTGTCAAATATAGAAGATTGGACAATTGGAGAAGAGAATCCACGACAAAGGAGATAAGAAAGAATTGTAGGGGCATTTTGAAAACAACAGGAAGTAAAATTTGATTTCTGTTTCAATTTATTTATAACCCATTTTAATCTAATTTTATAAAACACTTTTAACCTAAAAATTTTTTTTAAACAAAATTAGTTATTTAAAAAAAAATTTAAAATATAAAAAATTATTTATAATATTAAAAAAATCAATTATAATATTAATTACTTATAATATTTTTTTAAAGAATTATTTAATGAGTTATTATCTTAAAAACATATTAAAAAAAATATTTCAAATAAAAACACTATCAAATATATTCTTAATTAAAATCAAAATTAAATTTTTATATTTTCTAAAGAAATCATAACTTTAAAATTTTATTTTAGATTGATGGAATTTAAATTAATTTTGTATAAAAATAAGATTAATAATTTTAATTTTTATTCAAAATAAAAGAAAAAATCTCTTTGTTTTAGTTTAAAACAAGGAAAAAAAAAAGTTAAAAATAATTTTTATATTTGGATATTAAGAAAAGGGTGTAAAAATAAAAAAATTAAAAAAATGATAAATCCAAGATAAATAAATAAAGAAAACACAGGTCAAAGTGTCAAACCAAAATGTCAAGTTTATTACATTATTTTATAAAAAGAAAGCGAGGAAAGAAGCTTCCAGAAGGGAGTTATGTTTGAGAATATGACAAAATTGCCCATCAGGTCAGAAACTTTGACAAAACTATCCCAAAGTCAAACATCACCAACTTTCCTATAAATTGAACTTCTCACCATCCATCGCCACCCTGTTTCTTCGTCATTTGCAACAATGGCTAAGCTGCTCCTCTTCACGGCGGCTCTGCTACTCTGCGCAGTGTGCGCAATGTCCGCCAATCGCTGTCCGGACTGCGGCACCACTCCGGTGCCCTACCCGCTCAGCACTGGAGCCGACTGTGGCGACCAAGAGTACAAGATTCGGTGCGATGAGGGCAAACTCATATTTGATTCAGTCAACTCCTCCTACTCCATCGCATCCATCATTCCTGAAACACAACGGTTAGTGATCCGGCCGGCGAGCTTCGCCGGTGACACCTGCATCACCACTGATTTCCCCAACCAGGGAATCCAGCTTAACAATAGCCTTCCCTTCAACGTCACCAGCAGCAACACCATCATGTACCTCAACTGTACGGACTCACTTTTCCGGTCGCCGTTGAACTGCTCCTCAATCAGCCTCTGCCACACTTACATCAACGGCACACAGGACGCAGCAGCGTGCAGGGACGCGCCTATTTGCTGTACGTTTAAGGCGGGTGGCTCTACGACGGCGTATTCGATTCGGGTTCGCGAAGAGGGTTGCAGAGCTTACCGGAGTTTCGTGAACCTGGACCCGAATGCTCCGTTGGACCGTTGGCCAGAACCGGGCGTGGAGCTCCAGTGGGTGTCACCGAGGGAACCGGTTTGTAGGTCCCAAGCTGACTGCACGGAGGGGATGAACTCCACTTGTGGGCCGGACCCAGAAACGGCTGGGGTGAGCCGGTGCTTTTGCAAATCAGGACTTTCGTGGGATTCCATCGCTGGATTATGCGCATAGAGTGAATTTTGTAAGAAATAATTTCTCAATTTTGTGCGCATTTCAAATAAAACTTACTCTTAATTTTTCCAAAAAATTTAAAAAAAACTCATATTAATTTTCTACAACTGTGTTGTAAGAGAATCAATTTTGACTTAAACCAAAAATTTAGCCTAGCTCTAAATAAGGAGATGTGATGCGTCAAAAAAATATTTAACCTCATCTTAACAACCTCTTGATTATTTCTAGAAATTTGAACTTATGAAAATTTACAATCCGATCTAACATATCACAAAGATTATTCAAAGATGATATGGTTACATATGTATACATAAGGAGATGAATTTTGGGTCCATTCCGATGAATTAGAATTCCTAGATGATCTCTAAGGACTCAACTTTTTAAACTAACTTTCGACCCTTATGTTCTTTACAAAGTATGAAGATGTATAGAGCTTTAATTTATGACTTCTTTAATTAACTCTTTATTTTTTTATTTTATGGTGCAAGGACTAAAGGGAATTAAATAATTCATGATTTATCATTGGATTTTCAAAAGTGAATCTTTTAAAGAAATCATTAATCAATACCTTTGAAATTTCCTTTCAAATTATCATATCATATTCCTTCAAAGTTTCTAGTTTTCCAAATTTTATTTTTCCTTCTCCTATTTAGGGCTAATGTTTGGAAATAACAATTCTTATCTCCTATTTGGGTCTAAGTTTACCTTGCTTTTTAGGCTCACTTAATATGTTCGAGTTTCAAAACTTGCTCAAGCTTTGGAATAGACATGTTAAGATAAAATCCTTGAAAAAATAACATGACTTAACAAAATAAGTTTTCATTAATAAATTTATTTATTATGATTTCTAATTTTCAATTTATATCCTCAATTGCATTACTTGTTGTCTAAGCATTCATGCCTATATTACTTATATTGTATATAACTTGGGTATATTGGAAAATGTATAAAATATCGAAGTCATAAGTTCTTTACAAAATGATAAGTTGATCACAATCGACTTATAAAATTAGATAATCCATTATAGAATATAGTGCATTATCTCCTAATTGGGGAGATGAATTGTCTTGGTCATCAAAATTATTTTCCTATAGTGAACACATTATTATGTATGATTACACATTGAATAGGACCTATGGTGGATCATGACCTTAAATATTGGGTAGTCATGATTCACCGAGCTATTATGCTTTATGAGCTTTTGACTTTAAGAGAATATTAAACTAATGTTGAAGTCTTTAATGACTTTAACCTATAAATGAGACCCAAGGTAGACATATATTCCATATGGATTGGATCATTATTGATTAAAGCAAATGATAATAAATATTCTTAATATTAACACTATGATATCTCATGCGATTGAAACATAATGTCTTGTTGTGTGATCCAAAAGATATGTGATAATAAAATATGTGATCGTAGCAATTCCCTTAAGTGAAATTCAACATATACTCTTAGAGAGTTAGAGCATATTAATTGATCGTATAATAAGAAGATCTAAAACTTAAAGATTATTGAGGTAATCTTGAGAGGTTAATAGCATTCATAGTTCATGTTAAACTCTTAAAAATAAGACATGATATAATAAAATCAAACTTGATTGTCTCATTGATGTCCCTTTTATACATTAACATTGATTTGACATTTAGTTAACCACAAATTTGTTCTTATTTTTCTCGTTTTCACAAGCTAATCACGGCCATATCATGAACAACACCATGCATCTTCAAATCTTTTTCTCATTTTGGGAATGTGGAGCTACCATTCTCTAATAAACATGCACATAGTACACTTGCAATAATTTATGCTCCTTGATTTCTTGTTTCTTGTATATTGTCATATTTGTCCAAAAATCTCTTCCCAATCCAAAGTCGTCTAGGATGTTGAGAAGGGATTTCATCATCCCCTAAATAACATTCCCATAACATTATGTGATAAATTCTCGCATGTGTACTTAGGAATGTATAAGGTTGTCTTAGGTTTTACATATATATAATTGGCATAACAATTTTCATCGGTAAGTATAAATAAAAATAATAATTTTCTTTGAAAAAAAAAACTTATGTTTATGAGACTTTCTATTTTCCTATCTTATATAGTAGTATAATTTTATCCAGGCATTGTTGGAGCTGAAGGTTCTCCTGCTTGGCCATGGACTCAGCAGAGTACTGCCTAAGTCTATTGGCATCCTCCAACTTCTTATTAGCGAATTGAAGCCAGCATTTCAAGTCTCTAACAACAGCAACCTTTTGGTACATAAATGTGATAGTGTTAAGAATAATGAAGAATTTTAAGGAAGAGTATCAAAAACGTGCTCAGCTTGTCGTAGTACCATTTTGATAATTTGATCTTCATTCAATCCTCAGATAGCAGCTACTGTTTGAACAACTTGAGCAGGAGCCCTGATGGGAACATTTGTAATAAAGCTCAAGTTTAGCCGACTAAGAACCTCCACGGTGATTTTCTCAATAGCAGGGAAAAGAACACCCATATCTGATAAAGGAGGATCAACAATGGTAAATGAGGAATACTAGTTTAGGATATCCCCTACCTCCTCAGCTGAAATGGGACCAGTCTTGTGAGAGTGCAGATTTCTTCTTAGGCGCAAGTTGGGAACAATAATCTTGCCGTGAGGGGCCGCTTGTGAAGTAGTATTCGGTAAAACACTTTATGTAGTCGACGTCTTTTGAAGTGTGCCAAAAGTTGGTTGGGTAGTCTTAGACGGGCTGGCCTCTAGTCTTTTTTTCTTTTTTCTCTATCTAACCCAGCTAAGGATGTCAGTGGCCTCACTTTCTATGTTATCCATGTCCTCCGCAATCAAATGAGTCGGCTCGTTCTGTTCAATAGAATCGTTGTCCAATACCTAGTAGTGGCAAGTCTATTGGGGCAATAGAAGTTGAGCCCCGAGTAGAAGGAGTGTGCTCAGACGAAGAGGGTGGAATTGTGATAGAGGGACTAGACTTGGAAGTTTGTTGAGCAGTTGCTAGTGGGATAGGTTGCTCGTTCTCCCTAGCAGCTTTTGTGCTAATGTCAAAAGAGCCAAAAGATTTGTCTACTTTAAAGTCTTTTGGAACAAAATGTACCCCGGGGATTAGGTCGCTAGGAGCAATCCTTGGAAAAATTTGAGGGGTGAAAGGGTTCGTGTTTGAGAGTACACTTTGAAGATTAGTCTTAGTAAGTAAAAGAGAAAAACTTTTTTTGCTTGAAATTAATATTGAATAGCTTGGTAAATCATTCCCAAGAAGGTTTTTGCACCCACTCTACTAAGCGTCCTCGATAGTTTTCAACTATCCAGAAGTGAGAATATACAGATATTAAAAAAAAATAAAAAATATCAGGACACTTACTGGGCAGTTTAAGGGTATGATTCAGGAGGTAAAGATCACGAGGATCTGGAATTAAAAATTTCCATTCTCCAGAAAAAAATCGCGTGTTCGATGGCCTAGCCTTTCCCAAAATCCGGCAAGTTCGTGATCAGTTGCAACTGCTTTCTGCGAGCAGAAAGAAGGAATTTCCCCTATTTGTTCAGCTTAATAGTGTAAATGAAAAAAAAAAAATCTCAAGTAAGAACAACTCGAGATTGAATAACTGATTTAAAATAGAGCAGCCCATCAAAATGCGAATCGAGTTTGAATGGACAAATGAGGACGGAATTTGGGTATAGTGCAAAAACTCTCTTACTAATGAAGGCAAAAGTAAGGGCAAACAGGCATGGAACTACTCCCTCGTGAAGCACATGGAGAGTTTCCTATGTGTATAAGTTGGGAAAGGTGTGGTGTTGCGTAGTAGTTGGATATCAACATTGTTTGGAATATTGAAATCCCTTCTGAATTCATCAGTGGCAAAATCGTCCACAATACGAACTGAAGCGCGGACTGTGTTATATGAGGAGGAACCCTTCTGGGGTATTTTCATTTTCGCAGAACCTTCAAATTGCTTTGACATTCTGTAAGGGTTCACACTACTAGCAAGAAAAGGAAGGGAAATGAAATCCTAAAAAGAGGTTTTTGAGTGCACTTTCGTGTAGAGTTCGATGGACCAAACGAAGAAAATAACTCTTTATCCGGGAAAACAGGAATGTGAATGAAGCAAACAAAATAAAAACTGGAATTAACATATAAAGATGATGAAAAAGATGGGTTTTCCTCTCCTGAACACCGATAACATAGGATTGGAAGCTTGATGCAAATGGAAGAGGAAAAAACAAGAATGTTGCAGTGTGGCAACAATGCTATTGAGACTTCAAAAAGAAGGATACCATAACTTTTGGAATTTGAAAAAGCATGGTACGTGTGTCACCACTAGGGGCAAGAGAAACCCCAAAGACAACCGGAGGGTACATTGGTATGTGTGTCCAATACAAAAATTGGATAGTCTAGAAAATCAAGGAAAATATGTTCTCGCTTAAAATGAAAAAGAATTTTTCGTTTGACCTCAACCAAAAGTCAACAAAAAAATTAAAGACAATTGTGGGCACCCCCGTAAATAGGGATAACTGGTTTACCCAAAAAACCATCTGTTGAGTCGGGCAAATTTGGGCTAGGATTAAAAGCCCAACTAATCTAATGGCCTAGGTAACTTAAATAGCCCAACAAGTAAAGTGGGAAATAGAACATGGGAGAACAGCCCCTGAGGAGTAGTGGAGGTAGTTGATACTTAAAGCGGTAACCGCTTGAAGTGGCCAAAAAGTGCTCCCACGATCTCCACGCCTATCAATAGCTGAAAGATATATGAATGAAATTGGCAAGAAAAATAGGATGACGAAAAATATTACCTTTTTCTAGAAAACCCTAGCTAACTTAATCATCAGAGAAGGTGATCTCAGGTTAAAACCGGGCGAGTCTTGTGTGGCAGGTATAAGGAAGTGCGTGGCGAGAAGAAAACGACTGCTCAAAAAATTCTCAACTCCAACAAGTGGGTTCTCTTCTCGCCACGCACTTCTTTATACCTACTACACAAGACTCGCTTGATTTTACCCCGAGATCACCTGCTCTAATGATTAAGTTAGCTGGGGTTTTCTAGGAAAGGTAATATTTTTTTAATTCTCCTATTTTTCTTGCCAATTGCATTCATATACCTTTTAGTTACCGATAGGCATGGAGATCACGGGAGCACTTTTTGGTCATTTCAAGCAGTTACCGCCTCAAGTGTTAACTACCTCCACTACTTCTTATGGGTTATTCTCCTACATTCTATTTCCCACTTTACCTATTGGGCTATTTAAGTTAGTTGGGCCATTAGACTAGTTGGGTTTTTAATCCTAGCCCAAACTAACCCGACTTAACGAATAGTTTTTTGGGTAGACCCATTATCCCTTTTTATGGGGGTGCCCACAAGCATCTGAGCCCTCTAGGTGGGGGTTTAGGTTTGAAATTCTCTTCATGTTGGTTAGATGATACAATCTATTCATAGTTTCATGAGGTTTGTTACAAACAATTAATTCCAAATTTTTGCTGCAAATGGTAAGTTAACAAATGAAGCTCCACACCCAAAGGCCGTTTGGATCAAAGGCACTGAAATGTTTCATGACCAAACACGACACTAACAAAAAAATATAATAAAAAAATGGTAGTGGTGCATAAGAGACAGATGTCACATATATATTTATCCATATGTGATTGTGACTGAAAGAGAAAATTGAAGAAGATATAGACCACAAGTGGAAGACTTTTGAAGCCATCTGGATGTTCACCTAACTCTCTCAGGAACATATGTATCTAGTTGCTGGTAAAGTCTGATTTTCCTCATATAGGACATAGAATTCAGAAAATAAAAATCAGAGATTCCTTCATGATTGATTCATCTGCACTAAAACTATGTCCTTTATGTATTATTGATAAGCATTAATCTTTGACTGATTTGTATGGATGGTAACAATACCATAGAAATATATAGAGTCGATGTAACACGTATCCTATTCTGTCACACCACTTGGTAGGAAATTTGCCAAATATGATCTACAAAAGTGGGATACAATAAATTACAAATGAGGGACAAGGGCCATCTTATATCATTGCCCCCATTAATCTTATCATCATTTTCATGGTTTAATCATGATTGATATGTGACATATTCTCCAATTTATGGTTTGAGAATATCCCGGCTAATTTTTTCCTTAAAAAATTTACATACCCTTTATGTTTTATGATTTAATTAAGAAGTAAATTTTGAATTTTTAAATAATAATAATAGTTATTATTATTACAATAAATTAAATAGGCATTAAAAAAATCCCTAATTTTGAATTTTTACCTTAAATAATTATTCAAAAAACTCCAAATTGATAAAGATTAATTTTTTGTTTTTTGTTTTTACTTAATTTTAAATAAAACTTAAAATTAAATAGTGTTAAATATTAAGTTGTTTATTTTTGTAATATTTTATTTCTTTATTAAAAAAGTAAAGAAAAATCAATATGTTATTTTTTTCATTTAAAAAAATTAAAGTATTTTAGTTTTTATTATTTAGTAAAAAGTTTATAATAAGTTATAAAAAAATAAATAAATAAATAATTTAAAATGTATTTGGTTGTGTGATTTAAAAATAGCATAAAAATGTTTCTAACACTTTTTTGTTGTTGTTTTTTATAAACAATTTTTAAAAACAAAGTAAAATGATAACATTTTAGGGAATGAGCGGGAGTTGTTTTCATTAGTTTTTAAAGAACAAAAGAAAAACATGGACCATTTGAACATATTTTTTAAAAATAAGTTTAAAAAAATATAATTAAACAAACTTTTAAAGTTTGAAAGTAAATTATTTTTAATAAAAAAATTGAAAAAACAAACACCCTAAGAAATTGGCATTTTACCATATTTTCTAGTTTTTTTTAACTTTATTAAGAATCCCAATAAAAAAATTAAAAAAAAAAACTCAAGTAAATTAAAATTAGCATCTCCGTCATATACCCATATTTATATCCAATACCATATCCATATAAATAAATCATACCATATGTATTAATATTAAAATAATACCATATATTATGCCAAATATGTAATTCATATATATTATGTCCATGTAGACATCCAATACCTATTCCCATAAAAGCACACAATACTTGTTTTAACTTTATTCGTAGAAATTGGACCCTAATATCAAAGTGCTACTTTTTGAATTATTGTATCATCCCATTTGTAACAATAGAAGACAATGACTTTATTTGATTTATTTTTTCATTTAATATATACGTTATTTTATTTTAATTTATTTTATTACCTTAAATACCTTACGGAAGATATTTTATAGGGGCATTCTTGGAAATAAGAGTAAGTATAATATGGTTTAAGTCTAAGTCAAAATTGAACTTGTCTGTTTTCTATTGGATCACAAAGGGAAAAAAAAAAATTAGAAATTATTTTTTATATTGGGATATTACGAAAATAATAATAAATAAATAAAATTAGGGTCAAACCAAAATGTCAAGTCTCTTACATTATTTTATTAAAAATATAATTTAATAAGAATCAGAAATCAACTACGACGGAAGAAGCTTCCAAAAGTGAGTCTGTTTGAGGATCTGACAAAATTGCCCGTCCTGTCAGAAACTTTGACGAAACCTCCCCAAACGTTACCTACATTCATAAATCAAACTCCTCACCAGTCACCAGTCATAGCCACCGCGCTTCCCTGCCATTTGACTCATTTCCACCAATGCCTAACCTGCTCCTCTTCACGGCGGCTCTGCTACTCTGCGCAGTGTGCGCAATGTCAGCCAATCGCTGCCCGGACTGCGGCACCACTTCTGTGCCCTACCCGCTCAGCACCGGAGCCGACTGCGGCGACCAAGAGTACAAGATCCGGTGCGATGCGGGCACACTCAGATTCGATACGCTCAACTCCTCCTACTCCATCTCATCCATCACTCCTCAAATCCAACGGTTAGTGATCCGGCCGGCGAGCTTCGCCGGAAACACCTGCGTCACCACCGATCTCCCCAACCAGGGAGTCCAGCTCAACGAGAGCCTTCCCTTCAACGTCACCAGCAGCAACACCATCATGTACCTCAACTGTACGGACGCGCTTCTCCGGTCGCCGTTGAACTGCTCCTCCATCAGCCTCTGCCACACTTACATCAACGGCACACGAGACGCGGCAGCGTGCGAGGACGCGCCTATTTGCTGCACGTTTCAGGCGGGTGGTTCTACGACGTCACATTCGATACGGGTTCGCGACGCGGGGTGCAGAGCTTATCGGAGTTTCGTGAACCTGGACCAGAGTGCTCCGGTGAACCGTTGGCCGGAACCAGGCGTGGAGATCCAGTGGGTGTCACCGAGGGAACCGGTTTGCACGTCCCAATCTGACTGCACCGATGGGATGAACTCCACTTGTGGGCCGGACCCAGCCACGGTTGGGGTGAGCCGATGCTTTTGCAAATCAGGACTTTGGTGGGATCCAATTGGTGGATTATGCGCACAGAGTGAGTTGTCCAACAATTGCTTTCTCAAATTTGTACACATTACAAATAAAATTGACTCTTAATTTTCAAAACTATGCTGTAAGAATTGTTTAGTATTCTCCAGATGAGACAAGAGTAGTGTGATTATTGTGCAGATGTGACGTGTCAAGATCCAGATGGTTGTGGTTCCACAAACAAGACTCTACTCATAGCAGGTATGATTCTTCCAAGTTCCACCATATATGTACATCTCTTAATATAGTCTATAAGTTAATTCTTCATTCTTGACCCTGCAAATGGTGGTTCAGCCATCATTACACTTTCCCAATTTGGGTCTGGGAAAAGGAGGTTTATTATTTAATTTTCTTCCATCCGCCAGACTGCCACCTCATATGTATTTTATCTTAATCAATCAGTTTGGCACAACTCGATCGAATAATCTGGACTTTGGAACTGTTTTTCTGATCCATTTCCATACACAAATGGATTTGAGTCAGGGAAAAGAATGAGAGGAAGAATTTTGAAAGACTTTGATGCTGGGGATTTTTTGTTTGTCATTTTTGCATGAGCTTCAAGCCTTCTAGTGCTAAATCAAAACGCCTAACATTCTGGTGAATGAAATTCATACAGGTTTAACAGTAGGCATCGGTGTAGCCCTGATTGCAGCGGTCATCGCTATTCTAGTTTACAGGACGGCACCGGCGCATCAAGGAAGCACAAGACCGGCTGGCAAGAGAGAGAGAGGAGATCCTAAACGCCAATGGCGGTGGCAAATTCGCCAAAAACTTCACGGGCAAAGAGATAAAGAGAGCGACAAACAATTTCTCCCACGACCGCCTCCTCGGGGCCGGCGGCTATGGTGAAGTCTATAAAGGCATCCTTGATGATGGGACCATCGTTGCTATCAAATGCGCTAAGCTCGGCAACACAAAAGGCACTGATCAGGTCCTCAATGAGGTGGGGATTCTTTGCCAAGTGAACCACAGAAGCCTTGTCCGCCTTCTAGGCTGCTGTGTGGAGCTGGAGCAGCCGATCATGGTTTACGAGTTCATCCCAAATGGGACTCTTCTGGAACACTTACAAGGCCAACGGCCTGGTGGCCGGGGTTCACTTACATGGAGTCATCGCCTCCGCGTTGCCCATGACACGGCTGAGGGTCTTGCTTACCTCCATTCCTCTGCAGTTCCCCCAATCTATCATCGGGATGTCAAATCCAGCAACATTTTGCTTGATGAGAAGATGAATGCTAAGGTTGCAGATTTCGGGTTATCTAGGTTGGCTCATACTGATATGAGTCATGTATCTACATGTGCTCAAGGAACTCTTGGATATCTCGATCCTGAGTATTACAGGAACTATCAGTTGACAGATAAGAGTGATGTTTATAGCTTTGGAGTAGTGTTGTTGGAGCTGTTAACATCGCAGAAAGCCATTGATTTTAATCGACCCGCTGATGATGTGAACTTGGCAGTTTATGTTCTGAGGACAGTGGAGGAGGAGAGGTTGATGGATGCCATTGATCCATTACTCAAAGAGCAAGCCAGCAGTTTGGAGCTTGAGACCATGAAGGCTCTGGGATTTCTGGCCGCGGGTTGCTTGGAAGAACGAAGGCAAAATCGACCGTCAATGAAAGAAGTTACAGAGGAGATTGGGTATATCATAAGTATTGCAACAGCAAAGGTGGCAGAGCAGTAGTTTGATTACAGAGTTGCTTTGGAAAAAACTAGATCAGTGACTTGTTGGGCATAAATAATCTGGGCTTATGTTTGTAATTGTTACTAGTATTGTATAGTTAACGTATTATGACCCGTTTTTATGGTGATCTATGTTGTTGCCCAGGAAGAAGCTTCACTGCTTCACAATAATTTCTTCTCCTCTGCTTCTGGTTGCCCCATGTCGCTTCAAGATCTTCTTGCCTAGCGTCTGGCGGCCCATTGAGCCCATTTTACCCGAGGGTGGGTGGGCATTCAATGTTCGGCGGCTCTTCTCCATATTTGCAACCCAGGGGGCAGAAAATTTCCGCCTTTCACAATATTTCCTTTGGCCTTCTTGCTTCCTTTAGGTTTGTCAGAGATCATTTCTGCACTCTTTTTTGCTTCCACTGGCCTCATCAGAGTAATTCTACTATCCTTCTTGCTTCCCATTGTTTTCACCAGAGAAGGCTCTCCTGTGGGTCCTTCGCTTCTTCCACAAATTCTTCGTGGTTTGTTCTTTTCTATGAATTTTCACAAGTTCTTTTCTAAATGTGACTTCAAACTTTCCTTCTTTCTAGTCTCGAGAACATCTTTTTTCCTTTTTCTTTTTTTTTTTTTTTTAAAAAAAGATTAATTTCTCATTAAGGATGTTTACAATTAAAATTTTCCTTTTATCTACAGAAAAATTAGATTGTAATGATATGAAAATTATACTCATTAAGTTTTATTTAGAAAAAACTTAAATGAGATTAAGTTTTCATTTTATCTTTGAAATCCCAATAAAACTTTTCATAGAAGTTTAAATGGAATTGCAAAAAATAAAAAAATAAAATCAACAACAAAAAACTATAATAATAAAAAAAAAAAAAAACTCGAACAAAAACCACTACAAACCCTTACAAGAAATAAATGCAAAAAATATCAACTAAAAATAACTGTAAAAATCCCCAACAAAATAAACAAAAAAACAATTGCAAAAAATCATGAGAAAGATAGAGAATGTGATAATTTTTAAAAAGAATGAAAGATTAAAGAATTTTTGCAATTGATTTTTATCTCTTAAGATAACATAAACTTAGCGAGGAAGCAAAGTATAACAAATGGACACTAAAGAAAGAGATTTGAATTTGGAGGATGTTAGGTATGAATGAGAGAAGCCGATAAAAAGAGAAAGAGGAAGATAGGTTTAAATTTAGAAGATTTTCTTAAAAATTCTTTTTTATTTGATTTGAAGGATGATTTGGTACAAAATATTTTTGCAAAGAAGAGATTATTTTACCCCTTTTAACTAAATATTCTTTTGTATTTTCTATTTTTCTCCTTTTGTTCCTCATTTGTGCTCTTCTTTCCTCTCTAAGTTCTAACTAGGTGGGAAGACTTGATTTAATTAAAGTTGAAATTTTCCTTTTATGTTTGGTAATAATAAAGTTAACAACCTTAGCATCATTCCTCGAAATTGATAATAATAAGGTTAACAACCTAGCATCATTCCTTTTTAAGTATTAAATAATTCCTAGTGACAAATCAAAACTTAACAGAGGCCAAACAGGAAATGGAAAAACATGGGCAGAAAACAGGCTAATAACAGCAGCGGTGGATTCTCTGGGGATCATCTTAACTTACGTTGGAGAATAGTATGATGTTCTAGTTTGTCCTAGGTGTGGCCCATTCCACTCTGAGGATGAGATTGTCATAACCATACCCATTCAGCTTGTTGATAGCCCTCTCTGCATCTTCCTTGTTTACAAAATTGACAAAACCAAAACCTCTGCTCATGCCCGTCTTTTGGTCGATCGCCACGTAGACCCGACTTACTGGCCAAATGTGCGGAATAGCTCATGCAAGTCAGGCTCCCTTGTGTCCTCTGATAGGTTGGTGACCCGAACTGAATTCTCTTCATTCCTGCGCCTCATATCTGATCCAACTCTCTCTGCACCAGGTCTCATGCCTGGAGGCACATAAGCGGCTTTGCCAGTGCCTGAAGTAGCCACAGTGGTCTCAGAAGCAGGAGGTTTATCAACGAAGACTTCAGTTTGTGCTGCTAGATCCTTGTATGGGCATCTAGATGTCCAATGGTCACCTTTCTTACCACAAGTTCTGCACACCATGAGAACAGCACCTCCCTTTCCAAGCTGAGCCAAGGAGTCTCCAGCAATCTTGGTTTCTTCTGCTTTGGTACCTGAAGACAGTGTCACGTTTGCACGGACAAAAAAAAAAATGCATAAGAAAACTGTATGTGAAGCAGCAGATAATATAATCTCTGAAGAAGTCATAGTCCAAATACAACTTGAACCAACGAACAAAAATTTTGCTTTGTACTGCAAATTTTGGCCAAATTATAACCTTAAGATTGAAGCTGAAAGACGGTATCTGCAAACAAGAAATTTATTGCTGTTGAAAGGCATAATGCTCAATCATATCATCTTTAGCCCTTTCTCCATTTCAGAAGGTTAATATTGAAACTGAAAGTTCCTCCCCAACAAAAAATGTTGCCATTGAAGAACAGAGAACTGTCTGGTCATTAACGATATTATGTCTGCCAGGCAATGGAGCTAAAAAATGGCACAAAAAATGTGTCATCCATATCAGGACCACAGTCTTCTGGGCTCATGGCCTAAATGTATATGAATATATAAAATATTAATGCCTGCTATTGGATTGGGACAGGATGATATCTTAAAATGCAACATGATATCAACAGCATATTATTATTTTCATACGAAAATAATGCCATGTGATGACCCATCACCAGATTGTGACTTAGTTCATATCAAGAACAGATACAAGCCAAAAGGAAGCCAATCATGGCTCTGTGTAAGCGGTGTGTGGGTCAGTGAGGGAGTGGAGACTTGGTTTGGTAGTGCAGTGACCTTGCTGCAGTTGCAAGCAGCGATAGATAGTAATGTCTTCTAATGGTTAATAAGCACAATATCACACAAAGACACAGAACATAAAAAGAAAGGTGAAATACTTAAATCAGAAGTCATGAACTAATGAAGTTGGTTCTTCTTAGGTTTTCTGATGACATCACAGTAGCAGGTTATCCATTGCATTATGATCAGCAATCAATTTCTATTGTCTATGCTAAGCCAGATATGTCATGAGGAAAGGACAGGTAGAACAATGGAAGCCCAAGGTACAAAATGAAGTCCCCAAAAAACAATAACAAAGAATGCAACTACCCACATCAAAACATCCCAAGTTGGATTGAGTTGTAGTTTTCTAATCCAGATCTGAATGAGAAAAACTAGTACCTAAAATAAATGTAAAATATATTTGGTTGTGGTGATAATAATCTTCCTCAAGCAAGTACTGAAGATATTAACTTTCAGGGAAGAGGAAGAACTTATATATGCTCATCAGAATAGTAAAAAGATTATTTAGAATCTGCTGGAATTAACCTAGGCCAACACCAAATCCACAATAGTAATTTTACTAGAACTTAGAGCAAAAATGATAAGCAGTTGAGATTGACAATGAAGAGCTAGCTACTGAGTGAAATATGCTTGCTCTGTCCTAAGTTCAGTTATTAGAGTTCAAGGTAGAGATTGTGTAAAATAGGCCTTGAGCAGGTATAGTGATCAGATGCATGACGAATACGATCAGATTGGATAGAAGGGTCAATGATAAGATCAGTTTTATTAATCATCACCAGAAAAGGGTAGTTAAGGAACAACATGTTTACAAAAGAGTGTAACTAAACTGAGGATGTTGGGATGTATCAGTGCTCAAAAAAGTAGGGATCAAGTTTGAACAGAATTGATAATTGATCCTTGATCCTTGATCCTTGATCCTTGCAAAGATAGACATCACACCAATTAGGTACAAGATGGGAAGAAGAACAGTTTGGCTAATTTGGCATGTACATTAAAAAACAATCTCCTTTGACAGCAATGAGGAAGTTAAAATGGATAAGTACCATGACAAGAAAGAATATGATTGGAAATGACTAGGAAGTTAAAGGTAGCACCAACTGTGAATAAGAGAGGAAGAGAGAGTTTACAATGTGCAATAAGGCAATGGTTGGTTAGTGAGAGGTGGTGCAATTCATGTTTAAGGTGCTCCAAAAAGATTTGAGACTTGAGGCAGTGAGAAAAAAATATGTTGACCAACAAGTTCACATATCCTAGATAAAAAACTTGCATAACAAATCCCACATAGTTGGGATAAAGGATTTTGTTGGGCTCATTTGACTTAAACCATTGACACATATATTAGAGCTACAGAATGAATTAAAATGACCTTTTTCCTATGTTATAATGTTTGTAATCTTCATATGGTGGCATACATACTGAATTCTCCAACAAAAGCACTGAAAACAAGCCATACAACGCATTGTGCACAAGCTAAAATCTAACAATTTCTCAAAATCGATTAAATTTTAGCAGTGCAAAGTTATCACCCTCTATTTTAGCAACACTATGCCCTGTGGTTGGGCTAAACCCTAACAACCCCCACCATCCACCCCACATGAAAAAAGAGAGAGAGAGAGAAGAAAAAATGACGAGATAAAACAGACATTGACCCAGAAAATATATTTCCACCATGGAGAGCAAGTATAAGGAAATGTACTACAAGTAAAGAGAAATTGTGGGTGGTTTAATTGTTGGAGAAGGCTCATTATAAAGACAAATCAATTAAAAAAATTGTTGACACAGTAGGAGTATTAAGCTGCTTTACGAAACAATGACTCAAAAGTGAATGAAAAATGAGCCAGTTAACCTGACAGATAAAACAGGAGGGAGGAGGAGAAATTGAGCTGTCGAATTTCTGGTATTGCCATATACAAACCCCAAATATGGCAAAAATAATGCAATCAACTCAGTTTAACTGAAATTGTGAAACCATACACACTTCCACAAAGCTGACAATAGAGTTCTGTCCTATACTAAACTCATTGAGCCTAACATCCCTGAGAATTTTGTAAATTCTGCACAAACCCTTCCTGCTGTTTGGTTCCTTTCTCAGACAATATCTAGCATTTTTTTCCTTCCTTGCATTTTTTTCCAATTACTAAACTACATTTAGTATTTCAGCTCATTTAGTAATAAAGTAGGAATTGTTTACAAATTTTCCAATGAAGACAACATGAAATCAAAACAAAAATTCAGAGTTTCATCTATCTAAGATCATCAGAATCCACAAACGGCAAGGAAAAAATCTAGAAAAAAATGCAATTGAACCTTAATCTAAGTTCTTTTGTTAACAAGAAGATACGGTAACCAAACAACTAAATAAACAAATAGATAAAACCAACTCGAATGATAAAGCACCTTTCTTTTACTGCATAATAAAAAGACAAGATCCCTAGTTTCTCAGCAACCAAACAGAGAGGGCAACAGAGAGGAACGTACCCGGTGCTCTAGGTCTTTCAAGAAGAATCTCTTCAGTGGAGACCATGGTAAGCCTACTCCCGACATCCTCATGAACCGCGTCCCCGAACTTAGCCCATGAGCGACGCTCCACGGCTCGCTTACTGAGCCGAGCCTTGGCAAGCTTCCGAACACGAGTGGTGGTGGTGATCTTGACCTTGTTTCCATCTTCATCGAACTTGTACTCAATCACCTTCTTGATGCCATTCTCTTCCGGCCCAATCACTTGGCGCGGTGGCAGTAGAAAATCGAGGTCTTCTCCGTCGTCTTCATCGAGCTCTCCCCACCGGAGCTTCTCCGCTTTTGGCGGATTCGAATTCCAACCTGACCCTGATCTGTCGACCAACGCCATGAATGAGTTTGCGCCCTACTGGTTTTAGGGGTTTCGAAAGTGCGGCTTCCGTTGTAGATGGAGGTGATGAGATGACAATAGGATCTTAAGGCGACGTCGTTTGAGCGTGATGTTGTCAAAACGACAGCGTTTTTTTGTCTGGTTTCTGAATTGCCCTGTCAAGTGTCAACTAACATTCTTGATCTGCTTATCAGGCGGTGTTAGGCGGTAGCGTCGGCCCAGCCCAAAATTAATGTAGAAGGTGAGTTATAGCCCAGCCCACATTAGAATCAAATCCATAGACCCAAACAGCCCACAAAGCATTATGAAGCTTGGGCTTTGGAGGCACAGTACGAATAACTTCAATTATTATGAAAATTATAAAATAAAATAAAAATTAAATTAAATTAAAAAAGCCGTCACAAAGGTCCGTCCTTAAAAAATAGTTTCTAAGTTAAAAAAAATTAAAAAAAATAAAAAATAATATTTTTCATATTTTATATCTATATATAATTTAAAATTTTTTAAACATTCTTCATGTTTTTTAATTATTACTTAGATATGAATCATATGATAAAAAGAACAATAACAAAATATCCTAAATTTATTTTAAAAAATAAATTAGGGTTTGTTCAGTAACCCTTTTTTAAAATAATTATAAAAAGCAATTTTTGAAAACTATTATATGATATTTTGTAAAATAAAAGTCTATTTAGAAACTTGAAATATTTTTAATCTATTTTCAATATTTTTAAATATGTTTTAAAAATAATTTTTGTGTAATTTTTAATTTTAATCATTCTAAATATTTGTATAATTAATGATCTTTGAAAACACCATGATTTATATTCTTAAAAACAAAAAATAATTTTTGATTATCAAACAAGTTTTCCCGATTTTTTGTTTTAGAGATAAGAGAAATTTTATTCTTATATTTTCTTACTTCTTTAAATACATTGTTTCATTATTTATACAAGTTATAACCATTCTTGAATTGTATGACAGTTTCCGTTACATGAGAGTGGTTGTTTGCTGTGTGTTATGAAGAAAATAAAAAATTATTTTAAAAAACAATTATCAAACAAATAAAACGGAAGTTTTTCTCACCTTATGAAATAAAATATATGAATGGACATAAGAAAATTTATTTGATAAAAAAGTTTATTTTTTTAAAAAATAAAAATAATTATTATTTAATTAACATTAAATTTAAAAAGTAAAATAAATTTTATTTTTAAGAAAATTTTAAAATAATTTTATTTAAAAATCAAACGAATTTTTAAAATTAAAATTAATTGCATTATTTTTTCAAAATCCTCCCATGGGACGACATAGGTTTTGATTTTGGGAGGATGTGCCCCACGTGGCTCCTCACTGGCATGTTATGTCAGATTTTTAATCCGAAAATGCAGCATAAATAAATAAATAAATCATGTGCCACTCTGGTCGCCAGTTTGGATTCAAACTTAACCTTGAAGACAACAATATAATTTAAGCACATTTTAAAATTTTGTTCAAAATAATTCCTTCTCTTTCGTCCTTATTTTTTAAAATTAAAAATATTTAAAATCACAATTTCGAAACAAATATCAATAAACTATATTTTTAATTTATTATTATTATTATTATTATTATTTGAGATGGTTATATTATATCAAGCAGTTAGTATGTCGCTTTTCCCCACCTTTCCCAACACCTTCATTTGGTGTTTAACATTCAAAGCAGGAAGGTTGCCCACCTTTTTCATTTGGAGTTTAAAGTAGGTAATGATGGGAAATAAAGCCTGAAAAACCCACTTATTTGCTATCAATAATGTGGGCCTTTCAACATCCGATCCACCAAAGCATATGGAATTCAATCCAGTTAGTAGCCACCATGATTCCTCACTATTAATAATCATTAATTCTGAAATTATGATAATGATTCTTGATATTTTATTTTAAATAAACCTGAAAATTAATACAATAATCAATGTAATATGCATGTGTGAGGGTTTATCAAATACTTATATTAATATATAAATAAATAAAATGAGAATTATGTAAATATGGATCAAACGGGAATTCAATAAAATTATTTTTATGGGAATGTATTTTGGAGAAAATAATTTTCATTTCATGCACTGGAATCGTAGTTATCTCATATTACTCGAAAATATTATCATATTTGTTTTGGTTTTAAAGCAACATTATTTTGGGACTCTAATCACCTGTGTTGGTTGTGTGATGTACCATTATGTGCAGTAGTGGCATTGACCGAAGCCAAGGGTAGTTGTCCTTCTAAATCATGTGAAAGTTTGATTATTGGATTAAAACTCAATATTAGTTGAACTTAGAAAAAAACATATAAGTAGAGTTTCTAGAAGCAAAATACTGACTCCGTCACTATTTATATGAGTTAGATTGATATGGGTGACAATTTTTTTATATATACATATATAAGGATATTTTCGGGTAATATGAAGTAAATATTGTTTTAATGCATGAAATAAAATTATTGTCTCAAAAACATACTCTTCGTGAAAATAATTTTTTGAAGTTTTTGTTTCGTATAAGTTTACGTAAATGCCCCAAATAAAAAATGGTAAGTTGTTTGTCACCTTCATTTAAAATACATTGAAAAATAACGAAAACATGTTGTTTTCGTTTTTTAAAAATATGAATTAAAAAGAAAAAGGGGCCAGTGACCACCCATTGTGTGAGCTGTCCTCCTGCCAGGGTCACTAGCCACATGCAGTGCCAAGCCCTAACCGACACAAAACAATGGGGAAAGAGAATGCTATTCTAACAGCTAGTCTCGTGGGTTTTTATGCAATCAATACAAAGTGATGACACTTACTACTGACAAGAGCCAAGAGCTAACTACCATGTGCGGTTTTATGAAAGGTCCCTGACACGACCTGTGAGTTTATCATGGTTGAACTAAATCATTTATGCCATCGAGGTCACGGGCCCCGAGTATCCACATCTGCGAACAGTGGGGACTGATTCCACCCCACATTTTGTTTATTTATTTATTTTATTAAATATTCGTCACATCTACTTTTTCTCATCCTAAAGGAATATGTACGGGTAAAAACTCAAAAGGATAAGGTTAAATATCATTATTTTTCATATATAAAGGGATTTTACCATTGGACAACATGGACTGATTGCAATTTTATTTGATTATATCATCCTCCAATGATTCATAATTTACCATATAACCTAATCACTTCAATAAAAAATTTAATAGGTACTATACAACAACGAGAAAAAAAAAAAAAAAGTTACGATGAATGTGATCCTACAATCAAGAAATGCAGGAACTCTTAATAATTTATTAATAAATAAAAAAGGTTATAATGGTGTAATCGAAAAATATCTTAATTGCAACTGTATTTCTTACAAATAAAACCTTAAAACATAAAATAATCAAATATACGGTTTAATACGCTTTACCCCTTAACTTATCGCATGTTTTCTATATTATCCCATCGAGTTTAAAATCAAACACATTATCGTTCAAACTTCTTAAATACTTAGTACATTTTTTATTGGACAATGTTAGTTTTAATTAATAAAATTGTTCTATACTATACATGTAATTGAATAAGTAAAGGTAAATTTATAAATTCAATCACCTAAAAGCCCTTAAGAAAACTTTCTTTCATCTTTCGTTTTCATCCTTCATTAGACAATTCAGAAGATTAGGACCTTAAAGGAATAACGAAGACAAAAGATAAGAAAGAGCTCTACTCAAAACTTTTGGTTGATTGAATTTATAAATTTACCCTTACTTATTTAATGACATGTAAAACACATGATATTTCCATCAATTGAAACTAACACCCTTCAACAAAAAAAAAAAAAAAAAAATCATAATTCTAAAAATTAAGAAGCTTTGAGAACAATATATTTGATTTAAACACACAATGATAATGTGTAAAACATGCAATAGATTAAAGGATAAAGTATATTAAACTACAAACAAATACACCACATAAAAACTCGATCTCCCGATATAATGTTGATGTCAAATTGTTACAAATCCATAAAAATCCAGAATATGGACAGCGTGTTGATTTTAAAAAGTTTAATACCATTAATGCATAATGCGCCCTTGGTGCCACATACTACTCTATCCCAATGTGAATCACGTGGTCAAGGTCGTCTTTGGATCTTGTTTTAATGGCCGGAGACACGATGGAATCTTTCCAAAGATATCTATCTCCTCCGCATTTAGTAAATGCGCCATCCTCTCACATACAAATATCGAGGTGGAAATATATTAAACGAAAGAATCTCCAAAAGTAGATGTGAATCAAGTTGTTGGTCCATCGTTACTTTTTCTTCTATTGAAAAAGGTATCTTCAACGTTACCTCATTTTCCAAGTCCATATTTAACAATAATATTGGTATTTTAAAATTTGTATTTTTTTTTTTTATAAATCAAATATAATTATATATATATATATATATATTTTAATCCTCTCATAAAAATAATGTAAGAATTTGGTCATGTGTGCGAGTCCTGTGGCATTTGGTCCAAAGACACTAAGAAGCAAAGTAACGCCTCAAAAGAGGACCCTTACCCAAAGCAAAGCTGTTGATGACTTGGGATTTTGTCAAAGCACCCCACCACATGTCAACGCCTAATATTTGTTAGGTTATTTGCATGAAGTCGTGGCGTCTACCTCAATTTATACCCCTCCCAACTCCATATGCCTCTGTGTTGGTGCAAAGCCACTGCCCACAGGTTTGAAACTTCAATTTGAAAGCCTAGTTTTTGCAAATTTGACCATTAAAATGGCAACTATTTTGATGCGGGAAAGTTTGACCTTTAAATGATAGAATGTATATCTATTATTTTATTTACTTTTTTATAAATACGACGACAATTGTAAATATTTATATCCCGAGATAACTTCCAAATAAATCCATCACTCCTCATGGATTTCAATACATTCTTGGGTTGAGTTCTGTATCCATTACTGTATGTACATTCAACTTAACGCGTATTAAAGAAATTAACCCCTTTTTAAAGGAACTTTGACACGGCAATAATTTTTTAAGAAAGAGAGGCAGGGAAACTTTTATCAGGTAGTGGTGTTCCGCCAATTTCCGAAACAGCCCCGAAACATCCCTGAAAAAGACATGACCCCGGGGCGGACGTGAACCGATCTATTTGACCCGTAAAAGGGACGCCCAATTAAATCAATTTTCAAATCCGCCAAAGGCAGTGGTAGTTATCCAAACCCCTCAGTATAAAGAGCTCAGATGTTTTCTTCACCAACGCCCTTCTTCCACCTCAGACTCTGACGCGACGAAAGCGCGAGCCTCGAAACTCGCCGAGTCGACTCTCATTCCGCCGTCGAAGTTCGCCGGCCTCGTGAGTGTAGCTCGTTTCTGAACTCTTCCGGCCCGGAATTCAGATCTGAGTGGATCTAGGTAATTCTCTGGTAATTTTGGTTTCTGCATGAATGGTTGTGAATTTTGTTAGATCTGTGGTTTTGGATGATGCGTTTGAAGGTGTGTTGAGGTTTTTGAGATTTGTACGGCGTCGTTTGGTCCCTTTTTGAGTGGTTTGTGTACATCCTGGGACGATTCTGACAATGTAGTTTGAATTTCGCTCTTACGTCAGTCTTTGAATGTTTCATATGATTCTTGCCCGGACGCAACGGGAGAAGCAGATTACTGAGGTTTTAATGAAAATTCTCAAAAGCTTGTTCCTTTTTACAAAGATTATATTATACCCCATGCATTCTAACCCGATTCGTCCCTCTCCCTTTGATTGTTGTTTGATCTAAGCTCTGGTATGTTTTTTGAATCTAAAATCCTGGTACTCACTCTCTCTCTCTCTCTCTCACAGCTGTTAAAATTGTAGGGAAATTATCAAAAATTGATTATTTTTCCTTCATTTTTTCGATAAGCTCTGGTATGTTTTTTGAATCTAAAATCCTGGTACTCACTCTCTCTCTCTCTCTCTCTCTCTCTCTCTCTCTCTCTCTCACAGCTGTTAAAACTGTAGGGAAATTATCAAAAATTGATTATTTTTCCTTCATTTTTTCGATCATGCAATTCATATGGCACCGATATGAATTGTGTGTGCTTTCCTTTTCTTCAAACACTCAAGTCAGTGAAACTGACAGATTGTGCTGGAACCTGGTTTTCGTAGGTTCTCTCTTTTTCTTTTTCTTTTTTTTGGTTTTACTTGGATTTTCAGAAACGAAAGTGCAGGCCATACCACCATTTTTACAACCTTACTGGGTGGGAGGTGGTGGTAAAAGTGCTGGTGCATGTACTACCACCCTCTTAGAAAAAGATATAACTAGGATGTGATTATGCTTTTCTTTGGGCTTATATATTATTTTATAAGACTTTGGGTTGTATACTATGTTTTATTTTCTCAATTTTGATGTCATTAGTTGTTTGGGGTTTCAAAATTTGATGATAGTGTCGACCTTTTCTCCTTTTCGAAGGGAAAGTGAAGTCAGGGGACCCAGTGAGTGAATAGGCTTAGGGTTGTGGTTTCTCCTTTGCTTGAAGTTCTGTTGATGTTCTTTACTTAATCTGTTGGGGATGGCCCTTTGTTTTTTCAAAATTTGGATCACACACACATAAAATGCTGTTTACTTGTTTCATTAGTAGAACGAACAAAAGACTACAGCTGGATATATTAAAACGTTTTTGTCAGGAAGGACATTAAAATTCTTGTATGTGTGAGGAGAATATTTAGGCTTGAAATGGATTTCAAAGTGATATGTTATATTACTAAAAAAAACCTGGTTGATTGTGCATTACTAAACAATGATTAGAAAAACACTTTTATGATGATCATGCTGCTGAACAATTTAGAAAAACTAGAAAAATCATATCATGCCACTATGTTAATGATATGAACTTTTTTTCTGTTTGTAATTTTTAGAACTAAATTGTGTAATGTTTATAAGATTATCACCAAATCACTTTTAACATAACCAAACAGATAAAAGAATGCTTTTTTGTATGGATAAGAATTTAACTCTAAGATGCTGCCAAGTTTAGCAAATCTTTTTTTGAACAGGCAAAATGGCACTCTCAGTGTCAAGATAGCACTTTCAGCATTAGAATTTGCAGGTGCTTCTAAAACTCAGTTAACTCTATTTTTTTTTCCTACATATAGCCTTTACTTCAAATGATATCATGAATATAGCAAGTGAGAAATCTATTGAACTTCTTGTGGTTATGAACCAATTTGTAGTCCAGTGCTTAATTTATTCTAGTATTTAATTTGTAAAGAAAATGCTTGCAAACTTCACACATTGTTGTGCCAGTCCTACTAAATTTCTTAAACTTAATTACTTTTTCTTGTTATTGTCAAAGTTGGCACTGCCACATTCTGTTCAAGCAATTCAAGAAAGGAGATATTCAGAAAGCATTTTCCGTCGTCAAATGGTTGAAAACAGTGGTTACTGCTTTCAATTTATATGTTGGACATGTGGAAATTGTGAGATAAGGTGTAGTAGTTATAAGGCTTTGTCGAGTTGAGTAAGTGTTGTAATATTAGTGTTGGTGAGCCCAATTAGAAGTAGTAAGGCTTTGTTAAGTTGAGTTTCTTGCACTTTATTTTTGTGGAAAGTACCCACAAAGATTTATGCTATGCAGAGCTTCTTTGAATTCTTTTAGTTTGGCATTACCTACTGTCTTATTGTTATAGCTACCTGTCTCAAAGGTATCTGAAGAAATTATTGAACCCTTTGTCATTGTGATTCTATTGGTGACTCTGATTTTTATATTCTCTATATCCATATGTTAATAGTTGAAGTTTGGTGAGAGTATCTTGGGAATTTTGAGAATTGCAAAAAGGGATTGGCTTAGCCAAGCTCAGATAGTAAGGATGAGTTTTCTCAATTTGTTTTTTATTTTGGTAACATTTAAATTAAACCATCTGGCGACTCACTTGAAGCAATAGTTTAATTTGCACCTAGATTCTGGTCGGCCTTCCATATCCAAGTGCAATAACTCATCAAAGAATTTATTGTTTTTTCTATTCACATTAAAAAATCCAGGCCGTGGTTTAGCTGGAACTTGTTTCCTTATACCAGCTAATGTGCTTGGACGGGTCTTCACTTACTCCCTTAGCTATGGTTTCTATTATGACGCGATACTTTTGGCGGTTTTCTTCAATGGATGCCATTAAATCCTGGGCACTTTATTTTTGGCTTCTGTCATACACCGGTGTTCTCTCCTCTTTCATGCATCTGTTGAACTCGTGTCAAGTTCGATGAACACCCGTCAGCAGAGCTTTGAAAGTTTTGCATTGTAGATGAGCTTGAGTGTTGTCATCGTTGTTGATGAACAAATGTCAATACAGAGTCATGTATGAGTGTATCTTTCATCCCTTGGCATAAATAAATAGAGGGATGGGCATCTATCTACTAGCAATTTAGTTTGTGATAAATTGCTACTTATATTCTCACTGTATGATCTACAGGAAAAGCACAGGACACCACAATGAAGGCACTGATTCTCGTTGGGGGGTTTGGGACACGGTTGAGGCCATTGACACTCAGTGTCCCTAAGCCGCTTGTTGATTTTGCTAACAAACCCATGATCCTGCATCAGGTATTTATTTATATGCATGTTCTATCCTGTCAGATAAAACTTTAGATGTGTGTTCTTTTTGTCTATGTTCAACAATTTAGTTAAATTGAAGCCTGTTTCTTGGGTGGCCTTCCCTTGTAAACTGTTTGGATCGCCGTGCTATTTGTTCGCACTGAGTTTCTTGAATTTTAGTATGGTGAATTAGTTTCATCATGCTAAGATCTTGTTAGATCAAAATCTAAAGCAGGGATATAGCATCCCTGTAAGAGAACTTCTATATATTGTGCAACGAGTTCCTGTTCTAGTGGATGTATGGTTTGTGCTCTGTGTCTCTTATGTGTGTTTTAACCATCAGCTGATAAATCTTTTGAATATTATCAGATAGAGGCTCTAAAAGCTGTTGGAGTGAGTGAAGTGGTTTTGGCCATCAATTATCAACCAGAGGTAAAAGAATTAAGCCTTTAAGAATGAATTCCTTTGCTAAAAAGTTTCATTCAATGCTCAAAAAAGTCGGCGATGCAGTTAAGCTAAATTTTGGTGAACTAATGACCTTGCATTTTGTTTCCACAGGTGATGCTGAACTTCCTGAAGGAATTCGAGACAAAGCTTGGTATCACGATCACATGCTCCCAAGAGACTGAGCCACTAGGCACTGCTGGTCCTCTGGCTCTGGCTAGGGACAAACTGATAGATGATTCTGGTGAGCCTTTTTTTGTGCTTAACAGTGATGTTATCAGTGAGTATCCATTCAAAGAAATGATTGAATTCCATAAAGCCCATGGAGGAGAGGCTTCCATTATGGTAACCAAGGTAAGCTTCTTGTTCTAGGATTAGTTTTACATCTAGCTTCCTTTGAAACATCTTGAAATTTTGAGACAAAGTCAACTTGATTGAAAATCATTTTGTTTACTCAATAGGTGGATGAACCTTCGAAGTATGGTGTGGTGGTTATGGAAGAATCAATTGGGAGAGTTGATAGATTTGTAGAAAAGCCAAAACTATTTGTCGGTAACAAGATCAATGCTGGAATTTACTTGTTGAATCCTTCTGTACTAGATCGAATTGAACTGAGGCCCACCTCTATTGAGAAAGAGGTATTCCCAAAGATTGCAGCAGAGAAGAAGCTATATGCAATGGTCTTACCAGGGTTCTGGATGGACATTGGACAGCCAAGGGACTACATCACAGGCCTGAGACTCTACCTAGACTCCTTGAGAAAGAAGTCTTCTTCTAAATTGGCTTCTGGGGCCCACATTGTTGGAAATGTTCTGGTGGATGAGAGTGCCAAAATTGGAGAAGGATGTCTGATCGGTCCTGATGTTGCCATTGGCCCAGGTTGCGTGGTGGAGGCTGGAGTCAGGCTCTCTCGCTGCACAGTGATGCGTGGAGTACGCATCAAGAAGCATGCATGCATTTCCAGTAGCATCATCGGGTGGCACTCCACTGTTGGCCAGTGGGCTCGTGTGGAGAACATGACCATACTTGGAGAAGATGTTCATGTGTGCGATGAAATCTACAGCAATGGAGGCGTCGTTCTGCCTCACAAAGAGATCAAATCTAGCATCTTGAAGCCAGAGATAGTCATGTGAATCAACAGTGTTCTGTCTCACATTGCTTAGACGGTAGTTAAGTTATTTAAGTTCTTTTTTGAGTTTGGAATGTGTTTGCTCCACCTATGCAAGTGTAAAAGTTTGCTTTCCAGTCCAATCCGAATGTTGTGAGCTTATCAAGGGTCAGTGTCCCGTTATGGAAGGTCATAAGTCATAATTAATGGCGTGAATTGTGTAATCCTAGTGTATATAGAAATAAAAACCATCAGCTTGTCTCTTTTATCATCTGTACAAGTATTACAATTTTAGCATTTCCAGAATAATGATATCCCTCCTGCAGATCAATGCCTGGGTCTCTTGTATCAGGTGGCCTTTGTGTATTTTTCAACAGAATTGCAGCAATACAATTTCCCAACCCAGGCACCAACTCTGTTGTTGCTGAGATGCTGACGTTTGTTCTTCTTCCCTTCACAAGCATCTGCTTTTTTCTGATGAGCAATAGTAAGTTTGTAGCCCTGTTTCAGATCCATGTCTCCTTCCGCGAGCTTAATGGAGGGGATACGTCAAGATATAATTTATAATCATGAATAAGACAGGTATCCACAGAGAAGGCAACTTGAATAGATCCATATCATGGCCCCATATTGATTGCATTGCTGGTCTTTTGACGAGCAAAATCCTACACCAAGACATTCAAAATCAGTGGTGGTGTGGGAAGATATGGTCGTTGGATGTTAGTTTAATGCTTGTTTGCAACCCAACTAATTTTGGGATCCAACTCTATTAATGCCACAAATGATGGAAATTCGGACACATTCCCATGATTTGATGCCATGCAACCAAGAAAAGGCGCCATAAATTACAAGCCATTATTTAGCGGTAGAGGTCTTAATCCAAAGATTTTCAGTGAAATTGTTTGTTTGCATTCCTACTCAAATTTTAAATACAAATCACAATCAGGGAGTGATTGGTGGGATGTCTATTGCCGCCCAGTGATTAAATTGTGGTATAAGATAAGTTGGTATTCAAATCTCTCAACAATCAACACTGACATCATTTATAATTTTAACGCTTGGATTCCATTGCTGAAAACAACGTTTCCCAGTAAAGTATGCCACATTAATTAGCGTAATGTGAAGTAGCTGAAAAGAAAAGAAAGAAGATGGAGGGGACAATGTCCCTACCATGTGAGCATGGCACCCATTTATACAGAGTGTTGACTTGGATGTCCTTTACCAATCTCTTTCAAGTTTCAATCAATAGTAAATAAATCCCTGCATGCATAAGTGGGTTATATGTTGAAATCAAACTGATGTGGAGCAGTTTTATTTATATTCTGTTATGTCCCGAAATTCGAAGAGAAAACCATGGTATTCTATATAAGATAGAACTTAAATTTATGAACATGGGAAAGAAACATTTTCCTGAACAGGGAAATATAAACCAACTCCAAGAAAATGGAAAGTTCGAAAAATAACTCTATGTACATGGCAATGGAGAAGAATGAGTCATTCAAACTGAGCACAACAGCCAAAACATGACATAAGAAGATATGGCCAGAAGGAACCAGGAGATGAAGGCCAAAGCTACAGAAATTTGGAATTTGGCGCAGGGAGGATGGATTATTGAGCTGCAGTAATTCAAGTCTCTTGCATACAGGAGAACCACACCAGCCGACGCGCTTGCAGCTGCAAGTGAGAGGAGAGATGTCACCTGCATTTTAGATTATTATTGCAGTATCAATTAGTTGAGTAAGTTTATATCAAAAGAATGGAAACAAATGTTATGATTCCAAACAGCAATCTGATTCTCCAAGTAATCAGAACTCTCTGCATTAGTATCCAGTGAAGCACATTGATGGCTACAAGGATTAAAACCTCCCTATCCCAATGCTATACAATATGGCAAATTGGTTAAATTGTGCACATTGACAGAGTCTATGTTCAGGCATTATTTGGTCATGGGAATCAATCTTAACTCAGGAATGAAACGGGAAAAAGATCGTGCAAAAGTCAGTGTTAGCAATGGAGTTCAAAATTTTTTTTTATTTTTTTAAAGAAAAGATTAGGGATGCACTTGATTTTGATTTTGGACTCCATGGGAAGGGGTATGCCACGCAAAGAAAAATAGAAAATAACAGATATTATTATTTCAGGAATATATTGAAGTAATTTGGTATTTTTCAAATAATTCAGTAGTTCTTCACAAAATTCATGGTGGGCTTGAATTTACAATTTTCCCATGCAATTAAGTTTGGCCCCATCTGCAATGGAAAACTCAAGTGTAATTTGTAAACCCTTTAAATATTCATATTAATTTCTTCTGGTGTTGCAGTTGGTGCCAAAACTGTAAATGTTTTGTCGAAATTGAAAGGTAAAAAGGAACAGAAGGACATAATAAGTGCATTATAACATACTCAATGTGAAAAAATTGCATCCTCACAAAGGACCCTTCAAAAGGAGCAATTTTTGTAGGTTCTCTTGAGTACATGGTAGGACCAATAGACTAAAATTAGAAGCAATTAGAGAGATTGAAATTAGAAAAAAAAGAAGAGTTAAGGGAGTATATTGATCAGATTCATCTGTAATGGGTTAAACATAAACTAGAGAGAGGCTTGTAAACCCTGGTCTTGTTTTGTTAATCTACAATGAAGGCAGGTTGCTCATGTTTTCTAACATAGGATGCCCATTGTGAAATAACCCCTGGCACACCCATGGAGACAACAGACACAGCTTGCAAGTTTGCTTTGATTTCTTTCATTTTAATGGGTAATTTGATGCTTAAAGAAAACACACTACAAAGATACACAACAATGAACCTGACAATGATTAAAAAAAATAGCAAATAATTTGACATGAATCAAGGAAACCTTATTTATTGTTTAATTGCTTCAGAAGAGATGGAAAGCATTGACTATATATTGAGATGGACCGAAAGGTTTCTCTTTGGGTTTGGTATGCAAGAATAGGAATGGAAATAGAATGAAACTGGAGATGAATCATAATATCACGTGGAAGAGAGAAATCAAAATCTTAGAAAGAATGAGATTTGGTTTCCATAAGAATGAACTTCTGATTTCTATTCACAATTCTAAAATAATAATAATAATAATAACAATAATAATGCAAACACAATAATGAGTGGGAAATGGAATGGATTTCTTATTCCCTTTCTCTATTCCAACATTCCAAACATGCCCTAGGGTCTATGAGAAACTCAGAAGCGTTGGGTTTCCAAGGTTGTTTGAGCCAGGGGTGGACCTTTGAAATTTTTTTAATGATTAAGATTCTATTCAATCCACCACTAGGAAAACCCTTGTAATTTTATTCTGTTTTGTTGATTTCACACCAGTTGCTGCCATTAACATTGAATGGTCTTCTTATTTTGAGATATAAGCCATGCCCATAGAAGAGGTCACAAGGAAAGTGTATTCCTTGTCTTTAGTTTGAATTTCTATTTTAATCAGCTTGATTGGAGTTAACTTCATAAACAAGTTTGCATACTGTTGAGTTTTGATAGATGCATTAGTCTTTTCAGTCACACTACATCAAAATTCCATGCAAATCTAGTAATAAAAAGCAAATTTCCACTCACTTGAAATGGGAAACTGCAGACCCTGATTAAAATAGTTTCTCAAAAATTCAAGCATGTGCCATAAAAGCAAACAAACAAAAACTACATAATTAAATACTCAGTTATCATTGGTATACATTATGGGCCAATATCCTAACAACTTAAGCTTTTAGGAAAGTTGGTAACATCAACATGGTATTAGAGCGATGTTTAATTAAAGATCTCAAGTGTGAGTTTCTCCTAATGCTCATTTCTCTCATCTATTTATCTGAAATTCATAATTATTGATTTGTCTAGTGATATCCCACATCAGATGAAGGAAAAAGTTTCTAACATTATATATGTATGGGTTCCTCTTAACGGTGTAGAAGGGTTTAAAAGCTGTGAGAGCCTAGAGCGGATGATATTTACACAGTTAGGAGTATGTCATTACAAATGGTATTAAAGTTAATCTCCATCCCCGTTGTAGGAGTTTGTTTGGCCCTGTAAGGTTTGTTTGTTTGTTTGTTTGACCCTACAATCCTATAGGACACAGCGAGGATGTAGTGTATGCATGGAGGGGAGGGGGGTTGATTGTGATATCCCATATTGTATAGGAGAAAAAGGTTTTGACGCTATATATGTATGAGCTTCTCTTAACTGTGTAGATGCATCATAAAGTTGTGAGAGCCCATTGTGCAAGTATGATACAACATGTGAAGAAAGGTATTAGCCCCATATACATTGTGGGTGCATATTCTAACAACTTAAGCTTTTGGGGAAGTTGGAATCTTAACGTACTCTATGTAAAAGTTCTACTTTGCATTAAATGGATTGAGAAAAGAGGAAGAAAAAAAAAAAATCAGTTCAGAAAGAGACTGTCTTTAAGTGATCAGAACTACAGAAAACTTAATTGGTTGTTGTTAACTGAAATCAAGAGAAAGAGAAGGTTACATAAAGAAAAGCTGCAACTTCACAAAAAGCAATCAAAGTACCTAACATTATCTCCCTTGCAGCGTCATATTGGAGATACAAAGCTACTTACACTAGAACTTAAAATCACAAAATTTGATAAGCAATGGTCAACATATTTGGATTCATTTATTGATAATTTGTTTCTTCCATTTAATGTCATTTAAAAAATTCTCTAGTTGTTTTGATATATGCAACTGCCCCAGCTTGTGAGCAACAGATCTTCAAAATTGGGAAAACAGATTAGATAAAATAACTAAGTAATTCTCTTCTAATTAGACTGCATGTATCCAGAAATATGCACACGTCTCAGAATTCTGTTAGAAAACGTTCATGCGTTAGCAAAATTATGACTAACTTTATGAAGTTTAGAAGAAGAAAGTTACCCAATCACCAACAACAAATAGGCTCAGCAAGACAGGATGTTGAAGGTTTCTTCTTAATCTCAAAGCTTGCATATCAACGCACGCAAGTGCGAAACTCCACAGGATTTGAAGGCCCATGGAGGCAATTAAGTAGCTGAATCCAAAGAAAAAAAAAAACAAAATAAGACCTGTGATATACAATCAATGGTGCTTTACCAGTTATTTACAGAAAAAACCCATCAAAAAGGGAAACTTCCATATGATACAAACCAGCCACAATACCAGAATTATTGCTTTAAGCATTATATGAGAACATGACACCACCCTACTAGCAGATTTGAAGACCAAAGACCTGTACCCAGACAAGTTGTGCAAAAACCACTGTTTTCCTTGGCTTTCAATTAATAGTCTTCCAAGATTTTGGCCATGTAAAGATACCTAGCAGATAACCTAGAAGGGGGATTTCTTTTCCTAGGAAAGGTTATGAAAACTGAGCATGAGAAGAAAGATGAATGAAATGAAACAAAATATAATAATTTGAGGTATGAAGTCACAATGTATGAAGATTACTAGTGAGCTTCCCTCATGGTAAAGTAAACATCAGGGCATTGTTTGTGCTTCTCTGGAACTGGCAGAAAAAAGCATTTAAACCACTATTCAGTTTTCTGAGGACCTGTTGTTTACAGAGGGCACTAATATGAAAAATATTCTAAGAGAGAAAAACCTTGTTCAAATGACATAGCTGGAAAACCATATTTTTAGTTCTGGGTGCATTTGTTATCATCATAATGGATTAGGAAATGTATTTTCAACTTCTGGAAAAATCAATCATAACAAGCACAGAATAAAATTGAGAGAAGTCATCAAGAGATTCAACCACCTATCAAAAACGATTAAAAGATTGAACATGGAAGTCACAAGTATCAGAGGTAACTTAAAAGTCCATCAGTTCAAGATGGTGCCAATTCTCCAACTTACACTTTGAGGACTTCAGATAGGGAATAACCATTTAATAATTCAACTGAAATGGTTTCAAAATGAAGTAGACATCCTTAAGATAGGAAATCTTGGAATGATTGCAAGAGGATTAGAAAATTACAAATATTGGATTACAAACATGGTTTCTCAACACTAATTCATATTGTGGATTGCTAGAAGACTTCAACTTAGAAACTGAACTCAAAATGCAATCTTAAGCCAACTAAATGATGTCACTAAACTTGTAGACTAAATCAAAGTCAACAAATCGACCAAAGAACCTGTTTCACCTCTGATTAGAATTATCACATGACACTAGATCACTCCCCAACTCAATTTGCTACTTTCAAATAATCATTTGATTCAGTTTAGATTTTTCTGAAAAAGGAAAAGAAAAGAAAAATCAAAGGTCCCAATACTCACTCATTTATCAAGTTCAAAGATACTATTGGTATTGAGCAAAGATTACTAAATCAACACTCAGCTGGCTCACCATACTTGGAACCAATAATGACAAAGAGATAAGATACATAATCCAACTTGTAGGCAATGGTGTGACTCCAATCATGTATATTCTTTTAACATTTAGTACTTAGTCTACTAGATACTAACCTCCACGATAAAATCTAAAGTGATCTTACTTCCATTCCGTCAGGTACTATTCTATTTCAGAAAATTTTCTAGTAAATTATGGCCCAAATTTCTATAGAAAAGGGAAATCAAAGATGTAAACTTCTGAATCGGAGCTTAAGCTGCAGCAGTACATGCTGCTCAATCCTTCTATTTTTGGAAACAGATTTTTTCACCATCTTTACAATGTCCCTAAATGCTACTGGTAAATACTACAAATCATTTGTGGCAAACACTATTAAAGGGTTTTAAATGCTCTTTTCTTTTATTGTTCATTTTTCTCATAAATCAGCTTGGGAAGAAGGGTAGCTGTGGTTAAGTAAATATGCTCTAAAGATTCAATTAACCAAGGTGACATGTAATTTATACAAGCGATGTGGCAACATAGACAACATCAAAACAACAGAACAAAGAAAATGCAAACAAATTTAATGGCAGAAGGAGTAAAATTTACCAGAAGGTACGATTAATAGGGACCTCTGAAGCAAAGACCATCATCCCAATTGAAGAAGCAGCAAACAAACACTGTCCTAGTCTAAGAACAAACCCACTCATGCTCCCTGGGCCCCCAAACAACATGTTCATATCTTTCTCTCTTTCTCACACAGATTTTTGTTCTTCCAATGGCCTTTTCCCAATATAAAAGGGGCCTATGGAAGCCCTAAATTTGAAAAACATTGTTATGAATGCGACTCTTTCAGAAACGAAAACTCAGATTTCAACAGATTTTGCATTTATGACCCAAAATGGAATTTTTTGCAGTATTTATTGATTTGCAAAAATATATATATAAAAAAATGATTTATTAAATAACAATTTTAGCAAAACAAGCAAAACAAAACAGAAGCGAAACCACTAAAATATGGTGCTTTTGAATAAATGGAGTTTTTCTTACTATATTTTTAATGTTAATTTCCATTTTGCCATTTGTAAAGACCAATAAAGCATTGAATTATACAGGTCAGAGCTGTTGCACTGTTTGTGCTTCAGCTTGACAGCAGTATAGAATCTTTTCTTTGCCGTTGAAAATACCCAAAAAACAAAGGAAAAACCCTCAACGAACCAGATTATTTAACAAAATTTCCTAAATTAAAACAGTGTTTGGAACAAGAAAAAAAAAAAGAGAAGGAAAATGTACAAATTGAATTAGAATTAATAAAATTTCAATATTTGGAAGTAACAAACTTTATAATGAAAATAAATTGGTAGAGAAGAAATTTGACTATCATTTTTAAGTGAAGAGCTTATTTTTCTCTCTTTGCTAATTGTAAATTTCTTTTACATGTGAAACATCACAAATAATCTTGTCATTTGGATTCTAAAATATAAAATAAAATAATAAATTGCTGAACCACAGGCTGCACAAATAATTGTTTCCTTTTTAGAATTAAATTCTGCATGTAAACAACATATCCCATAAATAAGATCCTTTCTTTTTAGAAATTAAATTTCTCATGTTGTACTACATGCAAATATGAGTGTATTCCTCTAGTGTGTGTTATTGTTATTATTATTATCAGCAATTCCTTGTGTTGTTGGCTCATTGCTTAATAGCTTAACCTTTTAGGTCATATCAATAGCTTAACATAGTATTAGAGCCTTATTTTATGGGAGGTCATGAGTTTGAACTCGATTGATAGCGTAGCAAATTTCATTCAAGGTGGAAGTTGGACTAGTCTCTAATATGCTTGGCAAGCTTGGCCTCATACTTGAGGTAGGACGGTAGAGAGGAAAGAATATAGAAAAGTAAATATAAGTCCTAAAATAAACACAAGTTCATAATTTAATAGCTTTATCTCCATTTGTACCACTAAAGAGTTATCAGGTACCACAATCAAAGGGCTTATAATCAAGCCTCTCAAGTGGAAGCTTTTACTCATTCCAAATACCAAAAGAGAGATCAAAGTAGGGATAACTAGTAACTCAACCCAAATACTAGAAAAAGGAAGATTGGGTTCAAAAATTAAGGTACCACAAACCAAGGGTCTACCATTAAGCCTCCCAAGTGGAACCTCTTACTCATTCCACCTACTAAAAGAGAGATCAAAGCAGGGACGATTGGTAGCTCATCTCAATACTAGAAGTAGGGAGGATTGGGGAAAAAATGATAGTTTAACAAATTTCATTCAAGGAGGACGCTGAATTAGCCTCAACTATGTTTAGCCTCACACCACCGAAAGTATTATAAGTACCACAATTAGAGGGTCACTTTCACATGTCCTAAAAGAGAGAGGGGAAGATTGAGGGTGAACTTGGAAGCTCCCTATCTAATCATCTAGGTCAGAAACTTAAGGGTGAATGGGATGAAAACTCGGAAAGGAAATCATCTAGCCTAACATGCTTTGCCTCATGCCACCAAAGCAACAAAGTACCATGGTCAAAGTGTCTACCATTGAGTCTCTCAAGGGAAAGCTCTTGCTCATCTCAAATAATGAAAGAGAAGTCAAAGTGGGGAAGATTGGAGACAAACAACAAAGCTCCTTATCCAATTAGCTAGACCAAAAGCTCAAGGGTGTTTATGATGCAAACTCAATAACAAAAGATTATAGTTGGGCCTTGGAAAGCAACAACTTGAAAATACAGATGGTAAGTTTCTCAGTAAGGTTCATCTCTGTATGCTTTCCAACAACTTTGTAATGATGAGTGAAGCTCTCTTGTCTCTCAATTATTATGATTATCATGTTATGCAAGGAGACCTTGGCTCTTGAACTGCCCAAGGTGGCTAAAACCACCCCAAAAACTCTTAAGAAGCACAAGTCGTCATCTGACACAAAACTGCATGAAATTATGTAAATCCCAAAGCTTGGAATGAATCCTGCCCAACACCATTTATCACCCCCTAAAGGACAAAAAATGCCTCAGTTAGGCCAAGTACTTAAACAGGCTAGCTAGCCAGTCCAAACAAAGCAACAATGACCTGTGTTCAAATATGGCTAGCATCCTAGAGGTGAAAATATCTTAAGGGCAGGAATAGCTTAGGATAAGGATCATCTGAGAAGCTTGCTAGGAAGATCTTGATCTAAGTCCATATCAGACACAACCTAAGCACTGGCCGTGGAACTATCTGCCATGACATCAGGCAAAACAATGCACGAAAATTTCTAGCTAGTCTTAGCAGATGTTAGCATAGAGACATCTGAAGGCATTTGGACCTAATTTCTACCCTACTGACCTTAACGCCCTGTTCTGTCTCTTGTTTTAATCAGTAGGTAATTTAGGGAAGTTATGGAGTTATCCTATTTGAATGTCTAAAAATGTTTTGTTTACAAACTCTATGCAATTGACCCTAGCACACTACTTACTATACATCAATACTTGGAAAATTCAAAGAACAAATTCTTTAATAAAATGGAAGATATAAAGAAGGGCAAAGACCTAATTACAAAGTAAACCAAATAAAATTCTAAATTCTAATACTCAACTTCATCTTCAGGTTGCACAGTATCCTCCTCCCATCCTTCCCCTCCTTCCAAGCAGCAGCTATGTTGGCAGAAGCCCTCCTTTCAGCATCATCCTAGATGGAATGTCCATGTTTGGAGGGTCAAACCCTTTTAGCTTGGTTGGCCTCCATCATTCCATCTTCATCTCCCTCCAGTCCAAATGGCTAGGGAGGTTATATTTGGCACAGCACAGCCCTGCAAAAGCCCATCTGAAGAGTGGCCTCAACCTGCCTGCAGAGCTGCAGAGTGAGCCAAAACTCCCTGAGGACATTTGGGAGGTTGAACTGTCTCATTGGAGTAGTACATGCTTCTGTTCTTCCTCTCCTGTCTTCATTGTACCCTCTAACAGTTATATAGCTGAGCACTCTGGGAGGTCAGCTAATTGAAAACCCTTCCCTGTGATCAGCATCTTTGGGATGACAAGAGCAACACCATCCTCAATGAATGCGAAAGCTCATCTATAATGGTCTTTAGCTGCTCCAAGGCCAAAATCTTTAGGTAACTGCACTCAGGATGGCATAGTGCAGGAGTTACACATGAAAAAATCTCCCTTTAATGAGAAAGTATGCCAACTTCCCCCTTGATTTGGGAAAACAAGGAAGGGTTTGAATTAGGCAACAGAAAATAGTTGGCATTCATTAAAATAGAAAAGGGTACGTCAAATATACACCAATATTGCCAAGCTCCATCAAAACTAGGTGTGGATCCTAGAATCCTAGCCTCTTCAAGCTACCAAGGCCCAGTGAGAATGAGTAGCCACTTTGCCATCCTACATAACAAGTTGGGGGCCTGGTACAACTGAATGAGACTGGCTAAAGGGGAAAGGTAGGATGTGTCCCCACTTAAACAGATAGAGAAGAAGACCTTAGCTAGCCCAAGACTATGCCCTTAGCTTAGTGAGGATGACAAGCCCATGAGACTACAGATGATATAGGGTGACAAATGAGAAGGATGGACCTCAGCAAAATCCCATAGTAATGGAGGAAATGAGTTCTTTATGGTGGCCCAAACCAAGTCTATATTTTTTATATGCATGATTGATCTGGTTTGTTAATTCATTTCAATACATTTATTATATGATTAGTAAATAGTTTGTTTAGGGTTAATTCACTTACATTCCTTAAGTAATGGCAAGTTACTAAATAACTTAAAATATCATGATGCATGAAGACAAAATCCTAATTAAGTTAACGTGCATGAACATATAAGAAGAATAAGCTTGTAAACAATGAATGGTCCTGAGGGTAATTTTTAAACTTGGGAACCAAGTTAATCATGAGCAGAATGGTAATATAACATAACTAACTAACCACCTAGGGGTTTATTAGCACATTTCCCCAGCACCAAAAATACCATGATAGGAGGTTAAGCTTATCCTTATTCAATATTCTAACTAAAGATAAATTTAAGAGAGAAGCCTAGAGGGAAGTTTGAGAAAGTGAGAAAATTCAAATAATTGTTCATTAAGGGGAAAGAAATTTACACCTCAAGTTTTCATTTAATAAGAACCATGATAATTAACTTAATTGGATTAATTTGCAAGTAATAGAATAGGATTTGAAATCCGATATTTGAGATTGATTAGCTGCTATTTGGTTTATTGTTTGATAATGTAATGTAGTTCAATATATCAAAATCACTATATAAACAATAGCTACTTTGCATTAGATTGAAAATTGAAACTCTAGAACTGGATTTATTTGGATGATTATCAAATTAGGGAAGAACATGATAAAAATTGCTTAAATGATTAATTTTAAAAAAATTGTATGAATTAATTGTCATTGATCAATGTGTTAACATGTTTATGGACTGACTATGTGATTTGAAATGGTTGATATTCTGGATTTAAGATTTAACTGAAGGCTTTTGATTTTGATAACTCAAGAACCTTACTTTTGCTAGATCTATGAAATTCATGTTAGTTATGGGTTCACCTTGGCTTAGATTTATAATTGTGATGAAACATTAAGAACAATTATTATTGTGAAACTATGATTTTGTTGTGAGAGATTTTGAGTATCAAAGACAAAACTATGTTTCAGTATAAAATGTAGCTCAATTCTAATCCACATCTTAAACAAGTTTCATGGACCTTTGGACCATTTTTTCATCGATAATTTTGGACCGAAAATGGACTTTTGAACTTAATTTGGCATTAGAATTGAGTCTGGTTAATTATGACCAGAATAATGATTGAAAAAATTGCTTATTGCCAACCTATGATTGATCGAGACCTTACCTTTATCAAAGGAGGTAGTTGAAATGCATAGGATCAATCCATGTATTTCTCAAAATGGATCTAAACCAAAAAGCTTGCTTGGAAATTTTCTAAAGTGCCTAGCACAAGACAATGCAGTTAAAATACACAAGAAGTATACAGGAATGCCAAAATGCAAGAAAGGAAAAGGAGGAGAAAGAAAATGTCAAACTACCACGCCTAGCCCCTAGCATAGTTTTGAAAGGCGCAAGGTGCACCTAAGGCGCAAAAGTCTCCTATAGCTTAAGCGCAAGGCGCAACACAAGGCACGTGCTTGAGTGAAGTGAAATGCAACCTAGGATACACATCAATTTTGCAAAACATGATTCAAAATCTAATCCAATCAAGAAAAAATTTAAGATTCAAAACATTTAAAAGAAGCATTCAATAAAAAAAAGTAGTGAAATTATATAAATTTCAGTATATAATTAGAAATTTCAAGACTAAAAGTGTTTAAAAAGGAAGAGTAAAGCCAACAAGGCGCGCCTTTTCAATAAGGTGCATATCTTGGCAAGCAAGGCACTATAACCTAGGGAGTGGTGGGTGCCTTGAGCCTATTTTAAAACTATGGCCCCTAGCCGACTTCATTAATAAAATTCAACAAAGAAACATCAATATTCCCCAAAAAATAACCCTCCACCACTGAATAGAAGAATAAGGGAAGAAAGGAAAAATTAGCACATGATTAAATCACTTTTTCTCTTCAAAAATCTTGTCATTATGCCCTCTCCAAATAAACAAAATGAAGAAACCAGGCCAGCTTCCACAACTTTGTACACTGCTCACCACTCCCCGCTATGCCAACTCAAAAGCTGCTTTTTAAATGGTGGAAACCCCAACTTATTCCCAAATAAGGAGAATAAGAGATCCCAAAGCAAAAAAAGCCCTACAAAAATGAATGAGAATATGATTTCCTGAAGACTCCTCTATATTACATAAGAAGCATCTATTAACCAAGGACCAAATCTCCTCATTAACTGATCTAACTGTTTTGTGACCTAAGATTGATCTGTGGATCCCTTCATTTGGAGGTGATTTCAATTCTTGCAGTAAGAAGCACAATTGGCTAATAAATGTTATTTCTAAAATTATTTCAATGTTAATTGTTTCTTACAGTTTAGGATTCATTTAACTCTGTTGGAGCTTTAGACATCCTTATTTTTGTTTACCTATCTTTGCAGGTGAGTGAAATATAGCATGAGTTTTCTAACCCCATTCACTAAATCCTATTTATGTGCTATTTTTCATTTTTCAACATTGTTACATATATGCTATACTTTCTAAATCACTTATGAGCATTTTTTTTCTTTGTTTTTTATATGGTTAAGAACCCATTATGCACCGTATATGATTTGTTAATGAACTGCTTACCTCATATTGGCATACAATCTGGACTCCAGTTAACAATGAAGCCTGGGACATATTTTGTGGTTCTCATGCCTTATATGATCTGTAGACCTTTATGGTAGAACTATGATATATTATCCAGAGTCAATCACTATATGATTGACAGTAATTTGGATAATTGTATTTGAACCATATTTGGAAACTGGATTTGAACTAGAAATTGTTCTGTAACTGCTTTCACTGCTTAGCATAATAACCTTCATGTCCATCTAATGGGATTTGAGGTTCACCTCTTCCTTTTTTTCAGGTAACAAGCTTTCTATTTATCATGTGTCTAGAAGACTATGAGCTGTCTTAGACTTGAGACTAAGGGTGTCTTCTGTCGAGGAGCTATTGGAACTTCCAGTTAGTGATTTTCTTTTACGTAGTTTCTGATATAGACTTCCATTATATTTACTCAGTTACTCATTACTGTGTTGTAGATCTTATGTTCCATTTTTAGTGTGGTTTCCTTTTATATATGTTTTGTCTGTCGGTTATCAGTCTTTACTGTCACATATTTTATTGATTATCAATTACACATTTGAATTTTATTTGTATTGAGCTTGGCTTGGCATGGATATGATCAGTCACAAGCATATTGATTAAACGCAGCCTTAAGATGGGCCATGGCAAACCCTCAAGCCTAGAGAAACTCCTCAGGGTCTTGGGGATGCTAGACCCCCTCATTACCAAGGATATTGAATATGTTTGTATCAGAGTCCTTGAGTTATGAAGCCATTCAAAGATCCAAGCCATAAAAAGCCTAGGATGAATGAAAACTGAAAAGGAAAAGGAAAGGCCAAAACATCAGCTCATTGGATGGAACAATAATCAAAGAAGAAGACAGAGAAGTAGCAAAGAGGACAGAGATGGTCACTATCAACAAAAGAATGACAGAAAACTAAATGGAAGATATGGAAAGTAAAATGATGGCACTTACAGAGAGAAAGACAATAGCAAAGGAAAAAAGAAAAGAACAAATACAAACAAAGACTGGGGGTTTCCATGGCAGTAGCAAGAGATTCACAATGAAAATTTGGCAAACAAGTAGACGACAATCTATAACTGATAAGGCTGATCCTCTCTTTCCCTTCATCTACTCTTATAAGCATGATAGAAACCATTGCAGAACCTTGATTGACACATTAATGACTTAGGAAATGTGAAGTCATGCAATGGTCCCAAGGTTGCCAAAATTAATAAGAAGCCTAATTTCAATTTCAAATAGTCAACAGATGCACCATAATACTTACTTCCCCCTGAACAAAAACTTTTCTCATCCTTGAGCGTTGTAAGCTAGTGCACGAAGACAACAATGGGGGTTGTGAATTTTCAGCTCCCATCAATTCATGGCATGTAATAGCTTGAATCTTCAAATCTCTAGAAGTGATCCACCTGAGGTCTGGGCACTAACCCTTCACCTATGGAGTAATCATAGTCTGAACAGTAGGTATCAAACTTGAACTTTGAAGGTCCAAGCTTCCTAAATTGCCAGCTAAACTCTGACAGAGTAACAAAGAGCTGCAGGAATTGCAGGAATTTAGAACTCTTCCCTTTTCAGTCTACCCTGATCCACCTGGAACGTGGCTCAAGTTTGGGCTCTCTCTCTCTAGATAATTGCATCCTGATGGATATGTTTCGTTTTTGTTTTTGTTTTTTTTTTTTTTTCTCTGTGGAAAATAACTGATTTCATTGTTGGATACTTCTCAACCACGCAGTGTGTACCAATTCAACTAATTCAATGGTGCCATTGCCTCAACAGTCAAACACTTGCTTTCTTATCATACTTGGAAATAAAAAATTATACCTAACTAAGAAAACTTAAATCCAGTATTAATCAAGTGGTTGATCAAATAGGATTTGTGTGACTCTAGTCATTCATATAGTTATAACATTTCGAACTAGTCTGCTAGATGATACCATACATGATACACTTCTAAGTGAGCCTCTAAACTAGGTCTTAAGATTTTCCTTCACTTTGAAGGGTTTCCTGCTGAAAAGTCAACTACAACTACACTCTATCCTTGATTAGTTTCTTTTTGCTTTGTGCTACTTGCAGTTCCTTCATTGATTTACACCTATAGGAAGTAAGCTTTTCCAATGTGTTTTCTACCTGCAAATTGCTCATGCTTGAACGGTATTCAGACAGTCCAGAAACCAACAAATATTGACTGGTGGTTAGTAACTTATTGTCAGAGACCAGTAGCTATATGGCTAGTCAACATAATTGCAACATAAAGCTAAAAATCCTCCTAAAGAACCCATTAATACCATATGTCACTAAATGGAAGAAATGATTTATATCAAACTCCAAATATTTTCCCATAATAAGAATGCTGAATGTTCACCATCTACACTTGGTTAACCTCCATTCAGCTGCCTTAACACAACTATTCTCGCTTTCTTTTTGGGTGTTTCCAGCAGAAAAACAATATAAAACAATAAATTCTAAATTCCCTTTCCTTTCTATTCCTCATTTCCCTCATCAATTAAAGGAAGTGTCAAAGCAATCATTTAAAAAGGATTCAGCAAGACCATGACAACAGTCAAATTTCTGTTAGCAAGTAGACAATAGACAGAACCCATAGACATAAAAAATAACATAACATAACATAACAAAAACACAACTAATTTGATAGCAGACAAGAGTGAAATTTACCAGAAGGCAGTGGAACCAGAATACCCAGAAGCAGATAGCATTATCCCAATAGAAGAAGCAGCAAAAGAACACTGTCCCATTCTCAGAACAAGCCCACTCAGCCTCCCTGGGCTCCCAAACAACACTTTCATCGTCTCTCTAGAACTTCTTTTCTCCAAAAAGCTACTCTCTCTTCCAAGAGCCCTTTCCCCAAACAAGAAAGGCCCCTCTGGAAGCCCTAAATTTCAGAAAAAAAATCCATGAATTCCAAACAGAAATCGCCCACTTTTGGAGAGATTGGGGTCTCTGAGAATGGTTTTCATGCTTTGTTGGCATTCAACGACAAAAACAAAAAAGCGGAGTAGAAAAACTGTTACTTTTAGAAAGATTGAGGGCTTTTATTTATATATTTTTAAATTCTTGGGGCCAGTTTATATATTTGTAAAGTGCAAAGGAGCCATCTTGAATTATTAAAAATATGGTAGCAGTTGAATTGATATGCTTTTCTCCTGCTTTAATCTAAAAAATTATAAGTCATAATTTTCAATAGTCCACGTCACAAACTCCAAAAATTGAATTATACCTAAACGTGACATAATTTTGTTTATTGAATTTTTTTAATAAAAATAAATAATAAAATTCATATAATATGACGGTGACAAATGATGGAGACTAGGCTTCCATTAAATCTATATAATTAATTTATATAATATATGAAATAAATTTTCATTTTGATGGTCCATAATTAAAGTTGATGAATATTACTTTAAAAAAATTAAAGATTAAATTGGGACCTATTTAATAGTGCCTTTCATCGAAAAAAGGAGAGGGTTAGAATGAGGTGATATTTATGGCAGCCGATATTTTGACTTTCAATGTTTTAATGGAGAGTTTTAAGATTTTTCTAATTTTATCCATTGTTAGATTTTTTTTTTTTTTTTGAAAAAATCATGAATTTTTCTTGGATAATATTAAATATTTCATCAAAAACTTATAATGACTTGCCAAACAAAGGCTAAGTGAAAAAAAAGTACGGATATGACTGTCATAATATTTACGATTGAATTCAAAAAAACATAAGTTTCGAATAATTTGATAAAGATAAAATTACTCGAATAAAAGATAAAATTAAGATAGAAATAAATGATTTGATTTATCACCTTAAACTGAAAATCATAAATATATATATATATATATATATATATATATATTATGATCTAATTATGATAAAAACTAATAATTTTGAATATAGTAAAATATATAGTTATTGAAATCCAAATAGATTTAAATAATAAAATTTTATCTTATTTTAATAATTAAAAGTTACATATTTAATAAATTTAAAATTATAAATAATTTAATAATTTTTTATATTATTCTAGTGATATAAAAATGATAAAATATGTTTAAATTTTTAATTATTTTAATTTTAATAATATATAAATTATATAATTATGATATCATTCGACAATCATTCAAGCACTGATTCAATAACTTTTTTGATTTAATATTCGATTGGATTATGAAAATATTGATAGTGAAAGGGGGAAAACATTGAGGGGGTAATTTTAGCCTCCTGTGAGAATCATCTTTTATGTTTTTGAGGGGTGAGGGCTGCTTTTATGAGCGCCTTTCAACCCTCTTAACCAAATAACCCTATAAATATACCAAGCACCTCTAAAACCCTAAATCCTCCTAAACCCTAAACCAGCGTTCCCGTGTCCAAGCACCTCTAAAACCCTAATTCTCTGCAAGCCTATAAATATACTCTTCACGCCACAAAACCCTAAACCCTAAATCAGCGTTCCCGTGTCCAAGCACCTCTAAAGCCCTGATTCTCTGCAAGCAAGATGGCTTTCACAACCATTCTTCGCAGATCAATTTCATCTGTAATGCCTCTTGCGGTGCGTGTGGTTCAAAGAAATCGTCACCACTCTGCTCTGTTCACTGCTCTTTACCACGGTTCTCTCTTTCACAAGCCCTCTCTAAGGCCATTTGCTTCAACGCTTCACTTCTATTCTTCATCTGCTAAGAGACCCAGTTCGGATGATAGTCTTCTTCGTGTCCTCGAATCAGAGATCAAATGCGCTGAGGAATCCGACGATCATGATGAGGTGGGGTTTTCCTTTTCTTTTTTCCTTTAGTATGTTTGGCTTCTGAGAAATTAAAGCAAAGGAAAATTTTGATCTTGTGTTTTGTAAGTTGTTTTTGCATTTGATAAATGGTAGAGTTAGATTTTCGTCGTAGGCTTACTTGTGTGTGGCTTTTTGGTCTTGAAAACATGTTCTGGGGTTTTCTGTTCGAAAGTTTGGAAGTTTGAAGGAAGATTTTCCTCAAAGTTGGCTGCTTTTTTTTTTCAAGTATATTTGCAAACGAAAACTGATGGTTTGGATTGAACGAACGCTATTTCAGCGATTGTTTTCTGAAACAGATTCTTTTTATTATTAAAAAGAAAAAAGATTTCCCCTTTCAAATCCTGAAGTCCCCGTGGTATTTTGGAGTTGAACTCAAGGATAGCTGATTGTCCTGTAGCATCATCAGCTGGTTGTTTAGATCGTTAATTATTTTCTTACACTGGTTACGATAGGATATTTATAGTTTTTGAGTTCAGGTAGCCTGATGGGGTGCCCAGTTGGCTAGGGCGAGTCCTGTAATGTGTGGTAGAGGTGCACGGCCTTGGTTGAATGCCCTGATTACCCGATGCTGGTGCTGGTTATGGTGGGTGTAGTTAGCACCCCGAGGTTGGGGTTCCGTGGAGAGTCCCAAGGGCTCGAACATGAAAGGTTCCACGGTAATCCAAAAAAAAAAATTTGAGTTCAGGCATTTGTTTAACTTGTATTACCCAGTGTCCTCGATGTTGATTGGATTGATTACTACTCAGTGAGAATTAAACCCTAATTAACAGTTCTTATTAGGCCCTTACTGTCTAATGAATAGGCTCACAAACTGAAGTTTTGGTAACTAGTCTTTTCCCCTTAAGAGTGTACAATGTCGACAACACACATGGGTTATGCCCTTATCTATTGTAATCACCCGTACTGTACACTTATTTTGCTTCCCAAACTAGAAAAGGGAACTGCAGCAACAAGTTAATAATCACTGCTAGGATCAACCCCAGTTTTGTGCTGAAAGTATTTTGTTTTTTGGTTGTACCGGTTTACTGGTTTTATTAAAGACTTGATATGAAAGTTCACACCCTACTATGTTTTAATAGACAGTTCTAGGATACTTCGTTTCTTTTAGTTAATTTTGCTTGTGTGGACAACTTTTTAATACCATTACCTTGATGTATGAATGTTTCTTAAATATTGCTATAACATCTGATCATATAAGATCGTGTTTGTCTAAAGAAGTTGATAGTTATGATCACCATTTTCTTTTTCATAGAATGAAGAGGCTCCAGATGGTTTTCCTTTTGAAATTCAAGATAATCCTGGACAACAAACCATATCACTAGCAAGAGAGTATCAGGGCGAAGTCATCAAAGTTGAAGTTCACATGCCTGACCTTGTTACTGGAGAGGATGATGATGACAACAATGATGATGATAATGAAAAGGGCAACCAATCCAGCATCCCCTTGGTTGTTAGTGTTTCAAAGAAAAATGGACCCTTTCTAGAGTTTGGTTGCACTGCTTTCCCAGATGAGATTGCAATTGATTCCCTGTCAGTCAAAAATCCAGAAATTTCTGAGGAGCAAATTGCATACGAGGGACCTGACTTCACGTAAGCCTTTTCAGTTAAATATACGTTTATGTTGATCATTTGTTATATGGTTTAACTTCTCCCCTTTAATGCGTGTGTTTTCCTCTTTCAATAGGGATTTGGATGAGAATCTGCAGAAGGCTTTCCACAAGTATTTGGAGATTAGAGGAATTAAACCCAGCACAACCAATTTCTTGCATGAGTACATGATCAACAAGGACAGCAAAGAATACTTGTTGTGGTTGAAGAACCTTAAGAAGTTTGTGGAGGCTTAGAATATTGCCTGGCACAACAGTTTTGGTAGAAAAAAATTGTATGGTCTAAACTATTGGTTTATTTTTCCTTTTCTCATGGTGTCTACCATTACTACTATCTCTTTTACTCACCTTAGAATAAGATGTTTAGTTACTAAAAACCCTTGTTGAGGGGACAACTTATCGGAAGGGAACTCATTGAACCCACAGGATTGTTGAGCTGTTATTCCAGACTGATTAAGTTTATGATTTAAAATGGAAACTTAAGTTTCGTTTCTTTTGCTGTGTCTTTTCTCCAAATATTTCCATTTGTGTTTTAGTTCAAATATTGGATTGCTTCCTTATAACCAGAAGGCATTGGGCCTAGCTCATCATATTCTCTTGAACCTGTGAGTGATGCTTGTAGGATGATGTAAAAGTGAATTGCATGCCAATATGATACTGTCCTAAGTCTCAAGTACAATGGGGACTTTTAGGCTAATGGGTGGTCCTATAATGATTAAGATTTATGATCTAATCTGTGGGTTTTACTTTATTATGATGTGATGGTATCATGCTAGTGTACGGAAGATTTTTGCATTTTCTTTGAAGGAGGAGATTGAAAGTGACGGGAAGGAAGGGGAAATCAAAATGAAGTTCGGACTAAATTACCCTTTTATTTTTTCATCTTTCTCAAATAAGAATGTATGAAGAATTTTCATGACAAGTGGAAAATTGTCATTTTTCTATTTTTCGTAATTTTAGAGATTGAAGGGTTAACTGATTGCAGAATTTGTTTTTCGCTATTCATGAAAAGTGAGAGGTGTTTTGAGTGCTTGAGAGGCTTTAATAGCATTGAGTTTTGATAAAAAATAATCCATTTTATAAAAAAAATCCACAAAGTAAAGTTTAGTAGCAAAATAATTCTCAATTTATTGCATTTCAACCCTGGCTTTGTAAAATTGTAACCGAAAACTATGGTTTTGGATATTTTTTTAAATAATTAAAATTATAGTTATTAATTACGATTTTAAATTTAAGTTTAAAATCATAATTTGTAATACGGTTTTAAGCTTGATTTTCAACTATAATCTGAACTTTGATTTAATATATATATATATTATATTCCATGGAAATGGTGGGCATTAACGTGGCTTGAATATGAACTAGTTTTGGGAAAATTATACCATTTTTTTTAACAAAATAAAACCAATTTTAAAATAAAAAACTTATAAAAGACTAAAAGATTAAAAAATAACACTTAAAAATTATATCATATATATATAAATTTATGATATTAAATTTATTTTTTTTAAAATAAATTAAAATATTTCAAATAAAACAACAAAATTATATATATATATATATATATATATATATATATATATATATATATATATATATAAATTAAGTTCAATTTAGAATAGTAGTCAATAACTACAACTTTAAATTTAACTTTGAAATCATAGTTGATAATTATAGTTTTAAAGTCAAATTCAATGTCGTAGTCACCTATTATGGAATTAAGCTTAAATTTAAAGCTATAGTTATTTACCATAATTTTAATTATTTTAAAATGGATTAGTTTTAACTTTATGTGCTTGATTAGGAAATCTTTTGCAACTCAACCTAGTATGTTGATTTTTTTTAAATGGATTATTTTTGGTCAAAAATCTAATAGCACATCGTGTGTACGGTTGGGTGCTAGGCATTAGCATGATTGCGATGGTACACATGGGCTTGCCCACACAAGTCACCACATCGGTGGTGTAACGTGATAAAAATTCAAGTGAGATTTGGATAGATTATTTCTATTAGAATGCAAAGAACTTAAAAAGGTCTTTTAAGGGAGGAATGAGACTCTAGATGATAGAGCGCAGGTGGCAATGGGTTAGCTACTCCAAAGACACATGAAGCCTCGAATATGGGTAAGGCGTGATGATGAGTCTTGTCAAGTGTGAGACTCAAGTAAGTTACTCCAAGGGCACAACATGAAGCCTTGAATACGAGTAAGGTGCAATGACGAGTCTTGTCAACATGGGAGGGGTGAGACTTTAAATGATAGAACATGGGTGGTAACAAGGTAAGTTACTCTAAAAGCACAACATAAAGCTTCGAATATGAGTAAGGTGCGAAGATAAGTCTTATTAACACACACATGAACCTAATGCTATGAATATGATACAAGACATGAGCTCAATGTCATCGGTTGCGACTATGGCACACAACATAGGCTACGCATGCTTCAGAGAAGGAATCACCAACATTTACATGGACTAACAATGCAACAAATGAAATCCCTGGTTGACAAGAAAGTTTGACATGCAAGGGTATTCACATCGAAGTATTAGGCTAAGAAGAGACATGGCACACACCAGGCTGCCAAGATAATCAGTAGGCTGGGTTTCAGACGAAGCATGGTGTAACACTTGACACTGGTGCAAAGACAAATCAAGGGCTGGTGCCACAATAAGAATTGACACCCAGTGGCATAAGGATGTGACTCGTTCACATTTGAGGAAGCCCTAGCAACATACTGCTTGTATTTTAAGCAGGTAACACTTAGGAGGGTCCACAATACACTAACATGAAACTCATGGCATGTTGTTATGCTTGCAAGAAAACAGAAGATTCTCTAACAATGGAGTAGATGTGCAATGGTGCCACGAGGCTAATAAAGGTGGCATGGGCTTTTGAGCTTGACCTCAGATGACATGAGCAGGACTATGCCACTACTGCGACAAGTGAGAAAACCATGAGCATAGAATGCAATTGCTAGAACCGGTGGCAATGCTGAAGCCACGGGTTGAAGAACTACCTAGTATGTGGATGCTGGTTCATTCCTAAATCGTAAGTATGACTTATGTCTACATATAAAGTGTGTATCACCAGGCATAACGAAAGAAGGTGTGCTTGCGCAAAAAATCTAGATATGCTCTCTGAAAATTGCTATCGTTGGTACCTGAGTTTTGGTGCAGGAACATGCCAATGATCGAGGATTTCTTTATGGGGACCTGATGATGCATGCTCCAAACTTGGACCTTTGCAATGGTTTCTCAGGATCAGTCCTAGGGGTGGTAAGGATCAGACCCAAGCACTGCCTCGTGTAAAGGCGTTTAAATCTGAAGATGCAAGCCTGTTTTATTGCTAGCCTCTTTCTTAAGTTCTGTAGGGGTGGGAATCGTCACCAGCCATTGTTTAGGTCTGCCCATCCTTCAATAGGAACCCCCTGCTTCTAATGCATTCTAAAATATGGCAGCTGTGATATGCGGCCGTATTCAACAACTGCTTCAATGATAGTCAAGCACGAAAAAGGAGAGAGAAACCACCAAAAGCTACTATAGGATACATATATTGTTTTATTGATAAATTACCTCTTCAAGGTCCAAGGTCCAGTATTATCGACCCTTCTACCATTATAAAAACTAAAATCAAAACTACCCAACCTTAAATTATTTAAGAAATCGCCACCAAGCAAACTATGGGGTAGGCTTAGGGCTGCAAAGTAAGCTCCTTGTGGGTGTAAGTAACCCCTTTATCGCCATTCACCACTTGGCCATTTCCTCTGAGAATCCTGCATATTTCACAGCATAACAACAGCTAAAAGTCAGCATGCCAAACATAAAACTCTTCACATGCATTGATAAGCAAAGACGAATAATTGGAGGTGGGGTGCATCAGGTGGGAGGGATTGTCTGGAATTTAAGGAAAATATTACTCGAGATCTTCCCTGGATGCTCCATGGAAAGAAACTCACTTCTTTTAATTCCCATGGAATTTGAAGGTGTGGATATATGCTCCAGAGTGGAATCATAACAGAAAATGGAGCCATCAGGCCCATCGCCATGGACGGTGTAAATCATGTTATTGAACAAAATCAACCAAGTACAACTTGATTTATCCCATGCATTCCCACATTCCTATCTAAAACTTCAGTTGCAATGCTGCTATTCATTTTCTCATCTGTAAGAATCTTTCAGTGTCCATAGGTTGTTATTCATTTTCACATTATCTTTTACAGATGCAACAACACCCCTTGCAGAACCTAAGAATTAATATTTTCACTATTACAGATCTTATCAACTTGTAAATCTTGAAGGAATACAAGGGAAGATAAGTTGGCATTGTTTCATGCAGTAGTTCCAAATATAGCTTAGGGAGGCTACAGTGATGATCCAGAAGAACTTCCATTTTGATAATGACAGAGAGTCATCAGTAATTAGAGATTCACAACCATATCTTGGTGTTCACCCAATATTAGTCAGATGAACCAACAGAATTTAGATTTGCACAAAACATTTTCATCTTTTGAAATCCAAAGAATCAAAAGACTATATTTGTTCCAGAAAGGTAAAAGGTATAGGGTTATGTATAGCCATCCTACATCATAGTATTCATTTTGGTCCTTTATTCTTACAGTGATAAAATGAATCAACCTTTAAAAAAGAAAAGTCTTTTGAGTTCTACAGTTTGTTACTAGGCAACATACCACTCAAGTGCTACTTGATCTATTACTTCAACTGATTGCTTCTAATCATATTCGTGTTCTAAGATCATACTAGATGAGTTTTTAAGCCAGATGCACAACAAAAATGCATAGCATCTATAATGCCCCTTTTCAAAACTAAGAAATTAAGAAAAAAAAGCATTAATTTTCTAAGTTATCCATAAAATGCAATTTTTGGAAAGAAGAAAAGAAAAGAAAAGTGAATCTCATTGAGGGTGCTCATGTAAACAAAGGCTGACATTTTTTCTATAAGAAGGCATAATTTAAAACTTAAGAGAAAACCAAGTAACATATTGCAGGTTGCATACCATCTTGTTGTTAACAATCCTTCAACTCCGACTGGACCTCGAGCATGAATCCTACTTGTACTTATTCCAACCTATTCAGCATTAAGAAAAATGAAAACTATCAGGGGCAAGGACCTCAACCACATGGATTAATGTCCAATAAACCTGGTAATTGAAACATACCTCTGCCCCAAGTCCAAAACGAGCCCCATCACAAAATCTTGTGCTAGCATTGTGAAAGACAGCAGCACTGCCAATATACACAAGCCACATTACTTGCTACCAATGTAAACAAGATGTGAAAGACAGCAGAAAAGCTAACATTCTGGAAGTAAAATACAGAGAAGGTTCTGTATCAAGGAGTAAGCTGGCTACCACAATTGCATGTCCTGTGGTTCTTATAACATGAACGACCAAAAATACCAAACTTTGGAGGTAATGGAACAAAATGACACTGGTTTTCTAGGATAAGATAATTAACACTGAGCACATTCTTACCTATCAACTTGGCGCAAAAACAGTTCAGCAACTTCAAGGTCTTCTGCAATGATGCAATCAGTGTGTGCACTGGCAAGAAGAGAAGACAAATGAGACATCTCTACATACATATATTGTCCAATAAGGATGAGGGAGAGCAAGGGTGAAAGAGAGAGTGCCTTCCATGTCGGTGAATATGATCAATGGCGGAATGTACATCATCAACAATCTCAACAGTGCAAGCCATTGAATTATACTCATGATGAAAAGAGTGAGCCTCTGGAAGCTTCAGCAAGGCACTTGCCCTTGGTCCACCATATAAAGTAACCCCTGAAACAGATGCTCATCAGCAAGCCATTCTTTAGATCTTTCTGATGGTTTATTTTACTAAATAAGCCCTCAAATGTGGCTAGAAGAATATGCATAAACCTAGGATATGCTGCACAATTTTAAGATAGTGAATACCAAATAGAGGATATGTAGTAAAATATATTCCATTGGAAGGACCAAACTGGAACAAGGATGTCCCAAAAACTCTGTTTCTTTAGAGGCTCATACAATTATCCAAGATTGCAAGCACTGGCTAAGCCATCATATCAATCTTAAAGTTGAAACAGGAGGTTAAATTTCAAAACAGATGCAGAGTTTCATTGAAGAACATTTGAAATACTGAAAATGCTAAAAAGAAGTCCAAATCCAAACACTTCAGTTGCCTGAAAATTTGTACTACGATGTTAAATTTGAAGTGAAGAAAGGAACAGACTGGTACAGGGCAGAATAACAAAATGAAGTAACCCACTTCTTTGAGGTGGAAGGATTTATATTGAAGATAACTAATATATCAAAGTTTCACATGCCTACCCCAACAAAACCAAGATGTCAGATAAATAAGAGACTATAAGTGATCTAAGTAACAGACTATAATATGAAAATAAATCATCTTAGCCAATCAAGCTTAACCTGATGTTAGACTCTCCTGACTTGAAGGTGATCAACAAAGCTCTGAATTTGAAGATTGTTTCAAAGTGAGACAGTAGTAAAAATTTAATGGTTGGAGCATCATATAATGGCATGAAGCTAAACGGGATTGGATTCATTCTCCAGAGACACCAAGAAGTTTGGAGTCATTTACTCAATAGAACATTTGGACACTAATGAATTGATAAATAAGCAGGAATACAAGATCATCATTGTTCAATAAATGGCTGAGTGGAGGGATAACAACTTGCACCTAATAATAGACAGGATAAAGATAACTCCACCTTTTTTTTTTTTCTTTTTTTTTCTTTTTTGTTGAAAAAAGAAAAGAGGTGATAATGAGATTTATGCTTATAGAAAAGGATATTGACCACATAAATAACTTATATAGGAGCCAAACTCATTACCTATTTGAACATATATGTGCATAAATTGACACAAAGGTTGCAGTTTCCGTTGAATAAATGGATAGAACTTAGCAACAGCATCACTCACCAACTGGCACACTGTGCACAACAATCTAATCCCAAAACATCCTTAAGAGGACAATAACCGTCACAAAATAAATAAAAAATGACAATAAACAAACTATGAAGGCAATTCAAGGTAATTGATGTTGCGCCTAAACAATAAGGACATACAACTAAGCTCCAGGAGTAACGTAACTAAGATTTTCTACATCATCTGGTTCCTGATTCATTTCAACTATTGGGTTCTCCTAACTCGGTAGAAGTACTCACATATTATTATTCCAGCTATCCAATCAACCTGTACAAACTATTTTGTCAGACTATTTAAGATCTATGATGTGCTGGCACTTGATATCATTCCTAATACAGTGATAAAATTTTATGTAGGACTCTACTTTGCATAAGGAAAATTACTACACAGCAAAATCCAACTAGACTGTCCTAGTTTACAAATTATGAAAAATGTTTTAAACATGGTAAGAGAAATGACAATAAAGTACGAACCTGCTCCATCACCAACACCAAACCCAAGAAAAATGGAAAACAGAGAGAGAAGTAAAACAAAACGTAAGAAATTTAAAACTTAAAATACTACAGGTAAAATAGAAGTTCTTTATTTATGCAGAATGCCCCACCTTCAGTGCGGAGCTCTACGATAAGCTGATTGAGGCCACCAGTCTGCACTAAATCCTTGTGTACAAGAAGCGTTTCCTGCAAATAAAAAAGGGAACAGGAGAAGTCACCGTGCTAAGACATGAACCAGCAAAGAATATCCAGGGTTGGACAAAGTCAATTCTTTTTTATTTTTCTCTTTTTTTTTTTCTTTTTTTTTCTTTTTTTTTTTTTAATTTTTTGATAGGCAAAGAAAGAATTAAATAAAAAGCACCTAACAAAAGAAGCAGGTAGGGGGAGAGCAGGGGTATACCAAGGGTGACAATAGGTGGAGAAGAGCTAAATAATAATAATAATGTCAATAGACACCCAACCACTATTTACAACTCAACAATCAATAAAATCTGGCTTAGAAGCATGACCAGCTTGAAGAGGCCAATGAGACCAATGGAAAAGAGTGCACATGAGGGGAAGTTCTAGTGATAGATATGACCAGTCCACTCCTTCAACAGATCTTCTATTACTTTCCAACCAAATTGTCCAAAACAGGCATAAAAAACTGTACACTATGCTTCTCTTCATTTTTAAAAACTCTTTCACAGATGAGAGGAGCACCCTAGAGATGTCAAAAAGAGAGAACAAAAGATGCCAAAGTCCTTGGATTTCTCACAATGTATAAGCATATATGATAAGCTGACTCTTCCTCTTCCTTATAATTACACATAAAGCAGCAATTCACCAGAATCCAGCCTCTTTTTTTGTGTTGATCCAAAGTTATGATCCTACCTCAAGCTGCCTCCCATGCAGAAAAGCACGCCTTCAAAGGATCTCAAGAGCCTCATACTTCTTTTGAGGGGAAAGCCACCTCTCCATCCAACTCCAGTTCAGAATAGAGTGATCTTATGAAAAGTACCTCTTCTTATTAGCCTCCCAAATCAGCTTATCCTCTTTCTCACTCTCACTAGGCCTTCCCATCATATAAAGCCGCCTAAAGCAAAGCCTCAGCACTATCCAATTCCCAATCTTGGAAATGGATTAAGAAGCGAGGGTTCCAAACTCTGCTCTCCTACTACCTCATAAACAACAGCCACTCATGCATCCTTATCAAGAGCAAAAGATAAAAGAAAGGAAAAGCAATTTTCAAAGGCAAATTCCCATACTAAGCATCTTGCCAATATGATTTTCTTCCCATTGCCAAGTATAAATTTGGTTTAGCCCTCAAAAGCATCCCAAACTCTTCTCATCAACTTCCATAACTCAACTCTGAAACTCTCCCTCCTTAGATGAGAACACCGCCCTCCCAAGTCCTCTCCAAATTCTCATAATCATACGTCTCCACAAAAGATCCCTCTCTAGGGCAAATTTCCAACTCCACTTACCGAATCGGGCTTTATTTAGAGAAGACAAGACTTTGATGCCAATCCCCCATGCAACCCAGTTAACTAGATGAGGGTTCTCAAAAGCTCCTCACTCAACAGAAAATCCCATGAGATTTTTTTCAACTTTATGGTCACCACCACCCTGAGGATAATGAACAGTGACATGAAGAAAATAGGCAAGCTGGAAAAGGTGCTTTTTAGCAAAGTGAGAGTTACTAACACTTCCAAAGCGCAGTCTCTTATGAAACATCTCCTTCCCAAACTATTGAAGCCTTGAAAGAAGCTCCCAATTATGAGCCTAGGTGGGTTTTAGGAAGCTTCCCCACCCCACAACCCAACAAAGAAACAAGCTCCTCCACATTAGAGATCTCCCTCATAGGAATTAATACACTTTTTTCCATATTGACTTTTGAACTTGAAGAAGCCAACTTTAAAAAGTCGATTGATCTGTAGCAATTTCACAAAAAATGATGATGTCATCAGTGAAATGAAGGTAGAAACTTCCATTGCCTTTCCTCCCTTACCTCCTAACTTAAAACTCAAAAACAAATCCTCCATCCATTACCAGCACCCAATCAAGGCATGTCATTGAGAGTTTATTCAGCACCCCACTCCAAGTAAAAGAACACCATTAAGTGGGAGGTCTATCAGCCTATCAGGAACAGCCCCTCCATAAATTCTGGAAAGTATCTCATAGCTGTAAATTCTAGGACAATTCTTTCTTTCCACTAGGAATCTAATCACATTGAAATCCCCATACATACACCAAGGATCCTCCAAGGCCCCTAATGGCCTCGAATTCTTGCCAAAAAAACTTCTCTCTCACTCCCACTCCCATCCACAAGAACATACACAGCATACAACACCCAAATGAAGTTATCTTCACAAGATTTGAAGCAGCAGGAAACTAAAAATGCTCCTATCTCCATATCAAGCAACTCCAGCACTTCATCACCCTAGACAACCACACCCTCCAGCTATCCCTACTGCTTCCAAAGCACCCTAGTCCATGAACCTACCTGTCCCTAAACTTCTGACCACTCCCTATTCACGGTTTCCTCCCTGGTTTATTGACCAAATACACATTTTGCAATCTAATTAGGAACTTAATGACTTTCCCCTGTTCCTGCCATTGACCTCCGTGACATTTCAAGAAGGAATGTTTAACTGCATTGAGCAATTGAAGATAAATCCCACCCAACCTTACCTTCTTTACTCCTTTGTCTCTCCAAATCATTGTTCATGAAGCACTCCAATTTTTCATTTCCCTTTCAGAATATTGGACCCCCTTTAGTTTTTCCTAAAGAGACTAAACCCTTCTTCCTTTTGTTGGCCTCCATCTTCCTTAGCAAAGCTAAAATCTCCGCCTCAAACCTGTCATTACTCATGCCCACAAACCTATTGGAGTCTGCAAATGTTTTGTTGGACCAACCAAAAGCAAACTCTTCACTCACCTACATGGACTCTTTTTTCTGAACTATAACACCCTGAAGTTCCATAAGCAGGGGTTGGGGGTTGTGGTTGTCAATTCCACAGGTGATAGATCAGGACCCATAACTGCAAGTGTTGAATTCTCACACCCACCATTTCACAGCTAACTTTGAAGGATTACTCTCCACATTCTCTGGGAATTCCACTGTCCTACAATCTTGCAAAATCATCCTCAGAGGTCCTCCACCAATCCTCGAGACTGCCTTCCCCAATCGGGGCTCGGCTTTCCTAACAAACTTATTTTACCCTCCCAAAACCACCTGAGGAACAGCAAAATGCTGAGAAAAAGTGGCTGAAACATTTGGACACTATTCAAAAGTATTATTCAACCTAACATTATCAGTCAAAAGATTATGGAAATTACCATTGCATTACAGGCTGCAGGATAATCTACTTTTGCATCCAATACAATGTGCTTTGCAGTATCCATATTAGCAGACTTGTCGACATAAACGTGGCAGATGCCATCTGAGAGAAAATACTGTATCTTTAATTCTAAATGCAGGCATTGTTCTTCCCATAAAAAGAAAATTGTTTGACCAGGTTGAGCATATACTGTTGATATTATATAAATAAATAGCATCTTAAGTTTAGTCTGTCATCATACCAGCATGACCCAGAACAGGAATTTTTGTTGAATCCTTTATTTGAGAAACAAGTTTATTGCTGCCTCTTGGGATTACAAGGTCGATCACATCATCAAGCTGGAGCACAAAACAAAAATACTGAGTGTGAACATCCATTTTACATATCACCATTCTGAAAGTTCAAATGTTTTTAACTATCAATGATCATTCTCAGCACATCAGCTCACCTTGAGGAGATCAGGGATCTCCTCTCTTGAAGTCACAAGTCCAATTAGTTTCTTCCCAACACTGTCTGGGATGGCTTCAGTAATAACCTAAAATTTAAGAAAAAAGAGTAATAAGTTTCAGAAAATGAAAGAAAACCTTTCATAAATACTCATTTAGACTGAGAAATAAAAACCAATGTTGCACTTCAATTATCTTCCATAAATACTTAGTTTAATAAAGAAAACCTTGTGCAAGATTGCATTAGATCGCTTGGCCTCTTTTCCACCTTTCAAGAGAAGTCCATTCCCACTTCGGATTGCTAATGAAGCTATCTGTTCAAATCACACCCCCAAAAATGATGTTGACTTAAAATGATAAGGAAAATAGCACAACAATTAAGAAACAAACAACTTTAATTCCATGTAATAGCTCAGTTAAGAGACATTAAGCAGTTTGAATGAGTTCAAGAAGTTGGTGCTAATGCAGATAAAAGAGAGAGAAAAATGAAAAACACCTTTAATTGAATTCACAAACAATCAAAACTGACCTACTGATGGTCATTCTCACTGAGTTAACTTATTAAAAGCACTGCAGTGATGATATTAGAGGATTATATATCAAATTTTGCACAGAATTTTTTAAAAAAAATTCATGCAGACATGCAGAGAGGGGCTTTAAGAAAGCAATTTATAGCATGAAATAGGGAAAAACATATTATAAGCTTCCAAGCTCAGATTCTTGCTCCCCGCAACAGAATCTGTATTCTCTTCTTTGAGAATTACATTCAGTAGCAAATGTATTTAGATAAATGAATGCAATCATCTACCAATGATCAGGTACCTTTGATCAGCTAGAACATAGCTTCACACAAACAATGTCTCAGATGTTGTTAAAAGAAATCTCAGTGAACTTGGACACATAAAAGAGAATAAAACATGTCAGACGAAATGAACGATATAATTCTCCTAATGCAGTGATGTGGGGAACAATCATGACAAGGATATCATTCATACTATCTAATGAAAAAACTATCAAGTTAAACCTAAATTTTGAGGTTCAAAACAAATGGAGATACCAGTACACATGAGAAGTTGAAAAAAAACTTTTGAAAGAGTAGAAATTTGTAGTAAAATGTAATTTTTTTTAGCTAAAATCTGAAAACTGCCAAAAGAAGCAATATAAAAATTTTTAAGTCAATATGTATACATTTTCACATAACAAGCATGTAATATATATGGGCAAAAAGGCATTTGCCAAATGAGCACATTGAAACATTACAAGTATAAAACCATTCATATATTAAAGTTAGAGCCGCCACCAACCCCATGCTTGCAATAAAGAAAATGCAAATAAAATGGAGATTTTTTTTCCCCCAATAAAAAAGAAGGATCTTCTGCAAAGTAAGTTGTTTTTGTCATATTCTACTTTTGGTTGATTTACTACTTTATCCTCCTCCCACAAGACCCAATGAATGCTGTTATGAAAGCTACAAAGAGAAAAGTGACAGTCTAGCACAAGTACAACACCAAACAAACTCAGCCACTTCAACAACTCCTGACCATGCAATATGCTCCAAATTTTATCCGGAAATATATCTTATTACCTGTACCAGAGCATCTGGTCGAGACTCAAAAACAATTAGGAGCACACCTAATGGGCATGACATCTTCTCTAGGATAAGTCCATCTGCAACCTGGATGCAAGAACAGGCATCAGAAACATCACAGATAAACGTTCAACTCAAGGACAATATTCCTGCTGGAAAATGCAAATCTGTTCCTGAAAGTAATAGCTGAGGTACAACCAGGTGTGCATGTACATATAAGTTCAAATTCATATGAAATTATATGCTTAAGCCCCCCTTTCTTTACCTCAGTTCTCTTCAAAACATGACCAATTGGTTCTTCCATGTTTGCAAGCACACGAATTGAGTTTGCAAGGCTTGAAATCTGTAAAATGCAACCATAGATAAGATTCAGAAACAAGAATCTGTGCCAAAAATGATTTGAGAAACCAAGAGTTTTTTTTTTTTTTTTTGATAGGTGAGAAACCAAGAGTTATGGTCCTATGAGAGCATTATACATGAGGAACACCACATTTTAGGGACTAATTAGAATTGGAAAAAAAAAAAAAAAGAAGTCACAAGGAGTGTAAAGAAATGATTTAATCTAGCATAGCCAAAATCCAGGTATTCAGAATAGTCTTGCCTTTCCAGGCTTTAGAACCAGCCTTGAAACCAATGATTTTTCATATCCAGCCAGTTGTGCTGCCTCAACATCAGCATCATTTTCAATTTTAATCAGTTCTTCATTTGTTTCCAGCGCATTGGCTATGTCCAATAAAATCTTCTTCCTGTCTTGTGAAGACATTGCCTATATGTACAGCATTACTCAATTATTCACAACAGTTAAGCTGAATAATAAAAATGGATAAAAATAGGAAGTTACTGAAGCAAAAAGTTTCAGAATCAGCGAAAGAGATGGGGATACTTTGTGGCATATTATAAAGCCTTATTTGTTAATAACCATAAAGCAATGTGATGCTACCTGAAGCCGCCTGGAACTTTCCCTTGCTGCAACTGCCATCTCACGTGCGCCAACTTCTTTAACTTGTACCCATTTATAGGCATCTCGATGAAAGAGAGTGCCAATACGCTCCCCATTAAGGACCTTTAAGATACTTCCAGTAGCATACCCACTTTGAAGAAGATGACAAAGAATTTAGTGCAGAATCAATCAAAGACCAGCAAGCAGAAAGCACTAAAACATGAGCTGCATGGGTTTAATGGTTAATACTTATAACTCATCCCTATTATTGATTCATTATTTTTGAGTTGGAATCATCTCTTAGGATTTTAGAAGAAGAAGAACAGAGATAAATGGAGAACTACATCTCTTTCAAACATCAATTTATTCTCACTTGCAGCTAATCCATGCAATGTGCTGGAATATGTAGAATTATGAAAAGAAAAGGTGCTAAAGAGACTTTTAAGTTACAAAAATAAAAAGGGGTTGGCTAGTATAAAAGAAATCACCGGAAAATTTTGAAGAAATAGGATTTCTTGATTTTAACTGAATAATATTGTCCAAAAACTTATTATAGGGCCTACTAATGTTGCTACTATGTTAGTATTTCTATCAGTGATTTGCCTGGCTCAAGAGCTGTTCAAATTCTCTTTAATGACGCCAGGCAGAGGTGGATGCAGGTTGCCTGCCAACCATTGGCTATGGGGATGTGGAACATGCAGGAAAGGATTTAAAGAATGCAACTTCTAGATAGAGACAACAGAAATCCCTAACTGATCAATGACATTAACTTTTTTCAGCATTTTCATGACAGGCCTAGTATTACTGGCGCTTCAGGTTAGACCAGTAGAAGTGGCAGTGCCCTTGGAGAAGTTCAATAGCTTTTAATTGAGCATGAGTATTGCGTGGGTGGGAAATCAGGAATGGACTGAGATAGATGGCATGTTTAATTTCATCCACTAGTCTGTTTTCAGACTTGGAGGGAAGAAGATCACATGAGACCAATGTCAATCAAGCTTGTACTGAATGCAACTGACAGAAGTATTCTTTTTTTACTATGGAAGACTAAAAGAATGATAAGATGAATTCTAAATTTACCACAAGAAAGAGTTTTCATAAAGGCAAGAAGAATTAAAATAGGAAGAAAGGTTATTGGTACACACGTAGCTATAATCTGGTTACACCTAGTAGCTAAGGGCAAACCAAGAGTGAAGCACAAATGATTGTGAGATTGACATTTTAAGACATAGAATGGAGTTACTTTGGACACAACAAGATTTAGAAATTTGAAAGGAGAAGAATACAAGAATATTAAGGTCTAATTGTTGCCTGCAGCAGATCATAAAATCAGTTGGCATGGATGACAATCAGAAAGAAATGACAGGATAAATTAAGGTACTTTCTTCAAAAATGGTTCAAGGAGTAAAATGTAGCTTGACCAACACTTTGGTAACAAAGATTTGTCACTTTATGAGGAGAAGCACTATGAAGATGAGTTGAGAATGCATTTGAGAAGTAAGGCAAAAGTCATGCCACAGAACATATGGAGACAGCCAACCCAAGCTGAATGACCAAAAGACAGAAGAACTGAAGGTTAACATAAGATGAAAGATCCATGATCTCTAAGAAGTTAATGGATAGAACTGAGCCGGTCTTGGCAGTGGATCCTAAGGTCTAAATGTCTAGGATGTTGGTATAAAATACCCATCACAAGACACTTAATTGAAGGGCAAGGATTTAAGTTCATTAACAATTCCTTTTTGAGAGCATTTTACGTCATTACTTGCAAAAGATGCTTTGCAATTACAGTGACACCAATGGATAAGGAAGTGGAGGGAACTTCAGATATTTCTGATGGAACAAGTAAAGATGGAGAAGGAGTATTTGAACTAAAATTCTGCAGTTGAAAAAGAAGATTCAAAAACAGGTTATAGTTCATCTATAAAACTTGTGAATGATATTAAAGGAGGCATTCCAAGATCACAATTTGACCGTCCAAATGTGAGAAAAGGTGTACCTCAGAAGCATACCTGGTAATAACAACAGGAATGCCAGCCTGAGATGAATAAACTGCAGATTTTACTTTCGCAGTCATACCCCCTCTTCCAACCCTCGACTTGTCTCCAAAAGTAATCTGTCCCTGATGACCTTTTTCCAAGTATGTATGGATTAGCTTTGAACGTGGATCACTAGGAGGGCCACTATAAAGACCATCTACATCACTCAATAGAACAAGGAGGTCAGCCTTTAGCTGCAAAGCCAGTAGGCCTGCTAAACTGTCATTATCCCAAAATATTCCAGAAGAATCCTGCAAAAGAGTTAATATAATCAGACAGGGGTGGATCAAGATAAATAAATTTCAGGATTCATTGAAACTAAGAGCATAGGACAGGATTTAGAAGGACCTTCCAATAATAATTATGTTGGATGTAGAAAGACCTAAATGCCCTATTCCTACTCCAATTCGTTAAATAGTGAACAGTGGAATATAGATTTGAAGAAAAAGGCATTATTGGTCCACACCTATTTCCCATTCCTTAAATAGCAAAGCCTGTGTGGGTAAATATAGACTAGAAAGGCGGAAATAGACCAAAGAAATTAGAAAGATCTATGTACCCTTCTCACTAAAACCTCAATCAAATAGAAGCCATTAAATAACTTTCCAAAGACCATCATTTAAATGATCCTTTACATAAGATCCATGTACTGTAGTATCAATGGTATGATCATGGTTGATAAAAAGACTCCAAAGATATAGTTGACTTAAATTTAATTTCAATGGATTATCAATTTGTATCTAGCACTTATTCTGGTATTAAAAAAAACTTACCTCTAACTCAATACCATAATTGATTTGTTTCATTATTTTCCTTTTTTCTTTATATTCTTTTGATGGATTACATGTGTCTCAACCATGAATTAGTTTGCAAAGCAGTTATGACACAGACCTTAAAGCAAGAGTCAAAGAATAGGTCATTCAGTGCTCCAAACACTACTAAAAAGAAAAAAGAAAAAAAAAAGAAAAGGAGCAGAAGTCTTAGGTTTGCTAAACCCCATATCTGAGAGCAGTGGGAGTTCTTTGAACCACTGTAGTCTTCCGTTTCTCATGTTCAACTAATGACAGAGGAACAACATGTTTGTGACTCATAAAAAATTAGTCAATGAAGGAATGCCAAAAGAAAAATATTCACTCATGTAAAAAAAAGTTAAAAAAATTAATGAGTAAATTTAACCTTTCCACGATGAAAATAAGCAAACAAAAGAAGACTAACATACCTCATATGGAGCTTTCCTCGTACTTACAGCATCATTTTCATTAAATATAGGAATAACCCTCAAAGCTAACAATGATTCCACTGTTTGAGTAAGTTGATTTCGGAAAGCTTCATCCCTAAAATCATTATCAGTCACAAGAAGCTGAGCTGATGTCACATCCAGCTGGATATAGAGAAAATTAAAAAAAGAGGGCATTAGATTCAAAAATTAAAAATTAAAAATTAAAAATTAAAAATTAAAGGAGTAGAGAATGATTGAAAATATCAACCAACAGAACCAACTAGCAAGGGGCGCATTAGTAGATAATCGAAGACAAAATACAAATCAATCCCCTGTACTCACAGAACAGATAAAAAGCAAATTATGTGCTTTACCTGGCTAAATAATGTATCATAGAGAGCCATTAGGTTATTTTGTCCAACAGCTGCACACGCCTTACCATCAAGCTCAGCTTGTGGTTTTTGGAGATCAGCAAAGCTGCAAGACATCAGCACAACCAAATATGTAGTCAAATCTCATTAACATGAGAATAGAAACTTTCACATTAATTGAAACATATAAAGGTCGAAAATTGTTTGTCCATTTTTTTGTTTAAAAGATATTTTTAAAGATATTAAAGAACCAGCTAGCAACCAAATCTAGCATTCAGGCTCATATAACATCCAAGCAGAAACATCAATGTCTCAGGTTGCTGCCTGCACAAGTATCCAAAGAGTTCCTTCTGTGAAGTAACATGAGTAATTATGCCAACAACTTGTGCCAAGTTAAGGGAATATTAACACCTTCAGATCAATTGAAGAGAAGGTACTTAACAATAACATACACTCACTGGCAAAGAAAAAAAAAATAGAAATTAAGATATACATATATGATATTAAGGCAGAAAGGAAATCGTAAAACCTGCTGTTGAGTAAACTCCTGTATCTAAGCCTTTGGCGACCAAGGCCAACGGCACCTGATGTGACCACAATGACCTGATATCCTTGAGTGTTCAATTCTTTGATCTGCATTTTCCACATTTTAAATTGAAAGCATGTCAAATTCAATAAATAAACAGAACAGAAATACCAATATACCCTAAGGCAAAATAATTTTTTAAGCCAAGCCCAGCATACCTGCTCACAAAGTGCGCCTAGTCTTCCAAGTGCTAATCTTCCATCAGACCGAGTGACAACAGCAGTCCCAAACTTTAATAACCAAAGCACAAAATCAGCAAACACCCCAAAGTATCAATTTTTTTAGTTGGCAGTGCATATCAAGATCCAAATTTAGTATTTTTATGGTAAGAAAACAAGGAAAGAAGTAAAAGTAGGAAACATTTTGACAGTTTTCACTTCAATGACAAACCCACTGAGAAATCAAAGATTATTAATGTCTCAAAATCTAAGGTAACAACAAAAAAATCCAACAGTTAGGATTGTCAACCAAACGCAACCAAATATTGCCTGAGATTAAAATTTCAGACATTTTATGATAGTCCATTATCAATGAAAATGGTCAAATAACTGGGCACAACAAGGCGAGCAGAAACGGTACAGCAGCGAACACCATCTGCAACTGTGATGTTTGCTGTTGTATTTGGCATTTTGAAAAGTTTCAATTCTTTGGAAATTATTTTTTAAAACCCAAAAGAGAAACAGAAACTATTGAAGGTGGGTCCTGAGATGTTCATTTTTAGTTGTTACCATTTCCAAAAATATTAATGTAAACACAAATTTACTATAGATAATCCCATGTGTTTGTGTATATGTATATATATACATATGAAAAATATGTAACTTTTTTTGTACACATGGCCTATCAAAAAATAGGTAGACACATATACATGAAATCAGATCAATAGAGCTAAACTATAAAAATGGTAAATATAAATAGTATAGAGCAGGCCCTACATCATTGGTTGTTGAGTTGTTCTCACTCCAAATATATAAAAAAAATGATGATATATACATATATAGAATGAACCTTTGCTTCTTTAGTAATTGTTACAAAAAAGCATAAAACAGAAATGACAGTACAAGAAGGCATTTGGTCCTGCATTTCAAGGAAAAAAAACAAAAACAAAAAAGTAAAGAGAAACAGAAATGGTACAAAGTATGTAAAATGTTTTCCTTTTCCCTTTTCGTTTGTTTTTGGATTAAAAGATATGAATATATCCGTATCTATAATGCACCCATACACGTACATGAATGCACAGGTCTATACGTACAAGGGGGAACTTATCTACATATATGTATATGAATAAATAAGAAATGAGGAAGCAATTGACAATAAACTACAAAAGTGAAATTAAATTCCCAGAAAAACCCTCAATGAACAGAGCAATCCCCTTAGGCTACTACATTAGCTGGGATATCACATCCAGTTCATTCAACCTCAACAAACCAAGCACTCATATGAGGACTGGAAGAGTGTCAAATTTGACCTCTTTTCTTTCCTTTTCCTGCATTGTCTAAGCAACCAAAGGGAGTTCACAATCATCTCCAATCGGTAAACACAAGCTCAAACTCGAAAAAGTAAGAGCAAGACAGAGTCAACCTTGTAATGCATTTGAATCAGAACATCAAAATCAAAGAAATTACTTAAAATTTCAAACATTATGACTGTTCAATAAATTCAAAGCCTCGCATCAGAACACTAGGGTTTATGAGAAAAAAACGCAGCAGGAAGAAAAAACTCTGCTAGCTAAAACCTTGATTACGAGACGCTTAACGTCCTTGACAAAAGCTCGAGTTGGATCCATGGCGTCCATGAACATCGGAGCGTGTCCAAATCGTTCGACTCAGTCCGGGAGACGTCGCCACTCGGTATCGGCAGGGCTCAAAATGATACGACTTCAGAGATCAGATTTTACACTCATTTATGTCAATTCGCCTGATGAAACTGTTGAATATCACCGAGCTAGACCCTAGACCCAATGATTACGCGCCACGAATGCAGAAGGGTGTTTTCGTCATTCAGAAACAAAACATAGTGGAGCCCACGCCCAGCAAGGGTTCACGGCGGCGGTGGAGTTGCTTGGGCATGTGGATTGTCTGTAAAATAAATAGTGGCTCAAAGGATGCCAGCTTATCCAGTCATTGTCTACTCTCGACTCGTGTCTGTGGTTCTAACGTCGTCTCACGTCGTCCTGGTTTATCAAGAACGGTCCGCCACGGAATTCCTGACGTGTGCATTTACTAATTAACACTTTAGGCTAAATTAACGTTCTGCCACATGTTTTATTTTTTGGACTGATATTCCAAATGTAATCATTTGTCTTCTAAATTATTTAAAAATACCATTTTTACGATTTTAATTTCTATTAATAAAAAATATATGTGATAATACCATCATACCATTATATTTTATGCCAGGTGCCATATATGCGAATTTTTTCTATTGATAAAAATATATTTTATTAAAAAATATAAAATATGCTTATTTACCAAATTTGGGATGAGTTATTTATTATTTAATTCAAGCACTCTTGATTTACAAAAATATCAACCTAATAAAACTTAACACTTATTATTTAATGAGTTAAATTGATTTTAAGTTATTAACTTAAAATTTATTACTTAATTTTTATTTTAATTATTAAGATTATTTGATAAAATTAATTTATAAATTATTCTAAATCATAAAATCAAATTAATTTATAAATTATTTCATAAGTTATCTGGTTTGAAATGTCCAAATATTTCGCTCAAATTTTGCCCCTCAATTTTTGGATTTTTTGGGAAGTCAACATAGGGTACGTTGATTAATCATTAGAGATGACTTAGAACCAATAATTCCTTATCTAATGGCTTAGAATCAATAATTTCTTATCTAATGAATCTCACGAGAGATGACTTAAAACCAATAGTTCATTATCTAATGGATCTTTCTATCCTAATACTTCATCTGAAAGTTATCAGTATTTATCAAATATGTTCCTATCTAATTCAAATGTTATTGGATCAAATTACAAAGACATTGTTGAGAAAAAATGGTTATTGGATCAAATGACAAAAACAATATTAAAAAAAAAAAATGGTTATTGGATCAAATGATAAAGACAATGTTGAAAAAAAGATGGTTATTGGATCAAATGACAAAAACATTGTTGAGAAAAATATGGTTTTTCCCATGTGAAATGAAAATTGGATTCATGTGATAAGAGAAAGATTTCTCATTTTTTTAGTCACAAAGATGTGGTCATGAAATAAAGATCAAGTGGAACAAAATTGACTATGTGGTAAACCAACAATATGCTACTACTAAAATCGGGAAAACGCAGGGTCAAATTTGTTAACACACTTGTTTCTTCCATATTTTGGACTGGGAAAACACGGGGTAATCCTTCAACTACCGTGTCTGCAACAAGTGTGTGTTTGTTAATTTATATGCAAAATAAATATGTTAAAGTTCATTATTTAAATGAATAGATAAATTAATTCTATTTATTTTATTTAATTAAATAAAAATATTTAAAAATTATTATAATAATTTTCTTAACAAGTTTTTTTTTTATCATTTATATGATAATTAAATATAAAAAATCATATATGCATCATCATTTATTTTACATTATTGACTATATTTGAATTAAATAAATTATAGTTCTAATATTAATTGTATCATCATCTATTTCATTAATCCTAATTTAAAAAATTAATATCACTTCACTTTTAAATTTTTTATATTTATCCTTTTAATTTTGAATTTTTTTAAAAAATATTTAAAATATAAATTTATTAAAAAATACTAAAATATAAAAACAATAATAATGAAGTTCTAATATTTTATAAATTAAAATTAATTTAATAAGATAAATAATAAATTATATATTAAGACTGATATATTCATGCTTACTGATATTTTAAAAAATTAATATCACTCCACTTTTAAATTTTTTATATTTATCCTTTTAATTTTGAAAATTTTTATTTTAAAATACTAAAAATATAAATTTATTAAAAAAATACTAAAATATAAAAACAATAATAATGAAGTTCTAATATTCTATAAATTAAAATTAATTTAATAAGATAAATAATAAATTATATATTAAGACTGATATATTAATGTTTACCGATATTTTTCTCTTAATCATACTTGTGTCAATTATATTTACAAAATAATTTCAGCATATGTATTTTTACTTATTTTATCATTTTTTTTTTAGTTTTTTCAAATATTTTCATGGATTTTGAATAATTTTCATATTATCGATATTTTTGTCAAAATATCCACCTATATTTCTCCTATATTTTCGATATATCCGTAAAATCCAAGTACGTGTTTACCTATATTTCAAACCATGATTTATCCTCATAAATTTTAATAAAGGTAAACAAGATTAAATAATAGTAGAGGCCATGGAGTAACAAAAAAATAAGTTAATTATTTTTACTCGTTATTTTTTACTTTAAGTTATACTTTTAAGTTTATTTATCAAACATACTTAATTTACTTAATGATTTAAATTAAATTATTAAGTCACTTTAAGATATTAAGTTATTTACCAAACACCCACAAAGTATGTGATAAAAAAAATTAACTTACCTTATTGAACGCTGGTTGATCATCTGATAAAATTAAAAGTTTGATTAAGAAATAATGATATACATTAATACAAAGGATTTGAGAAAAAAAAAATTATCTTGTTCAACACTAATTGATTTTTAGATAAGATAAAAAAAAAAATTGATTAAGAAATAATGATATAAATATTAATATATCATAGAATAATTCAACATTTATTTCTTTATTGTATTATTTTTTTAAATATAATTAAGTATAAAAAAATAGTTTTTTTTTTTTTTTTTTTACTTTTTATCTTGTATTTATAACATAGATAGTGTGACAACTTGAATTGGAAAGAAATGTGACTCATAAATAAGATTTCAACTAATTTCCATAAAAAGGTATTTTGATTCACTTTGTGGAAGAAGATAATATAAAACATGCTAAAATAATTATTTTACTCGTTTATTTCCATTAGGTTTGTATGATTTTTTATGGTCAACTTTTATTTATCGAGTAAATATTTATTTTCTTAATCTTATTATTTAATAGAAAAATAAACTTTCAAAATATGTTATTTTAAAATGGAAATAAAAAATTACTTTAAATTATCAATGTTCTCTCATTACCAAATATTGAAATGAAAACAAATAAATCATCCTAACCTTATATTTCCATATGCATTTAGATACAAAAATTAAAATAATAAAATTTATACATATTTAAGAAGAAATTGAAATTGAAACAAAATATTGATTCTCATTCCTTATTTTATTAGGATTTAGTTTTTTTTTTTTTTTTTTTTTTCACTATTTCCTTTTCATTTGATAATAAAAGCAAATAAAATGAGAAGTTTCATAAATGGTGGAAACATTTTCCTTAATCCATTACCTTTCTAATAAATGTGATTAAAATGTTTTTACAATTGAATCTTATGATTTATTTGGCCGTGTGATAAAAATGTTTTCTGTTTTTACAAATTTATAGTAATGTTTGGCTATTGTTATTTGTTTCCGGTTTTTAAAAACAAACTAAAGTAGAAAACAATTTAAAGCAAATAAAATTTATTTTTATTTAAAAAATAATAATAAAAGGGAACATAGAATTTTTTTTTAAAATTATAAAAAACAAATAAAATTGAATATGATATCATTATTCTTCTCTCTCCACAATTCATTACTAATACTAAAAATTTTAAAATATGATATTATTTTAAATTTCACTTGTTTTTTTTAGAATTTCCCTTAATTTATCTAAAACATATTATTAAGTAAATACATTTTAAATCAAATTATTAATTTTTAAAAATAATTTGAAACTCAAAAATCAATTTAAGGTATTTTTTTATTTGAATAACATAGAAAATCATGGAATTCAACTAAATACTATTAAAAAAAATAAAATATTAAAATTCATATTGAATGACTTCACTAGTTTCTTCCTTATATATAATTATATTTTTATATTTTTTTTTTTTTGGCAAATAAACTTTAAATCAAACAAGACTTTATGCACTGGATTCTTTAATGGATCTACTAATTTAAAAATATATATATATATTTGGTAACTTTATTGTTTATTTCCTATATAAAATTATATTTTAAATTTTTATTTACTAAAAAAATAAACTTCAAGTTAAACAAAATTTAATGCGTTGGATTTATCAACAAGTCTAAGTAATTTTAAAAAATAATTTAAAAATCAAATAATGAACCAATTAATACCATAAATTTTATAATAAAAATTTATCTATTCTATTATTTATTTATGAGCATAGTTATATTTTTATAATTTTTTTCATTAGAAAAATAAACTTCAAATCAAACAATATTTTTGTATTGAATTTATTCATTTTAAATAATACTATTAATCATTCTTATTTTAAAAATATTATTATTAATTTTTAATTAAAAAATCAATTATTATTGTACAAAGATGTCAATATCCGTATTTTGATAATAAAGAGCAAAATAGTATAATAAATTCATTTTAAATAATATTATTAATAATTATTATTTTTAAAACATTGTTATTAATTTTTAATAAAAAAATCAATTATGCTTTTACAAAGATGTCAATATCTATATTTCCATAAGAAATGGTAAAATGGTATAATTTTTATAAAAAAAAAATGTAATTTTGTGATTGTAATATAATATTACCATTCCTATTTTACTGAAGACTATTTATTGTTTAATTACAAAACTAATTTTATTTTCAATAAGAATTTTATTAAATTTAATTAATATTATATATTGAATTCTTATTAAAATTTAATTAATATTATATAAATTTAATTTACAATGTTTTTACAAAATCAAAATAAAAAATAATAATTTTAAAAAACAATGCATCCAAATAAGTTTTTTATCTTTAAATTAAAAAATAAGTAAAAAATAACTTACCGAATACCCCTATTTTTATGAAATACTTAAAAACTATTTTTTTTTTCATTTTTTAACTTCAAACGATTTTTTAAAAAATATATAAAAAAAAAAATATGACCTTATATTCTATTCAAACTTAAACATTAAATAGTAATTCTCTTTTTGTCTAAATATTTATAAAAATCGTCATCCATATACTAGTATTTACTATTTAGAGTGTCTTTAAAAGTATTTTTACTCAAAATAAAAGTATTTTCGGTAAGGCTACATTTGGTTTAAAAGATATGATATCATAAGATATATATACCTATATAATAATATTATATATCATTGGATTGGAAATACATATCCTATGGTATGATTTCCAACGAGATATGTATTATTTGATATACATATCCTATGGACATGATATTTAAAGGTAGTATATGAAATGAAATATATTATATTTTATATTTAATATGTGAAATGAATAAAAAAAATAATATGAAATATATGTTATTTTTCAATGTTTAAAATAAAAATTATATCACATTCTAATATTTTATATTTTAAAAATTAAATTTATGTTATTCAATATATTAAAATAATTTATATATCATATATTAATATTATTTTATAATATTTTTATACAAAATTTTGTAGTATTTTTTTCAATTATAAATTTAATTTATAATAAAAAACTATTTTACAAAATAAGTATATAAAAAAATAATAAAAAATAAATTTTTTTATGATACATGAGATATGCATATCTCATATTGTAGTATAAGAGTCACATATCATATGTAAAAGAGATATAAAAAAGAAAGTGGTGGATGATATATCTCATCACTTATCCTATCAATTAGGATATGATATAATATTCTCTCTTATCATATCACATGCTATGTCTAACTAACTAAACATGACCTGAAAGTGTTTTTAGGAAAATCAAAGTGTTTTTCTAAAAAACTTTATAAGTAGTTTTTTAATACTACAAGTGATTTTTTAGATTTTTAGAAGTGTTGCCAAAATTTTGTTACATATGTTTATTTTTTAAGTGTTTTTTAGAATCATTATTAGGGGTCTCCAACGGCCGGGCCGTAAATAAGAGGCCCGCGGCCCAACTCGGGCCGGGCCATGCTAAAATGCTAGGCCCGCGGCCCGGCGGGCTGGAGGGCGGGCCAGGCCGGGCCGGGCCGCGGGCTTTTTGGAGACCCTTAATCATTATCAAACAGATTTTTAATATTTTACTCACCCATAAAAGAAAAAATTTAATTTTTTTTTCCATATATCGTATTTCATCCAACATCCACATTATTTCATGCATATAAAAAATCTCATTTGAATTAAATAATTACAATTACTAAAGAAATAACGGGTTAATAGCCATCATCACAAAGGTGACATTCCATACCTATTGAACTCCTAATCTCTATATTTGAAAATTTATAAAAAGTAAATAAATTAAACCAATTGAATGAAGCTACATGCAATGGGATCAAGGTATAAAAATAGGATTAAGATAGGAATAAATAGAAACAATGGAAAGATGCAACACAATAAGACCTAAATACATTTGTGACATGAGTAGATGGATTGCATTTTCTAGCTAGTACTTTTTCAATACTATAATTCAACCCCAAATTATAAGAGAGAAACAACAAAATATGAGGCTATATATGATTGGTGAAAAATAATAAAGGAAAAGAAACATACAAGCGAGGGTATAATAAGTTTGGATTAGTCGGTTTTTGGGTGAAAAATGAATCGAACCGATATAATCGGCTCATATGTTATACAAATCGAATCGATCATATGTTGAGTGAAAAATCAAAACAAATAAAGTCTTTTAAGGTCGATTTGGTTTGGTTTTCGTGAAGTGGTTTCAACTTAATTTAATGACCTTTTTTAATCCTCAACTTAATTATAAATTTATGTTTATTTTGAACCCAAAACCCATTAATTTAAGTTTATATTAGACCTAAGTCTAATTTGTTTTTAAAATCAATTGAAACCAACTTAAATTTGATGTTAAAAATATTTTAAATGCATTTAGAATTAATTTGGTCATAATATATAAAAAAAAGAAAGAATTACTTTAATAGAATCTAATATAAAAAAATTATAAAATATTAAACAATTATATATAAGTTTTAGAATATTAGTTTTGTTGCATTTTTATCAATTATAGGAAAAGGAAATAAAAAATTAAAAATTAAAAACTAAACCCACAAGATTGATTTTCAAAATTCTCTAACTAAACCTACCTTTTTTATTATTGAAAATCGAACTAATATGATCAATTTTGATTGGTTTTGATTAGTTTGTCAATTTTTTCAGTTTTGCTTACACCCCTACTTACAAGAAAAATGATTTTCTTTTATTCAAATATAAAAAATACTAATGTTATTTTTTATTATTTAATATTGGAGAAAGAGAAAAAAAACCTTTTTATATCTGAATACATTAACAAGGTAAGAAAAACACATTACACAAAAAAGAGAATAAAATGTCCAAAGATTTATTTATGTCATGTTCTTTAAAAATGATGAAAAAGATTTTAAAAAGTATATTTATCAATAATTTAATTTTATTTTCTTCAACTTTTCTAAGTACAAAATTACAAATACCCACGACCCCTTTTCTTTTCTCACAAATTTTCTAATTTAAATATAGCATAAAAGAATATCATATATTTTCATAGTGTGCAACACATCTTTTTTTCTCTCAATCCAAACAAACAATCTACTCTTCCTTTTTCCCGAAACAGCATCCTATATCATTTGAAATTAACTGCCAAAACTGTTCAGAAAATTTACCGAATAAGAATTTACAAAAGCTTAAAAAAGGGGAAAGAAAAAAAAGTCCATCAAACTTATTTCAATATATATAAAAAAATAAATAGTACAAATGGACAATTTTGAACCCATGCTACCCTCCACTGAAATGGGAGCAAAGAGGGACAAAGTTTGCCCCACGAATCCCTCTCTACCTAATAAGAATCAGGAATGATTGACCTTTGTATGGAATCATGGACAGCATATAATAAAATCTAAATCATTGTATAGTGATACAAAAGTATGATCAAAGTATATAAGGAATAAGACTAAAAACAAATGATAGAACCAAAAACAAACAATAGAACCAAAATGCATTCTCTCTATCTCTCTCTATAATATATATATATTTGTGACCTTCAATCATAGATTGGGGTCTTAACAATTTTTTATTACTTTTGTCTGATTTCCTTATGAATACATATTATAAACCAACACCCCCTCTTAGGGGGCATGCAAAAGTGAGATTAATTGTTTTTGTTTCAATGTATGCAGTCTTCTGTGTCTTTAGGAATGACTTGCCATCATTAGGCTTCAATTGAAGCTGAATTTGGAATACCTATGCTCAGAACAACTACTATGATAATGCAAAAGAGACATTGAAACAACATTTTATGATAACATTTCATATTTACACAAGCAAGTTTAAAAGATTCCAAGGAAAAACAAAGAACAAAATGTTTTGAAATAACTGATGTTATTCTATCCTCTCCTGAGATTGGTCTCCTAAAAGCTGAGGACCAAAGTACAGTGCCACTCAGACCAACTAACTCCAAAACCAGTATTACACCACACACCACATTCCCTATCAATCTCTCAATCTCTTCACACCACAATACAAGCCAGTGGGTAATTTGAAACCATATAGAAAATTGTTCTCCAGAGAAATTCCATCCCAGCTAACATCTTTTCAATCTTTTGGAGCACAGAAAACAGAAATTTGAAATTGAAGACTTCATATGTTTGCCATACTTGGTGAGACTTTTAAGGAAAGAAGCAGATCTTAATGAAGAGTGCCAGACCCATTTGCAAAACAAATGAAGCAACAATCACCAGATTTATGTCATTGCCCTGTATGTAGGACCTCAGGTTCATGGCAACAAAGCAAGCTGATGCGCCACCTGCAATGACTATGATGAGCCACCGCAGAAACTCAACCGGAATAACTAACAGGACCTGAAAATGTTCCAGGAGAACACATTAGATGATCACAAGACTACTGCTTAGAAACCCAGAAACTGAAAATTACACTGTTAAGGTTCTGCAGCAATGGAAACCCCTATGTGTTAATCCTTTAAGGACAACAGCAGGATAAACTGGCACTGGAGGTACTTGCCATCAATTGGGAGATTTCCTGGATATGATATTGATGAGTCAAGCTAAATTAATAATTAAAATGAGTCTCACTTTCATGTCCAATTTTCTATTTTCCTTTTTCTTTTCCACCTCTTAATACATGTTTCAATTTCCATGTCCAAAGTTGTGTCCTTGTGTTTGTGTTTGTGAGAGAGGAGTCCTAATATCAATATCCATATTTTTTTCCTGTGTGAGAGAAAGAGAGGGTCTCAATTTCAATGCCACAATGTTGTGTGTGAGATAGAGATATCCGTCAATAAAATGGTTCCAACAAACCAAACAGGTTAATTTGTCCCAGACTCATTTAGTGTTGGACATTAATTATGATGTCAATAAAATGAATTAATTTGAAAATTTCTTCCCTGCTCACCTCCGATCCAAGTTTCAGATGTGAACAGGATTTAAAAATACTATTTCAATTCACTTAATCAGAAATTTAAATCCAAAATACCAGGTTCCACATTCAGATAAATTGGTACTAGAATGAGCCCTGCCCCACTAGTGTGTGTGCCTGTTTTCTCCTCCCTCTTTTCATATTTCTAACTTGAGCAACTTCAGGGGAAAAACAAAAGAGAAAACAAAGAGACAGCCAAAATGGTGGATGCTTACAGAGCTGAGAATAAAAATGAAGAGAGAATATCCCCACAGGCACCAGAAGCGTACAAGACTAGCATTTGAACCCAGATACTGAAGTAAGAAGTAAAATGCCACTGGCACCACAAGTGCATAGCCATAGATTGAACAAGCGGCCAAATTCAGATAGCCGACATCAAAGCTCCAAGTTGTACTGCTGTTACTCTGTTTCTTTGTCAGGTAGGTGGCACAGTTTCCAAGGGCAGCAATCACAAATATCAATGTAGTGGAGGTCCAGATAAGTCCATATCTAAAATATCAGAAACATTAGCATCAGCATAAACCAAACATATCTAGAAATGAAGTTATGGGGGACCAAATGATGAAATGCTTCAAAAATCTTTCAGGGAGAACAGACAAGAAAGGGAAAAGTGTTGGTTCCAGCCCATTAAAGTGGAAATACAGACACAACCAGCATTTATTGCACTGAGTAGCACCATCAAGAAGATGTATGAAATGGCCTACATACAATAGTAATTTTAGAAATAGAATAAACCACAGTTTGAAGCATTAATTTGGACAAAGTTCAGTTCTCCAAAATTTGAAGATTTCAATAGACATAGTGCAGATTTTCAGAAAATCAATACAGTTTAGATTATGGTTGCTAGAATATACAAAAAAGTTACAAAAATGAAGATTTTGAGCCATGCAATTAATTTTCTAAGCTTTAGCATCAAACACTATTTTATGCCACTTTCAATTGGTGGAGTAAATTAACTTCTTTAAGTTTGAAATATTATTCATTTGCAAAAGTCAGTCAAAGTTGTGTATATTTATTTCCAACTGATGAGAAGGCAAGACAAGATTCTAAACCATTAATATAATCTTTTTATTTTAATATAACAATATCATGCACAAGCAACAATTTTCCCCTTTTCCTAAGAAGAAAAGGAGACCCTAGAATTCTAGACAAATAATTAAAATTTATTTTCAAAAGTCTATATATTTACCTGCAACTGAAAAGAAGGCAAAGTCAAGATTTTAAACTGTTACTACAACAACAATTTTTCATTTTAGATCTTAGTTCTATTAGCACATGCATAGAGAGACAGCATGGACCTGCATTATGAACACGTAATGAATAGGATATAGAAACCTTCCTTGAAACCGTAAGCAAATGGAAGGATAAATGAGGAACACTTTTAATCAATAATATCCATAAGACAACCAAAATAACACCACAATGTTTTTTGTCTTAACAAAGAAAAATAAAAAGATGTTATGCTAATATAAGAACATAATTCTTAACCATTTGATGTTGGGGGCATGTAAGCCATTTCCATGTGAGCCTTAGAAGTTCAGAATAGTGAAGGATTCTCTCTCTCTCTCTCTCTCTTCTTCTATTTTTTAGGCAGTAAGGAATTGTCACTTTAAACACAATGATTCCAAAACAAAACAAAACAAATAGAATATAAAAGAGAGTACTGTCCATTTGTTTCAATATACTTGTAACAAAGAATTAAGAACTCACAAATCAGGGTTGGCATCAATCTTGCTGAAAAAATCTCCACCAATGGGATGCAAGGAGCTTATTAATCTGTTCAGGACAACATCTGTATCCACATTGAAATATTGTGTATATGATGAGATGCTAAAAACTCCCTTCCAGTTGCTTGCTGATTGTTGTGGTCCATCTCCTTCTGCATGAACAGACAAATAGAAAGATCATTAAACATGAATATTACTGGCAGATAACATCTGAATGCAATGCAGTACATGAGGGAGAATTGTTTGAGTGGGTTCACAAATGTTCCACACAGATCAATTAATGCACCAGTATGAGGGTACTCAAACTCAAAGGAGAGAGAGGAAAATGAAAAAGAACTAGGATCAAGGCAGTGAGAGAAGATCTGGTGGTTTTTAATTTCATCAAGGCACTGAACAGATAGAACTGAATGGCAGATTGTCATATAAGGCTTGATAATGTCCTAGAATGACCTAAGTCCAATCATATAGTCAACAACTCTCTAAAGCTTAGAGCTGCAATATATGAGATTAACATTCACAGAGTAATTTAAGGGGGTGACTATCAACCGAGTGACACTAAAACTATATTTCCCAATTTTGGAAGACTTCAACGAGTTAAATCGCCTCTCATTTAAACATAAGCAGCAAGCACCAAATAAACTACTGAGAAGTATTAACAAGAAACAAAAGGGTCATTAAACAAAATTACAAATGAAATAGTGGATTGTTCATCAATGTTAAATTGGATGATATTTGTAATAAATAAATAAGTTGGCTATAAAGACTGTGGAAGAAGCATTGAAGAATCTAATTCCAAACTTTTATGCCACAGAAATAGTAGAATTTAAAAATTCATCCATTCTTCCAAACCAGCAGCTCAACTCACTCCTAGTAAAATATTAATATTCAGAACCCTTTTATGCAAATCTGATTGTTATAAACAAAAAAAATACAATGATAATTCTAAGCACAATCAAATTGGAAACTCATGCATCTTTGTAATTTTTTTAATTGCGTTTCCACATAGCTAATGAATCAAGAAAATAGAAGATGTTCCTTGTTAATAGTCATAGTGGTAACTGGAAAACAGTGCCACAAAAATGGAAATCACAATTCCCATCAAATTCACATCTGGAAAGAAGATCATAAGCTAAAATAAGAAACAAATAAATATTATTTATCTTAAAAATCATTCATTTCTTCATTAGTTAGTATTCACTTTCTCACAGGAATCATATGCAACAATTTCATTTTATTAACTAAATGAAGTATCTGTTGCCAATTATCAAGCAGCACCAATGAAAGATCAGATCAAGCTTTGCGATGTTTTCTTAATGAAAACATGCAAATTTGTTGTTTAATTATTCAGATAGCATACCAGCTGGACTTCCAGGAGTTTGATATCCCTGCCCCCCACTAGCTCCATTATTAGGAGGAAATATTTGTAAATTTGCTTCTGGGACTGCAGTTCAAGAACAAGGAAAAGAAAAACAGGAAAACTGGTTCAAACTTAACCACAACTCTGAAAATACTTGAATCAATTGAAACAAAATTGGATCCAGAATCCCTTACCCTCATAGGTAGTGATACTCTTTTCTTCATTGACAACAGCCTGCACACAAATAAAATCACGAAAGGAAAAAAAAACACAAGCTAAGCAGATATCATAATGCATACTATATGTGTAAATGAATTGTAATCAAAGAGACAAAATTCAAGAAATTATTTGCAGACAAACCCATGTTTTTATTTCAACCAACAAATAGACTGAATATAAGCAAGACATTGAGATTAATTAACAAAATTTAAGCAAAATAAGTCGATATTTAACAAATAGCAGAGAATAAATTTGTAGAAATGAGAAACTAGTAAAATAAAAGACTAATCCATAAAAGCATTCCAAAAAAGGAAATTTCACTTTAAATGTCCCAAAACTTCATATCTAAAAGAACTCCATGAGATTTAATTAATGGGTTAAAAAACAAAACAACGTTCAAAACACACATAAATACACAACCAATTGAACAGATTGAATCTAAATCCATCATTATTCCATAAATTAACAAAATGACTAATTAGCATCAATTAGATAACAAATTTCTAATTTTGCAGCTCACAATGTAACCTAATGCCTCTATTATTAGCTGAGAAAATGTAGAAGAAGGAAGAATTAGAATTAGAATTAGAATTTTAGATTTTCATTATTTCGTAGCCAGCAAACAGAAATCCCCACTCAGCTGAGACTAACACAACCATTTTTCAGAAATCAAAACAACATAACACACAAGATTCAAAACTTTCTTTCCTATTTTGTCAGTTTCTCGCCAACCAAACGGAGTAGAAGCCAAAAATTGGCTAATCTCAAACACACAAATAAATACATGGAGAGAGAAAGAGAGAATACTGGAACTGAGCCGAGCAAGTGACTGGTGGGAAGGTTATTGTAAGATTCGTCCATGGAGAAAGCGAGAGTAGTATTGGATCAAAGTGGCATTTCTCCTGTTGAAATCGATCAAGATTCAGCTGTTGAGAACTGGTTCGAGAGCGAGCCCTAATCTTGCTTTTCGTGGTTTCGAAGAAAAACGGGTCGACGACAGACTGACCGGTACTTCCGAGGCCCACGCGCCATTAACGCGTGCCTTGGTGCACGCGTTCATGGCATACCGTGTAGACCGGTTTGAATTCTTGGGCTTGCTTAAGTTTCAAGCAGCCCGTCTGGCCCTCTATGTGATCCGCGATCGCAAGAGGATGCCCTGTGGCCCGCCTGTGTTGGATTTGGACACGTTCTCATAGAAATGAAAAAGTAATAAAATAAGATTTTCGACAGTATTTCAAGGAAGTACCTTTAGTAGAAAAAATATTTTTCAAGAAAAATTAAACATTTTACAAAATTTAGAAAGCATTTTTCAAATTCAAAAATCACTTATAGGGCTTTTAAAGAAAGCATTTGATATATGATTTTCTAATAAAGAAATATTTATACTAAAAGCAACTCAAGTAAGATAGTATTTGGTAGTGATTCTTAAAAGTATTTTTTAACTTCTTTAACAATTAAAAATTTTCATCTTTAAGTATTAAAAATATTAAAAACACTACCTATAATTATTATTAAATACACTCTAAAATACGCTCTAAGAGACACTTTTAACATGGTCAAGTGATAGTTATAATTAATTATATCATTATACCATATTGATTAATGTAGATGGGGATTTTGGGATTAAGTCTTTAGATAGAATGGTAGAGATGGGATTAAAAAGGTGTTACAATTGATGTTGGTAGGTCACATCAAAACTTAAACATTATATTAATTAAGTCAATTCAAGCATAATAGGAATAGGAATTAGGTTAAAAAAATAAATATAAATACATCATAATTATTAAATAGATAACACATATATAACTCATTTAACTGATTTAATAATCAAATTGAGTTGAGTCTTGTTAAGGTTCATATGATTGATATTTTAATATTTATGACTTAATTGATCTATTTATTTAAAAATAAATTTAAAATGAGTTAAATAATTTAAAATTATAATTAAGTCAATCCACACAATTATTAAATGGGTTAGTTCGAGTCAAATTCATGTGTATATAAATTTATCTAAAAATCATCTATTTATTAAACAAGTTATTCAGGTTGATATGAATTTGATTCAACACATGATTTTACTCAATTTAAACTAACGAAAAGCATATTAGATTTGATCATATTAGCAAACTGTATCAATTTTTGCCACCCTTATGATTAAGTCTTTATATAGAATGGTTCTTTGATTTGTTTGTATACTTTTCTAATAAGGGTAAAACTCGTAGTTTGGCTCGATACAAATATATATCACATTTATCCAAAATCTAGCCAACCCGAGTTGTAAATCGAGTTCAACCCAAACATTCTTCTTTTCAAACAAAGGTTGTAATTAGATTCGGTTCAAGTTAGAGAAAAATGTAGAGAGTAGGTTAAGATTGAGCAAATTACATGGATTAGTTAGGTCAAAACTTGGGTTACTTCATAGTGGGTGGAGTTTAAGTTTAGTACATTACAGGGATTGTGTGATTGCCTAAATCAATTAATTTTTATTTGCTTAAGCCTACTCTAAATTGCAAGCTAGGCTGTCCAAACCGTTCCAAACATGGGTTCCCTATTTTCTAATGCTTTATGCTAGTTATAGCCGAAAACTGTTGATTTGGTACTTAAGCTAGAGCATAAAATGCCTTGCAGGCTTGCACCCTAATGAATCTCTAAGCAAAAAGCAAATAAATATGCTCACATGGTGAGCAAAAACAAAAGAAATCATTGGCTTAGGTAATGTCTGAGCCCGGGTTCGAACCGGGGACCTCTAGTGTGTGAGACTAGCGTGATAACCAACTACACCACCCAGACATTTTATTTGAAGACTTCCACAAAATTTATCTGAACAATAACATACATGGGCAAGTTCTGATTTGTTTATGATAAGGTTAGAGTCTATGCAATGAAACAGCCAGAAGTAATTTCATTGTGAATAACTTTTCAAAAAGAGAAAAGAGAAACCTCGTGTCCAGAATCTAGAACATTTCAAATTCTTAGTTAAACGAACTGTATGATTTTATTTCCATGAACACAGGCCAGTAACTCAATAAAGTTTTAACATCCAACATCATGACACTCAAAGGTCTACAACGGAAATTGGCTTTTTATGTTTCATATACTCACCAATAACATTCATATCTACTAAACAAACCAAGTCAGCAAGGAGATCACAAGAGAAATGGTCGAGCAACAGGGGACCTGAGGAACTGATCTTGAGAGGCATCCAAAAATATGCAGATGGCATCCATTGTGAGCATGGTAGCTGGATAATCTGGTGGGCATGGGATAGCCTTTGGATTGATAGTTGTGTAAAATACAGGACAAGCTGTAAAGGAAGATGAAATGCTCAAGCACCCCACCTTTTCTTCCCTCCTTTTCTTCTCTGTTCTGAGCTTTACCTTCTCTTCCCGCAGCTCCATCTCTAGGCCTGCCCCAATGTGTTCCCATCATGCAGAAGCAAAAAAAAAAAAAAAAAATGAAAATACATACACAAGCACATACATAGAAGCAGACAACCATCAGGTAAGGTATGAAAGCATCCATTAGAGAATAATACCATCCAAACAGTGGTCACCTTAAGGCTTTTAATTTGCAATGTGTAGCTGGTTCAGAAGATGAGCTAGCCGCATGCTCAATAGCAACTTTCTCTGAATTTATAGGCCTCCCAGTCTCAATAATGGAACTCTCGATTCCAAGAATACGAGGACACAATATTCACAATTAGCACATATGCAGAAAAGACACAGGAACATCATGTCTATCATTGAGCCTGTCCCTTCACACCTTCTGCCAGCAAGGCTGGCTCCCTGGTCCAGCAGAAGTCTTCAGGAGAGCTCTATCAAACAATAATTCGTAAACCATCAGCAAAAAGAACAGATAAGTATGGTGATAGCTCCCCTTCTCAAAAATAATGAATGAATCATACACAATGCAACAGATGAGTATGGTGATAGATCAGTCGCCAAGTACAGTGGCCATAGCTTCTTAAGACAGCATTTTCGTGGTAGTGTGTCTTACCAATCTGACATCCTATCTCATCCCCACCTCCACCCCCCCACTCGGCCGAAAAAGAAAAATGTTTGCATCCTTCAACAAATTAAAACGCACATGCAGGTTAGTGTTCTAGTAGACATGCATGCACCCCTAGAAGGAACAAGAAGGAAAAACTAAGAAAAATAGCTTGCAGCATTTGACCATAATTGCCAGATAGACAAAAAAAAGATCACATATTGCAGCACAAAATTGAGATCACAATTAAAAAAAGACAGATTGAAGCATCAAGTAAAGTAGCTGCAAAAAAATATTATTTTTTATAATATAGTTAAACGGAATGGGAGGTATCGACCATAGAGGGCAGCCAACCCGTGAGTCGGCCTACTTGCTCGGCCGAGAGGTGGATTCCAGTATTCCACTACAACAGCGGTCTCCCAAAGGGTGTCTGATTCTTCTAGGAAGGGACACTCGAATGTTGTATCGGTCGAATATCGTCTCATAGTCGAGAAGTCCTCTTGACTCTATTTAAATTAACCTATAGTGATTTGAGAGCTCGCCTTGACTGATCCTAGAAGAACTTAAATGGATCATTGGGAAGAATCCATCGGACTGTCAACACAGATCATATGGAACAAATTCTGAGGACGGCGACAAGACGTGTACGAGAAGCAAATCCCAACGGAAAAACTTGTACTATCACATTAACATGAGGCGTTAGAAAGGATAGTCATGCACCGCTCGACACAAATTTGTCTAGCAAATCATATATGCCTCGCAACCTCCAACGTTTGACTCTCAACATGCCATTTAAGCTAGAAGAAGGTTGACCCACTTAGCCAATCAAGATTTGGTATGAGTAGCCTATAAAGGAGAAAGAAGAAGAAGAGATGGGAGAGATCCTTCTCCTGCTCAGCCAAGATACCCACCAACAAAGAATATGACATTAGAAGATTGGCTAGTGACCCGCATGGTCATTAAATCATCACATCAAAAGGATTAAGCACTAAAAATTATGTATAAAAAAAATAAGTGTAAGAAAGAAAAAAAATTAAATAAATAAGAAAATATAAGTACCATATTAAATAAGATTTTATTTATTTTTTAATTTTAGTTCAATTTAAATATATTATTTGTAATTAATGGTAAATATTATTATTTTTGGTAATAATTTTTAGTTGTCATTATTTTTTATATTTTAAAATTAAGTTTACATTTTTCAGTGGGGGCAAAATTTTCGTTTTAGCTTTTATTTTCCTAAAAAATTATAACATGTAAGGGAATTTTTTTTTGAGTGGAAACATTTCTATCATTCAGGGTATGATCCATGTAGTCCACGAGCCACCAACAAACCTTCTGAGCAGAACCCATCACTACAATGCCTTCAGTTTGAAATGTAACAGTATGACACACCACAATCATCTTATATGAAATATTTGTAGGAGAGAAAATTAAGAAAAAAAAAAAAAAAAAAAAGAGCCAAAAAAATAAAATAAAATAAAAATGAAACGAGGCAGCGAACAGGGAATTGCTTCATCTTGAAATGGCGCTTGGATTTCGACAATATCTTCTGTGTAATGACATTGATGACAGGGAATCTAGGGAATCTGATTTGTAGTGACACCTCACCGTACGCTTGTCGGAACTTGTTGTTTGAGTCGTCTAAAATCATACGATCCAACGGCCAGCAAGCTATCGCACCTCGCGCTAAGCACGAGCGTTAGCCATCAGGGGAGCACAGTCAAGTCAACTGACCAAGTGGCTTTCAACCGAGCTGGCATTCTTCTATTTGTGTGACGGTCGATGAGTGTAGCCAGCTAGGACTAGGAAGTAAGGGGCGCGTGGCTATGAAAGAGCATTTGTCTTGAGGTAACGCCTTTGGCTTGTCTGAGGACCGAGGAGAGACGTAGGTTGGGCCGTGGTTTGCTATTTGCTATGACCTTTCTTGACCGTTGAGAGCCCCAACGGTCTCACCCATGTTCCCCGTTTGTCTGCCGGGAAAGGGGAAGAAAATATTATTTTGATTCTGAATTTTTTTACAGACGCCGGAAACAACCCAGTTATTTGGATTCATTAAGGTGAGATCTTGACAAGAGGAAACCCACGGTGTTCAGTTACTTCCCCTTTTCTGGACGGCCAAACGGAGAGGTGAGGGTTTTGCAATGGCCAAATCATCATTGTCTGTGCTTCTGTTTTTCATTTTAGGCACTTTGAGTTTTGTTCTCTCCACAGCCGTAGCTGACCTCACTTCACCGTACCTCTCTCCGACTACTATTTTTCCAAATTACCAAAAAATGCTCGATACTTTCAAAATCTTCATCTGCTCTCCACGAAATACAAAAAAGCCCATCTCCTACAACACCCCAGCCGAGTCACTCTTCCACGCATCTCTCGTGAATAGTCCCTTTGTGACCCAAAACCCCAACGAAGCTCACCTCTTCTTCGTTCTCTTCCCCTCAGATTTCTCCACGCGATCCATCGCGCGCTTCGTTAGAGACCTCCGCATGGAGCTCCCTTACTGGAACCGCACACTCGGTGCTGACCATTTCTACATGTCCTGTGCCGGTATCGGCTATGAATCGGACCGAAATCTCGTTGAGCTAAAGAAAAACTCGATTCAGATCTCGTGCTTCCCTACTCCCTACGGCAAGTTTATTCCTCATAAGGACATAACCCTGCCTCCCCTCAATCCCCTGCCGCACTCACTTCCTCAAGCTCCGGTCAACAAAACGGCAACATTTCTCGGCTATTTCAGGTCATACGGGGATAGGGGCGAGTCACTGTCATCTTTAGTCAACGAATTGAGTGGTGATCCTGAGTTTGTGATCGGTTCAAATGCGTCCGATCAGCTTACTCACAAGGTGAGACTTGCAAGCAGTAAGTTTTGCTTGTTTTTCTATGCTGTCGATGTATCGGGGATCGGAGACGCGCTGCGTTTCGGGTGCGTGCCGGTGGTGATAACCGAGGGTCCGATTCAAGATCTGCCGTTCCTGGACGTGATCAGATGGTCGGAGATTGCGGTGTTCGTCGGAGCCGGAGGAGGGGCAAAGCAGCTGAAGCACGTGCTGGAGCGCACGTGCAAGATGGATACGAGCGAATGAGAGGATTAGGAATGAAAGCGAGTCAACACTGGGTTTGGAACGAGTCACCGCAGCCATACGACGCCTTTCACACAGTGTTGTGTCAGCTGTGGTCGAGACGGCATGCCATCAGATACGCTCGGAGAGAATAGGTTTAATGACTTTAATCTCCAGCGCTGGTGAGATGGACTTGTTGCCTTCTGCATCAACATTATTTAATGGTTTATTATTTCATAAATTTAATTTGATTGGACGATTGTAAATCAGCTTCTAAGCAAGTCCAGAGGGAAGTGAATTACATTCAAGCCTTCCAAGTCATTTGTTTTAGAAATATTTTATTAAAACAAAAAATATTTGTTTTATTTTAAGATCACGTTATCTTTTGCCATTTACAATTCAATTAAGAAATAAAAACATGAATTTTAGTATAATAAATATTATTTTCTATAAATTAAATAAGCATTCTTAAAACATTTTCTTCTCTTTAGTTTGAATTTTATCTTTGAAAATTGATTTATATTAATTAGTTTTAAAAACAAGAAATTATATTATTCTTCTTTTAATTAATTTTTTTTCTCAAAATTATAAATAAATGCTATAAATTATAGGATTGTTTTGGGTTTGTAGTTATTTTAGATTTTGTTCTTAAAATTATTAAAGTCAATAATTTAGTATATATTTGGTAAATTAATTTAATAATTTAAAGTGACTTAATAATTTAATTTAAGTCGTTAAATATGTTTGATAAAATAATTTTATAATGTAATTTAAAATAAAAAATAATTTTAAATGATAAGTAAAAATAAATAAAAGTACGTATATTTATTTTATCTTTTTTTTTTCATTTGGCCTAATTATTTTTATTATTTTTGTTGTTATTTCACGACTTTTATGATTATTTGATACTATTAATTTGGATTATAATTTATAAGAATAAATATGATAATTTGAATATTTAAAATAAATTTTAAATTAATTTTATTCCATAATTTTAATATTTAAAATAAAAATTAAATAATAAATTTTAAGTTTATAATTTAAATATAATTTAATTTAAAATTAATTTAAATTATTAAATAATAAATATTAAATTATGCCAAACACGATATTTATATCTACAAAATCCTAAATTCCATACTGTGGAATCTGTCATTGGATGGTGACTATACGGAGATAACATGAAAGTCGTAACGTCAAGCAACGTTAACAGTCGGCCCTCCCTTATGTAAGTCTCCTTTTAAACTTTTCATAGGTTTGATCTTCTATCATTCAGGATACCGTTTAACCGCACGAAGCATGTTATTCTCTCTATATATTTTATAAATTTTCATATTTTATTTATTTAAAAATGAATAAAAAAATTCCACGGCAATGCGTAGGGCATGAACCAAGGAAAATTCATCTAACTCTCCTGATGTAGACACATGCTCCTTTGATTGCGGTGGTGGCGTGGCCATCACTCCCTTTTCCACCAACCAAATTAGTACTAGTTCCATGATAAGGAATATATAATCCACTCTATTCAGCCGTCTCACTGGCGGAAGAGTGGAGTGGAGTGGCGACGTTGAGTCAATTACTGGAGTTTTACAGCTTTGGGTCCGTCAATGGTCCAACCACCCGAGGTTAAAACTATAAACTAATAAAAGGATTTTTGAATCTGGGCACAGTGCCAATAATTGTATATATGGAATAAGGGAATAAAATATATATTCGTCTCCTCCTCTCAATCCTCCTATCCAACCCAACGCTCCGGCTCCTTACATTCTTCTTCTGCATTGGATTGGCTCCTGCAACGCCTCTCTTCCTCGTTTTCCAGATAATTCTCTCTCTTGGCTTGAGAAAACACAGCCACATCGATATGACGGACGGTATGTGTCTTTGTCTCTATTTGTTGTTTGGTACCTGAGAAAGTGGAGGAAAAATGAAGGAATTTTGTATTTTTATTTATTTTTGCTTCTTGATTAAAGAATTAGAAAGGAGGAGCGGACTTACTGAGACAACTAGTTGAGTGAGGCGCAGTGTAGTGGAGACTCACTCAATTTGATTCCAAAAGATGAAGCATCTGAGATTCAATTTCATGTTTTTTTTTTTCTTTTCGTATTTTCTCAGAAACCAAACGCAGTGAATGATTTTGAATCTGTTGGTTTATGTTATTGAGCGTTAAGGATTTGAGCTGGCTTTGTTCAGTGGAATGATGCTAACACTTGAATCTCAATTTTCACTAGAAATTTCTGCTTTCCTTGTTCGTGGAATAAGTGATATATAGTTAAAATGGCTGAAATGTCTGAATCTTTTACCTTTTGATGTGTATGAAGGTGATGATGGACTAATGGAATCTACAGTATCTCCATATCAAGAAGTATTGGATGCTTTGTCCTCTTTGATTACTAAACGCAGTCGTGGTGATAAGAGCAACAAGCGGGTTCTCTTTGATGTATTGTTTGATTATCTAAAGGTAACACTGATGTCAAGATTGGTGTAGTTTTCTGCAATTTTGTACTGTACTTGAGCTGACATTGTATATAAATCTTGAACTTTAGATGCTGGACTTGGATGAACCGATTTCGAAGATGAAAATTATCCATGTGGCAGGCACCAAAGGAAAGGTAGGAACTCTGATTATCATCATCAATTGGTTTTGTAACCATTTTTTAAGTTCTTCTTTACCTCTCTTGTTTGGTTGCTGAGAGAACTGAAAAGGGTAAGAAATAAATTTTCGCAGAACATTGGAAAATTTTACTCAACTAAACCAAATAGTTAATGATTCATGGTAGATTAATCCTGAATAATATCTAATGTTTGGAATTTTTATCTATTTTCTTTTCCTATATTTTCTCTGCAAGCAAATTGACTCATTTTGGAATTTACATAATCAAGTCAACAGACCATGAACCATTTGGTTTTGGGTCATTTGGCTACAGAACCCTGTTGTGCCAATATTTTCGAGTTAGGGCCTATATCAAAAAAAACTCCAGCCTTCTCCTATACCTTGCAGGCCCCTCAACCCAGCCAGATCAGTCTTTTTTTTTGATAGACAATCAACTCAGCCAGATCATTGTTCAACACAGGTTTAGTAATTGGTTTTTGTTTTACATGACTGAGTCATTTTGGTCAACAACTCTCGCATCTGATGAGTGCTACATTTTATTTTCTTAAAGAATCATATTTTATTTTGTTATTTATTTGTTTTCTGTTCATCCATCATTATGTCGTCCTTTGGCCATTTATGTATTATTGTATTTCTTGATTGCTCAAGGTTTTGTACCACAAAGCATGGTTGGTCTTTATTGACTTATAGAATTTCTATTCAGTTTGATTAATATTTGTCAATAAGAGAAAACTGTAGTGGTTGCATTTTAAGTAAGATGTCCTTCACTATTTTCACTTATAGATTGACCTTTAAAAAATAAATTTAATTCTGCACTTTCAAAAATAATTTGTATTTTTATCCCTTTATTCTGAAGAGAGTTTTTTTCAAACTCCTCGTCACTAGTTTCATTTTCTTTCATTATATGGGTGTGAATGGGTGATGACATGCTTGTTTGGGTGATAGGTTTTCTTATTGAAGGGGTTCAACAAGGATCTTTTTTCTGGTTAGCCTTAGGCAAATTGCATGGATTAGAGAACGCCAGATAGGGGGATGAACCTGGAAAAATGGATGTATATGTAGACCACTGAAGTAAAACGTGGGAGGACAAAAAGGGCCAATACAAGCACCTAAGACCACCTACTCACTATAGGCTAACTAAGAATTTTTTTTTTCTTTTGATAGGTAGGCTAACGAGGAATTGTTGTTATTGGATTACAAATTACTCACTATAATCTTTCATTGATTAAAGGTTACAAAAGCCTGCCTGCTTTATGCAATTAGCTTAGGTAGAAAGATCCCCTCTTATCCACTGTGCTTGTTTTCCTCCCTTTGTGAATGAATGAGAAAGATGCTTCTTAGTTATCTCATGGTCATCAATGTTGCTATTTTCGTTTTTTATATACCCATTTAACCACATTCAAATATTATGCTTTAGTTGTTCTTATCTTAAAACCTTCTGGTTTTAAAGTAATCCTCCTTTATTCTAATTTTGCATCACCCTTGCTCAATCTCTTAAGCTAAAACAATGCTTTAAGAGATATTACGGAAGTAAATAATTCCTACTTGTTAAACTTGTTTGTATATGGGTTATAACACTCTTTCGTTCCTTTTTTTTTTAATTTTTTAATTTTTAATTTTTTATAAAGGGATCCACATGCACATTTACAGAATCTATATTACGCAACTGTGGCTTTCGCACTGGCCTTTTCACATCTCCTCACCTCATTGATGTCCGAGAAAGATTTCGGTTGGATGGGTGAGTTCTTAAAACTTTGTATTAAAGTATACTCTATTGATATACATAAGTTGACTGGAGGAATGTTATATATTGCTCCTCCTATTCTTAAATCAGGACTAGTGAACGAGCACTGTCAGTTTCTTCTATTAATGTCTGACAGTTCAAGGAAGTGACTAAATAGTTTGATTTCAGAGTTTTTGAACTGTACAAATTCCTTCATAACTCCTGCTAAAAAGATGGTTCATATCAGTTCTTGAGGCAGCAAATCGCTCTCAGTTGTTGTAGTTGGAAAATTTTGGTGTAATATAATGCCTAGTATTCAGCATAACATATACTCATTTTTTTCTGTTGTGCTGAAAAGACTTTTCTCAACGTATAGAAACTCTAAATGTGGTAACTTCTCAATTCTGTTTAACTGCTGCAGTGTGGAAATATGTGAGGAGAAGTTTTTGGCATACTTCTGGTGGTGTTGGGACAGATTAAAGGTGTGTATGTTTGCATCAACTCTTGATTTTCTTTTGAATTCTTTCCTCAACTCTAGCTTTGCGCACGGTCTTCTTTTGCATTGGTCTTCAAGTTATTTTTGTGACTAATAAACTGAACCACGAAGTGGAAGATTTCATTGTTGTTCTTTTTAAATAAATATGGTTGAAGTTGTTACACAATTTAGTAAATGCTTGTCAAATTTTATTGTCTCTATGCAACTGTATTCTGCATATGCTCATGGATGATGCCTCGAGTCTATTTTAAAGAGATGTTGACATATCTTATCTAATGAGATATAAAGTTGCATAAAAAGTTGATTTTCAAGAGTTTCTACTGAGCAATTTTATTTGACCTTTCGGCTCAAAAATGTTGTGCAATGACTGCTGGAACAGATCTAATTTGGAATCAAACTAAAAAAAAAAAAGGGAAAAGGGAGGCAATCCTGTGAATCATCCATAATAAGATTAGCATTTACAGTACACAGATTCTAGACATGGTGAAAAACTAAAGCACACATGCTAAAAGACAAATAACAAGGGATATTTTGAAGCCAAAGCCATTTTTACGGTTTAGCACCTGGAATGAATAGAGAAATTTTCTAACGAGAGAGTCAAGTGGTACCCATATGATGTGCACTTGGGGGTCTTTATCTTGAGCATTTTGGGTAACTTTTTTATGATCTTTTGGTAAATTTGGGAGATTTGAGTTAGGGCTTTGTTTTTGGTATTTTCTGTGAGATTGTGCTAACCTGTAGGCAACTACCTACCATGTCAAGGTTACCTCAATGAGATTGTTACCTATATAAGATGCATTAACATTGTGAGATTTGGTTTAACCCTGAGGTGGAAAACAATATTTGTATTGTGAGATGGACTCATGGCTATTGAGATTCCTTAAATTTTTATTTTTATTTTTTAATTTTCTTTCTTTTAATAGGAGGATTGTGAGATTATTTAATCTTCATTAAAATCCTATGAAGTTGTTATCATGTATGAAATCAAACCAAGCCGATCTTCTTTGCTCTTTTCCTTTCTAAACATGTGTGAGAGATGGTATATTTTATGCGTGATCATTATTTGTACCAACCTATTGATATGCATTATTTGTCAAACTAGGTGATTTGGCGTGGCATTTTGAAATAGTCAAGAGGGACTTGCATTAGTTTTATATGGAAGTTTAAGTGGACCATATTTTTCTTGTTGGACAGGGAAATAAGAGATTTATATTAATAGGCACCTAGCAAACAAGGAGAGTTCTACCTTGGTACATAGGAAGTGTACAAAGTGGTGTTAAAGAAATAAAAACAACAAAACAAAAGTATAGACCCTAAATTATCCTATTCCTACCCAAACAATCAATGAACTTCCTAAAGGGTCAATTAAGAGATCGTAGTAGTTCCTCGATCTCAATCCAAGGAGCCAAGGTGAGGAGAAGGAAGATTAGTAGGCCTATGGGTATATCTAGACCATTCAAACATAATATCAAGGGGAGAGGTCTATAGACCCAAATTTGAAGGAAGTATAGGAATTAGGATGAATGAAGAAGATATAGATAAAACTTCAATTACTAAGCTAGAGTGGAGAATTCTTACTAATAGTGATAGCATTTGGCTTAGGGTTATGAGGGAAAAATATATTAAAAACAATCAAGATCCCTAAAAGGGAAGGGGATTCTATTGTTTGGAAGGAAGTTATTGAGCATAGAAAATAAATTGGAGCTAGGCTAAAATGGTACATAAGAGATGGTAGGAAAGTCAGCTTCCAAATAGACTTTTGGGTTTATATGGCTGCCTTTTGTTTATGGATAAAAATCATTTACATTAAATTGCATCAATTGGGATGCTAAAATGCATGACTTTTTAATCAGGATTCCTAGGAGTGGAATCTCCAATCTATTCCCTCAATCCAACCCTCAAATGTTTTAGCAAATATTAGACCAATTCCCATCTCATCCTCTCCCACCTATAATAGGATTTCTTGGGAATTCTTTCAAGATGGTAAGTTCAACCTTAAATAAAACAATATGGGCAATGAGAAATCCTTTGATGCACCTTAGCTCCAAAGTTATGTATTGGATTTGGAGGTTAAATCTTATACCGAAAAATAAAATTCTTCTTATGGTTGGTCATTAAAGAAATCCTCCCTACTTGTGCGCATCTAATATCTAGAAAAATCAAAATTACAAACATGTGTCATCTATGCAATCAGAGTACTGAAAACATTGACCATATTTTTGGAAAATGCCCTTTTGTTCAAGGAATTTGGGATCACATCAATTTCAATCATCCTATGCCTTTATCATATGATAGCAAATTTTTATCTTAGCTTGAAATAGTGTACAAAAACTACAAAATTAATTATGAAAATTTCAATTTTCTTGTGGAAAAATTTTCATTATCATGTGGAATGTATAAGTTCATAGAAATCAAGTAGTGTTTAAGAAGAATCATCCCAAACTATTTCTCGTTATTGAGAAAGCTACCTTAAACTTACAGAATCTTCAAGAATATGTGAGTGACTCTTTTCTTCAAAATGAAGGGTGTAATGTTCTTTGAGTGGTTGAAAAATGGATTCGATGGATTCTTGCCATCAATGAAAGATTCAAACTAAATTTTGATGTATTAGGGATGAGGAATAAAAGTGTTTCAAGATGGATGATTAGAGACTATAATGGAATTATCAAAATGATTGCAAGTAGGTGTCTAGGTAATGCATCAATAATTGTTGCGGAATGTATGACTTTAAGAGATGGGGTGCTAGCTTCTAAGAACAATGGTTCTTGAATCTAGAAATTGAAAGCAACTCAAAAATAGTAATGGATTGTTATAATGAAAAGAGTAGAATTTCTCTTTTTATATTAATGTAGGATATTTAGAAGTTAACTCAAAACCTAAATATTTACAATTGTCACCATATTTATAGAAAAATAAATAGAACAACATATTGTTTAGCTATGAAAAGTATTTGTAATGTAGAATCTACAATTGGGAGGTCAAAATTTTCTAGAAATTTGAGTAGAATTTGTAGATATTCAATCTTGTTGTTTCTTTCAACAGAGAAAAAAGGCGGGGGCAGGGGGGGTGGACTCCTCTTTCGCAGCTTGCCCTAAGTGTGGAAACCAACCTGAACTGAATGTACTCAAGTCAACCATTTGGCTTTGGATTAGACTCCATGTCTGGACCAACTTGGAACCAACCTGATTATTTTTTTTTTCTTTAAAAAATGATTTTAGAGATTTTTGTGTGTTTATGTGTGTGAGTGTATGCATGCATGTGTATTTTTTCCATTGTCCTTCATTAGGGCTGACACCTTAACATATAGGGTGAATCCAAACCATTGCCAGGCTTCTGTTGTCATTTTTCTGAGCTCTTATTTTGTCATTACTACAAAAGTTAAGGGATAGCATAAAAATAATCTACTCATATTGTTTGAATAGTTGATAAATTAGTATCTGCAAATCTATGGTGATATCATATTAAGGACTGATGAGGAAAAATGAAATAAGTTCATTCTTATAACTGTTTCTTTTGAGCAAATGATGTTTTCATTCCTGCTTGTGTCTCATTTTCTACATGTGCAGGAAAAAACTGACGAGGATGTACCAATGCCTACTTTCTTTCACTTCATTGCCTTACTTGCCTTCAAGATATTTGCTGCAGAGCAGGTATATGATTGTTATCCTTTATCATATACATTTCTGTTTATCTATGTTTTAAACGCAAAACATCTACTACTTCATGGATCTTTTTTTTTTCTTTTCTTTGTTTCTCTTATAGAATTATGTGGACCTGAAAACATTGTCTAAACATTACTTACATGCAGATATAAATTTCTAAATTTTTATGTAGGTAGATGTTGTTATATTGGAGGTTGGATTAGGAGGAAGGCTTGATGCAACAAATGTGGTATGTTTAATTGTTGTTTGAACAAGAAACTGAAAGCTGTATATGATCTGAAACAATTTATCATTGATATATATATATATATATATATATATATGCCACCATGTTTCAGGTGCAGGAGCCTATTGTGTGTGGTATAACTTCCCTTGGGTATGACCACATGGAAATTCTTGGTTAGTACTTATTTCTTGAATGTGTCAGTGTAACTACTTGTCTTGATTTTAGTATGCTGTTTGTGATAATATAAATGTCAGTTTGGTATGCTATCTAAATAGTTCTTGTGAAATGCTGATATATGCCATAATGCTGGTTGTGATATGCAATATGATCTATTCAAATAGAAAAAAAGGGAACTACTTGTGATTTGTGAGATAACTTTGCATATCTATTTTCCAATACTACTTACTAATAATTGTTTAGTAAACAGTCATACATATAAATTCACAATTCTTGTCTTTCTTTTCCCAATAATAATAAAGTTAAGAAGGCAATCACCTGTATAGTCTTGCTTTGGGGGTTCTGGGAGGGATAGATTGGTAATGGACCTTGCTTTCAGTATTTTTGCTTGAGAATTGAAATTATTTCACTCTTGACCATCCAAGAAGTTACCTTGGTCCAGAGCAAGACATGAAAACATGATTCATATGATGCTGGGTTACCTTAGACAATGAGGGCCGCCTTAGGTTACTAGCTGTCTAAAAACTATGCTTATATCATTTAAGATATTATGTGATTTTCATTTCCTTTCAAGTTTAGGAGAGGTAACTGTTCATATACATGGTTATGTTTAAAAATGTGCATAGCCCTGTGTGTGTCTGTCTAAAAATGACATAGTATCTCGGCTATGATCTCTGTGGACATTCTTTCACATTTTTCATCTTTTATGTGTGAGTTACTGAGAAATATGTGAAGTCTCAATTCTGAAAGGGTGGCTGAACTTGGAATAATTGCTCACATAATTGTTCTGTTTTGTGCTGGAATACTATTAACAGGAAATACACTTGGAGAAATTGCAGGGGAGAAGGCCGGTATCTTCAAGGTGTTGTTTGGAACTACCTTTCCATTAAATACTTAATCTTGGTCAATAAGAAGTGCTTCTTACGTCCAATACAGTTCTGTCTTTCTAATTACTTTGTTTTATACTTGTCGTTTTTTTTTTTCCTTCTCTTTTCCCTTTCATGTAGCGTGGAGTTCCTGCATTTACCGTGCCCCAACCTGAGGAAGCGATGTGTGTACTTGAAGCAAAAGCTTCTCAGTTAGATGTAAGTTATTTTCATTAATAGTTCTGCTTCGAAATTAATGTGTGGTTGACCTGAAAGCATAAACATGGACTTATGCAACTTGATTATCAGAAGGCTGTGGTATCTTTTGATCATCTGATCTAACCATGCTGATTATAGGTACCTCTTCAAGTAATACCCCCATTGGACGCCAGCTTGCTCAATGGTCTAAAACTTGGGCTTGAAGGTGAGCACCAATATCTAAATGCTGGTCTTGCCATTGCACTGTGCTCTACTTGGCTTCAAAGAACCAGCCATCTTGAAATCAACTACCTGGAGCAGACTGTAAGTTCTATCACATGGAAAATGTTCTTTAGGGAGCATATTTTGTTATATTAAATGGGATTTGTTGTTTCTGTATGGAAATAGAGCTCTCTACCTGAGCAGTTTATTAAGGGGCTAATAACAGCCAGTTTACAAGGGCGGGCTCAGATTGTTCCTGATTGTTGTATCAATATTGAAAGCCCTGGAGATTTGGTTTTTTATTTGGATGGAGCTCACAGTCCTGAAAGCATGGAAATATGCGCAAGATGGTTTTCTCTCGCCATTAAAGAAGATGATCAGCAACCGACTTTGAATTATCAACCACAGGATGATGTTGGATCCTCACGTGAATTGGTGCAGAAGGATTATCATGGAACTTCCAGGAAGAACACCACACAGGTAAGCATAATTCTCAGTGCTCTTGGATCTCTTCTCTTTGTGGGTTCATTGGAAAGTAGTTGGGAAAGTAAAATTACAAAGCATATAGGCACACACCCATACAAACACATACACAGTGGAAAAAACCCCTCAAAGATGGCTAGGTTTGCCTGAAGGCCCTACCAACTATTTGATGAGTGTGCATTAAGTGAAAAGGAGGAGATTGATAGATCTTACTCCAAAAAATCCCTTAAAATTTTCCTTTTGAAGAAAAACTATTCTTCATGACATAATTATGCTTCATTCACAAAGCACCCAGCCACATGGATACATCCTTGGAAAACATGCTGGCAAGTAACATTTAGATGAGATGAAAGATATTCAAAACTCTTCAGATAGATGTAAGATTCCCACAGTATTCTGCTCTTCTTCATTGAGAGCTTTTATGAATAGGAAGCGTTTATTAGTATCTACTTATCATTGAAAATTTTGGCTATTTGTGTTCTAATGCTTATTTCTATTTTGCATGGTACTAAGATAGTATTGTTGAAAAATACATGCAGATACTTTTGTTCAATTGTATGTCAGTGCGGGATCCTCATTTGCTTCTTCCACACTTGATGAATACATGTGCTAGTCATGGTAAGTATCAAAACAAGATCCATCTTGAGATTCATTCACTCAAAATCTGTTTGTAACAAGAGATGATTGTCAGATGCAGATTGAATAATATTAGAAATGGTTAAGTTACATGAAACTCCAAACTACTAAGGATGAAGCCTCCTATCTGATCTTAGGGTGTGTTTGGTACCTGAGAATAGGAACGAAAGTAGGAACGGAAACGGAGGTGAATCAGAATGCCATGTGGAAAAGAGGAATCAAAATCCCTATGAGAATGGATTTTAGTTTTCATGATAATGCTTTTTTATTCTTATTCTTATTTCTAATAAGTAATCCAAATATAATAATGAATGAGAAATTTCCCATTCCCATTCCCTATTCCCACATACCAAACACACTTATTAGAGTTAATAGTTAAACCATCCTCTGAAGAGCAATAAGAAAGAGAGAATTTATCCAAATAAATAAATAAATAAACAAAAACCTTTGATGGTCATGGAATTTAAAATGTGAAATTGATGGTTCAGGCGTCCACTTCAAGCAGGCGCTCTTTGTGCCAAATATATCAGTATACAATAGGGTTGGGTCTAATGCTCTACCCCCGACTGATTTGCAAGTTGACCTGTCATGGCAGTTGACTCTTCAAAGACTATGGGAGAGCCTCATCCATGGTATGCATTCCTTCAATCTTATTGAGATCATAAAAAATTTCACTGTTTCTTTATCAGTATGCTTGTATTCTAACTTCACCGTTGCTACAGCAGTGAACCAAACTCCTTTTTACCAGTGGTTACACTTGGTATAATTTGATTATTTCATAATTCTTTCATGGAAATTGGGATGTAATTTGAACTAATCAGTCATTATCTTGTTTCACTTGCTTGGTGGGTGTTTTGATAATTTCTTTCATTAATCAGGAGCTGTTATGAGGCAGCTTGTTTTCTTTGACTTGATCTGTATGTTTGATGAACTTTTGACTTGATAGGAGGGGATGCCAAGAACATAGATACTCGTGAAGAAGGAAAAGATGACACAGAAAAAAGTGTGATAAGTTGTGAGAATAGCACTGTGTTTCCTTCTCTTCCGTTAGCTATTAAATGGCTCAGGGACAGTGTTAGGCAGAATCAATCTGTTCGCTTTCAGGTAATGCCAACCTTTTTTGGAACAAAATTGATATATATATATATATATATATATATATATATATATATATATATATATATATATATATATATATATATATATATATCTCAGATTCATCATCCTGTTTGGGAAAAACATTTTTATTTTTATTTTGCTCTTTTTAAACTTCGATCTCCTGATTGTTCTCACTGAGCATGTGAAAGTTTCATGTTGATGAAGTGTGCTGAAGCTTATATTTGAAAGTAGAAAATCTTTGACAAAGAAGAGAAATTAATATCAATTCAATCTTTTGATGACTTTTCATCATAGGGTTTATGTTGTGGTACACTTACTATCTGTTTTGCCCTGCCTATAATGGGATGAAATTGTCTTACTAAATACAGTCAAGTCATTTCATCTTGATTGCTTGGGAAGCCCTTGAGACCAGTTCTCATAAAAATATAAGAGCTTAGCATATAAAAATTCCATTGATTTTTCTTACTTATCTTTAGTTAATATCACATTTTCTATTTTCCTTGTAATTGATTCATCAGGTTCTTGTGACGGGCTCATTACATCTTGTGGGTGATGTGTTGAAATTAGTGAAGAAGTGAGGCATGGGATCTAAAGCCGAAGACCCCTTTAGTCGCATGCGGCTTGCTTTGCAACGAGGTACCGTATGTATTCCCGATTGCAAGGCTTCATTCAAACATTTAAAGCCCACTTACCCATCTACTCCAATCCAACCTGATACTACTTCACCAAACACTCAAGAGAAAGAAATGAGTTTTTGGATCATTTTTTGTACGGTAGCCTCCTTTACAATTGAGGCACTGCAGGAGTGGCCCACTCCATGCTGTAACTAATATTGGCATCTCTGGGATTTTTAGACATTCGTTACATTTTGTTGAAGATTGTTGTTGTCTTTTAACCACATACTCAGAAGTTTCACATCTCTTGTGCTCTAAGCATTTTACATTTTGACTCTAGGCTTTTGGATTCTCATTTCTTGACTCTATTTTTTCCCAAATTAATATTGTATTGGGATTTTGTTTCAAAAAAAGAATCATAATTCAAAAGAATTGAGGGACATTGGTTACACTGAAATTGGAGAATCATTCGAGGATTTACTAGGTAACATGCTGTATAAGTAGACATAAAAAGACCAAAATCAAAACTCAATTTCATTAGCTCAAAAAACAATTTGAATTTCTGTACACATTCACAAGCTTGAACATTTGCTGCTTCTTTTCTTCATTTTTTTCCTCGTACTCATCTTCACCACAATTAGTAAAACCGGCATGTCTATCAAAAGGCCAGTAACGAGCTACAAATTGGGACGAGACAAACAACAGCCAGGTCCTTAAAAGGATAGAACATCATGATATTATATGATGTTAGCAAGAGCTCAAAGCAATTGGCGGAGCTGCTGGTTTTCTTTCCGGAGAGATTGAACTTCTTTCATCAGCTCCACTTGATTTTTCAAAATCGAGCTCATCACACTTGACATATCCGTCTGTGCAGTGACTCAGCGACATTAGTTACAACAAAAGCAGCAGCAAAAGTTAATTAAAACCTGTGAAGGAAACCAGATCTGTACCTCCTGTATATGAAATTGTCTCAGAATTTCAATATGAAGGTTCTTCATATCCTCGTGTATGGACTTCTGGAATGAGCCAAGGGTCTCTTCTAGGGTGCGTTGGAACAGCTGAAGTGTAAAGGAGTTTCCATGCTGTGAATCTGTCTGGATTGGGGCTTTCTGAGGTTGTGACGTTCCTCCCTGCCACAGTAGCACAAATATATAAACCAGATTGATCTCATAAAAGATTATCAAAAACTAGCATAAAAGATGTCTGCAGTTCATCGTCTATTATGGCATGGCTACCTTAAGTACTGACTAACAGCACACAATCAACTATAGCCAAATGAATTTAGACCTGTGGATGATCTATGCTTTACTCAAGAGCATGATGGCAATGGCAACATAGATGATGAAAAATCAGGGATGATTTATCATGCTCGTACTTTTCTCTAGAAGCAAAGAACTGAATAGTAAGAAGCAAACAGAGAAACATTTATTGAACTCATCTGATATTTCATACGTTTATTGATGGAAGAATTCCTGGTTCCATGGCAGCGGATATGTCAGTCCTTGATAGTAAGCTATGTAAAAGTTCCTCCCGGGTTTCAGCTCCTGATTTCTTTGTTTTTGGTGAACCCGTTGAAAGTGATATCCCATCACTGAAGGAAGAAGTGGTGCCTATTCTCTCCGCATAAGTGGAAAACCTTCGAGGGAGGCTCAAAGATGTTGGTCCTGGCAATTCAAGGTTAGTCTGTCCGGTGACACCTTTTGTGCCTAGAGACATAGATATCGAACTAAAGGGAACATGTTCCGAAAATCCCAAAGAAGATTCCTGACTGGAAGAGACATCTTTGGGGCGCAAATTTGCATAACCCAAATTTGAATTTGACAAGGAGCTCATACTCGTCTGACTTGTTGACACAGATAGGTCTTGTAATCCAGAAAGCATGGACCCTGATGTCAGACCACTGGTTGTCAACATTCCGAAGCGGGATGGCAAATTGGCTGACTGGCGGTGATGAGCAAATTTATCAGACAATCTCTCACCGCCCCAAGCTTCTGGAGGAGTGATGGAGTCGTCTTCACTCTTGGAAGATGGAGCAGGAGTAGATCCCAGCAGTGAAAGGGAAGCTCGAGTGTCATCCTGCTCAAAGTGGGGTGAAATAAAACACTAGAGTATACAAATCAAACTCGTTCACATAATTTCACCAAGGCCATCAAATTCAGCTATGCAAGAACTAAATTTTGCATCATTATGACATACTAGAGAGTTGCATAAGAGTCACTGTACACCATAACCTAATTTGCTATTCATTAATTCAACATTTTCATTTTACTGCACTGTTTTCTAGGTGGGATAGTAACCCAGTACCAGATCTGTATCATCACTCAGGTATTGAACTCAAAGAAGGTTGAACAGTTGATTTTCTAAATTAACAAGTGGTACAAATGTACAGCATTATGCACCAAACAGCAAGTTGTGTTCTTTCCATTTGGTCTTTGGTCTGTGAGATTATTGTTCATTTCATAGATTATGAACTGAAAGGACAAATGCTTGAACTATTGATTTTCCAAATTTCATTCAGAAGTGGTCAAAGGTGTAGCACAATAAAATGAGGAAGATATATGTGTTATTCTCTTGAATTTGCTAAGAGATACTGACCAATACTATCGAGTAAAAATAAAGGGGCATAGTCACCTAGGCTAGATAATATTTCAGCCAGAAAAAAATAATAATAATAACAATAAAATAAAAACATATTCCATATAGAGTGATTATCCAGAGGAATTAAGGGTAAAGTAGTATCACACCTGCCTGGAAGTAGAACTGGATTTCCAATCAAATATTGGATGCTCAGTGGCCCCATCATCTACAAAAGGGAACCTCCTACTGGACGAAGGAAACAATAGAGATGAAGGCTTCTTGTCAACAGGCAGATGATCTTTCTTTGCCGCCTCATGATTGTCCCACAGCTTATCGAGTGAGGGCGTAATGGGCTGAATATCCACAAGTGGAGAAAATACCTCCATATCATCCTTGAAGTTATAACTAGAACGAGGAGCATGTAATCTTGCCAATGTTCCCCCTGGCCGCAGATGGTTTTTTAGAGGCGTTTCCTCTTCTGTAGATAAATAAAGCGAGCTAGATACAGATCCACCACTGGCTGCTGTAAGAGAAGATGTTTCTGTAGAGGGGCCTGAACGGCCAGGATTTCGAGAAGCAGGTATTGCTGTGGAAAGTGAAAGGCTTGATGATGTCACAGAAGGAAGTGGATCTGGCATAAGGATTGAATCCTCAACAGCACCTCCTAAAAGAGCAGTCTCAGGAGTGCAATTGCTTTCATTTACAATGACAGGCTTTGATCTTTGCCAGCATAAACTTGTAACGGCCTGATAAAAAGTATAAACATTATCCTTTAAGAATGGATACTCAGTATTAGCAAGATTAGGAAAATTTGGGTAGTTATTCAAATTTGTTAACTGAATTGATACTATGTCATCAGTCAGAAAATTTATTAAAGGTGAACCTCTTAGATGGCACAGAGACAGATAGACATGAGTTAACAACCAATTAGATATATTCTGCATCAGAATGTCATTTGCTCCCAACAGCTTTAACCTAGTCTTTGTATAAATCAGATAATTACCTAGTACCTATATCCAATTAAATACTCTAGATCCACCTCCTAGCAGTTCTATTAGATTTCTCAATGGAGTGTCATCTACTGATTCATGGGGCCTTCCACACTAGCCTTCCCTTTCCCTTGCCTCCCTCTCCTCTGTCATTGTCCTCAAAAACTCCATCATAATGATGCCAGGGCATAAAGATTGATGGCAGTGACTTATGTCAAAACATATAACTTTAATGTTCTTTGCTCTGAACACAAAAGAATGTGGAACAAAAATGAAAGAAATGGAAAGAAGATATATAGCCACAACCAATACGCACAGCATCAGTAGGAAAAGCCAAATAGAATGGTATTGACTCTGAAATTATGGAGAGAACTTTTAATCTCATCCTAGTAGTAGGAGATAAAGCACATACAAATTATGGTTGGTGCTGCCACTTTCCCTTGATATTGCTTTTATGTAACCAAAGAGCTAATATGACATCAGTACACATGCTTACATGCAGTAGCATACAAGCAATATCAAATTATATAAGCAGGCAGATATTGCAAAAAATAAAAATAAAATGCCAATTTAGAATTTAGGGATCTCTAAATCGAAAGGAAAACATTAAGGTAAAAAGGTTCACCTCTGAACTACTGTAAGCACGAAGAACAGTAAAGGGCTGTGGTTTTCCTCGGACATCATAAAATACCACCCGACCACTACTTGTTCCAGCTGCCAGTATCAAACCATCATCTCTAAATGCTAATGAAGAGAAAGGTGCCTCATAAGGAATGCAAGATGAGGGTCTTCTGGAACCCGTATCAAAAGTGTATAACTTTTTATCCAGACCAACAGTAGCAATTATCTGTCATAGGGGAAAAGATTTGGAACAACAGAATGTTTGAATACTTTTATTAGAGATTCTATCGTTACAGAAGCTTCACTATTAAATGGCATACAAAATATTCAGCATTCTTGTATAAAGATCAAATAGACAAAAATAAGGTAATGAAGAGACCTTATCATTTGAAGGTGAGAAGCTAACACCAGCAGTTGGTGCAGAATGTTGCTTCAACCAAGAAACCTATTAAGTAGGAAAGTAATCAATTAAATACCTAAAACATTATGCACAACCAAACAACAGAAACATAAGAATTTAAAGAACAAATCAAAATTCAAATTTGATCATGTTAAATAAAGGTGGAGAAACAAAAGGTAAGTGATATCATCAACACATTTAGATTGAATAAGGCACCATCTGGTAAAGGAGAAAGTATATCCAATAAGGTGTATTTGGTTTGAAAAGAAATTCCATAAAGTAACACAATTTCTTTTCCTGGATGCTGCTTTCCAGAATATAAGGTGGATATACACCTCCAATCCCCATTCATCAAAATCACGCGTTCTAAAATAGCACAGCAACACAAACACAAGCAACAGGACTGTCCCAAAACAAGATCCGGATCTATTTTTCCAAGTATTTGAGCAGTTTAAATGTTTTATAAAGTTAACTAAACATGGAAGTTTTTTTGGTAGGCATTGAACTTAGTTTCAGCAAAGGAAAAAACAATTTTGATCATATTAGGTCTTCATGTCCATATACATGCTTTTGCATTATTTATAACAGAAATGCACAAACCTTTGGGCTGCGACCAGTTGTATCCCACATATGTATGGACCCATCATCTCCAGCAGTCACCAAAAGGTGTCTGCTAATCCGGGAATAGTCAAGCACTCTCGATACCTGATCATAATTATCCATCCAATAATTAGCATTTAGATGGAAGAGACTCTACCAACCAAATATCAGAAAAGCAGCCCCCAGCTGCACAAACTACATAACCTGTTCATTAGGGTCCTTGAGTTCAGCAGCCCTGGCACCAGAGGCAAGGTTGTGTAAAATAAGATCCCCATTTAAACTGATGGAAGCCAAGTGTTCATCTTTGCAATTGTACATTGCCCCTGTAATTGTATCAGTATGACCCCTTAACCATTTAATGCAGCGTTTCCTCTGTAAATCCCAAATTCTTACAACTTGACCACTTCCTCCAGAGCATATGTACCTAGATCCCTTGTTGCTAAAGCTGATAGCCAATATAGACTCCTGTAAATAAAAATAAAAGAAATCCAACCAAAACACAATGAACCATGTCATTCTCTTGATCATGTACAAAAGAAGTAATCACATAAAAAATTGACAACTTGACACAGATTTGTAGAATTGCGGCATGTTTGGAAGTCCTGTGATATCTATTGATTCCCTCATGTTGAAATTGGTCATTGCAGAAAACAACAGCAATCTCACTGAGTTTTGGTAATATTTGAAACATTATCATTTCAAGAGAACGTAGCTTGATCCTATAAACCATCAATTTCCTGCTGCCATCTCCATTTTCTTTAGTATATTCAATTGGGCTAACGAATGTTTACCTTCACATGCCAACTCAAAACACAGAGAGTCCATCCAGTTTCCTAAGGGTGTCCAGATGTGACCTCAAAATGCATGCACATCTAAGCCTGGCAACACATTCTGGATTCTGGCATCTAAATAAATATCTACAGTATCTACCGCATTTTTAGGAACTTAATTATGCCGCCCTGGATGCTGCTTTCAATACCCACCCCAGAATGACAGATTGAGACGGTATTTTTCTCTCCAATCTTTACCATTGTAAGTAGGGAGCATAAGGACCAAAGAACTTCCTCTCGAAACACGCAAAACTGTGAACACTCACTAAGACAAAACCATGACAAATCTAGACATCAAACAACTAAATAAGAGGAGCGTTCACCTCAATGTTGTCACCACTATCAGTCCCAGAAAGTGGAATGGTCCCCATGCTCTGTCCATTTTTCCGCCACAGAGAGATCTTCCTATCATCTCCAGCACTCGCCACAACCAAATCTGCAAAAAAATCACTTCCCCAATTGGATTTTGAGAGAGTCGAGAAATGCAGATATAAAAAAATCCGTTTGGTTGATGGGAAAACGCAAAACTCAATGCATCTAAATCCAGATTGGTAGAGCAGAATTTTTTTTGTCTTGTCCATATTCAAAAACCCGATCCCTTTTTTTCCTGCATTTTCCGGGCAACCAAACAGAAGAGCTGAAGAAGAAAGAAAACAAAGAGTTAGTGACTAACTAGTGTGATTCCACTTCACAGAGTTGACTTGGTGACCGGGAGAAGGGGAGTAGCTCAAGGCGCAAGGATCGCCAGGCTCGACAGAGACGTCAAAGAGCTTAACGGTGTCACCTCCGCTGGCGGCCAAGAGCGCCGTTGATGGATCTGCGAAGTTCATCATGTACACCTTCGGGGGAGAAATTCTGGAAAGAAGACCTGATTCAAAATTGAGTCATGGAGCGACAAGAAAGAAGTGTATGTTTCTGGAGAAAATTTGGGAAAATTAGGTAAAGGCCGGGGAGAGAGAGAGAGAGACTGTGGGAGTGTGGAGCCACAAAATTCAAAAGAGGAAGGGTAGGAAGTGGGGGAGTTTATATAGCTACCGTGAATCCCCCCAATAGGGCCACGCCTGTCGATACCCCTACCCGTTATGTTGCTTGGAAATACCGTTTCCACCCTGCTATACTATACTCGGGTATGATAAACCTTTTCCTGCAAGTAAAATAGGTTTGGTTGGATGTATTAAAATGATTTTTTTTATTTTATTTTTCTTAAAAAATGTTATTTTTAAAATATATTATTAAAAATATAAATAAAAAAATACAATATAATTTTTCTCTTAACTCATCTTTTAAAAATACGAATCACACGTGAGTTTACTTTTTTTAAAAACAAGTTGACTTTGACAATAGAACAAGATTTCTACTTGAACTTTAAAAGTGCAATAGATTTAGAATTACTTTAGAAAAAGAGGTATAGTTGAATGGATTATTAAGAAGAGGTAACATAACCATACTCCTGCCTTTGTCTTTTCCCCAGACTGGGAATAGAGGTAGAAACTGCTAAAAAGAGATTCAATTGCCTTGAATATGTCTCCAAGGACTCCAATTTCTTTCAACTTAAAATGAATAGGGCACCGGCAGAATTAGAAATAATCTTAATCCACTCTCCAGAATTGTGGATGCCCAGCACCATACCACTAAAATTTTAAAATACAACAAACACTCCACCAGTTGTGATTTCCATTACCTCTTGAACATCAGAATACGTGGTCTAATCAATCAATACAAACAGCTTCATCACTGGAAGAAGACCCACCATGGACTGTGGCCCATCACAACAACAGGCTTCTTCGGGGTCTGAACGATGCCATTTCTGGCGCCACAGAAAAGAACTACTATTGAGTTTCCAGACCAAATATATGTACACAGGCACTGCAATTTTGGTAGTACAGGGAAAGGTAAAAGAGGATGAGAAAACTTCTGGCCTATGCTACTCCACACAGCATTTGTCCCCATAACTGATATGTTGAGTTCCCTTCCAATCACCCGGTGGATGGATCATAATTTATAGCATGAAGCATGGTGCTTGCATCTCCTGAAGTTAGAATAAAGTTCTGAAGCTGGTATCTAGCGCTTTCATTTCAGCCATTTTGTGAAAGATTTCTACAAGAAAGAAAAGACGAGGGCAGAGCAGTTGAATTCATAGAGAAAATACGACAATACAAATAACTACTTGAATACACATAGAATGAGGAACATCAACAGATATATCAGACACATGTGATGCACATCCATATTGCTTTAGATATCATCCCGCTACCACTATGTTTTCTCATGAGTTCTCTCCAGTTGAAAATGAGAGATGACGTTGAGGAATTTTGCATACCATCTTACTACCAATCAGGATTTGAAAGAAAGACCTCCACAGTTTACTGTTACGAGGAAAAAGGAATCTGCAACTTTCTTAATTGCAAACCCTAATCCTCAAACAGAAATAAGAACATACACACATAAATATGCATGTGTGGTTTTGCGTGTTTGTGGGAGGAATCTAAAATGGGCAGTGCCCCATGATTTTGAAGGGGCTTCATCACTTCATTGTAAATGATGGGCTTGTTAAGAACATAGCCCTTAACCAAAATTCAAGTTTGGTTTTTCTTTAACCAGAGAACATATATGAAGAACTGAGCCCAAGATGCATGTGAAGAAGCATGTAGGGTTAGCCTGGTTATGACATTTTTTTCCCTTCTGCAGAAAATTCTGCAAAAATCTAACACCAAGCATCATAATTATAACACAGTTCACATCCTACATATAAACTGCATCTTAACTTGCCTGGTGAACATGTGGCTCACTAACAAGGTATTTTGGTAATAATTTGTCAATGCTGCATATCAATATAAAACTCAAAAAATAGCCAAAAAAAAATTATTTGAGATATTTTGTTCATTCTGAAGAAAACATGTCTCCTTAAAAAATTCTAGCAAGAGAAAGCATCAGTTACCTACACAGGAAAATGGGGAATATTTTTTCTTCATTATGTTAACCCGATTTACGTTGTGGGCCCATGTCCTAATTGATTAGGCGTTTAGGAAAATTGGTAGTCTAATACATGAATTTCAAAGAGAAAAGTTCACTGATTAGAAGTTTTACATTCTATCACTCAAAGCTCACTAAGAAATCATTCTAATAAAAAAGATTAATCCTTAAGGAATAAGCTCCACATATTTGCAAAGGAAATCCCAAGTTTTAAAAAAATGAGACAGCCTATCTCAATTGAAGCATTGGAAATCCAAAATAAGAACTTCTAGAAGAGAACGAAGTTCTTGCAGAAGCAATCCTAAATCAAATGCAGTCTAAAGTCATTCGGTAACAAACCACCAAGTGAAAGAAAATTGTTTCCAGGAAAACTACTGTACAAACATAACCGAAAGAGTAAGAAATAGGGTTTGAAATTCAAATACTATTAAATCCATATGTTCCATGAAGCAACTTGTTCTCCTCCTACATATTAAATTAAAGCCCATATTGCAATATTAATAAAGTAGAGGTGGTTGCATACACAACACCTATGCCAGCTAAACCATAAATAACTTCAAAAAATGTTGTAGAGAGCGTGTCCAGGATTTTTGAGAAGAAGTTTTGACAAGATAGTGTGGAGGCGATCAAGAAGTTGTTAGAAACGTTTGAATTGTCATTGAGGGAGAAATTTGGATTGTAATCTCTCTTTTTAAGTCATTTTACTTCATTACTCCTGTTCTGCACCTATTTGTAAATTAAATTATGAGGGAGACCTACAAAATGTTCACTTTAGAATAAAATAGGCATTGAAACTAAGGAAGAAGCTAGTGAATCATGAGGTACCTTGAGAAAAAGGAAGTAACTTTTTTTAATAGGCAAAAATAAATTTATAAGGAGACAGCTAACAAAAGAGGCACAATCCAGGTACATAAGAAGTATATAAAGGGTGCAAGAAAGCCGAAAATAAAAGAACAAACCAGCCCCTCCTATTAACAAAAGCTCAACCAGTCAATGAAATTTAACATAGACAAAGATCCTCCATCAATGGACTTTCTAGACCAGAGGAGAAAGGCACATTTGAAGGAGTTTTGTAAGTGCTTAAACCGTTCGTTTCACATCTTCAAAAACTCTTTGATTTTATCCTGTCAAACGGCCCAAAACAAACACAGGCACAGACCACAACACCTTCCTCCACTTTTTGCTTACAGAATTCCCATCCTGTCTCCATAGGGTCTTTGCTATAGAAAAAGATTCCCCCACGTAGTACCAAGAAGAGAGAGAATAAAATCCCACAGGCCCATTGAGAAAAAGTAAGTCATCCAACTCTCTTGTCTGATTCAAACAATCTTGCTTTAAAATGAAGAAATGAATAATTAGTGCATCTTATATAATCTCAAAAAAACGAAGAGTCAACAAAGAATACTATGAAGCCAAGCACATGAGAGTACACCAGTAAAAAGGTTGTCAGTAATCACAAGTATGTGTTTTAAAATTGCTATTTATAAGAAATCAAACTCCAATATGGTACTTCTACCATGGTATGTCTTGAAGGAACTGATAACCATAAATTTGGATTCTCATTCCAGGTATTTAAATATATACAATGACAAACATGAAGCCCAAAATTAACCAACTGGAACAAGTAACCACCAAACAACATCAATACTATGAACATGCACAAGAGGTACACAACCACTACCACTACAACGATAACATGAACACCAAAAGAGGGACCAAATCAATTCATACTGAGCATGACCTTCATAAAATTAGGAGTACTGAAATTGCAGCCATCACATTTTTGTAAACATCACCAATAAAATAAGGAACTAAAACAATTACATTGAGCAAACCTTGGTAAATCTAGGGAGGATTTGTATAGCAGCCATCACATTTTTGTGGACATCAAATTCTTAGGTTTCTTCTCTGCTGGCTTAAGAATTTGGAAAGAGCACATCAAGTCTTCATCTACAATCATCATTGCACCAGCATTATCAAATTCACCACAGTAGTTGGGAGCTGAGAATACAGTAACAAGTTGCCTGTCGGCAAAGAATTCATATCCATCCTCCACAACCTAGACCAAAAGAAGAATTTCAGTTTTCAGCATGAGTAAAATAGAACAAGAGAAAACTAAAAAAGCCAATAACCTGATGGGCACGACAAACAAGGTCTAAATCATGTTTCGTCAAGAATTCCGACACTTTATCAGGCCCAAAGGTAAATGAGACACCTCTGTCATTCATTCCCCATCCTTTAACATCTCTACCTGGATCTGACCAGAGCAGATCACAAAGCAAACCACTGTCAGGAATAGCAGTTGGACGTGTTAAATTTCTGATTTGATCCAAGTTTGCCAGATCAGGGGAAAGGCCACCATGCATGCACAATATTTTATCATCTATAAGAGCTGCCACTGGAAGACAGTTAAAACAATCAGTAAAAACCTTCCAAAGTCTCACGTTAAACCGGCGCTTACATTCATCATAAAATCCATATATCCGATTAATAGAAGCACATTCATGATTTCCTCTTAAAAGAAAGAAGTTCTCTGGATATTTAATCTTAAAGGCGAGCAAAAGGCATATTGTTTCCAAGCTTTGCTTGCCACGATCCACATAGTCCCCTAAAAATAGGTAATTGGTGTGAGGAGGAAACCCCCCGTATTCAAAAAGCCTTAACAAGTCACTGTATTGCCCATGAATATCACCTGAAACCACCAAGGGCAAATTTCCAAGATCAGAAAAATCAATCCAGATAATTATCACAAGAAACTCAAAAAATATATATGACAAATTTCCATCCTACATGCTGCAGAGAGAATGCCAGGCACTAATTATTATTATAAATTTTAAAAAACCAGTTGATTTAGGAGCCGCCACATTGCTTAATGAGGTCAAGCAGGCTCACCACTTAGCTTTGAATCCCAGCTTTGAATTCATCTTTTTGTTTATTTTTGTTCACTTTTCTCATATACATGCATTTTTATTTTTATTTTATAACTAAGAACCTTCCATGGCCAAGCCGTTAGGACTTTTCATGAGGACCCAAACCCCGGGGTGCTAACCATCCCACAACAACCAGTACTAAGTAAACTCAAGTATCATCAGTGGCAAAATTCAAACCCATGACCATGTGCCACTTACTGAGATCACACTTCCTAGTATTCGCCTTGACCAACTGGACTACCCTAACGGGTTTTCTTCTATTCATACATACATACATATATATATGTAAGTATGTATATATGTTACCTTTTATAGATTATCTTTTGGCCTTCTGGATCCTAAATGTTTTAAATGGTCATACGACAACTGATGGTAGCCTTTTTAGTAGGGAGAAAGTCTAGGATAGTAAGGTTTTTAGATCAATCAAAGGGCAAGATTGTATGGTTTCTGCAACCCTAACATCATCTTTAAGAGTACATCATTATCAATTTTTTCACCCCATTATAAAAAAAATAAAAATGAATCAGATTATAGAGTTGGTCTTGGGTCTAAGTAAACCCTAAAACTCATCCTTTTGATTCTTAACTTCAATTGCATCTCGACTTCTCACTTACACATACTGTAGCAATAGGACAGCAGACCAAGATTCATTCAGCTGCATCAAATTGGTTACAAAGTTGCAACCCCTAATCCATAGAATGGAGGTGGTGGAGTGATGGTGCAAGATGAAAATAAGGCCAGCCAATGGAGATATTTGAGGTGGGATATATGAATAAGGATTTCTCATGGGTTGTGCAAGCACTTAAAATGATAAGAACCAGCAGTGGTCCTTATGGAGATTTCAGAAACCAACTGCATGTCCTAGTACATTCAGAAAAATATTCTTTAAGATAAATGGTTTAAAGGAGAGGAATGTCCTTTCATGATGCTAGAGATGAGATAGCAAAATAAACATGGACTAATACACTGATCATACAGGCATTCCATTTGCATAAGGGAGGAATCAAAGTTGAAATTGCCCTTTTTTTCTTTCTTTTTTTTTTGGCAAAGATGCATGCTTAAGATTATTTGGATTTGGAACAAACCTTAGGTATTTCCATGGTTGAAGAAAGAAAAGTCTTTCTTAAAGCTTAAATTAAACGATGTTGCACTTCAATGGTGGAAGTTACATAATGTGCTTGACTAGGGTAGTTGAGAAAAATTAGCATATGTGCGGCTTTTTGCCTTTTCTTATAAAATCTGTGCTTACTTATCAAAATATATATATACATATATATATATAAATACAAAGATCTGCAAGTAATTTCTATGGGCGGGTTAAGCAATGAGGTTTAACTACAACTTCTACTAATTAAAGCAAAGAGGTATGTCAATTGCAGAGTACACCTCAAGTTTGAGAATGTCGGTTTATACAAGAGGAATAAACAAACAACATCATGTTACCAAGCAAACTTGAATTCCATTAGAGAGGAACCGTGGCGGTTCAATTTTTCAATCTAGAAAATGCTCAGTAACATGCAATGCCGTGGAAAAGAGGGCAATAACGTTATGTCAGCAACAAGACCTATGTTTGGACATCTTGATGGTGAACCACAAAGCTATAGAAGTGCTTTTAAGGTGCTCAGAGTGATCAAACAACCAAACAAAATGTATAGAGAACAGATACCTTCTATACTAATCCATCAGATAGGTGATACAGTGATAGCAGTGCAGGTGTTGGGGGAGGAAATAGCAAGGATCAGAGGCCAAAAACATTAAACATAAAATATGTTGGCTCAATCTTCCCACATTGTCAGCAAGACATCATGACATGGATTTCCAGAAACATTTTCTTGTTTCTTTATTATGTATCGTCATTTTCTAATTATTTCACCAAAAGAAAGAAAACAAAAAATCAAACTCCCAATAAATGGTATCGTAATCTATAAATTGCAACTCATCATATGCTCCTGACAGCACAAATTCTCTTGTAACAGCCGCAATCTCCCCCGAACCCCCTTGTCTTCTTCTCTACAGAAACGACCCTCTACTTTTTTTAATTAGTTCTTCCATGAATCTAATCGCTATACCCCCAAAACACACACAATAACTTTGCACGAAAAATCCGAACATCGGAAACCTAATCGAAACTCACAACCAATGAAACCACACCCACGAAAAAGAAAAAGGGAAAAAAGAATTGAATCAAATCAAAACATACCACAAATCTTGATAGGGGCTTCGAGTTCGAGAAGATTGGATTGCTGAAGAAAAATTTCCCTGGATGCAACGCAGAGTTGCTTGATCTCGTTCTCAGAGAGCTGAACCTGCTTGCCGGGCCTGGCCGATCGGACTTCCAAGAGTCGTCGGATTATATCGTCGAGAACGACATCATCCATCCCGTGTGATGCCATTCAACGGGTGTGATTCAAATCACAGCAAAAGAGAGAATGAAGGATGAAGGAGACCGCAGCAACTCTCTTCTACGGAGCGGAGGTGCCTCTATGGCTCTATGGCTATATCATCCCTTTGGGTCTCCCAAAACGGCGCCGTTTTGTTGAGTGTCTTGCGGTGACTGGTATGGATTATGGAACTCTCTTTTGGCCTGTCGTACAGGTACACAGGGTTTCTCCCCTGATCTGTCGCTTTCTAGTTCAAACTCAAACCATTATGGTCGTAGGCCTTTATAAATAAATATTTATTCTTACATATTTACAAATGTAAATATCTTATAAAATAAGGCCTTAATATTCAAATACAATAAAAAATGATGCCTTTGATATAATTTCTTTTTCCTTAGATGCTTTGAAGAATGAGGTGAAATTTTGGTTTTTTTTGGGTAATATTTAAAAGTTTTTTATCTCAATTTTTTATTATCAAAGAAAGTAAAGTAAATGTTTATCACGAAGTTTGAAAGATCTAGAAAGTAGGCAAGGGGGTTAAAAAATATATATATATTTTTTTTCTATGAAAAGAATTTTAATTTTTTTTTAAAAAAAAAAAAACTTCATTTTTTTTATCCCCATCTCGTATTTAGATTTTTTTTTTTTCAAAAAAATTATATATATATATATATATATATATATATATATATATATAAATAAAAATATTAGACTAATATTGTATTTATCGTTTTCAGCTAATAATACTTATTTTTTAATAATTTAAATAAATTTTAAATTAAATTATATTTAATTTATTAATTTAAAATTTATTATTTAATTTTTACTTTAAGTAATAAGATTATTTAATAAAATTAATTTTAAATTATCAATTTAATATATTTATTCTTATAAATTATAACTAAAATAAAAAAAAGTCGAAAAATAATGAAAATTATAAAATAAAAAAATAGATCGTAGAAATAATTAAATGAATATGTGGATTAAGAATAAATTAATTATTTTTATTTATTATTTAAAATTATTTTTGAATTTAAATTATGCTATTAAATTATTTTATCAAATATACTTAATTTATTTAATAATTTAAATTAAATTATTAAATCACTTTAAATTATTAAATTGATTTATTAAATAATCATGATAGTTTTTCTCTTCCTTTTTTAACAATTTTACTTTTATCTTTTTAAATCAAAACTTGGAATGTGAAATATCCTTTTATCCTCTCCTTCTTGATTACTCCGCCCACTCTTTTCGTCTACCTCACCCCAATTTCTTTTTATCTTCCCCATCTCATCCTCCTGTATTTAAATTTTAAAAATAATATATATATAATAAGAAGGGGACCATTTTGATATTAAAAATAAAATAAAAAATAATTTTTTTCCAATTTCTATTTAAAAACATTTTAAATTATCCAATATGTAACTTTTACACGGAAATATTAAATTAAATTAAATATTAGCAACTTTTTATCCAATTTGATAAAGATGGGTGCATGATCTTTTCCCTATTTTTATACAATTTAATTTTTTTAATTTATATTCTCCATAAAATCTAAATAAAAGTAAACAAAAAGTACCACAATAATTTCCCAACATGAAAGAATAAATTTTAAATACTAACTAAAAAAACCTAAAAATAAAACGAAATGGAAATTTTAAATTAATAGAATTTGAAAAATCACCTTTAAAATTAAAATGAAATCCTAAATAAACTATTTTATTTTATTTTGATCATTTTTTTATATATATATTTTGTGGTATGGTACCCAATAATTAGCAATAAAAATATTTAATACGGTAGATAATAAATAATAGGGAAAGTGGGTTTTGATTTATTAATATCAAAATATTCAAATAAAAAATAACATCAATTTTTTAAATTAGTATTATCTTTATCTATTAAATACATCTTATCAATACCGATTAACAACTTGATCCTTTATGTAAATATTCCACCCTAGTCGTGATTTTACCTCCATTTTTCTTACTAACCATGGAAAAATATCACCATAAAAAAACGTGCAAACCTAACACAAGAACTAGAAACAACTTGCACAAAGTGTTAGAGTGACATTGAGTTATCAAGGTTATAAACAAAAGGAAAATGTTACCCTAGTCACGATTTTACCTCTATTTTTCTTACTAACCATGGAAAAATATCACCATAAAAAAACGTGCAAACCTAACACAAGAACTAAAAATAACTTGCACCAAGTGTTAGAGTGGCATTGAGTTAAGGGTTATAAACAAAAGGGAAATGTTACCCTAGTCATGATTTTACCTCTATTTTTCTTACTAGCCATGGAAAAATGTCACCATAAAAAAACGTGCAAACCTAACACAAGAACTAGAAAACAACTTGCACCAAGTGTTAGAGTGACATTGAGTTATCAGGGTTATAAATAAAAAGGAAATGTTACAAAGCATACTAAGATTCAGATTTTTGTTTTTCTTTTTGGATTTTCTTAGCTATTGATAATTACTTCAAGAATTTTAGATGAAACAAATTTAAAAATAACAACATATTAGCTTCTATCTATATCTCAATCTCCTAAATTCTCCTAAATTGAAGGTGAAACTTACGGAGAAAAAAAAAATCCCAACTTTTTCTACAGGTGCTTGTTTTCAGAGAAAAAAATATCTATAATAATAATAATAATAAAAAAAAAAACATATTTAAAATGAAGGGAAATATTTATGTGGAATAGTTTAGTTATCGTTGATGACATGACAAATAAAATGGGTATTTTAAAAAATAATTATATGACTCATTAAAAAGTGTATGTACTTCAAATTATTTTTAAATAAATAAAAATAATACTATTTTAAAATTTTGGGATTCTTTTTTCGTATATTTTAATATTAGTGAATCAAAATTCAATTTTCCCTAAATAATATTATATTTTGTATTAGATTATATTATTTATATTAAATATAATAAATTATTTCATATTTATCAAATATTTTGTTAAATTTTAATATTACCTTAAATCTTTTATTTAACTCTAATTTAATTTTTTATATTTGAATTTAATTACGAATTCTCCAAGATCAATCACAATTAATGAATCATTTAAATCATTTTTCTCTTTAAATTTTGATTTTTCTCTTTTTTTCAAAATCCTTTTCAAGCCAAATATTAAACCTCCTTAAAAATGGCATAAGAAATTTTATGGACTCGATCCTTAGAAGATTCTCTTAATTCTTAATTGAAAAAATAATTAGAAAATAAAACAGCAAATACAAAAATAAGTAATAATCCTAATTCAATTCAATATTTTGTTCGATCGGGTTTGATTGTAGTGATCCAAAATGGTATAGTTAAGTCATAAACAACCAATAGTCATAAAGCAAAAATTGGATAAATTCGGTTTATGGTCACTGGGGCCTTCTAGAAAGATCTACTAAATTCATCAAGTTGTTTTATTTTTTTAATATTTTAACTATCGTGTAATGATAAGTCAAAACTAAATGAATCTATACTTTATCTCATTCTTTTTGAGAAGTGAGATGTGATCTCACAACCCACATGAGTCAGTTTTACACTTTACTAACAAAAAAATTCAAACAATTGTGAACCGATATAAGTGGAGCCACTCACTTTATTCAAACAAAAGAATCAATTTGTGTGCTTTGTAGTCTGGAAGCTGCCCCACCCACTTTCCATTTAGGCTCTCGCTCTCTGACACATACGTTTTCCGGCTTATGGACCAAAAAAAAAAATTCACATGATGAGCGTAACGTAGAGAGTTTCCAGGGCGGCATCTTTATTCCATCCATCTCTTTCCCAATAAGGCATGGGATTCCAATTCTTCGGATCGCCCCACCAAATCATATTAACAAACAAAATTGGCATTCCCACTTCCACTTTATAATAAAAAAATATTATATTGACTTTTTTTTTTTCTTTTTTTTTTTTATAACTATTTTGGTAAAATACGGTGAGGGTGAATCTTAATGATGGACTAAATTTAGGTGGAGTGAATAGATGTTTTTATACAAATTCGAAAAGTTGTCCGACACATTATCTTTCTTTAGAATTTTTCATGGTTTATATTCTTATCTTCTAACGACTCTTAAACAACAAAATAAATTTTTCATGCGAGCATAGATGTAACAAATCATGTATAAATGTTTCAACATTTCCCGATACAAATTCAGAAAAATAATTTCCTCTTTCACACATTTACAATTACTACTTGGTATCTTTATCAAATTGAATCGAAAATTATTCAAGATATTTAAAAAAAATCACATAAATTTGAGCTTAGTTTTTTATTCATTCAACATATATGCTTAAGTAATAAATAATATCAATAATTAGATCTAACTAAAAGAGTATAATGAGTCAAAGGCAATGATATCAGGTTTTTATGTGAAAAATATTTAAAAAAATTAAAAAAAAAAAAAAAAAACCGCAGGCTTATAAGTGGTCCAAAACGTCCATTATGAATAACGAAAATTGAATACAAGATTTCATCTACCTTAAAGTTTACTTATTCTTTGCGGACTACTTGACTAGCACATTTTCTCTTCCAATTTACCTTCTTCTTTTTTAGCACATCGGAGTCCACATCAAATTCAATCTTAGCCTTTTCTTGAATTTTCATAAGAAGAAAATGAGTTTTTACTCAAATTCAAACAAATGAGAAAATGAAAGATGAATGTAATAGAATAATTTACATATTTTAAAGAAAATTCAATGGAAAAACGATTTGTAAATCAAGGAGAAAAAATAATTTTCTCGGAATCCAAACACTCTTGAATTGGATTGAAGATAAAAATTTAAGAGAATGAAAAATGGTTGTCGATGTCTCTCTTGCCCTAAATTTGAAGCATTTTGGTTTAAAATGAAGGAACCCTTGCTCTAGTGGCTCAAACAAAATCCAACAAAAAAATTAAATTGATCTTGCCCTAATTTGGATTGATCTTGAAACAAGACGCATAAATAGGTAGTTAAAAAACTGTTATTCTAGCCTCCTCAACTCTCTAAAAATAAATAATTCAAGAAAGACAATAATTTAAAATTTTTAATTGATTCAATTTAATTCATCTATATAACTTCTGCATACCTTGGACTCTAAGCAATTTCTACATCTTGATATTTATTATACAAATGCTTCGAGAAAAGATTAGGATAACCTAAGTTAGGAGACACTTATAAATTTTTTTCTAAAATTGCTAACCTAATTAAACACTCAAATGTTTGAATTTGAGTTTTCTTTAATTTGTCGGTTAAAATTAAGATAGTATTTTTTTTTTTTGTTTTAAATTTAAATAAAACATAATTTATAGGTCAAAATAGTACTTATTATTATTATTATTATTTTGCTTTTTTAACTTATCACTTTTTCTAATATAAATTTAAAGTAAAAAAAAAAAAAAAAACTCTTTTAGATTTAAAGCAACTTGCTTTAAAATTTAAGTGATGGATACCTTAATTTTTTATTTTTTATTTTTAACTATTTAATTTTAAAAAGTTGAGCAATGTGAAAGATTCTAGAAAGAGAATAGGAGGGAAAAAATTAATGGTTGGACAAAAAAAAAAAAAAACTATTTTAGATTCAAGTAAAATAGTTAATTTTAAGCTACTATTGTTTGTAAATTAATTTTAACTTTTAATTAAATTATTAAGTTATTTTATCAAATATATTTAATATGCTTAAATATTTTAAATTGAGTTATTATGTTATGTAACAATTTAATCTCAATTTTATTAAAATTGTTGATTTAAAATTTATCCTAATTCTTATGTTGAGTATTAAGATTATTTAGTTGAACAAAACTTATTAAAGTTGACATATTTACCCTCATACTAATATTAAATAATGCTTTAATGAGAGATAAATCAGCAATGAAAAAAATGATTTAGATTGACTTTGGAGCTTAATAAAAATTTATTTAGATTGGCTTTTGTAATTAATAAGAGACTATGTTTTGTTTGGCTAATTTTGTAGAAGAAGGCTATGACTAAAAAATTGTTCCTTCTAGCTTTATTTTAACTTATTGAATAAATTATTTAATATTTAACAAAGATTTTATAGTAGGAATGTATCTTTTAAAAAATTATTATTTTAGTTTTGGTTAATATTGTTACAAATTTGCTAGTGGAAGGTCTACTTTGAGGCAAAACAGGTTAAGAATGTGTTTGAGAGTGATTTTAGAAAACGTTTATCATATTTCTAATACTTGAATGACAAAAATTTTAAAGTGTTAGAAATATTAAAAACGTTTCTTAAAATCACTACCAAATGAACTCTAAGAGTACGTTTGATAGTGATTTTAAGAAATACTTTTAATTTTTTTAATACTTAATTTCTTTTATCTTTTAAGTATTATAAATAACAGAAACATTTTCTAAAATTACTATCAAACACACTCTAACTATCTGATGTTGAGATGAACTTATCTAACCCAATAATATAAAGTCATGATAGATTCTTACATACAATTATTTTTCACTATCAAGGGTTTTTTGCCTACATGCTACATAATTAAAGTTTAATGAATAAATAATTTCAAAAAAATATGTTAAAAAAACATGTTATTTCTTAAAAAGGTTTTGCATTCTTCAAAATAAAAATTATTTTTTAAAATTTATTTTGAAAATAGACTATTATTGAAAACAAATTTGAGACATTTTTTAAATTTTGTTACCTTATTTTTCACAAAAAAAAATAATAATAATTGAGATTTTTTTAAAGAAGTATATATATATATATTTTTTTTTTTGAAAATTTAAGACCCCTTTTGAAAATTATTTTTTAACTCAGAAAACACGTTTAATAAACTTTTAATAGAAATTAATTTTTTGAAAATTATTTAATGTGTTTCTATTTTTTTAATATAGCATTTAGAAATAATAATTGAAATTTTGAAAAAAAAAATTTAAATAATTTTCATATTTGAGTTTTCAAATATAATTTTATTTAAAAAAATAAAAAATAAGAATTGTTTTTAAAAACATCCCAAACATAAATGAAAATGTCAAATCATAAGGCAAGGGTTGCATGTTTATTAGACTTTTTCCACTCGTCCAATTAAAAAGTTCAAATATCATACATTAAATTAATAATATTAAGGCCATGAGATTGGGTTACCGTTCAAGATAATGCTATTTTATAGACAATACTCATTGATATTTTTCAAATATTTTCATCTTGTATCATTGAATTTATAATATGACTAAAGCCTTGTTTGTTTTCTTTAAGTATTCAAATTTAATTAAATTAATCCAATAAATTTGAAGAGGGAACCAATCAATTGGGTTGGGTTGAAATTGATTAAAGAATCAATTATTTTAGTCAATTTAAGATAAAATCCAAAATATTTAAAATTACACGTACAAATTGAAGTCGTCCATGATTCAAATATATATATATATATATAAAATTATGGATGTAATTAGGTTTATTTAGAGGTGTAAATAAGGTTGATTTGATATTTTGTTGAGTAAAAATGAACTGAATGATATAATCAATTTTATATGTTATAAAAACTGAACTGATCATAATTATAGTGAAAAGTCTATTTGAACCAAACATTTTAAGATTAATTTAGTTGACTTTTGTACATCAGTTTTGATCCAACTTAGTGACTTTTTTTATAGATTTATGTTTAATTTGAGTCTAAAACTCATTAATTTGAATTTATATTAAACCCTAAGTCTAATTTATTTTTTAAAATTAATTGAAACAAACTTGAATTTGATGTTAAAAATATGTTAAATGCATTTAGAATTAAATTAACTACAATATAAAAACAATTTATAAAATTTAATATAAAAAGACTTATTAAATATCAAATAATTATATATAAGTTTTAAAATATTGATTTAGTTTGATTTTTATCAACGAAGAAACAAGAAAATCAAAAAGCGAATCAATAAGATTAATTTTCAAAATTCTTAAACCAAAGTGACATGTTTTATTATTGAAAATCGAATTAATATAATTAGTATTGGTTGGTTTGAATCAATTTATCGATTTATTTTTTCCATTTTACTTAAGAGGTCCATCAACAAATGTTGGAGTGTAAATGAAAGTGACAGGGTCTAGTGGTCTACCCTTCACTTCTATTCCATTTCTTGTACTAAACAGCAACCAAACGGGGCCTAAATTTTTGATCAACCTATCATTACACAAATAAACAATATTATAATGGTGTGGGGAGAGGTTGGGGAAGGGAATAATGTCACCGTCTGGGCTCGATTTATGAAATTTTGTTGTCGTGGAATCCGAGCTGGACTCATTCCCGCGGCAGGCAAATTAGGGTGTGGAGTATAAAAAGGAGTTATTTAGGGGCAGTGGAGAGGAATTAAGAAATAGGATGGGGAGGTGATGGCAAAGAGTGAAAATCCAGGGAATATAAAGGGCAGTTAGAAACTGAATTGTGCTTTCCCGGCAAAATTCCTTTGAAAAATAAAAAGAAGGAAGAAAAAAATGAGAGGGCATGAAAGCCAATATTCCTCCACATTTGCTCGCCGTCCAACGCCACTTTTGCTCTGTGCATCCGCCTCACCAGATTCCCACTTTTTTTTCTCCTCCTCCGATCTCTTTCTCACCTTTTCCTTTCTTTCTTTCTTTCTCTCATCCTTTCCCAAGCCAAGAATCTCTCTCCCTATACACTTCCCTTTCTCGCTTTTAACGATGCCTTGTTCTCCCTCTCTCTACTCCTTTTTTCTTCTTCCTTCTTCCCTCTTCCCTCTTCTTTTCTTCTCTCTCTCCGTCCTTTTCATTCACTCCCCGCCCCCCTTTTCGGTCGAAGCTCCGGCAATCTCTATACATAGCTTCCCACTTTCATGGCTTCTTCAGGCGTCAACCACCTCTCTCAGCCTTGCATATATGGTGACTGATTAAATGCTTCCATCAATCCCTGTTCACTCTTTGATCTTTTTCCATTCTGGGTTGTCGCTATTCTGTGATATTTGATCTGGGTGTTGATGGTGAATGGTGTTGAAGCAGGGCAGCTTGCTTCTTCTTATGCGGAGCGGAAGTCCAGGTTCATGAAATGGCTGAGTAAACTTTTCAAGAGTGGGGGGTCGGGTCGTGGAGTTACTAGTGGACAGCATCCCCAGTTTCTCGGGGACGAAAACATGGTTTGGCGAGTGCCCCCGAGATCCTTGGTGACTGCGCTTTTCTCTTCTATATATGACTACGGTTATTGTTTATGATGTTGCTTCAATTGTGTGTCCAACATCATCATCTCTGTTTTAATCTCTATGAGTGAATCAATTCGTCGATGGCAATGTGCAACCATGATGGAAAATCTGCTTTCATTGAATTTTGTGTTTTGATTTTTGAAAAAAAAATAAAATTGGGCATATGTGTGAGTCTGTATTTTATAGATACGAGACAAAGGTGACTTGTTTCATGATACACGTAAGTTCATGCACTCTACCATGTGGATATATGGAAATGGTAAAGCATATGAATGTGGAGTTAAAAGGTGGAACATGAATCCTTAAACTCGATTTCCAGTCATGTTGAGTTGAGCTTCTGTCTTATGTTTCTTGCTTAGCTAATAAGAAAGGTGTTTAGCATGTTCAAGCTGCCATCTTCTGTTGCTTGCTTGGCTAATAAGAAAGGTGCTTTAATTGTTTCAATGCCATCAGGATGGTTGTCCTAGAAGTGATAAAGACAAAGAGGATTTAGACCATGCAATTGCACTTTCGCTAGCTGAAGATTTGAAGAAGCCAAAGGGTATGGTTTTAATATATAAGATACATGGAAAGGTTATTCTTTTGTCACACTTACCGTTTTTAGATAACTACCTCTATATGTAACAGTATCCATTAGAGCTTTGGGTTTTCTCCAGGTTGTAATTGATAATAAGTTTTTGGATTTCCCCAGGATATGGATGGCGTTCAGACACTGATGAAGATCTTTCTAGGTCACTGCATGATAGCCTGAATACATCCTCCTATCCTCCTTATGCTCCTACACCATATTATCCAAGTGGGTATAGGTAAAATTTTAAACATGTGCTGGGCTGGGCCATGTGGCTCAGGAATGTCAAACCTCAGTTATTTTGTTCTGGCTTGGTACTTTGGAGAACTTTGTGATAGGCTGCTATTTTTCATACCTTCAAAATATGCACTTAATTATATTTTTAAATTAACTTTAAGGAATTAATTAATGGAGATGTGTGCATTCTATGTTCCTTTTTTTTTAAAATGTGAATGTTGTGGGTATGTAAATGACAGTATCTTTGGCACAAACTAATATGAGAATTAACATTCATGATGCTTGTGAAATTTAGTCACTTAGATTTAATAATCATTACAGTAAGTTGCATGCTTCATTTGACTTCTTTAGTTCACTCACCCAAGAAGCTGAACCAATTAGCATCCGTTTTGTCACTCGGGTAATGAAATCGTTTTGGTATGCAGCCAATATATTTGGCCGTTAATCAAGATTTGTCGATGAGGATGATCTAGGCTATAAATGGTGTGCTTGTAAGCTCATTTTGTTGTAGTTGCTGCAGGTCTTTCCTATCCCTATTTAACTATTTCAACAATAAAAGAATCAACTGCAAGTTTGAATGCAACAAATTTTCTAACCTTGAATTCTATTATTGATGTGTGTATATGGCTGTTATATGCAGAGTATGTGGAGCATGCAACCAGGATATAGGGTTTGGAAATTATTTAGGATGCATGGGAACTTTCTTTCATCCAGAGTGCTTTCGCTGTCGCTCTTGTGGTTACCCAATTACTGAGCATGAGGTATTTGTTCTTCTTAGATTTTTGACTATTTTATTACCTATAATTTATTTCTCTCTTCTAAATTAGTTTTGGAATATTGCCTTTCTTTTTCCTTTCATTCTCGACACATTAATTAAATTAAGCTAATATCAAAAGTTTAACTTAAGGACAACAATTGAAGTGTTGGAAAAACTACAAAGAATATTTTTGATGCGTAGAAACAGCCAGCAAATTCCAGATACAAGGCTCAATGAGCTAACAATATCTTTGAGACAAATTCATGCCCAACCATCACCAAGATACAATGAACCTAGAACCCCTGGAGTTGCTTGCAGGATGCGCATGGCCCACAAACAGCCTGAAGTTTAGAAGGAATACAAAGAAGTGTTATGCCACAAAAACTAGAATGTGAAGGACTGTTATAACATGAAAACTAGAATACAAAGGACTATTTTCTAGAATACCCAAAGAACTGAAGACTTACATAAATTATAAATGGCCTAGACAATATCTCTTTATATAGATGTAGAAAAGGAGCAAAAAGATACCCTCTCATGGTTCCAAAGATGTATCTCTAATGAGAGTTTCATCCTTTAAACACATTCACTTGATTAGTCATACCTTGGCATAACCATGCCTACTCATCACAAGTTCTCTCTTGGAAGAGATATGACTATTCATAGCAAGTCACCTTTTTCATAAAAGTTGTACTACACAAACTATATGAATAACTTTGTCTGATCCCTTCTTACATTAGCTCTTACTGGTTTTTCCTGTCGATTCAAGTTTTCTTTGTCAGGGAGGGATGCATACCACAAGTCCTGTTTCAAAGAGTTGACTCATCCCAAATGTGAAGTTTGCCACCAATTTGTAAGAAAACATCACTGTTGGCATTTTGAACTTTATTGCTTGTTTTGTTCTCTATTAAGCCAGTTTGTTAGTGTTTCTATTAATTTTGATTGTCTTTCACTAACATCATGCATCATTAACATATTTATTTGGGGCATCATTCTTGATGCCTATCCCCCGAATTTGGTTTGCTCACTTAAGCAGGGCATACTAGAAAGTTTTACACACTGTTTTTGTTTTCAATGTTGGTCCTGCTTGAAGTGAAAGAGATTTATGATAGTTCAAGCTATCTTCAAAGTAAATTCATAAATTGGAAATTCTTTTCATCACATCCAGTCAAAAATCATTGAAGCTTCTGAAAATAGCTTGGTATCAGGATGAAAATTTCTTAAAATCTGATATCTTCCAAATGGATTTTTTTTTCAGTCTATAAGAATGATTTAAATAAATATGAAACATATTTTCTCCTTTTAAATATGTTTGATCATAACATTCTGTTATGAATATAGGGAGTATGCAAAAGAGCTGCTTAACTCATTATAATGTTAAATAACAGAACAACTATCTAGCTGAGTTCATGTTACTTTGGGTCCGTAGTTTACAGTTCTTAAGAATTATTTTGTAATCTCATATTGACATTTGTAATTTAAAAAAATTTCAGATCCCAACAAATGGTGCTGGTTTAATTGAGTACAGGTGCCACCCATTTTGGTCCCAGAAATATTGCCCATCGCATGAGCATGATAATGTAGCTCGTTGCTGTAGCTGTGAACGCTTGGAGGTACGATCTAGACTTGTGAAAGAGGCTTTTATTTTAATCATGTTATGCACAAAAATGTTTTTGTAGAGAAAGCACCATAAGTGTAAAATCAAATTGTTCTGCTTAGAGTGGTTGTGGTTGATGTCATTTTTTTCCCTCCTGAAGTCTTGGAATGCGAGATACATATCCTTGGGAGATGGACGGAGTTTATGCTTAGAGTGCATGGAATCAGCTATAATGGATACCGGTGATTGCCATTCCCTTTACCATGCAATCAGGGATTTTTTTGAAGGGATGAACATGAAACTAGATCAGGAAATTCCCATGCTTCTGGTTGAAAGACAAGCCCTTAATGAAGCTATTGTAGGAGAGAAGAATGTAAACCATTATCTCTTGCTCTGTTCTTTAAGCATTTGATTTGTGGAATTACTCTAATTCAGGACATGTTCTTCCCAGGGACATCACCACTTGCCAGAGACGAGGGGTTTGTGCCTCTCTGAAGAGCAAACTGTTAAAAGTGTATGATATTTGAATACTACACAATTTTCCTTTGCTTATACTGAATTCTAAAATGTCTTGTGACTATAGTACTAAATGTTTATTGCTTGTTCCTGTTTGTTTGTTTGATTATTTGTTTATGCATTTCTTCTTTTAACAGATCCAAGTACTTAGAAGGCCCAGACTTGCAGGACAGCGACTAGTAGGAATGAGAACACAACCTCAAAAGCTGACTCGAAAATGTGAAGTTACAGCTATTCTAGTACTGTATGGCCTACCAAGGTACTGTCCTAAAAGTTGACCTAGTTTTTCCCCTCTCAACTCTTTTAGGGGTGGAGCATTGCAGTTTCCCTCCTTTTTATGCCTGTAATTCCTTTGCTTGTTTAATTTTCATATTTCATCCATAAACAGCCATATAATGGCACCCAAAATATCAAAGGAGTGGTAACTGAGTACCCACTAATATAGGAGGGGACTCCCGCATTCTGACTCTTGGACTAAAGTGCTAAAAAATAATAAAGAAAAATCACAATATCCTCTCAATAAAGCCTTATTGGGTAAATGGTGTTGGAGAGGGATATACTTTGGAGAAAGGTCATAATGTGAAAGTTTGGAAAAGAGCTAGGAGGTTCGTCCTCTTGGGTAGGGAAGGAAGGCTATGGTGTAGGCTTGTGGACATCGATTAGAAAAGGATGGGGAGTTTTTAATGCCAAAAAAAGATTTGAGGTGGGCCATGGGAGAAGAATATAATTTTAGCATGATGTGTGGTGTGGTGATGTTCCCTTAAAAGACTTTTTTCCTTCTCTATTCTCTTTTGCAACTTCCAAGGAGGCATGGGTGGATGATGTTTGAGCCCTTGTTTCTTAAGACATTTTCAAGATTTGGAGATAGATAATGTTGAGGAGTTTCTTCAAAAGCTATACATGTTGGGAAGAAGTATCAGAGAGGAGGATAAAATGGTAAGGAAGGCTAGCAAAAGTGGGGAATTCTTGGTGAAGTCTTTCCATTCCCCCTTGGAGTTAGAGGGTGGAGTGTCTTTCCCTTGAAAGATAGTGTGAGGCTCTTGGGCTCCTACCAAAGTGGGTTTTTTTGTACGAGAAGTGGCTTAGGGAAGTATTCTAACCATGGACCAACTTAAAAGGAGAGGATGGTTTCGTTGGGTTATTGTTGCATGTGCAAAAATGCAAAAGAATCAATAGACCATCTCATTCATTGTGAGAAAGCTAGGGGCTGTGGCACTTTCTATTCTCTTTATTTGGGATTTTGTGGGTTCTCTCATGTTTGATGAAGGATTTGTTAATGGATTGGAATGAGAGCTTTGTGGGCAAGAAGAGAAGAAAGGGTTGGAGATCAGCTCCACTTTGCCTTTTCTAGACAGTTCAAAAGGAATGCAATGGAAAAGTGTTTGAAGGGGTACAATGAACTAACCAATCTCTTGAGGACTCCCTTATATCTTAATCCATACATGTGATCTTATGGGTATCTTCTAGTTGATGGTCAAGCTGGTCCACTATCAAGGTTTTATTTAGTTGTACTCCAAGACTACATGGGAATTGTGGTTGTAGGTTGTTTCCTTTAGTTCTCGCATGTATACTTCCTATGTATTGTGTTTGCCTCTTTCTGATCAGCACGTTTAACATATATATATATATATATATATATATATATATGGAAAAGGTGATTAGGTGATTATGTATATATAGAAAAGGTGATTATGTGAGATGATCACAGAAATTCTGTTAGGAGTTGGAACTACTAAAATGTCCTAGAGTGCAACATTTAGAGAATAAGGAGGTTCTGTCTCTCATTTTTCATATATATTTAGCTTTCATTGATAGTTCGCTCTGTTCTCTCTTCAATTTGTACATTCTCCTTGAGGCACCCTAAATTGATAAACCTTAATACTTTCAGGAGAAGATGAATGTATTATTGACAATATTGCTCCGACTAGGCATTATTGGGTATCAAAAATCAACCTAAATAAAAGTTCTCTCTCTCTAATCCTTTTTCGCATGTTAAAGATGTCGTCTTATCAAATAGACAAGTAAAACAATACACAATCAAATAAGCCTTGTTGGATATCTTGTTATGCTGATCAAATATATACAATGCAATGTATCTATCCTCTGTTTGAAGTACCAATTCTTGTCAGAAGTTTGAAAACTCCATCATTATGAAATCCCTGCTGGATGCAGGTTACTGACAGGAGCTATTCTTGCTCATGAGCTGATGCATGGGTGGCTACGCCTTAAAGGTACAACACTGACTCAATCTTTTCCTCAAGGGCATCTTCACAAGAAATGCCAACGTTTTCTTGTATTAATTTCGCAGGCTTCCGAAATCTTAGTCCTGAGGTAGAGGAAGGTATCTGTCAGGTGCTCTCATACATGTGGCTGGAGTCAGAAGTAATGCCTGGATTTAATAAAAATATGGCATCCACATCATCAGGAGCAGCTTCCTCCTCCTCATCTTCTTCTAAAAAGGGTGGAAAATCAGAAGTAGAGAAGAAGCTGGGAGAGTTTTTCATGCATCAGATTGCACATGATGTATCCCCAGCATACGGAGGAGGATTCAGGGCGGCCAATGCTGCAGTGAATAAGTATGGTTTGCGCATCACTCTTGAACACATTCGCTTAACAGGAAGCTTCCCTCTGTAATCATAGGAATAGAAATTCATCCGTATGGGTTGATCTCCCTCATCACAGGGTCCTTGGCTGGATGAATTGACCCAGTCTTGGAAGCTTGGAGCAGCTCCCCCCTTAATTTTTGTGGGGCCTTGTGATACGCTTTCAGAAATGGCATTTCCAAATGCAATAATATGTATTTCTTTACTTATAATAAACCTAGGAGTGATTCTCATGTTCATTATTTGCAGTAATCTCCTTGGTTTCATTGTCTTGTACTCAAATTCAAGTTCCTGGAAATGAAAGGAAAAATTGAAGTAAAATAGACCCAAATAATTATTTTTTTTAATCCTTTTTCTCCCCTTATTTATTTAAAAATAAATAAAATTAGAAGTCCCCTTTGATCAACCCACAAGATGCAAGGATAATGCAAGTCCCCTTTGAAATCAAAATTATTTTACTTTCAAATAATTACAAGCAACATGGCATAGGCTTGGGTAGAACTCTCTCTTTGACAAAAAGCTTGATATTATATTTATACAAGCACATATGACATATGCCATTAAGAGGGTAGCGATATTAAAAAATGTTTTTAATATTTTTAATACTTAAAAGGTTTTTATCATTTAAGTATTAAAAATATTAAAAATATTTTTTAAAATTATTTTTAAACGCACTTTGAGACAAAATTTTTAAATATTCAAAATATTAAAAATACTTTTTAAAATCACTCCTAAACACACTTTAAGTCACCATCGATCCGCACATCTACCCAATTATGAGCATAGTATGCTGAGTGGGTTACCCCTACACTTAAGAAAATCAACCCCATTTTCTTGATCTATGTTTAGATGCTTATGTCTCTCTTAGCCTCTGAGGATGCCACATGTCCTAGTGGTTACCTCTAAACCATATGTTGATGCCACTTGTTGACCCATTTATGCCTTTTGTCAGTTGCTTCTTGCTCACCCTTGCACGCCACCTGTCTTGGCACACACAGAGCACAGAGATGTGTTCATCCATGGTCAAGCGGTTATATCCCTTCTTGGTCTCTGATAATGCCAATGTCTTAGTGTTAACCTCCAACCCAATATGCTAATGCCACATGTTTACCCTTTCTGTTGCTTCCTGCACCCTGCATGCTGCCTATCCTGGCACACACAGAGATGAGCTTGGCTTCCCTAATGCCAAGATGCCAACCCACCTCACACCCACAGGTCAAGCTCATAGTGCCAGTAGCCCATAGTCTTGGGCTCATGCAAATGCCCCATGGTTTGACCAATCTGGACCCACTACCTGTGTTTGTGCGCGAAGGCTAACACATACCACTTCTGTCTAATTTTGTTCCTGACTAAGCCCCACTTATTGTGTGGGTCATGTGAATCTGTGATTTGGTCATCCTCGCTCCCCTAAGCACGCCTTGGCTTCTAGCTTTTATCTCATGCTACCCAAATTATGCTTTGCAGTCTGCACTACGATCTGCACATCCCCTAAAATCACATTGATGAAAACCATCCCCTAGGATTGTCATCTTTATCTTTTGTATCCTTCTCAGTGCTAGCCATTTTCACATCTTCCGAAGGAGACTTCGTACATGCTTGAATAGATAAAATGATTTTTCAAGAATCATAACTAATTAAGGAACCATCATTTTCACATGTTACGACTTGGAAAATTCCTCTTCAAAGCAAAAATCTCAAACCATGGAAAATATCAACTTCATTTTTCAACTAAGCCAAGCCACCCATGCTATGCCCTGAGTTCCATGCGCTGCGGTAGCATGTCCCATGCCATTGAGACCAATTGATGTGCCAAACGCCCCTCGTTTTCCCTTCTATTCAGCCAAGACTTACATCATATAATATGGATGCAAGGGGCCACCATAAGCATCTCTCCGCCAGGGCCACATCACCCTTTCCTAGGTTATTATTATTTTTTTGGTTTATCATTTCACAAATCCATCGAAAATTTGAGGCTGTCTCTAAATGGCTAGAATATGCTCGAAAGAATGATTTGGCGCCGGTGAAGAGAGAATTTGAAAATTTTCAATTTCGACCTACTCCACCCCTTCCAAATGCTGCAGGCTCAAGACTGAAGAGGACCAAAACAAAGATAGCAACAAATCTGAATTGAACACAAGGACAAGTCATAATACCGGTTACCAAAATATTAAAATTTAACCCTTGTTGAGCATCATGAGGGAAAAAAAATGGTACTTTGGTCGGCTTGAAAGTTGAAACCAAGAAACAAGCTTCCAAGCTGAGGCACAACACAAGCAGAAGCAAGCTCTCAGCTATGAAGACAGGATAGCATAGAGAATGTGCTGAAACGCTCAAGCCCCTCCAATTTAGATAATTACATAACACTAGAATTTCAACTTCAAAAGGAGGACTACATATGTACAAGTTCCTTCACAAGCAGCAAGAAAAATAAAACCGCACCTTAAAATAAATAAATAAATATTCTTCAATTAACAATGGAAACCAATATATCTTGTGTGAGAAATAGCCTCGTTGGCTGCATTTGAGATGTGATTTAATTAGTGTTTCTTATCTATACATGGAAAAATATGGTTCTCACAGGAGCATCACAAAATTTACCCCCAATTAGAAAACCCAAGAAAATGCCATGTATTGAGAGCATTTTTGGAGATTATGGCAGCAGTCAAGGGCATCGATAACTGATGAAAGCATTTTTGAGTGTCTCATAGGTCATAAAACAAATACCCACTCCTGGCACCACCTTGTAGTATTCGGGTAGAATGCCCCTGTATAAACCACGTAAACCTTCAGTCCGAATTATGTGCTGAATGTGCCAAAAAGGCCGGTTGTATAGACACGGGCTCGACCTCCTGCCCCTTCCAACTGCATCCGACGCCTCACAAGATCCAGAGGGAATGTTGCTGCATATTACAGAAGAGAATAGCTGAAAAGAGCTGGACATAGTTTTTGCTTAAACTAAATGTTTTTTCCAAAAGGAAATTTGAATGTTATAATGATACAATAAGATAGCAAAACTCATATTAACAGATTTATTACCTTACTGGAAACTCAATATTGAACAAGTCACTTAAACAAAGACAAATTGCCAATAATCAGAGCACATTATTTACCATAACCTTATCACTACCATCACAACCATGCCTGAAACATCCATCCTCAGTGCCATGACAAATATACTGAGAGCTAATTCCAATGATTTTAAGGGACAGAAGTTACCATGAAATGTTGTGGTAATAGAAAATGTGCTAATACTATCATCACAGATAACTTTCATTAACCACATTCTCTTGGATGAGCTACCAGTGAGACATTTGCAGATTTGGTACACCAAGAGAACTTTAACTGGTTAGTAACTTCCAGTAAGATATATGCATGTTGGGTGGATGCCCAACCTCTGATTAAGAAAAAAGAAATTTGCACAACTAATTCTTCTGAATACCCTAGTAACAAAATACAAAAATCATACTGCACTTAATGCATACAGAGATAAAGATGGGATAGGCTTGCAGCATATGCTGTAACATATAGCAATGTCAGAGAGCAAGCAGCTGACAGTCAGGCTGCTACCTATATGTCTGCAGGCTTGCAGCTCAAAAAATCAGTCTTAAATATAATAATGTTGTTGACTAGTTCAGACACATCTGCCAATGAACGTCAAATAAGTGCCTAAGTTATGATACCCAAGTCTTGAGATTGACGTCAAGGATAATATGGCAACTCACTGAGCTCACAATATAAGCATAGAGGAATGAAACATCAACATTAGATATGAGTCAAGCAAAAAGTCATGTATGAGCATAAAAGCATGTTTTATTTGGAAATCCCACAATAACAGTGTCATATAAGAGACACTTGCCGTCTCAAAAAATAAAAATATCAAAATAAGACAGGACACTTCTGGTTGAACAACCGGATGTTTTGGTCTTAAACAAAACAAAAACCAAACATAATGCTTCAGCCACCCTAGGTCAACTGTGACAGAACTGGAGGGGGGTTGTTCTGATACAATTTTTTCCCTTTTTATTTTTTCCTTGCTTTCTCTTCCTTTTTTTTTCTACTGGGGGTGGTGGTGAGGTGGGGTTGCAATGGGCATATATGCAGGAACTATTTTGATACAATTCGTGGATAGGGCCACAAGATTCCAAAGTACTTTTAAGGTCTACAAATGTGTGGCATCATTTATTTCCCCACTTTTGGTTTGAAATTTGTGCTATTTACTCAACTAGGAACAAAACCTGGTTGTGAGGATACACTTTAACCTTCATCTGTGGATTTGCTTCACTATTTGAACCTTTTCTTACTGATCTCAGTTGCCGATAAATGAGAAGAGAGAATATTTTACTAAACACATCATAAATGTACCTACGTCACTTGAAGGATTCTGGTACCCGTCAGTAAGCAATTGGCAAAGGAAGCCTAAGTGAGAAGCATACCTCAAAGAGGACACCTCTCACTTTTGATAACCGAGAGAGCAATGTTGGTTCACCTGAGTGTAGTGCCACCCTACAATGAAACCAACTGTAATGCTTGGGGAGACAAGTTATGAAGAAATGTTGGAGAGATTACATTAATCCAGGCAAGCTCTTTAAATAAAAAATGAAGTTAGTCAATGAATAATGAAAAAGTAATTTTTTTTTTGTCAACTTCCTTACTAGCATTCTCAAATGCCACATAAAAAACAACTCCAGTCTGAGTCTCTGGCTCTAGAGGTCAGTCTGGTTAGATTAGTGCAGATCCTACACCTCATCCTGTTTCTCTGCAGCAAAAGCATGGTAGCTAGAGGTATTAACTTCTTTTACTAGAAATTATGAATTTTCCAGTAAAACAAACATAAGTGCTTTAAAAACAAATGGTTTAAACTAATTTACTGTTGCTTAACAGCATTCTCTATAGCTGTTGAGGTTGAGAATAGTCCAACTGGCAACAACAGTCACTTTGATCTAAAGAACATCCAAAGACTATGAATAATGATAAAATGTATTCAACATGAAAAATCTTCTGTTCTCTGTTTTATACTGACAGGAAAATTATGCAAGGTAAGGAAACATCCTATTCCTAGAACATAAAAACACTATAATCATGTACTTTGAGACTGACAATTACACAGTTAATTTCAAGACAAAATTAAAACTACAGATTCATTAAAAGGTCATAGAAGACAACATGACCTAATTTATGCACATAATAGCAAGGGCCCCCTCTATAGCAGGTTTAATATCACTCACCTGTTGATGATGCAATGCCTGAAAGACTACCACAAGTAAGACTGACCAGGACAGTTGAATCATTGGGCCTGATGTAAAGATAATGAATGCTTAAGCATTAGTTGTAAAGATACAGCTCATGCCATTAGCCATGAGAGGGCATATTGAAATTCTTTATTTGCTGAATCAACTTACTGTGTCATTTACCTTTGGGATTGCCAAGAAGATCTCAAGGTCTCATAAACTGAAAAGTTGATGGCTATACTGGGCCCAACTCCCTGCACAGTGTCAAAACTGCACTTAACTACACAGGAAAACAGGGGAAAAAAAGAGAAAAGAAAGGATATTTTGGGTGTAAAGATCACAATAAATAATAGAATCATACCAACAATGTAGCTCCAAGTCCTTTATAAAGGCCCCAGATACCTTCTTCTCTGACAATGGTTTGTAGAGCATGACCAATACCTCTGTAATAGATCAATTTTGTCTGCAAAGTTTGAAACAGAATCAAGTTGAGAAAAAAGTGTAGCCATTTTAGTTGATACCAGAAACCAGGCAAGACTCTTATTGACTGAGAAAATCATTCCTAAAATGGTTCTTATACACTAAAAAGTCAAACCATTTGAAGGACACTAGACTTCAGAAGACAGTTTAGAAAAACATCCTATGGATGCCAAACAAGCAGAAGAAAAAAAGATAAAAATAAGCAGCATTCTTGTGCCAAACCATGCCAATAATGCTATGGATGCCAAACAAACGAAGACAATAATAACAAACAGCAACCAATTTTCCTATCGGTTTCAACTCAGCAATAGGATATTAATTGTTACCTGTGCTGCAAGGCGTGTCCTTACAAGATCCAATGGATATGTAGCAGATGCAGCAGTTAGTCCTGCCAAACCTCCAGCTACAAAATGTACACCAAGGTCAGCACTAGTATTTCTTCTATGACTTTCTAGCCCAGGGACCAAATACAATATCTGCAACAAACAAAACAATACAATTGGATATTAAGCAAACTCCCAGATGCAATCTAAACAGACAATCTACCAAGGTAATATATAATTGGATATTAAGCAAGCTCCCAGATGCAATCTAAACAGACAATCTACCGAGGTAATTTATAATCATACAAGGGTGTTTGTTCATAGTGTAATGTACTGACATTCTTGTAACGCTCATATGCATAAAAGCTGACAGAGGAATAAGGCAGGCGGTGAGCAATAGTAACCAGATTCCCTTTCCAGAAGGCTCTAAATCCTTCTTCACCAATAATTCGTGAAGCCTCCTGCCATATGCTAGCCTTCGTCAATGTTGCAACATCAGAGTGCATACCTTGCACCTACAGGAATAAGATACTATCATATAAGTGGCTGAGAAACTGAAAAGGCTGCACAATTGAACCCAATCTTCACAGACACCCATACACACACACAAAGAGGATCAGAGTGCCTGGTTGAGCCATAGTATCAGTCTGAATATCAACTAAGAAAACAGACAGAAAAAAAGGAGCAATAAAGAGATATATGATCCAAAGAGGTTTACTTAAATTGTCTTGCATCTCCGTTAGCTTGATTAATAATCGACATACTTAGCAAGTCTAGAACCAATTTTGAAAGGACAAGGTTTTCAATGGCAAGGCTGACAGAAGTTGAATCAATTTCAAATGAAGCATTTTCACCACATGCATTATTCATAGACAGAATCATCAGTTACTCGTTCTTAAATTATCCTTTGAAGAACCAAAATAAGAAACCTTAACGCACACCCAGATCAATAGATTAGTACTTACAGTTTATTTGGGGATTTAGTAACAAATGATAATGCATAAAGATGTAAGAAAATACACAAGAGACCCATAATCTTTATATATTCAGGCTGTCAAATTGCCTAACACTTTATAGCATCATCCATCTATCTCCTGATAAGCCCACAGTTTCAACTTCAAACCACAATTCAGAAAAGCCATGATCAGATCAAGTACAAGGTACAGGTGTGTGGCAGGAGTCCCATATCCATCATTGATGGGATGCTTGACCTTGCCATGGCTAACCACACTAAAAATATCAAACTTCTTGTATTAAAATAATGAGCATGCACAGAAGTTATTTCCTTGAGCAAATATTGACACAAACCATAATCCTCAGATGTAATCAATACTTAATAAAATAGTTTGTTTGGACCAATCAAATACAGACCAAATCATACATGCGCAGATTACACAATCAACAGCCAGAAAATTGTTTTCAGATAGATCATTCCTAGCAAAATTTTCGGGATCTGCCTATCCAAGATTCACGGCTACCACCTACCTAACCAAGCAAACAAAGAGCCCAACCAACCCAAAGCTGAAAAAACATAGATTAAATACCCCAAAACATGGGTCTATGGTAAAATGCAGGAAAGAAAAGATGTTAGAACTTCGAAATTCAGATTTTTAAAATTTTTCATCATGGCGGTACGACCACCCAACATCTCCGTTCGCAATTACTTTTCTAAATCGAGGAAAGTTAATCAGTTTCCACAAACCTAGAAACTTAATATCATATTCAAAATTTCGTTTATTTTCTTTTCCTCTGTTTTCTCATAAACCAAAAAGGAAAAAGAATAACTTCAATAATAAGGAAGCACAACAAAATAGCCAGAAATTCCGATTCCAACCTGAAATAGTATAGTGAGGCGAGCAAGCGGCGCCGTACAGGTCTTGCTAAGAGCACCGGCGATTCCTCCAGCAAGAAGCTGCGGTATTGTCCCTATCTGCGATTGCTGATGCAATGACTTCTGCTGCTGCGCCAATTGGCGTGCAGTCCCATCGACGGCGACGCCTCCATGACCCGAATTGAGAGCTCTCTGCCCTCCTTCAACCACCACTCCTACTCTAGCTTCCGTTTGCATGGTGGATCAGTCCCAAGCTCCAAAACTCTCTCTATCAACACAGAGCGACTCTCGACAGCCTTAAATAAAGATTCATAGCCAATCCTTCTCTCCCTCCGCAAAAACAGACTCAATCTGTCATAAAGGAAAGACAGTACGTAGAGAGCTGAAAAGATGCCTCAGAAACCCTAGAATCGAAACTTAAAGACACAAGAAGTGTTGAGTTTTTGTTTCAGAGATCTGAGAGATGAATGAACACAAACCCAAGGATCACAAATTGTCAGCAAAACCCTAGCAGGAGGGCATTAGCACCAACTCCGAAGTCGTTCCCCTTCTCGCGTGCTTTGAACGAAGAAATAGAGAAGGGCAGCTGCGGAAGGATAAAAAAATAGAGAGAGAAAGAGGCACGTTCAAACGACGCCGTTTTACTCAACCAAGACGACGTCGTTTTCAGCCACGGGCACATTACTTGCAACTGGAATTAAAAAATCCTGGTTGGCAAGTTAGCATGCGCAGTGGTGAAGTTGGTGAACCCGACTAACATGATCGTGTGGAGTCGGTCCATCATAAGATTCATAACGAGGAACCGTTGATCGGTTGGACTTGTTGCTCAGAATGGTGTATTTGGGAACTGATGATAGAGATAAGTGTGATATTAGTTTAATCAAATGGAATGGGGAGCTTAGGATAATTACTCATGAGACACGTGATGGAATTGTTATGGAATATTCGCCCAAGTTGAGGATGAAAAGCGGAGGAAGAGATGGAAAGACTTTTAACGTTTTCGGTAAGAGTCGGTGAATCCAACTCCATTTCTGTTGTCATGCCTACGATTTCAAAGGAAAATGTTAGGATCATGTTCGGAAAATGTTAGAAAGACTTTCCAAGGATTGAGTCGAAGGAAGCATGATGTCATGTAAACTCCTTTATAAATTTATTTATTTATATTTTTTAGTCTCATATGATTTGAGTGTATTAAAAATTTCGTAAAAGATTAAGTCACGCATTCATGCAAAGTGACGTGTAGATCACATTTAATTTATGAATTTGAGTAATCATACGAGATTATAATACATTATTTCTTAATTGAAAAAATGACTTGTCTTTATTATCGAGACTATTTTCATAAAGTAATTGTATTAGTGTATGTGATACACATTATATGTGACATATAATAAATAATGACGTAAAATTATAAATTATCATAATTCATTAAATTACTATAGTGTATTCGATTATAAATAAATTGAATCAAAGTATAAATATTAATGTAATATAAAATACTAAGATCTAATCGTATATGTACTGTATTGCAATTGTTTTATATTATTTTTTAATACTATATTACGATAATATAATTATGAATTATGTATTTATAAACATTTCCTTTGTTGAAGCCTATCGCTTCGCTTGCGGTATTAAACTTGATAAGTTCTCAATCGATAATCATCTAATAACTTCTTCAATAAGTTATTTTGTCTTATTTTTATTCTTTTTAATAAAGTCATTTAAAATGAGTGAAATTTCTTATGAGCTTAAAATATGTACGTGTTTTGACTTTGACAAGCAAATACAAAGCATCACGCAACCACTAGGTCTTACTTCAAACAAGCCAAAGAAGAAAGACCAAATAATAATAATAATAATAATAACGAAAAAACAAATCATGACTTTCTGCATTTTTATTATTTATTAAATCGATAAAAAATAAGAAAATTTTGCACTTTTTTTTTTCTTCATATTTTTTAATATTGAATTACAAAATTTTCAAGCATGTTTGATCACGTTCTTTAAAGGATTTTTTTTTTTTAATTCAAAATCACATATGATTATTGATTAAACAATTTGAGCACTATTTGATTATAATTTTAAAAATAATTTTTAGAAACGATTGAAATTACAAATAAATCATAGATTTTTTTTTTTTACTTATTTTTCATAAATGTAATTATATACTTATCTCTAATATAAAAATTTTCAAAATATTTTAAATTAGTTATCAAAATATTTTATAAAAAAAATGGAAACACTTTAAATATATTTTTAAACTATTTTTTTAAAATTAAAAAATTGTTTCCAAAAAATCCTTACCTTTTTTTTTTTTTTTTTTGTTCTTAACATTCGGAAAACATTTTTCTAAAATAGAACCAAACATGTCATCATTTGATGGAAAATGTTCTGCTTTTATTTTGAAAAAATATATAAAATGAGAGAGAAAAAATGAAGACAAACTTATATTATCTTCTTCCGGTCTGAGAAATTTAAGAAATTAAAGTAATCTAAGACCTAGAAGCACATAAGAACACCACCAAGTCAAGATCAATATCAAATTTTCCTTTGATTTTCATAAGAAAAAGAAAAAAAAAAATAAAAAAAATGATTTTTCTCGTATTTGATTCTACTCTTAAAAATATAAATAAAAAATTAAATATAATTAAAATTAGTTAAAAACTTACACTTCTAAAATTTATTTAATCTTTATATTAAATATTTTAAATAAGTTAAATAAGTTTAAACTAATATAAAAATATAATTTATTAACTTCCAAATCATGTTTGATTGATTGATTGAATATAACATGAGATAAGATAAAGAAAATAAATATTATATCTTATTCCATATTTGATTGACCATGATGAAGTATGATAAGTTATAAATTTTAAATATTTTAATCATGAATATTATTAAACATAAGAAAATTTTAATTTTTAAAATAAAAAACATTTAAATGTAATATAATTTTTATTTTAAACATTAAAAAATAATCTATACTTCATATATATTTTTTTATTCAATCCATAAATTAAATATATACATAATATAATATAACACATTATATTGAATATCTTCCAATACCATATCCATTGAATATAATATCCAAAAGATATCATAAGATATGATACTTTAAGATATATATATATATATATCTTATCCTACCCCCATCAAGTAAATATAGTCTGAATTTATTTTTTAATTTTCCTTCTATTATCTCCCTCTATCTTTTTCTCATGCATTTTTTTTCATTTTCATCATATTTTTTAGGAGCCAAACATAACCTTAGTTAACATTAATAGTGGTCAAATGCATTTAGTCTAAATCTTAGAAGTAAACGAGATTAACCCTTATAACATATAAGGCAAAAAACATAAAGAAATGTCATCTTATATTGGTTTGATCCTTGAATGTACATTTTTCATGGGATTGCATTGAACATCTGACATGCGGCCAACCTTTATAATCTTAAAAATGATAATATTCGGTTAGTTTTGAAGATTATTGTGACTTATCTTTCAATAGTATTTATTGATATTCAACTTGGTAGTCTCCTTTCATCAAAGAAAAAAAAATGATAATATTTGGTCAAACATGTCAGTGTAACCATCTTCATGAACCAACTCTCAATACCATTCTCAACCCATCAACCATAGCATTGTGGCCTCGCAATGCTAGGTCCCTGGGACCTATATATTCTGATACCTGCTCTACAAGTAATTGCAAAGATTTTTACCAAATTCACAAATATAAACCTAGAAATTGCAACTAATGGCGGCTTCTAATGTTTACTGCAGGGAGTCAAATAATTGTACACATGGATCAAAAGATAAATCCTACATGATAAAAGAAGGTTAAAAAAGCCACACATTGTGCCAAGTTTTTATACATAGGTTACAAATTTCAGTGCAAGCTCGAGAATAATACCTCAGGTTTGCTTTATTATGTACCGGTTCATTCATTTACTTCATTCCCGATTGAATAAACCTTGTTTAAGTGACTTTTTGATCTCCAATACTTTCCCTGGCAGAGGAACATTGCAGATTTTCCTGTCAGAAGGGCGTGGTATCCAGTGATCATTAAACAGAGGGTTGAAAAATACAGGGGACGGTTATGAAGTTCAACAATTGTGCACCATTCTGGCATGTATGTAGATATATGTTGTCTTGGTGTGAAAGTACAAGATGCAATTTTTATTATAAGATATAAAGAAAATCTCTAACATTGATTATCACCTTGAGGTATTTCTTGACCTTTTCCTTTTTCAAATTGAGCTAAGTCAAGATTGACATGAATTAATGGTCACTAGTCATGTACATCTTAAGTTTCTCAAATTCCTAACTAGTGTAGATTCTTTTTTATAAAGAACATTGTATAGATTCTTAATTAGTAAACTTTTATATGAATTGTTTTAGCTTTGTGTTCTTGAACTAACATTGTTGCATTAAAATTTCGGTTAACACAATAAACCAGTATCAGAGCTTCCGCATATACAACACAGACAACTTGCAATATCATAGAATTTGACACCAAAGTATCTGACACCCAATATAGCATAACATTTATATAGGATCATACCTCGTTCTTTCTCAAGAGAAGGTAGCTTCCCACTGATCCTCTTTTGTCTCTGCTTATGTTCTTCATTCCATTAAGCATATTGTATTGTAAATTTTGCTGAGAAGTAAAGCTTCTAAATTAAGCATTGGAATCGAATGAAATACTTCAGCTGGCAAAATCATGAAGCAAATGAGCTCTTAGATCCTTCCCTGAATTTTGATTTCGTGCTTCAGAACCATTTTTCAAATACTGCTGGCTATTTGTTTCCAGGCTGAAATGGCGATACATGTTGACAGAAAAGCTCGTAGATGACTCAATTCTGTTATTTTGGTGGAGACCCAATGCTAAAGATATGCCTTTGCTTGCACTTTTCTCAATTCCACTAACACCCATTTGGTAATTGCTTGAGAAATTATTGTAAGGAAAGTTCATTTGTTCATCTCTTTCTTCGAACATGTAAGAGAGTTTATTTCTACTTCGTTTAGATTGAGTATCTTCCATCTTTTGGGTGGGTGTGTTTTGAAAGGGTTTCCTAAGAGGCAGTGGATTTGCTGAAGGAAGGGGGTCAGTTGGCTTGTTAGCCTCTCCCTCTGCTGCCATTTGAGCTTGCTTTGTCTCAAGCGTGAGTATTTCTTCCACCATTGGCTTCCAGAGTCTAACTCTTGCATTGATGAACCAGTTGGAAACCTGTCCAATAAGTACTCAATTGCGGTGAGTTATAAAAACACATTATTAAGAAATAAGGTTTGCAGCCATCATCATAAATATGGGTGCTATGCAACACGGCAAAACTATGAACCACTTCAATGGGTGTATCTCAAAATTTTAGTCATAGATCCAGAGCATGGGTTAAACATGAGGGTAGATATCTATCTCATGGAAGTTAGATGGAAAATCCAGCAAGCAACAATGGTAGAAAAAGTTTCACCTGATTTCTTGATAGGCTAGTTCGTTGGGCCAAAATTTGCTTCTCCAAGTCAGTAGGATAACTGAAAAATGCAAACATCAGCCACAATGCAGCCATATTTAGTTAATATAGTTCTCTTGCAAAATGTAATATTTTTTTAAGAAAAAAATATCAGAGAAAATGCTTCAAGAGAAATCACTCACGGATGTAGAAAGTGTTCAAACAACCATGCCCTGAGTACAGCTACCGCATGATCTGGAAGTCCTCTTTGGGACCGCCAAACAGGATGTTGAAGAAACATTGAGCTCTGAACTGCTTTTTGGCTATGAAACCCCTGGTCAGCTGTCCAAACTCTTGGAGTTTCGTCTTTTCCAATATTATGGCCTACAAGAGCTTTGCCTGTAAACTGAATTTGATCCAAAATTGCATTCTTCAAGTACCTGAAATGATTTGACATGGCTTTGAACGCAAAAGATATGTATGGAGCAGCATTTTGAAGCCCAGCAACAGTTTCAAACGATGCAACTACAGAATGCATCTGCTGACAGTAAAGCTTATATCTCCTGTAAACCTAATGGAAATGAAGGGGAAACAAAATTACACAGGGATCTGAATCTCTTTAATTGAATTGGGTATCAGATATGGACAAAAAGAAGTTGTGAGGTAAGAACATGGATGTATTATCATTAGCAATATCTGGCTTTTTAAATATCAAATATGAATAGGAAGTAGGGGCACTCAAATGACTAAGTGACATGTTTTGATTAATAGTTGATTAGCTCATAGATATGTTTGATATAGATATATCAAGAAACATGTTTTAACACAATCCAATACAAGAAGTGCTTTTCCTAATTCTAATTAGAACACATTGGTTTGGTTTAGTGGTCTCTGATCTAGAGCTTTGAGTTTTCTACCCTGGTTGAAACCATTTTCAACAGAGATGTTGCCTTATAGAACATTGCAATATTGGAATATATGGTTCGTCCCTTGAGCAAGCATTTCCTTGAACCGAACATGATTGTAAAATGAAAAAAAATAAAAAATAAAAAAAAAAAACTGTGTAATATCAGTTGATGGATTGAAAGGTATTAGGCTCACTCATTTTTTTGGGCAAGGCATAAGGGATATTCATTTCAAGTTTAGTAGTTTGGGGATCATAAAAGTGAAAGATGATATCTTTCACTAAACATGTTGGCATAATAATATATCAAGGGAAAAGAAAAACAGAAAATCATGAGCATCTATTGTCTGTTCCAGTCCTGCTAAATATGCATACAAAGAAGGAATCAAGAGCAACCTTGTTTTCAGCATGTGACAACTCTTTTTTATAGTTGTATGACACAGCCCAGATTAAGATCACTCCCAATCAGAGAGACAAAGATCCCAAACTCTAATGAAAATGATATGAGTTTTAAAATAGTTTTTCCAACTGATTCAGCAACATGTCATAATTTTTTACAAAACAAAGACCATTGGAAGTGATTGCTCATTTTTAATTCAACTAGTCTATCAAAAATATCCTAGTATAATTAACTCAAATTTGCATCAGTCAGCTCAAATTTGGTGCCTACATCATTAAGAATAACTTGCAGCCTTGCACACACCAATAGGAGTTTGGACTATATGACAAAACCTTAGTGCTTTAGAGCTCACCCATCACGTCTTCAACAATGCAATGACCTTAACTTTTACATTTCTCCTTTGTGGATATGATTCAAAGTGCTTGCATCAGTCAGCTTAAATTTGGTGCCTACATCATTAAGAATAACTTGCAGCCTTGCACACACCAATAGGAGTTTTGACTATGTGACAAAACCTTAGTGCTTTTGAGCCCACCCATCACGTCTTCAACAATGCAATGACCTTAACTTTTACATTTCTCCTTTGTGGATATGATCCAAAGTGTGATGCTGCATTTTGTGGACTCCTAATGCCTTTTGGTTCACTGTATAACCATCAGGTCCAGCCATTCTAAATTTCTAACTTGAAGATATGAAGCATTTAGAGCTGTAACTTGGGCAGGTTGGCGAGGTTGATAGCTAATTTGAGGCCAACCCAACTTAAGAAACAATCAATCTGAGTTCAACCCAACTTGACCTCTAACATAAGACATTCAACTTAAGACCAACTCAACCTCATTTCTCTAAGCATGGGTTGAGTTCAGATTGTTTGAGTTAGACTTAGGCTGGTCAGGTGTATAACTCTTCAATTTTTTTTTTCTAAATATTTATATGAAAATTTAAATAGTAAATAGGATAAAATCTCAAGATAATAAAAAAAAAAAAAAAAAAATTATATATCTTTCTAGAAAAAATGAAAAAATATATAATATAATATAATTTGATATTTTTTCTTAAAAATTTAAAAAGAAGATAAGATTATTATATATTGCAACTGATTGTCTACATGCATTTAAGTGCTGATTGTAACGATAGCAAAACATGCTTTTGGTCCAATCTTAGTGCTTTTCAGCTGATACTTTACCCCTAAAATAGTGAAATAGCTCAATAGTTAGAAGCTGACGCCATAAGGTGTGCATTGATCCACGTGAGATCATTTATCAAAAGAACCAACAAACGTTATCCTTGCATATTTAATGAAGAAGGTCCGGATATGGAGATTTAGATGATGCATTTTGCCAAAAGAAAATATTTTTCAAAAAAGGGAATAGTGAAGAAATTCAATTTGACAAGACAACACAGCTTTTTGCAATATCCAGTAAATAACTCCATATCTTCCCCCAAGAAACTGGTTCCTTGACAGTAACAATCAAATCATCAGAATCATTCAATTGCAAAAGGAGAGAACATCACCATAACCCTCTTTTACCCGTTCATGACCCAGAAGAATCAGTACAACAGTAGAGCTAATGGCACCCTTGGAAATTGTTGGGAATATTAATTGTGCTTCACTTTTGTATTTCGAGTCCATTTATTATAGCTTCACATGTGATTGTCTTCACTAAACAATGTTTGATACAATCAAATTATGATTTGTTCATGTCCTTCTAGCAACTTTATAAACTACCGGGTTTTTTTTGGATAATTGTTTGTTATTATTTTCATCCTAAAAACCCAATCTCCATGGGGGTGCTAGACTAGGGAAGTGTGGTGCACTGGACATTTTCTTTTTGGGTTGAGATGGATTCCTGCAGTCACGTTAATTGACAGCAAAAGAACAATCTAAGGCTCAAATAATGTTGTACTCATCGGATGTCTTTTTCAGGTTCTCGCTTTAATTTTGTAACTACATGTTTGAATTGACATGGGAGTTTGTTTTTTGCTATCTACAGTAAGTATTTAAGATACAGAAATGAAATAAAGCAAACTTCGATAGTAATGGACAGTGATCTCTTGTTTGTTTGGTTGCTGAGAAAATAAAAGACACAAAATATAAAACACAGTTCAATTAAGTGGAATAATTGTAATATCAAAGTAATTTAATAACCCAAATGAAAATTTTAGCTCAATTAAATCCAAAGTTTCGGTTTCTTTCCTTTTCCCAGCAACCAAACAAGGTAAAGCAAAACCAGTTTAGGCCTCGGCCATACCTCGTCGAGCATCGGTGCGAGCCTGGAGCTCTTCCAGAAATGCTCGCTGCCATGGCTGCAACCGATCGGATCTTCAGCGGTTCCACTTCCTTCCAACGGAGGATCAAATGACGCCGAATCGGAAACTCCACGGCCTACGCCACAAAAATCGTCTAAAAGCTGCTGCGCAGGGCTCAAAAAGCTGGATCGCTTCAAGATCGATGCGTAGCCTGTGAAAGGACCAAGCGGAACCGAACTTCTCAATTCGTTGTTCGGCTTCGGAGTTCCTCCTCGAACGGAAACGACGTCGTATCTCTTCGGATTCAGCTCCAGAGGAGCACACCGTTGGTGGAGACGGTGAGGAGCCAGAGATAAAGACACAGCGTCAGCGCCAAAGGAGAAACGGTGGTCCAAGTCTTTAACGTTGTGAATGGAGGAGAGAGAATGGTCACCGCAACTAGGGAAAGAAAAAGACGCAGAGGAGGGCCCAACCACATGCACTCCTTCGCTGTTAACAAAACCTGTAGGATTTGGGTTCTGATGAGGGCAATGAAGCTGGTGAACTGGGGCATGTTGGAAGGTGGAGAAAAGCTGTGGGTGGTTGTTTTGAGGAATAAGGCGGGGATTTTCTCTTTTACTTTGCTGAGGGAGCCTGAAGGGTTGATGACCATCCGCCATTGATGAAGCTTCAACAACCAGAGAGAGAGACAGAGGTGAATGGTGATGAAGTTGAAAGAAAGGAGAGGAGGACACTCAGGGCAGGCTGTGGGCGCAGCAGCGTCCACACACAAACTGTAAGTGCTCCTTGTTACGGGCGCGGAGACACACCCTTAAAGCACGTGGCCTCATCTTATTTGCATATTTAAATAATTTTTTATAAAAAAATTTAATTAGAATTATCCTAAAGGTCTCTTATGTAATTATGATTTTTCTCTATTGAGAAGGAAATTAAACAAGTTCAAATATAATGTACGTAAAGGCAAATTTGAGGAAAAATATTTTTTAAAAAATACAAATAGAAAGGAGAGTGAATGAAAAGAAAAAGGAAGAAAAAAAAAAAATTAAAAATTAAAAATTATTTTTTAATTAATTCAAATAATTTCAAGAATATATTTTTTAAATAATTTTAGTTATATTTATTTTTTTTATTTTTCGTATAATAAAATCAAATATAAAAAAATTAATTTTTTTTTCCATTTTCTTTGAATTTTAAAAAATCATATTCACTTTTATTATTATATAATATTATTTTTCTATCTTTTTATAATAATTTTAATTATATTTGATTTCTTTATATATATTTTTTTAAAAACAACTTTCTCTCACAAATCAACCATCATATTTTAAGAAAATTCTTTTATTTTATTTTATTAAAAAATCCCCATGAGCTCAGAATACTATTATGAGATATGTAATACATCAACCATACAGTAAGGTATATGGTTGGATGAGTCTACGTAAATCAATAAGACACAGGGATCTAATCAGCAACTTCATCACCCACTTTAGTGATAGAACTCATGAGAGTTTGCCTCTGAAGTTTGAAAAAGTCTTTGTTAGACTTAGTCTCTGTTTATTTTTTTTTTAATCAGATTCTTGTTCCAGCATTTTCTGTTTTCAGTTAGTAGAAGTAGTGCCAATAAAATCTGATAGTAGCTGAGATTTTTTTGCAATTTCCGTTTGGTTGTAAGCCTATAAATAGGCATTCTCATTTGTGAAATATATGTGTGCCTTCCTTCAATTCTGAACTCTTGGATTATTTATTTTTCCTTTGCAAGTTCCAGCTTTTTTTTACAGATTCTGACAGTGGTATCAGAGCCTTGTTCCTACGGGCTGTGAGGCAAAGTTTCTTTGAGTGTTTTGAGTGCTAAACACAGTGAGGTTGAGTGATTTATTTCAGGCAGCTGTGGTGCAAACATGTCTACTTCCAGTAGTTCTTCCTCTGTAATTCCAATGTTCAATGGTGAACACTATCACATTTGGGCTGTCAAGATGAGGTTTTACTTAAGGTCTCAGGGTTTGTGGAATGTTGTGATGTCTGAAGCTGATCCACCACCATTGGGAGCAAATCCTACAGTTGCTTAAATGAAAGCACATGAGGAGGAAAAACTCAAGAAAGACAAAGCCATCACCTGCCTACATTTAGGACTTGCAGACCACATCTTCACCAAAATCATGGACTTGGAAACACCTAAACAGGTATGGGACAAGCTCCAAGGTGAATTTGAGGGTAGTGACAGAGTCAAAACTGTCAGGCTCCTCACATTGAAGAGAGAGTTTGAATTGATGAAGATGAAAGACAACGAATCTGTGAAAGGTTATTCTAGCAGATTAATGGATGTTGTAAACCAAATGAGGCTTCTTGGTGAGGCATTTACAGATCAAAAGGTGGTAGAAAAGATCATGGTTTCAGTACCTCAAAAGTTTGAAGCCAAGATCTCTGCAATTGAAGAGTCTTGTGACTTGCAAAGTCTCACAATAGCAGAGTTAACTAGCAAGCTTCATGCACAGGAGCAAAGGGTCCTAATGAGAGGTGATGAAGCTACTGAAGGTGCTTTTCAAGCAAATCATAAGGGAAAGAGTTCTGGACACCTGCAAGGAAAGAAGTTCTTCAAGAACAACAAAGGGAAAGCTGAAGGATCTTCAAGAAAAGGAAACTTTTCGCCTTGCTCTCATTGTAGCAGAACCAACCATGCTGAGAAAGATTGTTGGTACAAAGGTAAACCTTTTTTTAATTGTAATTTCTACAATAAACTTGGCCACAGTGAGAAGTATTGCAGAGCCAAGAAAAAACAATCTCAGCAACAAACACAACAACATGCAAAGGTGATTGAAGAAGACAAAAATGATGATGAGCATTTATTTATGGCATCACAAGCACTCAGTTCTCATGAACTGAATACTTGGCTCATTGACAGTGGCTGCACCAGTCACATGACCAAACATCTGTCAATTTTTACCTCCATTGACAGATCAGTTCAACCAAAGGTCAAGTTGGGAAATGGTGAAATTGTGCAGGCCAAAGGAAAAGGGACAATTGCTATCAGCACCAAGAGAGGTACAAAAATTGTCTCTAATGTTCTTTACATTCCAGAACTAGATCAAAATCTTCTTAGTGTTACACAAATGCTAAGAAATGGATATGCAGTCTCTTTTAAAGAAAATTTTTGTTTTATCACTGATGTACATGGAGCAGAGATAGCAAAAATTAAAATGAATGGAAATAGCTTTTATTTGAAGCTTGATTTAGTTGAAGGTCATGTCTTTAGTGCCAAGATTGATGAGAGTGTTGTTTGGCACAAAAGATATGGTCATTTCAACTTGAAGTCACTGAAGTTCATGCAAGAAGCTGGTATGGTTGAAGACATGGCTGAAATCACAGTTAATGCTCAAACTTGTCAAAGTTGTGAGCTAGGGAAGCAGCATCGCAAATCATTCCCTCAAAATATGTCTAAGAGAGCTACTCACAAGCTGGAGTTAGTTCATTCAGATATTTGTGGACCAATGAGCACAGCCTCATTGAGCAACAATGTATATTTTGCTCTATTTATTGATGATTTCAGTAGAATGACTTGGGTTTATTTTCTAAAAACCAAATCACAAGTGCTCTCTGTGTTCAAAAGCTTCAAGAAAATGGTTGAAACTCAAAGTGGCCAGAAGGTTAAGGTGCTCAGAACTAATAATGGAGGTGAATATACCTCAAAAGAGTTCAATGTTTTTTGTCAAGAAGCTGGAATTGTACACCAGCTGACAACTCCATACTCACCACAGCAGAATGGAGTCTCTGAGAGGAAGAATAGAACGGTAATGGAGATGGCAAGGTGCATGCTATTTGAGAAGAAGCTACCAAAGCTTCTATGGGCTGAAGCAGTTAGCACCTCAATATATTTGCTTAACAGACTACCGACTAAGTCTGTTCAGAGCAAAACACCAATAGAAGCATGGTCTGGTGTAAAACCATCTGTCAAGCACCTGAAAGTGTTTGGTTCATTGTGTTACCTTCATGTGCCATCTATCAAGAGAGGTAAGCTTGATGAAAGAGCTGAGAAAGGTGTTTTTGTTGGGTATGCAGCAGAATCAAAAGGTTACAGAATTTATAGCTTGAGTAGAATGAAAATTGTGATAAGTAGAGATGTGCACTTTGATGAAAATTCCTACTGGAATTGGGACTTGAAGAAAGTCCATAAATGTGATCAAACCACTTCATCTATTTTTGAACCAGCAGTAGAAAGTACAAGTATTGAAGATCCACTTGATGTTGAAGTAACTTCAGACACACCAGTGCTTAAGGTAAGGCCATTATCTGATGTGTATGAGAGGTGCAATCTTGTACATGCTGAGCCTACATGTTACATAGAAGCTGCAAGATTTCCAGAATGGATTGAGGCTATGAAAGCTGAAATTGATGTTATTGAAAGAAATGGAACTTGGAAGTTGACAGAATTACCTGAAGCTAAGAAGGCAATTAGTGTAAAATGGGTTTTCAGAACCAAATTCAATTCAGATGGTTCAATCTTCAAGCACAAGGCCAAATTGGTTGTGAAGGGTTTTGCTCAAGTTGCTGGAGTGGACTATGGTGATACATTTGCACCAGTAGCCAGACATGACACTATAAAGCTGCTACTTGCACTTGCTGGTCAAATGGGATGGAAAGTGTATCATTTAGATGTCAAGTCAGCTTTTCTAAATGGTATACTTCATGAAGAAATTTATGTTCAACGACCAGAAGGCTTTGAGGTTATTGGGCATGAACACAAAGTGTACAAGCTGCACAAGGCTCTCTATGGTTTGAAGCAAGCACCAAGGGCCTGGTATAGCAGAATTGACTCTCACCTGATCCAACTTGGATTTAGGAGGAGTGAAAATGAAGCTACTTTGTATTTGAAACAAAATGAGGATGGTTTGCAATTGGTAGTGTCACTTTATGTTGATGACATGCTAGTGACTGGAAGCAATGTACGGTTGTTGGCTGAGTTCAAAATGGAAATGCAAGATGTATTTGAGATGTCTGACCTTGGCATCATGAACTACTTCCTTGGAATGGAAATATACCAATGCAGCTCAGGTATCTTCATTTCACAAAGAAAATATGCTGTTGATATTCTCAAGAAATTCAAGCTAGAATCATGCAAAGAAGTAGCAACTCCGCTGGCACAAAATGAGAAAATTTCAAAAAATGATGGTGAGAAACTTGAGGAACCCTCTACATATAGAAGCTTGGTAGGTAGCCTACTATACTTGACAGCAACCAGACCTGATTTGATGTTTCCAGCTGGTTTGCTTTCAAGATTCATGAGTTCTCCTAGCAATGTTCACATGGGAGTTGCAAAAAGGGTGCTGAAGTATGTTAGAGGTACAACAAATCTTGGCATCTGGTATTTAAAGACAGGAGGAGTTAAGCTAGATGGCTATGCTGATAGTGATTGGGCAGGAAGTGTTGATGACATGAAGAGCACTTCAGGTTATGTATTTACAATCGGTTCAGGTGTCATTTGCTGGAATTCAAGAAAGCAAGAAGTGGTGGCTCAATCAACTGCAGAGGCTGAGTATATCTCCTTAGCAGCTGCTACAAATCAGGGAATATGGTTAAGGAAATTGCTTGTTGATCTAGGCCAGGAACAAAGCTCACCAACAGAGCTCTTCTGTGACAACAAGTCAGCCATTGCCATTGCTCAAAATCCTGTCCAACATGGTAGGACCAAGCACATAAATGTAAAATTTCACTCTATAAGGGAAGCTGAAAAGAATTCACTTGTCAAGTTGCATTATTGCTCAACTGATGTGCAACTTGCTGACATAATGACTAAGGCACTTCCTAAATCAAGGCTGGAGTTCCTAAGGTTGAAGCTTGGCATGTCCAAGGCAAATCTCAAGGAGGAGTGATAGAACTCATGAGAGTTTGCCTCTGAAGTTTGAAAAAGTCTTTGTTAGACTTAGTCTCTGTTTATTTTTTTTTTAATCAGATTCTTGTTCCAGCATTTTCTGTTTTCAGTTAGTAGAAGTAGTGCCAATAAAATCTGATAGTAGCTGAGATTTTTTTGCAATTTCCGTTTGGTTGTAAGCCTATAAATAGGCATTCTCATTTGTGAAATATATGTGTGCCTTCCTTCAATTCTGAACTCTTGGATTATTTATTTTTCCTTTGCAAGTTCCAGCTTTTTTTTACAGACATTTAGAAGAGAAAAAAAAAAAAAAAAAAAAAAAAGGAAAAAAAGAAAAAACAAAAAAAAAAATCCAAACAGCCCAGATCAGCTCACACCATTTTCTTCACAATCAGCCACCACCACCCTCCCATCCACACTCTTGTAGGAGTACCTCTTCGCCAAGAACACAAAAACACATAAATTGAGTCCAGACATGGCTGCCAGCAGCCAGTAGAAGTTGTCCAACCGGCTCTTGTTCAAGTCCTTCCGGAACCAGCTTGTTCCATTAGTCTTCTCTGTGGCATGATCCACCACAGTTATCAGGAAACTGCTATAGAAGTTCCCTACTCCGAGCACACTGAGGTAGAAGGCTATGCCTAAGCTTCTCATGGAATCCGGGACTTGGTCATAGAAATACTCCTGCAAACCAACAAGCGTGAACCCATCGCCAAACCCAAGGATTAGGTATTGGGGAGCTAGCCAAAGCACACTCATGGATACTGGCCCAGTTTTCCCTCCTGCTGTGAGCTCCTCCTCTGCAACTCTTAGCCTCTTTCTCTCCACTAAGGCTGCGGTGCTCATTGATAGAACTGAGAATATCATTCCAAATCCGATTCTCTGGAGGATTTTGATGCCTCTTTCGGTTCCAGTGGCTCTCCTTAGTAGTGGAACTAGGATCTTCTCATAGATGGTGACTGAAATGATCATTCCAACTGCTGAAATAGAGTAGATGGAAGCTGATGGGATGCTGACATCTTTAATAATCTCTAGGTTCATTGTGTCGCTTTGTTTGATGAAGAATGTAGTGGCCTGTGCCACACAGAGTCCGAATGTTAAGGTAGCAAACCAGATGGGGATCATGTTCAGAACAAGCTTCATCTCCTCAACTTTTGTCACTGTGGCTAGTCTCCATGGACTTTGTTTCTTCTCCACTGACTGCAGGCCTTCCTTGTCTTCAATTATTGCAGCTTTGTCAAGAAACCTATTCATCAATCTCATGGCATTAATTTTTGGAATATAATTAATCTCAATTGTTTTTGAATGGCAATTTATATACCTTAGTTTATTTGTATGGCATAGAAGCCTTCCTTTGGACCTGTGTGACTTGGGAACTTCATACAACAAATCAGGATTGGAAGGATAAGGTAGATTTCTCTTGGCTATGGCTGCAACCAAAACCTGCAACATGGGGGTCAAGGGACTCCCTTCAGGCAACCTATAGCGGTAGAAACGCTTCCCGGCATAGAAGGTTAGGATGGAAAAGGCCATACAAGAAGTAAGAATGAGATAGGAAGCACCCCAGCCCACATGCTCATCAACATAAACTATAACAGTTACACCAGCTAAAAGACCACAACATAATGCAAAATTCCACCAGTTAAAGTAAGACATTTTCTTCTTCCTCTCGACAGGGTGATTGTCATCAAACTGATCAGCACCAAAGCTTTCCAAGCAGGGCTTGTGTCCCCCAGTTCCTAGAGAGACACAGTACATGCCAAGAAAGAACACCACCTCATGAACCTTCCTAGGATGCCCACAATGTTTCCTATTGCTGCATGGCTTTAGCCTTGGGATGAACTGAGACATTGTCAAGAGGCTTAAACCCTAATTCTCATAGGAACAAAAGTGAAACATTCTCGTTAGTCTTAGTACAGATAACACATTCAAAAAATTTATTTCAGCTATAAGATTTACCATGACATAGATGATGGATGAAAGGAGGACAGTATAAAATCGACCAGTATAGGCATCGGCAAGAAATCCTCCTAGTAGGGGCATCACGGTTGTGACTCCTACCCAGTAATTTACATTCTTTGCTGCTGTTTTGGAGTCTTGATGAAGCACTATAGAGAAGTAATTGAAGAGATCTGTTGCTAATCCAAAGTAGCTCAGCCTCTCACTAAGCTCAATTGCTAGTCAAAAAATAATAGAGCTTCCCAAAAGTTAGATACCAATAAGAAAAAAGAAAGGAGTACTATACTTTTGAATCAATTCCCTATTTAACAAACGCTGTTATAGGCTAAGAAAAAGGATCAAAGTAAGGTGCCCGAAAAAGTGGGTGGGAATGCGGACAAAATTTTAAAACGACAAGGGTCAATTTTTCAGCTGTCGATCCATTAAAGTAGCTAGTAACAAGGGTTGCAGAAGTGATGAGAAATTTTTGTTGTGATTGGTTCATTTCTCATGGTTTCCGTTCATCCAAAGAGAACAACTTTCAAGGACTCATCTCCATCAACAGAGACCTGATGTTTCTCCATTTAAACTGAGGAACTAATCAAATTGTGAATCAAAACTTCATACTTCTTTTGAATGACTTAGCTAGCAACTCTTTTTAACTATTTAGATTTCAAAACATTTCAAACTTAATTAAAGATAGTGATTGTGGGCATGAATGAAATATATACTTTGTGAAAGAGATTCTACTGATGATCATCTGAACATCTACATGAAGGGAGAAGGCAAACATACATTTGTAGTATATAGTTACAGCAACTCAGCATATTAAATGTTCTTACTGATAATGAAGGAGGCAGCTTTCCACACGCCAGTTGAAGCTCGAGGAGGAGGAGCTTTTCCTTTATAATCCACAGATGAATCATGAACCCACTTCTCATCACCACCTTCTCCTTCTTCTCCATGACCTCTCTCTCTCCTCTCCATTTCTTGCTCCATAATATGCCTTAACCAATGATCAAAGATGGTCAGTAACTGATTATAAAGCAAACCTATAACTGGGTCAGAGGAAAGTAGCTCTTGTTGTAAGACTAGGAGTGTTTTTTTAGTCTCTCTTAAATGGGTTGAGTGGTGGGCTTGCTTTAATCTGCTTTTATAGAGAGGTCTTTGCTTCACTTTTTTAGGTTCTTCTTTGTCTTTAAAAGGCTAGATATATAGTCGACCTTGGACATACATCTGATGGGAAAAAAGGGTTAATGTGTGACTGTTAATGACTTCCTATGATGTAAATTATTCAACTTTCTTCATTCAGTTCCATGTCCTTTTTGGGCATAAATACAGTGGAAGGAGAGCATCCAATCCTGCCAGGAGGATTTCCTTTTTAACTTTTTTTTTTTTTTTTTTGAAATAAGGCCAAATTAAAGTGGTAACCCTGTAGTCCAAAAGAAAGAAAAATGCCAATGATATAAGCCTGATAATTGGTTAATAGTAAAGACAATTTCAGTCAGTAATAAAGTATTTTGGGAGAAGATATCACTCGTAAGGGAAAGTTACAAAGTGAATTTGGTTGAGTGACACACCAAATCAATGAAGACCTCACAAGAAATGTGAGGCACCTAATCATAGAAGTGATATTTTTGCAAATGAATGTTGGATCAAACTAAATTCTTAAGAAAATGTTTTAGGTGATATTCTTGTAGATATATAGGATGTTGGATAAAACTAAATTCTTAATCTTAAAGTAGATGGTATTATCACATGATATTACATGAATGATGCTTGGAAGATTTTGAGTCAAGTCTTTTGGAAAGTGCCTTCTTTTTTTTTTAGTAGTTCCTCAAATTAATATTCACTTCTCCCAAATTATGTAACAAAAAAGTCCACATGAAAGGTGGGATATGCGGGCTGTTAGGGTTTTTTAAGCATATTGTTGGCTTATTTTCATAAACTTAATGTAGTAGCTTTCCCAATATTTATTACTTCTATGGTTTGGTGAAGATTGTAAATGAGATTGGATGGGTTAAATATACTTCTAAAGCCAAGATTCATTCAATGTCATATTTTATCAAGACGAAGAGCTATATGATTGAAGGAACACTTTGTTTTTGACTGAAAAGTTCCACTCTTGAGGCCCAAAGCTCAAAGCTACATGATAATATTGCCTAGTGATCTCTCTTTAGTTAACATGACCCAAAAGATTTGTTCAACATAATCATTTTTAAACTTATCCTAAAAATTCGCACCCAAAAGATGGCATCAAGCTAGCATTTGACCATCTTAAAAGTGTCATGCACTAAGACAATTATTTCAAGTTGGAATTTTCAAAAAAACTTTCGGTTATGACCATTTGAAGTGGGTCACCATAAGATTCCCAAATTTCCCCTTTTTTTTTTTTTTTTTCTTCAGCTCTTTTGATGTCCCTAGTTCCGGTCAAGGTAGGCCTACTGCTCATTTCATTGCCCACTATGAACATGTGCACAAATCTATGATGGAGACAGATGCATTTTTGCTTTGTTTTGCACAACCCGCAAAAGCTAGTGTATAAAAGTCTGTACATAATTATTAGCTTGTGATAACTGATAATTAAGCTTAATTGCCTGAGTTACCAAGCCATTAAGGTGAGAAATCCCATGAAGCTGAGGCAGATGAGCTTATGAAGCTGCTTTTTGATGGCATATATTCGAAGTGTGTGTGTACAGATGCAGATGTAAGAGCCACATGGTTTAATGTGGCTTTTGATTAGTAGGAAAGCTTCACCTTGTGTTTGGTAGGAAAGAAGATATTCTCTACATGATTGACAATGAGAATTTAACTTGGGTTTTCTTTTTCGGGTCGATAGAGTTTGAAAATACGGTACTAACTAACCAAAATCATTGAATTTCTTAGTGGAATGGATAAGCTTGGTGGGATTTTATTCTCCTCTGAATCCAAAAATGTACTTTAAAGACGAACCTTTTCTTTAAGTGAATTACCATATAAAAAAACCAAGGCTACCTTAAGTGGAGAATTTATTTGCTTGTAATGCTTCAATTTAGAATCTTAGAACACATTGGGTCCTGGACCACTTCAAGTCTTAAGCTTGGAAATGTGCCCATGAGCTGAGCCCTCTCTCCCACCCAGGGAAAAGTCAGTGATTCTATCAGCCTTTTATATGTATTTGCCTTCTCAATACTTTGTATGATAAAAGCTTGTTTGGATTGTAAGAAAGGATTTTCCATGCCTTTTCTATGCTTAGCTACAAGGCGGAAAGAGACATGTCCTGCAGATGGACCCTAACCTGCACCAAGCAGCACTGAACCGCAAATATGATGGTGGATAAATATTCTATCTCTCTATATCAGCACATGATAGCTTCAACTCACCAATTGGCCATTGGCAATGAGCAAATCTTAGAAAGATTAATGGAGTCCACTGGCAAGTGGTCCTCCAGCATCTCTGCGCCTACTTATTATAAGAGAGCACCCGATCCACGTCTATAAGATACCCTAGCATCTAAAGGGTTGGAGTAGGAAATTAACCTATTGGCCAGGCTTAGGGTAGTAAGCTTATCATTGATTTTTCATTGCTAAAAGATCAGCATGGAATATTTCTTCATGCTTGCGAGAGGCTCAGGAAGTTTTGTTCTTGTTCTCCTCAATCTTTTAGGCTATGTTTGGTTCCGGAAAATTTGAGGGAAAATGTGAAGGAAAGAAAATAGAGAGAAAAAGTGGAAGGAAAGAAAAAAAAAAAAAAAAAAAAAAAGATTCAAAATTAATAATTTATTTTTATATATTTTTTCAAACTCATTTCACTTAATTTCCTCTATTATATAAAGATTAAATAATTTTAAAATGTATAAATTTTTAACTAATTTTAATTATATTTAATTCTTTTTAAAAAAATTTTATAGTGAATCCAAACATGAGAAAACCATTTTTTTTTTTTCTTTCCTTGGTACTTTCCGGGAACCAAACTTAACCTTAAGTTCCTGCTACCGACTTGAGAAAAGTTTGGAACCTGCTGCTAATGAACAAGAGCCATCATTGTCAAATTCAATCTCCACACCACCAAAATACACACACAAAAACCAAGGCCCTGCATTCTTTAGTGCCACAACAATCTAAACATGTCAACCACGCAGTAATTTTTGTAGGATAGGCATTAAGAAAAAGCAACTACATTCACAAATGCGTCTTTCATTAATCTCCTGGCTATACAGAGACCCTGATTTCACAACCGTCCCTCATGGTTCCCGTGAGTTCTGAGTCAAAAGAAGATAGCACTAACATTGTCAAACCCAATTCAAAGCTATGGTTGTTATGAATTAGAAACCTGCTTTTCACATGGGCTCTAGAGGAAAACATGCCACAAGGTAGAAAGTATACCACATGTCTGTTACAAGGAACAAAAGTTGTTTGCGCATGCTAGCTTCCCTTTTTCCTCTCTTACAGAAAGAGGATATCCTGTTAGGTAGAACAACAAGTTCTCTTGTTCGTATTACCTGAAAGGTCCCCAACATTAATCGTAGTGCCATGAGGAAGGTTAGTAGAGGCTGCCTCCTGAGCTGCCAGAGCCTTCTTGCTTATTATGTGGTAGATATCCAATAAAATAGTCTGGAATGCCTTCTCTACATTGAGTGCTTCCAATGCTGAAGTCTCAAGGAATGAGAGACCCTCCTTCTCTGCTAAGATCTGAGCATCGTCTCCTGAGACTGCTCTTAAATGATTCAGGTCAGACTTGTTCCCAGCCATCATGATGACGATATTGGAGTCAGCATGGTCCCTCAGTTCACGGAGCCACCTCTGAACACTCTCAAATGTTTGCCTCTTGGTTATGTCATAAACCAAGAGTGCACCAACAGCACCTCTATAGTAAGCACTGGTGATAGCTCGGTACCTTTCTTGACCTGCCGTGTCCCATATCTGTGCCTTAACTGTTTTCCCCTCTACCTGTGTCAAAATTAAACTAAATTTAGAAACTCCAAAATGAAAAAACTTCTAGTTTCATTAGATAGCAGCTAGGCTCTCACATATAAGTTTAGGCATGCATAAGAGTCATCAAAGAGAGTGGCAAACTGCCATTTTTGGCTCCCAAAAGGAAGAAAACTTCATGGTTAGTAAATAGCTAATCAGTATTGTACAGCTCAAAGCCCACATGCTCTCATAAGAGTGACTGATTACCACAGGTGCCCCCTGTCACTGCCCCTCGTGTTGGCCCCAAATGGAAATCCACCATGTCAAATGCTGGAGAGGTAGAATTTGACATGCTCATATCCAACAGAAGCTCTACCAATCCCAAGAAACAGACTACATCTTTAAACCTAAATCCCTACTTAACCAAGACAGCACATGAATTTCTTAATGACCTCTTAAATGAAAAATATATCAGATTGTTTCAATATTTTTTTCCTGTTAAGTTATTTCACAGTAGGAAACTTGTTACATGTGACTGATCAAAACAAGACTGACCCTGTGGAAGTGTCTCCTTTGAAATTACAGGAAAACAAAGATAAAAATCTTGTATTGTTATAAAATGGTTATGACACATGCCAACCGTGACTGGAATAAGGAATTACACAGTTTCATGTCATTTTTTGTAGAATACATCATGTTCCAAAACAGACAGAAAGAAACATGCATTCTTTTTCATGTAGAACTGAAGTGTTATCAACAAGGATTGGATAACTGCTTCTAGTCACTAGTCCAATCTCAACCAATTACCAGTTAAAAAAATAAAACGCCCATATTTAAGTTTTTGTGTTCAATCTATGGCAGCAATTTGCTGCTATTCTAAGTTCTTGTAGTGCTCTGGCCATCTCAATCCAAAAACTGCACCATATCACTATGAGCTTGTCAATCAATCAATCATCTTTACATTGACTTTCAATAATCACACAATCAGAATGATCCTCATCAGCAGGAAAAAAAAAGCACATCTGAAACCCAATTTCTTAATAGTAATTCAAATGGCAGCCGATTGATAAAAAAAAAAAAACTCTCCAATAATCCTACAAATTGAACCAACCCATCAAACATTTTAAATTGATCGGAGAGAATCAACAGGCTCCATTGATTAAAAAGCCCGCAGTGAAATGGCCATATCTAAGACTAATGTCAAACTAAATAGTGAAATAATATCCCCTACCAAATAGTGTAAGGAACTTCCCTGTTCTTCAGTCAAAATGCAAATACAAGTCAACTGTGGGGTGGCATTATCATCACAACTTGGACATGACAAAGGATGTTGTCACCCACTACTGGGTATTTCTGTACAATTAGGTTCGATCACATGAGCAAAGTTCGGCCATCGTTTTCTTTTTGGGTCGATTGTTGCAGTTAGGAAAATGTCCATACTTAAAAAAGAAATACTTTTGAAACTACTTGTTACCTTCGAATTAACTTCAAACCCATTTCAAATTATTGTTAGTTATTCCCCATCAAGATGGATGTCGTCGGGAAAGTAATGAACCGGACCAGGCTGGCGAAGTTCGAACATATATAGGCACTAAATTTGAACCCCACTTCCCTTCAATAAGAAATGAAATAGAAAACCCAATGAAAGAGGAAAAAAAAATCTGTCAACCTCACATGATGAATATCCTAATCAATTTGGGTGCATATGATGAGATCATAATTTCAATAGAACTTTTCCACCACCTCTATAGTTCAACGCAGTATAAATAGCAAACCTACAGGAAACAAAATGGAAACCTTCGCCTAGAATCACGGAATACAGATCAATTGCACAAGGTCTGTAAATAAACGAAAGGAAAGGAACGGAAAACAATACACACGATATCTTGTTTTGACAAGTCAATATAAGGTTATTATAACCATGAAATTGAGGATCAAAGATTTGGACACTAACCTGAAGAGTCCTTGTTGCAAATTCCACACCAATGGTGGATTTAGACTCCAGGCAAAATTCGTTTCGCGTGAACCTCGAAAGAATATTTGATTTCCCCACACCAGAATCTCCGATCAGTACGATCTTGAAGAGATAGTCATACTCGTGGTCGACCTTGTACGCCATGGATTCTTCTCTCTACACACTCCCAAACCTACCAGATCCAACCTTAATTACACGAAAAGAGAAAAGAGAAAAGAGACAAAAAAAAAAAAACACGCATCAATCAAAATGGAAATCAGCGAAAAATATTGGAAACCACTTGATTCCTCAAACGTTCTCATCTTCTCCGGGATTTTCCCGAGAAACAAACGGAGGGGAGAGAAAATAAATTAAAGGAACTAACCATAAAATGATGATGAAGTGCTTTCGATTTGACCTGAGTTTGTTTTGAGTTGCAAAATTTTAAATTTCAAAGAATTGGAGAGATTTTCAGGGGAATGAAGAAGAGAGAGACAAAGAGAGCATTTCCATAACCAACGAGAGGAAACAGAATAACCGATGAAAAGGCATTTTTAAACGGCTTGAGGGACTTTCGGAGAAGTTCAAAAATAGCGACTTTCTTCCGTTTGTTTGCCGCGAAAATTTAAGATTCAAAATTTTCCCTACTTTTTTTTATTTATCATTTTGATCCATTTTCTCGCCCAGCGAACTATATTGAAGGAGTTGAAATCCAACTAAAAAAGGATTATAATATATCTCCAAAATAATTTTAAATAATAATTAAAAATAATTAATTTATTTTTAAATTAATATCTTTATTTTATATTTTTATCTATTTGTTCTGATTATCTTCGGGATCTCATTTATTATTTCACAATTTTCATTGTTACTCAATTTCTTTTACTCTAATTATAATTTATGAGGTTAAATATTAATTTAATAATTTAAAAATAAATTTTAAATTAATTTTATTAAACAATCTTAATATTTAAAGTAAAAATTACATAATAAATTTTAAATTAATAACTTAAGTAATTTAAGTAATAAGTATTAACTTTGGTGGGTTGATTTAGAAAGGGAATATAGTCAACGATTTTAGGAAACATAAATTTTATTATATGAAATTAAAAACATTTATTTAGTATTTTATTTGATGATTTTTTTAATTAAAACCATTTAATACTTGAAAAAGAATGATCCTATATATATTTTAATATTTTTAAAAAAGTCATAAAGTATAAAATAATTAAGTCATTAACTCATCCAAAATTAGACATTTATTAAATAAAATTCCTTTTTTTTTCCAAATAAATTAAAAATGGTAACATCCCTTATATGAAATTTATATTTAAAATTGAGAGCATTTATTTAGTATTATTTTGATTTTTTTTAATTAAAACCATTTAATATTTGAAAAGAATGACAATTTGTATCTTTTAGTATTTTTTTAAAAAGTCATGAAGTATATAATAATAATGTTGATGATGGAATTTTGCATTGGAATTAAAGACATATTAATCCATCGTTTAGAAGGATATTCCTAATAGATAATAAAGTCAATTCATTTTGAGTAACATTCACCTACATAAAATAAATGAATTTGAGATTAATATCAATCTAGACTTGAATTATAGATTCTTTAGACAAAGGTAAAAATATTTATTTCATAAAAAATAAAAAAATAAAAACATTATTCTAAATAAATAATTAATTAAAAAAAGGATATTTCACTTGAATTATAAGTATTTTTATATGATATCAAATTTTGTTACCATGCTAAGAGTATTGATTAATAAGAAATAGTCACATGATTATATCAATGATTTTCTCATTTTATTTTATTTTTTATTTATATTTTATTTCTTTTTTCTTTATTTTATTTGTTTGTTTCTAAAAGGGTGTTTGATAAAACTTAATGTTTATTACTTAATGACTTAAGTTGTTGACTTAAAACTTATTACTTAATTTTTGATAAAATTAACTAAAATTTATTCTAAATCATCAAATTGATATATTTGTCCTCATAAATTATAATTAGGACAAAGAAAATCGAGTGATAATGAAGGTCGTAAAGTAGTAAAAGAGATCGTGAAAATAATTAGGATAAATAAGGGTAAAAAGATAAAATGAAAAGGTAGACTTGAGAATTAATTAATTGTTTTTACTAATTACTTAAAGTTATTTTTGACTTTAAGTTATTTTACCAAATATACTATATTTAATTTATTTAATAACATAAATTAAGTTATTGAATTATTTTAAGTTATTAAGTGGATTTACCAAATACCCACTAAGCATTATTATTATTATTTTTTTATATATTTGTTTAACATACTATAAATAGTCATACATATTAATTAATAGTTTATATTAAATTAAAAGTTCATTTATATTAATAATCATACGTATAAAAATATAAATATAAATGATATTAAAACTAATCATGATAAGATATAGGAAATAAAAATGGAAAAATACAAAATAGTAAAAAAAAATTACTAAAATGCTAGAAAGAATTCATGATTTTGTCAATTTACTAAATTTTTTTCCTCATTGTACAAATTCTTTTATATATAGTGATACTATATAAAGTTGCAACTAAATTTTGTAACTTCTATAGAAAGTTATTTCAATTCCTTCTAAACTTAGGATAAAAATATCAATCTATTATTTTTTATTTTATTTTTAAATATAATATAACTGGAAAAGTGGATTTTACCTCACTAATTAAAAATATATATAAAAAAGAACCCTAAATTTTATAAATCAATTTTATCTTTATCAATTTAAAAATATTTAAAAATATATGTATATATATATTTTTGCATAAATTAATTATTTTCTGAAATGATCCTTTACTTGATAATATTAAATAAAATTTTTTTTAAAAAATTTACCACTTTAAGTCAATAAAAATATTTTACAAATAAATATATTATAAATTTTTATCAGATAAAAAGGTGTCAAGTTAATATTTTTTTTTTTTGTAAGTAATTTTCCTTTAAAGCTCATTTACCAGAAATTGCATACTTCTTTTTTGTCTTTAAAAACAAGAAAATATAAAGAAAAAGGTGTGAAGTTTTAATTCTAAAAAAATAACAATGGTGCTTTGGGCCTATTATTACCTATGGTCAGTCCCTAAGCCAGAGATAGTGATGTGGGGCACGTACTGAGGTTGAGAAAAGAGTTGGCCCACATCATTATTATCATCACTACATTATTATTATTATTATTATTATTATGATTAGTGTTATTTACCATTATTATTAGTAGATAGGGACTTGTATCATTATATAATCAAGTTGACATGGCTCTGGAATTTGAAAACATCATTATATTTCCAAGGCAAAAAACAAAGACATTGATCTCTTCTTCATTTTTGAAAATTTCAACTTGCTCTCCTTATAATCATCGATGCTTTTGTCATCAAACTGGTTGTTCCATCTGGGTCGTGCTCAACTTGAGCCATTTGGGGTTTAAGTAACTCCATTAGAAAGACTTTCAAAAGTCTCTCCCATTGAAATTTCTCTAATGTTCCATTTTTAAGGTCAATGTTTTTAAAAAACATTTTATGTATTTTGTTTTTATTTCACCAAGATTTTATTTATGCATCCACCACCCACCTAACTCAATAAAATCTCTCTCTCTCTCTCTCTCTCTCTCTCTCTCTCTCTCTCTCTCTCTCTCTCTCTCTCTCTCTCTCTCTCTCTCTCTCTCTCTCTCTCTCTCTCTCTCTCTATATATATATATATACTCTAATTGATTAGTATTTTTCCATGAAATTAAACATTATTGCAGCCGGCTTAGCCAGTTTGTTTCTGGACAGTTGCAACGAGCAAAGCATTTGAAAATCATATAAAGATAGAAACATAAATGATATATAAGAAAATTAATATGATTTGAGAAGCTAAGTATATATATATACATCTACGTTCAAAGCACCATTTAAAAAGCTTTAGCTTATTGCCTCTGTGATGGCTAGTCAAATCTCTCCTCTCTGCCTTCTCCTTCTCAGCCTCGTTTACGCTCTCCTCAGTAGCCACAGTACTTCTGGAGCAGTTTCTGAGGCTGATGGTCGAAAGGCAATAAATAAACACCTGGCTCTCTTGTTGGTTTTGTCATTTTTTTTTCTCCTTTCACTTAATGGCTTGGTGGTTCCATGAACCATGGTCTGGTTTGATGAGTAACCCCATGCATGCATTGCTAGAAGATTAATTTCTGTTGATTTATCAGTTTTGGTTTCTTGACTAATATACTAGATTGGATTTGCAAAGTGTAGGAGTATATTGTGTACATGGGAGACAAGCCTACTGGGGATATCTCAGCTGCAGCTGCTCACACCAACATGCTGCAACAAGTCTTTGGCAGGTATTATCAATGTTTCTTGGGTGGATATATAAAGAAGGAAATTTCCTTATTTATTCTTGACAAAGTTGCATTTAAACAATCTTATTTATATAAATAAGATTAGCAAGTGCCTACATCTTTTTTTCCTCCTACTTTTTTTCCCTGCTGGTTTCTTACCAAACATAGTCTAATATAATTTGGTTCAAGCTCTATTACTGCCTACCTACCTACCTACCTACATATATACATACATATATATATATATATATATATATATATATATATATATATATATATATATATATATATATGTACGTGTGTGTATAGATGGAGAGAGAGAGAGAGGGCTTCAACATGTGAGGAAGGTCTTGACCAAGTAAAAAGAAAAGAACTTACATAGCCAATCTTTGAGTTAATTGACTATCCACCTCAGTTTCCTGACACCCTTGTGAAGATGTCTTCTAATTAACCTCTCCATATTTAAAATCTAAATCAAACCCAAAACGATGATGTTTGGTAGAACCCAAGCAGTACACCTTTTTCTTTCACATTGTTCCCTTTTTTTTTTGGAAATTACATGGTTTTTTATTTGCTCTCTTATAAAAGTTGAAGAGGAAGAAGTCAATTTTGTCTCATGCTTGTTATATATATATAAGAAGTGCATCAGAGACTTCAAAATGACTATGCATGTACCAAAAACACTAACTTAATTTTCCAATTGATCAATGCCTTCAGCAATATTGCATCGGATTCTCTACTCTACAGCTACAAAAGAAGTTTCAATGGATTTGTAGTGAAGCTAACAGAGGAGGAAATGAAGCAATTGGAGGGTGGGTGCACTTGACTTTTCTGCATAACACATTTCTCAACTACATATGACTTCAATAATTAACTGTGCAATATTTTTGGACTTTCAGGAATGGATGGTGTGGTCTCCATTTTCCCTAATGAGAAGAAAAAGCTCCACACAACAAGGTCATGGGATTTCATTGGGTTTCCCCAACAAGTTAACAGAACAAGTGTTGAAAGCGATGTTATCATCGGAGTACTTGACACCGGAATATGGCCGGAGTCTGACAGCTTCAAAGATAAAGGATTTGGTCCACCGCCTAGCAAATGGAAGGGCATTTGCCAGGGCTTATCCAATTTCACTTGCAACAAGTAAATCCTAGTGACACAGTCCAATTAAATACCCTTGTAACAGAAGTTTGAATTTGAAGACTCAAACATTACCCTTAACAAATATTGTAATTGATATTATTGCAGTAAAATCATCGGAGCTAGGTACTATCGGAGCCATGGAGAATTTAGCCCAGAAGATTTGCAAACCCCAAGAGATTCAGAAGGCCATGGGACACACACTGCATCCACTGCAGCTGGGGGCCTAGTTAGCATGGCAAGCCTGTTGGGCTTTGGCTTAGGGACTGCTCGGGGCGGGGTTCCATCAGCTCGAATAGCTGTGTATAAGATATGTTGGTCTGATGGTTGTGCTGATGCTGATATCCTTGCAGCCTTTGACGATGCAATTGCTGATGGGGTTGACATAATCTCTCTTTCAGTTGGGGGTTCCACTCCCCATAATTATTTTGCAGATTCAATTGCAATTGGAGCTTTTCATGCAATGAAAAATGGGATACTAACATCAACTTCTGCTGGTAACGACGGACCCAACTTTGCTTCCATCACAAATTTCTCGCCATGGTCTCTTTCTGTGGCTGCTAGCACCATAGATCGGAAGTTCTTTACCAAGGTGCAACTAGGTGACAGTAAGGTTTATGAGGTAACCGAGCTTCATGGCAGTTCCCTTGCTTACATTTTGGACTGATAGCCATCACATACAAATATCATATATTAAAGTTAGAATAATGTGGAACTGATTTTTGGAGGTTATACCATTGCTTCTTTTGTAGGGAATTTCAATAAACACATTTGAGCCCAATGGCATGTATCCTTTTATTTATGGTGGGGACGCACCGAATATTACAGGAGGTTTTAGTGCCAACACATCCAGGTACTGGAATAACAAAAAGGAAAAAGAATTAATGGAAAAAGAAAAGCCTAAGAGAGATCAAGAAATTTGAAGTGTGTAAGAAAGTGCTTTCACCAAAGTAATATAATACATTTGGTTCCAACTGCACCATGATTTTTAGACTATTTATCATGTTTAAGAGTCCATAATTGCAGCAGGGGTAAATGACATTTGATCATGGAATTAAACTTACTGCTGAAATGCAGGTTTTGTACTAGGAACTCGTTGGACCCCAATTTAGTGAAGGGTAAAATTGTTCTTTGCGACGAATTGGTCAGCGGGACAGGTGCATTCTTGGCAGGTGCAGCTGGGACGGTGATGGCGGATAGAGGCGCCAAAGATTCTGCCAGGCCTTTTCCTTTGCCTGCATCTTACCTTGGCGCACAGGATGGTAGCAGTATTGCCTACTATGTAACCTCAACAAGGTACCATTTAACATATCTATTTCTACTTTTATTTGGCAATGAATGCAAATTATGAGTTATGCTTCAAGATCAAGGGAATTTAGTTGATATAATATTCTTACTACATTCAAACAGTAACCCAACGGCATCCATATTGAAGAGCACTGAGGTCAATGACACATTGGCTCCATTTATAGTCTCCTTCTCATCAAGGGGTCCAAACCCAGCTACACTAGACATTCTCAAGGTAACTTATGATAATATTCTCGATCTTCTTCTCCTTCATTCTGCTTCATTTCCGTATCTGTAAACCTTATTCAACAATGCCTTAACCTAATCAGTTACAGACTGTCCAATCCTGGTACTGCATGCCACTCTGTATAGGATTTTAGGGCCATAATCTCTGTTGAATTCTTGGATCTTTGTATTCATGCTTTTGATTTAGGAAAGTGCAATGATTGTTCCTTTATCTGCAGGATCATAAAATATATGTATTTCATATCATAACATCCCTTGTTTTCCCATTACATAAACACTTTCCATAGACTTGAACTTCATTAATTGTGATATGTGACTTTGTCATCTTGCTGTATGTAGCCGGATTTAGCTGCCCCCGGAGTCCATATTCTGGCTGCGTGGCCACCGATTTCTCCAATTTCTGGGGTACAAAGTGATAATCGAGCAGTGCTATACAATATGCAATCTGGCACATCTATGGCTTGCCCACATGCTACTGGAGCAGCAGCCTACATCAAGTCATTTCACCCCACCTGGTCTCCTGCTGCTATTAAATCTGCTCTCATGACTACTGGTAATGCCTAAATTCTATTCCTAACCTTTGAAACTATGAAACAGCTGGCATTAATAGTATTCAATCTCTCTCCACTGTGTGTTTGTGAGCAGCTCTTCCCATGAGCGCTGAAAAAAATCTGGAAGCAGAATTCGCATATGGTGCAGGCCAGATGAATCCTGTGAAGGCCGTAGATCCTGGTTTGGTATATGATGCTGATAAGATTGACTACATAAAATTTTTGTGTGGGCAAGGTTATACTACTCAGACTCTACAACTTGTGACTGGGGATAACAGCGTCTGCTCTGAAGCCACAAATGGAACTGTCTGGGATCTAAATTACCCTTCCTTTGCTCTCTCCAGCTTCACCTTTAAATCCATCGCTGGTGTGTTCACCAGGACTGTCACAAATGTTGGGTCGCCCGTATCCACATATAAAGCTACTGTGACAGGTGCCCCAATTGGACTTCAAATCCAAGTTGTACCAGACATTTTATCATTCACATCGCTCGGGCAGAAGCTGTCCTTTGTGTTGAAGGTTGAAGGAAGCATAGATAAAAGCGTGGTCTCTGCTTCTTTGGTGTGGGATGATGGTGTACATCAAGTAAGGAGTCCCATTGTTGTGTTTGTTGTCGCGACAAATTGAAGAATGCAAATGCCTCCTACCAAAAATAATAAAGCATTGCAATTGTTATACCTATAAAATAGAAATCCGTGAATTAATTGTATAGGTATCATTTGATTTGCTTTCTTTTAGGATGCAGTGTGCTGTTTTTAGGTCCAATATTGCCTGTATATTTATGTTGTTTTTGAGGAAGATTGTGTTGGGTAAAATTAAAAATCCTCAGACCAATCATCCATAAATAGTCTTAATAAAATTATTCCACCTTATAGACCTTTTAGAACGGAAAACTTTGACACTTTGGATGTTTTTTCATTAAAATTAAATAAGCCTAGAATTATATATATATAAATTTAGAAATTTATAAATTACACATACACATTTCTAAGAGTGAAAACTCATATATTCCTTGGATCAAAATAATTGCTATTATATTTATATAATATTCATAGAAGTTGTAAATATATCGAATGAAGAATTTAAGATAAAGATATAAGTTTTTTTTGAAAGCAAATATATTTGGGTAGCTTGATTTGAGAAAGTAGAAATTCTAGACATAAATGAGAATTTAATATAGAATTTATAGGAGATCATGGATAAGTATAATCAAGTTATATTGCAATTTGTAAGAGTGGAAACTCTAAGATTGCTTTTATTAAAATGATTATTATGTTGAGATTTGATTCAAATGATTTTGATACCTCTACTATGGCATCAAAATTGGCTTCTGGTATCGAAATTGAGTATTGCTTGTTGTTGCAATGTATTTGCATAACACCTTTAAACTCACTATATTTGGATTGACTTTACTACCTTGTATTGAAGCGGTGTCAAAATCCACTTTTTTGTATTGAAATACCTCTTTTTCCTTGCATTCTTCAATAGTTGTAAACATTACTCCTTGGGACTTAACATATAATTTAAAAGATAATGATTTGCACTAAAAAATGATTCAAAAACCTATTTTTGTATATTAAAAAACATCAATTTTGAGTGCTAATCATTGAATAACGTTAAACATGTTCCTAAGTTGAAGAGAAGTTTAATTTCTTTAGGGGCTTTAGACAATTTGGGGTATAATTTTTTTTTGCAAAGAACAGTATTATGAAGATCATCAATAAAGGTGCTTTGATAGTTATGAAAGGAAAAAAAGTGAAAAATTTATATACTTCAATTGGGAAGACAATTTTAGGTGGAGTTATGAAGGTGGAGCCACACTATGAAGAATCTTTTACTAGTTTTAAAGATGCTACATCAAGTGTTTGACAGGTATCGATATTTTTCCTTTTAACATAAAAAGATGCTAACTATAGCATCTTACACAAATACAATGACATGTGTTCATGAAACACTTCTATAGTTTTTCCAATCAAATAGTTGGTGTTAGCTTATTGTCTGACAATTTAAGTCTTTATATGGTATGGAACTTGAAATTTCAGGTTGATTAAAGGCCTTGAATTTAATCTCTATTTTTTTTTTTTCCATTTTTTGGTCAGTACAATCTTTTTATCATTGCTATATTCCCCCCCTTTCAACCAAGCCAAAAAATCATGTTAGATCATTAAAGTTGTATGCTAGGGAAGAACAATTCAAATAGAAAGGGACATAATTTTTTTTTAAAAGAAAAATTCAAGACAAAATGGAAGTTTACCGTGTGAAAATTATCAGCTCAACGTGATCAGTGAAGCAACACTGAAGATTCTCTTGATGTATATATATACATATGGTTTATGATCAAACAAGAAGCACATCTGGAAAACTGCCAAGAATCCATTGAGTACTACTGGCCTCACGTCTTTAATGGCTTCGGTTCGACAGTAGTGCATCCGAATATCTACTTCATAGCAACAAGAGGAGCTTCAATGGGTTCGTTGCCAAGCTGACCAAGGAGGAGATCAAGAAACTCTCGGGTGGGGGAATCAAAATCTTCAAGACATTATTAGAACTGTATTTTATTTGCTTATCAATTATCTGATTCCAAGTATGTACATTCAGCCATGGACGGGGTAGTGTCTGTATTCCCAAATGGAAAGAAGAAACTCCTCACAACAAGATCATGGGACTTCATGGGCTTTCCCCAAGAAGTTAAAAGAACAGCAACTGAAAGCGATATTATCATAGGAATGCTTGATTCTGGGATCCGGCCTGAGCCGTCTAATTTCAGTGATGAAGGATTCGGTCCACCACCAAGCAAGTGGAAGGGTACTTGTCAAACCTCATCCAATTTCACTCGCAACAAGTAACTATTATTACTAGAATCATCATTAGTAGATATATATACAGAGAGATCCCCTGCTTCTCAACAAAAATTGTGATGCTGTGCAGTAAAATCATTGGAGCTAAATACTACAGAAGTGATGGAAAACTGGGGCCAACAGGTATTAAATCACCGAGAGATTCAGAAGGCCATGGCTCACACACTGCATCCATGGCAAGCTTACTAGGCCTTGGCTCAGGGACGGTTAGAGGAGGGGTTCTCTCTGCTCGCATCGCAGTGTACAAGATATGTTTGTCAGATGGTTGTTCCGATGCTATATCCTTTCAGGATTTGATGATGCCATTGCCGATGGAGTTGATATTATTTCTCCTTCAGTTGGGGAAATAGATTCCTACGATTACTTTGAAGATTGAATTGCAATTGGAGCTTTCCATTCTATGAAGAATGGGATACTCACATCTAATGCTGCTGGTAATTGGGGCCCAGTCTCTTTTCTGAAATTCAAATTCTTGACATTATTATACAGCCTGACTTAACTGCACCGGGAGTGGACATTGTATCAGCATGGACAAAGGCTTCAACTGTAACAGGATATGATTGGGACACAAGAGTAGTCCCATACAATATAGTTTCCGGGCCATCCATGGATTGTCCACATGCTTCTGGGGCTGCTGCCTATGTCAAATCATTTCACCCAGCATGGTCTCCTGCTGCTATTAAATCTGCTCTAATGACAACTGGTAATGGTTTGATCCATATTCTAATTATATAAGACATCAATGAAAGCAGGGGTTAGGGAAGAATTAGCCATCTTCCTTTTTCAAGTATTTTTAACCAAAAGCAATTCATTAACATCTTCCAAATCATTTTGGGAATTTGCTTGAGTCACATTCTATACCCTGTGAAACAATATTTATAACTTCAGCCAGAAGTCATTCTTCTAACGCCCACAACAAAATTGCTTTCACATATACATATCTAGAAGAAATATAATTAACCATTATATATAACTAATTCTCATGTTTCCATATTGTTCTTTGCAGCTGCTCCCATGAGTGTTAAATCCAACAGAGACCAGGAGTTTGCATATGGGGCAGGTCAGATAGATCCTATAAAGGCTGCACATCCTGGCTTGATAAATGATGCTGGAAAGGCAGATTATGTCAAATTTTTGTGCGGGCAAGGCTACAGCACTAAGCAGTTGGGACTTATCACTGGAGATAAGAGCACCTGTTCTACAGCCACCAATGCAACAGTTTGGGATTTAAACTGCCCTTCTTTTGCCGCATCTACTAAGTCTGAGTAAATGTCACTCGCATCTTCACTAGGACTGTCACGAATGTTGGATCAGCAGACTCAACTTATAGAGCAATTTTGGGTGTTCCTTCAGGACTCAACGTCCTAGTTGAACCAAGTGTCCTTTCATTCAAATCCCTTGGCCAGAAGAAGACCTTCAGTGTGAGTGTTAGTGCAGGAGTAGAAAACCTGTGCCATCGGGTTCTTTGGTGTGGGATGATGGGATTGATCAAGTGAGGAGCCCCATTGTGGCTTTTATTTCTTCCTAAAGTATCTTTTTACGTTGCTCACATTTTAGTTCTTGTTTTATTAAAAATAAACTGACATTACGTGTCTTATAATAAATCTTGTGCCATTTTATTCATTATTATGGATATTTATTATTAAGGAGAATTTCAGTGATTTACATGACACATTCTGTGGTATTTTATGTCGGATAAACGAAAAAGTTATTGATGTTATATATATATATATAAACTCTTCTTAATCATGTAGATGTGTTTTAAAGTCTTGAGATATCCTTAGATTTATAGCAAGACTTGATCTACGACCTTTGAAGAAGTCCTTGACCAATCAAAATAATATTTATATAATTGGAAGAGGGCAATTATAAATGGTATCAGAGTAGATTCTTGATCATGTTTAAGTTTTTTGACCCCATAATCTTGTGATATACAATGAGGACGGAAAAGTTTTGATATATGATTCCTCTTAATTAACTACATCGACGTGCTTTAAAATCGTGTGGATTAGGAGTGAGTCATGAGAATGCTCTATTGATCAGATGCAATTCGCTTGTTGCATTGCAATAATAGTAGTAGTAAATATTGAAAAAAAAAAAACAATTTTTTTTTTTATTCAAGCTGGTGATTTCAATTAATTCTTATTGTAATGCCCAATATTTGATTTTTCAACTCTTGAAAAAATTTCTAGATACATAGTAAAGTAGTGTTTATAATATAACTTATCTGGGATACCTATTGGTTTCCCCACATGCTATAGTGGTCCTTGCTTGCATATATCATTTCAATCTAGATGGCACCGGTTGCTAATTAAGGCAATGTTTGTTTTTTAGTTAAACAAAAAAAAAATCAAAATATTTGACTTTTTCTATTCAACTGAAAACAATTATTGATATCAACCAACAAAACTAAAGTGGATTTGTTATCAATAAGTTATTAATAAAAAATTCACTTTAATTATGTTGGTTGATATCAATATGTTACTTTTAACTGAATGAAAAAAATCAAATATTTTGGCTTTTTCTATTCAATAAAAAAAAACAAATATTACCTAAGTCTGCATTATTGGTAGATGCTCCTCTTGATCTTTGAAATTATGGAGGTGACTTTTCCAATGAGTGTTGATACAAATCTGGATGTGGAATTTACATATGGCTAGGGTCACATAAATCTTTCGAAGATTCTGATTTGATATATGATGCCAGTTAGGTTAATTATATAGACCTTTTGAGTCGACAAGGTTTTGGTGGTACCTAGGCTCTCTAGTTTGATATTGAGGGAAATATTATGTCTTGATTCATTGAAGTATGGGTAAATAGGTAATGCACATAGATTGTCTTCTTCTTTTTTTTTTTTTTTGAAGAGTATTATACATAATATAGAAAAATCATCTAAGAATTTTTGAGAAAGTCCAAAAATGAAAATAAAATAAAATTATGGGGTTGAATGATAGTAAATAAATCCATTAAATATAAAAGAAATGCCTATAAAATTACTTCATCTAGATGCGCCTATCCCCTAAGATCTTATATCAATCAGAACCTATTAGGCCTTCAAGTCTTTAATGTAGTACCTTGTACTCCCATAGTGGACACCTCAATACCGCGCTAAGGATAGTAGATCAAACACTTTCTATTTTACTAAAGGAAGATTTCAAGATTACTCTTAAAAACTTAAAAGATGAAGAATTAGGGTTATAAGGATGAATATATTATTATTTTCTTTTTTAAAACTCAATAAAGTCATATCTTTATATTGAAAGATATTGGAGACATTTTTGGAGAGTTATTTCAAGTTTAAATTTATCAAAACATCTTTAAAATATAAAAAATAGATCAAAAAATACAAAATAAAGGACCTACATTAGAGTGTATTGAGGAGGGTATGTGAATTTCCTCGAGGACATTTGAATGTCCTACATGTCGTTTGAATGCTCTTCATAATGTTTGAACACTTTGCTTTCATTTTTGTGCACTAAGCTGTATTTATTTATTTTTTGTGTTATTCTCTTAAATTATTTGCTATTTAAAATATTTGAGCTATTTCTTAAGCTCTAATTAGTTTAAGTATATATATACCTTGTAAAATAATTAACTTTAAAACAGTTTGAAGTTGCATAACACCTCTAAGAATAAAATAATTAAGATACAATGGATTCAATATTTAAATGAAATAAAATTATCAATAAAATATGCCCTTGTATGCCAAAAACCTCATTTGAAGGGCTAATATATATAATAAAAAATACCATGAAAAGGGGAGATAATATCAACATGTTCGGTAATATTTTTAAAAATTATTTTAAAAAATAGTTCTCAATAATTTTTAGAAATAAAATTTTGTTTGAAATTGAAAAATAGTTTTTTCCAAACTACATTTTTTTTTTTTTTTTTTTTTGTGAAGGTGCTATATATATACAATGTAAACTTTTTAAAAATATTCTTTGGAGAGATTTTCAAATAATACAAATATAGGAGACACTTCAAATTTTTTCTAATATAAAAAAAACATAAAAAAAAAACTAATTTCCATTACAATACTTATTTTTATTTTCCAAGACACCCAAATATTACCTTAATATCCTTAAATATAACTTGCTAGAAATTTGGGGGTGCTAATTTTCCGAAAAAAATATGAACCCACCCAGTTTTGGCTCAGATGGAATGGATGGAACCAGATTAGACCAATACTAAATCATATCGTTTGAATCAACAATTAAGTCCATTATAAGAAATTCCCATCCAACCATTTTTTTATTTATTAAATTTAAAACAAACAAGTGGTGGAGATGAGTAATCAGAGGCCCCAATCAGCAAATATTAAGTGACGTACAAGGGGTCACACCTTGTCGCACTCTGCGTGAAACAAGAAGGTCATGTACTGGATGCCTTCAACGACAAGGATATGACAATTCATGTCAGATTTTGAAGGACAATCTCAAGAAAAAAAAAAAAAAAAAAAAAAACTAAAGTTAATATTTATATGATACTTCAAACTTATTAAATATATATATATAATTCAAATAATATTTATTTATTTATTTATTTCATATTTTGATTTAAATATTATTTTAATTAGATTTTTTTTTTCTTAATATTTATGGAAAACCAAACCTAACTCCAAAAGTCTTTGCTTTCTAGATGCGTGATTTGGAGTCGATGGACCCTTTTAATTCTACAATTAGGATTAGAACACTGGTCCCATCCCCACGGGCCTCACCCTTGGTATATAGAAATCTGTGGGTGAGGCTGTACTTTTTGGAATGAAAATTTGCAACCCCACCGCTCTCCCCACCTCCCCCAAAAGCGTCGCCACTGCCCGACGACAACGCCATCCCATCGGCCGATGACAATGACATCCTCCCAATGCCATCACGATGGTTGTAAGCTATAAGCATGTAAAAGTTACCACCAATAATTTAATAAATTTATGATTTTCGTTACCCCGACAATGACTTATCCTAATGTCATCACGCACGACAATAAGTTGTAAGCTTGTAAAAAATTATCTCCAATAATTTAATAAACTTTTGAAGCTTTTAAGTTCTAATATAAAAATGTCAAAATTTATCATTAAATTTGTGATTATAATTTTATAAATTTTAAATCAAAAAGTCAAATTCTAGGTTACCAGTGTCCTATTTGCATGTAATGTAGATGATTGAACGAGTAAAAGAAATTTTAATTTTTGGATTGATTATAAAAAAACTTTAAAATATCAATTATATATAGATGTTTGTTATTGATTAAAAATACTAATTATATATATAAAAGTTTCTCATTGGTTGAAAATGAAATATGTGATAGAGAAGTTATTTTTTATTTTTTATTTTTTTTTATATCATAGTTAAATTAAAAGAAAAAAAGATAGTGAATTAGTGATATGAATATTTCAATTTTACCATTTTGTATTTGTGATTAAATATGAAATATAAAATAAAAATACGAGGAAAAGATTATGAGTCTTTTACTCATATTTTCAGATTTTATTATATTTTTTATTTTAATTTATTTTGTTAGTTTATTTCCATTACTATTTATTTTTATTTTATAATTATAATTTTTTTAAATTTATGATTTTTTAAATTTAAAATTTTAATTTAAATTAATGACAATATTATGATTTTAAATAAATTTATGAAAACATTGTATTTCTCATAATTTATCATTTTAATTTTTTAAATTATTTTTAATTTTAATAATATATAAAATATATATTTATGATGTCACCGATTCAAGTATGGTCCAATTGTTGGTCCAATTAATGACTCGTGAACCTTGAATCGGTAACTTTTTTGATTTAATGATTGATTCGATTCTAAAAATATTAATAAAAAATCTCTCTCATGGAACAAATAATAATAAACAATTATCTAATTTGTAACTTTAGGTTATTAAAGAACTTTTTTTTGAAAATATTTTTCAAGGGTATTCAAAGAGCATTAACAATGGGATAAAATTCTGAAGATGAAGTTTAGTACAATGATTCCTTTTTGTTTTACATTTTCAGGACAAAAGTATTGACAAAGGTTATAATTGTTTGATTATTATACTTTTCTTTGGTGATGACTTAATAGTATGATTTTTTTTTTTTTTGAAGGTTAATTTTGCAATTAGGTTAATTTCTCCTTGAAGTTTTAGTTAAATACAACTAAATTTTATTGGTTTAAAAATTTATCAAATACCTACCTTATTTGAAATTAGAGGGAAGATAGTAAAAATATCAAATGAAGATGATTGAGAAGATATTTGATGAAATTTCATACTAATAAGGTTTTTATATGAGTTGTAGAGTCTTGGATGTAAAATTTCCTTTCATCAAATGGTGGCCTTTCATTTTCTAGGGACCTAATGCTATTAGGGTCAAGATATTCTTGCCAAAACATGACTGATGAGTCCTTAAAATCCGTTGGTATATTAAGGTCACAACCATGAGGATATTTGGTCGGTGTTGTTTATGTTTTTATTTATTTATTAAATATAAATCATTTGAAATGCCTAACAAGGTGTAACTCAAGCATTTGAAAATCATATTAATATATGTACCATAAAATTAGAAAAAATTAAGGTATATTGGACTTTGTATCTTGATCGTCAAATGTGTATCATAAGATTTAAACGGTTGGATGTAACTCAAGCATTTGAAAATCATATTAATATATGTACCATAAAATTAGAAAAAATTAAGGTATATTGGACTTTGTATCTTGATCGTCAAATGTGTATCATAAGATTTAAACGGTTGGATTTTGTATCTCGATCATTGAAAGCGTGCGATAAAGTTTAAACCAATGATGATAATGATGCAAGTAATGGAATTAAGCATGGATCAATAAAATTAAGGTAAAAAGCAATAAAATCAAAGTACAAAATAATGAGACAAAACTCGGTATAAAAGAAATGAAACTATAATACAAACGTGATACAACTTGATTAATTGTGTTTTTAGTACTTATCATCGATTCAGTATTACAGAGGGGCCTACGGTGATTGAAAGGCTCAGGTATATATAGATGTCCAAAGCACCAGAATGTGCATAGCTTACCATCTAATGGCAAGAAAGAACTCTTTCCTCTGGCTTCTCCTTCTCAGTCTCATCTGTACTCTGGTCTGTACCCACAGTACTGCAGCAGCTTCGAAGGATGATGGTCGAAAGGCAATATACACCCATCTCTCTTTTGTTTGTTCTTAATGGTCTGATCATTCCATGAAGCATGAAGCATGGGCCATGGCCAACTAATTTTTACACGCATGCATGGCAGAAAAATTAAGATTAATCTTGTGTTGAAAATCGTGGTTGAGTGGTGTTAATAAACTGGATTTGCACCAAACATTTTGTGGATGCAGGAGTATATTGTTTACATGGGTGCCAAGCCTGCCGGAGATTTCTCGGCATCTGCCATTCACACCGACATGCTGCAGCAAGTCTTTGGCAGGTCAGTATTCACTTTTTTTTTTTTTTCTAATTTATTTATTGTATATATATATGGTGCCTAATTTTCCCCATGGAATGCCTTTGCAGCAGTAGGGCATCAAATTCTCTGGTCCGCAGTTACAAAAGGAGTTTCAATGGATTTGTAGCGAAGCTCACAGAGGAGGAAATGCAGCAAATGAAGGGTGGGTGGAATTCATCTTTCTGCAATTAATTGAATATTTCGGAAGTAAGTCGGGCATGTTATATATGGCTAACAAATAAACGGTAACTTTGGAGTTTCAGGAATGGACGGGGTAGTCTCGATTTTTCCTAACGAAAAGAAACAGCTCCACACAACAAGGTCATGGGATTTCGTGGGGTTTCCCCAGAAAGTTAAAAGAACTAGTGTTGAAAGCGACATAATCATAGGAGTGTTAGACACTGGAATATGGCCAGAGTCTGATAGCTTCGATGATGAAGGATTTGGTCCACCGCCTAGCAAATGGATAGGGACTTGCCAAGGCTTTTCCAATTTCACTTGCAACAAGTAAATCTTAACGACAGTGTTTAAATACCCTACTATAATTAAAAGTTCTAAAAGTTGAAAGACTATATATCCTTAACAAAAGTTTCAATTAATGTTATTGCAGTAAAATTATTGGAGCCAAGTACTATCGGAGCATTGGACAATTTGGGCAAGAAGATTTGCAATCCCCAAGAGATTCAGACGGTCACGGGACACACACTGCATCCACTGCAGCTGGGGGCCTAGTTAACATGGCAAGTCTCATGGGCTTTGGCTTAGGGACTGCTCGGGGCGGGGTACCATCAGCTCGGATAGCTGTGTATAAGATATGTTGGTCTGATGGCTGTTTTGGTGCTGATGTTCTCGCAGCATTTGATGATGCAATTGCTGATGGGGTTGATATAATCTCTGTTTCACTTGGGGGTACCGCTCGCCTAAATTATTTTGAAGATCCGATTGCAATTGGAGCTTTTCACGGAATGAAAAAAGGGATACTAACATCAACTTCTGCTGGTAACGATGGACCTGACCTTGTTTCCATAAAAAATTTCTCGCCTTGGTCTCTTTGCGTGGCTGCTAGCACCATAGACCGGAATTTCTTCACCAAGGTGCAACTAGGCGACAGTAAAGTTTTTAAGGTGAGTAAGCTTCATGGAAGTTCCTTTGCTTACACTTTGAACTAACATAACAAAATTTTCATTTATTAAAGTTCCAACTATGTTGAACTGATTTTTGGACGTTATATCATTGCCTTTTGTGTAGGGAGTTTCAATAAACACATTTGAGCTCAATGACATGTACCCTTTGATTTATGGTGGAGATGCCCCGAATACTGCAGCAGGTTTTAGTGGGAACATATCTAGGTACTTATAAAAGATCAAAGAAAAAGAATTAATGGAAAATGAAAATTGTTAGATATCATGATTTTTGAAGAGTGTATTATAGATTGCTAGACGTTGACTACCATGAAATGTAGGTTTTGCTTTCGAAGCACATTGAACCCAAATTTAGTTAAGGGTAAAATTGTCCTTTGTGATATCGAGAGCAGTGGGACTGGCGCATTTTTGGCGGGTGCTGTTGGGACTCTGATGGCAGATAGACTCCCCAAAGATTCCAGCCGCAGTTTTCCCTTGCCTGCATCTCACCTTAGCGCACGAGATGGTAGCAGTATTGCCAACTACATCAACTCAACAAGGTATCAATTAACGCATCTTTCTTACTTTTGTTTGGAGGAGAATGTAAATTATATAAGTGATATGCTTTATGATTTGTACGGCATATATACACTCGGTTTTATTACATTAAAACAGTAAGCCAACTGCATCAATATTCAAGAGTACTGAGGTTAGTGACACATTGGCCCCATACGTAGTCTCCTTCTCATCAAGGGGTCCAAATCCAGCTTCATTCGACCTCCTCAAGGTAACTTACGCTTTTATCCTCTATTTTCTTCTCCTTATTCTGCAGCATTTTCATCTCTGATCCTACTTCTATAATTTTTTATTTGCCAAAGCATGAGAGTTTTTCTTAATCTATGTTATGAACAAAACACATATTTCATGTGAAAACGCCTCTGTTTCCTTGGTTCATAAACACTTGCTAGAGGTTTGACATTCATCGGGAATTTGTCATCTTGCTGCATGTAGCCTGACATAGCAGCCCCAGGAGTCCGCATTCTAGCCGCCTGGCCACCAATTTCTCCAGTTTCTGGTGTAAAAGGTGATAATCGAGCAGTGCGATACAACATAATTTCCGGCACGTCAATGTCCTGCCCACATGCCACCGGGGCAGCTGCCTACATCAAGTCATTTCACCCCACCTGGTCTCCTGCTGCTATTAAGTCTGCTCTTATGACTACTGGTAATGACTATATTTTAGTCCCGGCCTTTCAAATTATGAAAGAGGTGATAGTAATGGATCTTAGTCCTCTGTGTGTTTTGTAAGCAGCTACTCTCATGAGCGCTAGAAAAAATCGGGAAGGCGAATTCGCATATGGTGCAGGCAATATTGATCCTCTAAGGGCTGTGCACCCTGGTCTAGTGTATGATGCCGATGAGATTGACTTTGTAAATTTTTTGTGTGGAGAAGGCTATAGTGTTCAGCATCTACGGAATGTCACCGGGGATCATAGTGTCTGTTCGAAAGCTACGAATGGAACGGTTTGGGATCTAAATTACCCTTCCTTTGCTCTTTCCACCTCCAACAAAGAATCCATCGCTCGCACATTCCAGAGGAGTGTCACAAACGTTGGATCACCGATGTCTACATATAAAGCAATTGTTATAGGTGCCCCAAAGGGACTCAAAATCAACGTTAAACCAAAAATTTTATCATTCATATCCATCGGGCAGAAACTATCTTTTGTGTTGAAGGTTAAAGGACGGACAGTTGAAGACATAGTCTCTGCTTCGTTAGTGTGGGATGACGGTTTACATAAAGTGAGGTCCCCCATTGTTGTGTATGCAGTCGAATAAAATTCCGAAAGCCTTCCAAAAGCCGGGTGTTTTGTACCAGAAGCATTGGAATTGTGGTATATATCATATTGAACTAAATGTTCTATATAAGATGGAAATAAATGATAATATTCATGATCGGTTGTATTACCTGTCCATACGAGCTATTGGACCGAATCCCAATCGCATGAGCGACTTGAACGGCCGGTCTCCCAGCCACTTTTCAATTAGGCCCACCTTATCTTTTTGCTCTCCTTAGGCATTTTTCTCCGGGGCCCACCGCACCTCTATCCCTCTTGCTTGGTTTTTGTTTTTTTCCTTTTGTTTCTTTTCTCTCTTCGTGATACTTTGAAAAATGGGATAATCATCCACCCATACACCATCAATAAAAAAAAATATATATAGTTTTTAGAACTTTGCTTTTACTTCATCAATTTTAACATAAAATAAAAAAAAAAAATTACCAATTCATACACTCAGATAATGTCTATGAATTTGTTCCAAAATTATTCTATGAGGTAAGTACATCCATCACATTAAATACTATTATCAAATAGACCAATCACCCTTTTTTATATTTATTTATTAATTTCTCTCACATGAACTCCCTAACACATCTCACCTCTGGCCACCTTTCTACATTTTTTTATATAAACAAACCAAAATTTTTGTTTATATAAGAAGAACAATTAGTAAATATGTTTTAATAAAAATAGTAATTTAGAAAATATTATTCTTAATAAAAGAATTTTTTTTAATAAAAATTAAAAAAAATGTTTTTAAGAAAATGTGGAAAATTAGTTTTAATTAAAATTCAAAATAATTTGTTTTTAGTAATAATTGTTTGAAAATATATTTGTTTAATAAAAATTGTCCCAATTTTTTTTAAAAATAAAATTGTCTCAAAAGTTTTTTTTTAACAACATTGTCCAAAAAATGTATTTTTATTATTTATTTTTTTATTTTTATAAATCATATTTTCTTAATTAAAATGGGATTAAAAGTGATTTTGGTCTTAAAGTTTTTTTAAATAAGAATAGGATGATAGTCATTATTGCAAATCAAAGTTGGAAAATTTTATTTTATGATAAAATTGAATTGAAAATATTTTCATAAATACAGTTTATAAAGAAATTAATTCCTTTGTAAATAAAAATCAAATTGAGATACCTTTGTAAATAAAGTTGTAAAAATTCATTCATTTTTTTTAATAAAAGCAAATAAAAATAATTTTTGTTGCAAAATTGAAATTTTGTAATAAATTCTTTTAATAGTTCTAAGTGTAAATAACTTTTTTGAAAATTGAACACAAATAAAATTGAACCAAATAATTAATTGAAAATAAATTGAAACCTTTTTTTTTTTTTTTTTTTTGTAAATAAATAAATTGAAATAATAAATTTGAAATTGTTTTTAATAAACTCCTTTGAAATTCCTTGAAAAAGTATTTTTTAAAAATATTTTTTTAATCAAATCAATAAATCAATTGGCATAATTCTCTTATCATTTATTTTATGCATTCTTGTAATTAGATTTTACCGTCATCTTTGTGTATATTGATTTGTCTCCTTAATATTGATATTCATGATTAATTAATTCAGATTCGATTTTCGCAGACATGCCTTTTTCAAATAAAAAGTCACATAAGTTTTTATTTCTTATTTTGTTTTCCTTTTAAAAAAATAAAATAAGTGGTGACTATAAGTTTTTTTTCAAAAAAAAAAAAAAAAAAACAAATTTTCACAAAAAAAAAAAGAAAGTCTCACCTTTCAAGTGGGGACGCACATGAAAAATGTGGGTCCACACATGGAACAATTTTATTCACAATATCTACTATAAAGAAAATATCAAGTTCAAGGTTTTACCTAACATAAGACTTCCGATACTCTTTAAGGCCATTTGTCTAGCATCTTAGGGATCTTAGCTTTCCCCTGTCTCCCTATGGAACTTTTTTGGAACCGCTTCAAACATGATTTTAGTCTCTTTTTGATATCCACAGAGAAAAACATTTGATTGAAATGAGAGTATGGATAAAAATAATATTAAATCAATTCATTTTAAGTGAAAATTTCTCACTTTTGACTTAAAACCAGTGATGATAATGAGATGAGTTTTTTTAATATTTAGATTGTTTTAACCCCTAACGAGACGATTTTGAAATTAAAATAAATAAATTAAGAGTGAATTTGAGATTTTATTTTTTTTAAAAAACTTGGGTTAAGTTTGGGTATTGCCTTCTCCAATAGTTTAATTTTAAATTTTATTTTCACATTTTAATATATAAAATAAAAAAACTTGCTTTTCAAAAAATTATAATATTTATTTATTTATTTATAAAATATATTTATTTTTAATGTAATTAAAATTTTTTAAAAATAAAAAAATAAAAAATTATCAAGACGAGTGTGATGCTAGTGTTGTTTGAATGGACAATGATTCAAGCTCTAAAGTCATTGAAATTGGTTCCATAAAGGTAAGGACGTTTGATGGTGTTATGAGAATATTGAATAATGTTAAGCATGTTTCCAAGTTGAAGATAAGTTTAATTTCTTTGGGGGCTTTGGACAATTTGGGTTATGATTTTTCTACAAAGAACGATATTAACCTCATTTAAATAGATAATAGATATAGTTGGTATAGACGATGTAAAATGTGGAATAGAAGATACCATGAAAAGGTGGGATAATATAAACTTGTTTAATAATATTTTTAAAAATTGTTTTAAAAAATAATTCTCAATCATTTCCAGAAATTAAATTTTGTTTGAAATTAAAAAATAGTTTTTTTTTTTCAACTTATTCTTTATGAAGGTATTATATATTTATCTATATAATGTAAAAAATTTTAGAATGGTCTATGAGAGACTTTTAAGTAATATTACATATGGTAGACACTTCATATTTTTCTAATGTAAAACATCAAAATAAAATAATTTCCATTCCCATACTTATTTTTATTTTTTGAGACACCAAAATATTACCCTACTATCCTTGAATGTAACATGTTAGAAATTTGGGGTGCCAATTTTTCAGAAATAATATGGACCCACCCAATTTTGGCTCAAATGGAATGGACGGAACGAAATTAAACCTAATACTAAATCATATCGGTTTAAGTCTGCTTTCATGGAACCAATCAGCATTTATTGGGGGGGTTGTAACCAGCTTTCGGGCAGCTGGCAACCTTGTTGCTCTCTCTGTCAGACACGTAGGTCATGTACCAAATGCCTTTAAGGAGAAGGCAATGGCAATGGCAATTCGTAGGGTATGTTTGGTTGTGGGAATTTGAAGGACAATCTGGGAAAAAAGAAGAAAAAAAGGAAGAAGATAGAGTTAATATTGATATGATACTTCAAATTTATTAAATATTTATATCTAAAATATAAATAAAATTTATTTGTTTTTTCATATTTTTTATAATGAAATCGAATAAAAATATTATTTTAATTATCATTTAATTTTTTTTAATATTTCTGAAAAACCAAACATAACTCAAAAAGTCTTGGCTTACCCATGATTTATAGTCAATCATCCTTTTCAATTACACAATTGGATTAGACCACAGTGGTCCCAATCCCAACACCTTCATTCATCATTGGTCCCCATGCCAACCCCCTTCATTTATAGAAATGGATGGATCAAACTCTACGTTTATGAATGAAAAGTCTCTCCCATGGAAAAAAAAAAAAAAAAGTGTAAAAGGATATTTTTATTTAATATATAAAATAATAAATTTTAATAAAAAATTATCTAATTGGTAGCTTTGAGATATTAAAGAACTTTTGCTTTTGAAAGTATTTTTGTAAGGATATTTAAAGAGCATTAAAAAAAATCAGGGTATATCGAAATTTGTATTTTGATAGTTAAATATGTATAGTAAAATTTGAATTATTGGAGTATTAAAAGTATTCGTAATGATATAAATAATGGAATGAAGTATAAATGAATAAAATTAAGGTAAAAAATATATAAAATAAACATGGTATAACTTGATTAATTGCGCTTTTTAATACTTATCGATCGAGCAGCCGGGCCTAAGATGATTAAAAGAAGAGGATTGAAAGCCTCAAGTATGGATACATATCCAAGCACCACAATGAGCATAGCTTACCATCTAATGGCAAGAAAAAACTCTTTTCTCTGGGTTCTCCTTCTCAGTCTCATCTGCACTCTGGTCTGTACCCACAGTACTGCAGCAGCTTCGGAGGATGATGGTCGAAAGGCAATAAACACCCATCTCTCTTTTGTTTGTTCTTAATGGTCTGGTCATTCCATGAAGCATGGGCCATGGCCTACTAATTTACATGCATGCATGGCAGAAAAATTAGGATTAATCTTGTGTTGAAAATCATGCTTCAAGTAGTGATGATTTGTTGTGCTTGATCAAGTCTGCTTTACTTAGACTTGTTGATGGTGGCTAATAAATTGGACTTGCACCAAACATATTGTGGATGCAGGAGTATATTGTGTACATGGGTGCCAAGCCTGCTGGAGATTTCTCAGCATCATATGCTACTCACACCAACATGCTGCAACAAGCCTTTGGCAGGTTTATTAACACTCTCTCTTTTGGCAGGTTTATTATCTCTCTCTCTCATATTTCTCAGTTCATATATGGCACCTAATTTTTCCCATGGAATGCCTTTTCCGCAGCAAGGCATCAACTTCTCTGGTCCACAGTTACAAAAGGAGTTTCAATGGATTTGTAGCGAAGCTAACAAAGGAGGAAATGCAGCAACTGAAAGGTGGGTGGAATTCATCTTTCTGCAATTAATTGAATATTTTGGAACCATTGAAATTAAAAAAAAAAAAATCAAAAAAAGATTAAAAAATGATTCAAAAAGAAAAAGAGAGAACGAAAATTTAGAATTTCTTATTATAAGTTTTCTTGAAAATAGGTACATCCGATTTAAATAGGTGTAATAAAAAAAATTCAAGACTAATTTACACTTATTTCTAAAAAGAAATAAAATAATTTTAATATAGTAATTAAAAAAATAAGAGATATAATAACTAAATAAATATATATAGTAACTAAATATATAATTCTAATATGATAAGTAAATATATTAATAACTTCTAACATCCCCACAAACTCATAATGTGACCATTAGAATTATCGAGAATTTGCTAACCAAAAATTGAAAACACGGAAGTAGGTGTGACAAGCGAATCTATAATTTGTTTGGAAGAATAAGCAAAAGGCAGAGTGTGAGTCTTATACTGTGGTGATAATGAGTGAGATGACAATTAATTTCAATATGCTTGGTCCTTTTATGAAAAATAGAATTGTGAGTAATCTGAATAACATTCTTGTTCAAACAATCGCATTTTTTTACGCTTTCTCAAAAACACCATTTTTTTTTTATATTTATCATGTTTTTTTAATTAATTATTTTTAATTTATCTTTTATTTTAAATTTATATTATTATTTTATTTTATATTATCCTTTTATTTTTCACTACTTTTCTTATTTATCTCATTAATCCTATTTTAAAAAATTACTATTACTTCACTCTTAATTTTTTTTTTAGATTTATCCTTTTAATTTTAAATGTTTTTATTTTAAAATATTAAATGTATAATTTTACTCAAAAATTGCTATAATATAAAAGAATTAATGAAGTTGTAATATTTTATAAATTAAAATTAATTTGATAAGATAAATTATTAATAATTTTAATTATTTAAATGAATTAATGTTAATAGAAAAAGTTTTCACCACATATTTATAATAAAATTTTAGAAAGTAAATCTCAAATAAAATATTTTATATAAATCAATTTAAATTTTTTATTTAAAATGTAATAAAACATGTTTTAATTAAAGTATTTTTAAAATTTTAAAATAAATGAATATAAATATATTAAAGGAATTTAAGCTAATTTTTTTTATAAAAATTTGATAATATTATCTTTAATCATACTTATGTCAATTACATTTACAAAAAAACTTTAATATGTGTATTTTTACTTATTTTATCATTTGTTTTAAAAAAATTTTAAGCATTTTCATGAATTTTGAACCATTTATATTCGATTGATATTTTTGTCAAAATATCCACTGATATTTCTCCGATATATTCGTAAAATCCAAGTACCGATATATCAGTGTTTACCGATATTTCAAACATTTGTCTTATGCAAAGTAAAAAGTTCCTTAGTCATAACTTGGAAAATGCTAAGAAGAAGGTGAGGGAGAAGGATCCATAGTCTCAGAAGATGCAGGAATAAGTGTAAGAGGAAAGGAAGGAGCATCACAATCAAGAACCAAAGTACTAATATTTATAGGAAAATTATATGTATCATCTAAGAAATGATCAATGTGAACAAGTTCAAACTTAGAGACGTTATGAGATTCAGTAGGAATAAAAAAGGTATATGCTCAAGGAAGAAAATATGATTAGAAAAGAAAGGTATATGCTTAAAGAAGAAGAAGTAGTAGAAAACATAAAATTAAAACTATCAAGGAAAGAAAGAAGAAGTAGTAGAAGACATAAAACTAAAACCATAGAAGAATTTGGATTCATATCCAACAAATAAAGATAAACAAAATTTAGATTCATATCCAACAAACAAATAGAAGAAATGCAAAATGAGATTGCATCTATAATCTTTCCAAATGTTTCTAGATCTCCTTAGTAGTTTCATATTTCGTCAATGCTTATTGATTTATCAACGAAGTTTTTGATACAAGTGATAATTTTTGAATTGTTTACTTCCCAAACATTTAACTATTTTGCATATTTTTCATTCTTTTCATTCATAAGTTTGTGTAGAGTGTCAATAATATAACCTCACATTTTTTTGCCCTTTAGAAAATTTCTTCATCACATAACTTCAATACAAATAATTTTTTCCATCCACTAATAGGTTGAAGGGAGTCATCTCATTCACCATCCATGACGTATAAACAACAAATAACCATCAAACAAAATAAAACAAATATGAACTGAAGAAAATGAATACAAAATCAAATACCATAATCAAATAAGAAAAGAACAATGTAAGCACCCATTATGATATCCTACTATCAAACATGATAAAAACAAAAAAACAAAAACAAAAGAATTCTATGATCAAACAGATATAAAAGTAGTGTATGAGATTAAACTATTTTTTATGAGATCATAAATCAAAAGTTTCATTAGAGATCAATTATGCTTTGATACCATGCATGTTGAAATCCAAAAAAGATTTAAATAGAAAAAGAAAAAAAAGAAAAAATAGGATTTTTTTATTATAAATTCTCTTGAAAATAGGTATAACACCATTAGAATTTAAATAAATCTAATAAAATAAAATAAAGACTAATTTACCCTTACTTCTAAAAAGAAAGAGTTTTAAATAATTTTAATATAGTAGCTAAATAAATAAGAAATATAGTAAATAAATATATAATCCTGATATAGTAAGGAAATATATTAATAACGTCTAACAGAAGTAAGTTGTGCATGTTATATATGGCAAACAAATAAACTGTAACTTTGGAATTTCAGGAATGGACAGTGTAATCTCGATTTTCCCTAACGAAAAGAAACAGCTCCACACAACAAGGTCGTGGGATTTCGTGGGGTTTCCCCAGCAAGTTAAAAGAACAAGTGTTGAAAGCGACATTATCATAGGAGTGTTTGACACTGGAATATGGCCAGAGTCAGATAGCTTTGATGATGAAGGATTTGGTCCACCGCCTAGCAAATGGATGGGGACTTGCCAAGGCTTGTCCAATTTCACTTGCAACAAGTAAGTCTAAATTAATGAAGTTAAAAAGCTCTAAAAGTTGAAAGACTATATCCTTAACAAAAGTTTCAATTAATGTTATTGCAGTAAAATTATTGGAGCCAAGTACTATCGGAGCAGTGGACAATTTGGGCAAGAAGATTTGCAATCCCCAAGAGATTCAGACGGCCACGGGACACACACTGCATCCACCGCAGCTGGGGGCCTAGTTAACATGGCAAGTCTCATGGGCTTTGGCATAGGGACTGCTCGGGGCGGGGTACCATCAGCTCGGATAGCTGTGTATAAGATATGTTGGTCTGATGGCTGTTCTGATGCTGATATTCTCGCAGCATTTGATGATGCAATTGCTGATGGGGTTGATATAATCTCTATTTCAGTTGGGGGTACCACTAACCTAAATTATTTTGAAGATCCGATTGCAATTGGAGCTTTTCACGCCATGGAAAAAGGGATACTAACATCAGCTTCTGCTGGTAACGATGGACCTTATTTTGCTTCCATCACAAATTTCTCGCCTTGGTCTCTTTCCGTGGCTGCTAGCACCATAGACCGGGATTTCTTCACCAAGGTGCAACTAGGCGACAGTAACGTTTTTGAGGTGAGTAAGCTTCATGGCAGTTCGTTTGCTTACACTTCGAACTAATAACCATCACATACAATTTTTTCATTTATTGAAGTTCCAACTATGTTGATCTGATTTTTGGAGGTTATATCATTGCCCTTTGTGTAGGGAGTTTCAATAAACACATTTGAGCTCAATGACATGTATCCTTTGATTTATGGTGGAGATGCCCCGAATACTGCAGCAGGTTTTAGTGGGAACATATCTAGGTACTTATTAAAGATCAAAGAAATAGAATTAATGGAAAATGAAAATGGTTAGATGTCATGATTTTTAATGAGTGTATTTTAGATTACTAGACGTTGACTATTGAAATGCAGGTTTTGCTTTCGAAGCTCATTGAACCCAAATTTAGTTAAGGGTAAAATTGTTCTTTGTGATATCAAGACTAGTGGGACTGGCGCATTCTTGGCGGGTGCTGTTGGGACTCTGATGGCAGATACACTCCCCAAAGATTCCAGCCGCAGTTTTCCCTTGCCTGCATCTCACCTTAGCGCACGAGATGGTAGCAGTATTGCCAACTACATCAACTCAACAAGGTATCAATTAATACATCTTTCTACTTTTATTTGGAGGTGAATGTAAATTATAGAAGTGAAATGCTTTATGATTTGTACGGCATATATACACTCGGTCTTATTACATTTAAACAGTAACCCAACTGCATCGATATTCAAGAGTACCGAGGTTAGTGACACATTGGCCCCATTCGTAGTCTCCTTCTCATCAAGGGGTCCAAACCCAGCTTCATTCAACCTTCTCAAGGTAACTTACGCTTTTATTCTCCATTTTCTTCTCATTTATTCTGCAGCCTTTTCATCTCTGATCCTCCTATAATTTTTATGTGCGAAAGCATAAGAGTTTTTCTTAATCTATGTTATGAACAATAACACATATTTCATGTGAAAACACCTCTGTTTCCTTGTTCATAAACACTAGCTAGAGGTTTGACATTCATAGTGACTTTGTCATCTTGCTGCATGTAGCCTGACATAGCAGCCCCAGGAGTCCACATTCTAGCTGCCTGGTCACCAGTTGCTCCAGTTTCTGGAGTAAAAGGTGATAATCGAGAAGTGCTATACAATATAATTTCCGGGACGTCAATGTCCTGCCCACATGCTTCCGGGGCAGCTGCCTACATCAAGTCATTTCACCCCACCTGGTCTCCTGCTGCCATTAAGTCTGCTCTTATGACTACTGGTAGTGCCTAATTTGATTCCTAGCCTTTAAAATTATGAAAGGGTTGATAATAATGGATCTCTATCCTTTGTGTGTTTGTAGCTACTCCCATGAGTGCTAAAAAAAATCCGGAAGCGGAATTTGCATATGGTGCAGGCAATATAGATCCTGTAAAGGCTATAGATCCTGGTCTGGTATATGACGCCGTTGAGATTGACTATGTAAAATTTTTGTGTGGGCAAGGTTATAGTACTCGGGCTCTACGGCTTGTCACCGGGGATAATAGTGTCTGTTCTGCAGCTACAAATGGAACCGTCTGGAATCTAAATTACCCTTCCTTTGCTCTTTCCAGCCTCACCAAGGAATCCATCACTGGCACGTTCAATAGGACTGTCACAAACGTTGGAACATCGGTGTCCACGTATAAAGCAACTGTTATAGGTGCTCCAGAGGGACTCGAAATCCAAGTTGAACCTAGCATTTTATCATTCACATCCCTCCTGCAGAAGCTATCCTTTGTGTTGAAGGTTGAAGGAAAGGTAGGCGAAAACATAGTCTCTGCTTCTTTGGTGTGGGATGATGGTGTACATCAAGTGAGGACCCCCATTGTTGTACTAGCCCTCAAATAAAATTCCAAAATCCTGGTGTTCTTGTGGTACTATCTATAAGATTGAAATAAATGATGCGGCATGTACAACATTTTACCTAATTTAAGATCTTCATCTTATTTAGCTGCTTTTCCACTGTCTTAGGAATCTTAGCTTTCCGCCATCTTTATAGGGAACTTTTTAAAAGTCTCTCCAAATGTAGCCTTGGGCTTTTCTTAATATGGGAATCGGAAGCAACTGTCGGTGAGCTGACGCAACCTTCCCACCCTCCTTTTCTCCAACACGTGAGTCACGTGCCTATGAACTTAAGTGAGAAGCATTATATCATCCACCTCTCTTAATTCTATTTTTGATATCCATTTTTTTTTTTAAAAAAAAGGAAAAAATATATATATATAAATTTAAAACTTATATGTTTTTTCAACTCATTTAATTTTTTTATATAAAAATTAAATAATTTTAAAATATACATATTTTATTTTATCTTAATTATATTTAATTTTTTTATTATTTTATAGGTTATATTTGGTTTTGGAAAAATTTATGGAAACTTATAAAGGAAAAAAAGGTAAAAAAAAAAATATAGATTAAAAGTTGATAAATTATTTCACATGTTTCTTTAAATCTGTTTAATTTATTTTTCTCCATTATATAAAAATTAAATAATTTTAAAATACATAAAATTTTAAATAATTTTAATTATATTTCATTTTCTATTATATTTTTTATAGTAAAATCAAACATAAAAAAAAAAAAAAAAAAAACTGTTTTTTTAATATGTAAAGTAGGTGTTGATTTGCATATCTTTTAATAAAAAAAACAACATATTCTTGCCAAGACATAGGATGATTGGTGAGTCCTTTTGATTCATGAGTGCATTGCTTTTTATTCCTTTATGTTTTTAAATATGAAGAGTCGTACCCTATTTTCAAAGGTTACATGGATAAGTATGAAATTTCAGTATGTAAATATTTTAATGTTTAATAAAAATTTAAAAAAATTAATATAAATGATTAAATATAATTTTTTTGTGAAAAAATATATTTTATTTTTTATTTTACATAAATAAAAATGTTAAATTTTTTAACAAAACAAAATGTTATAATAATTAAAAATATTAAATATTTTTAATTAAAAAAAGGTAAAACCATGATTAAGTTTAATCTATAAACAAAAAAGTTAAATCTATGATCATGACTTTGATCTTCATATGAAAATTAAAATTTTTTTAAAAATATAAATGATAAAATAATATGATAATATAATAAATTTTATAAAAATAAATAAATATTTTATTTAATAAGAATATAGAAAATTTTATATCTTAAACGTCTAGACTTGATCAGTATATGTTATATTTATATTACTTTTTTTATTAACGGTCGGTGGGCTGACACAACCTTCTCACCGTCCTTTTCTCCAACACGTGAGTCACGTGATTGAGAACTTAAATAGAAGATATTACATCAAGCACATCTCTTAATTCTATATTTGATATCCCAAAAAATTAAAAAATTAAAAATTAAAATTATGTTTCCAACTCATATATATATAAGTATATATAAAGATTAAATAATTTTAAAATACATAAGTTTTAAATCATTCTTAATCATATATAATTTATTTTATTGTTTTTATAAAGAAATTAAAGATGAATTTTTTTCTATATCTAAGAGACACAAAAATGCACCATTTATGGAAAAAATATAAAATTTATTTGCAATTTGTGATACAAGAAAGAAATAAAAATAGAAACTTAAGAGTTTCTACTTTAAGGCAAATACAGTTAGCCTGAATTCAAAAAATAGAAATTCTAGATATAATAAGAGTTCAATATAAATAAGAGTTCAAACTTTAATCCTTAAGTGAATATGAGTAAAAAACAATGTTAGAACAAAACCAAGATTTTGGCTATGTTTGGTTCTCAGAAAATTTGAGGGAAAATGTAAGAGAAAGAAAATATAAAGGAAAAGTAAAAAGAAAGAAAAAGTGAAGGAAAATAAAAAATAGATTAAAAGTTGATAAATTATTTTTTTTTTGTTACTTCAAACTCATTTTATTTATTTTAACTCATCAATATAAAGATTAAATAATTTAAAAATATATAAGTTTTTAATTAGTTTTAATTATATTTGATTTTCTTTGATATTTTTCATACGACAACCAAACATAAAAAAATCATTTTCCTTTGCATTTTTTTCTTTCCTTAGTATTTTCTGGAAACCAAACATAACTTAGAAACAAGACTAAAAGTCTTAGAAAAAGGAAAAATTCAAACTTTGGAAAATATTGAACACAATTGGAAGAAAGAAATCTTCTCAATTGTTTGTAAATACTATAACAAAAATGATAACACAAAAGTGACACATTAAAATAACACTTTTTATCAAACTTGATTTTTCAAAATGTTTGGTTATAGCATAGATTAAAGTATGAACCAAATTATGGTTTCCTCTTTCATCTACACTACTTTGAATAAAGGCTTTTTCTTCCTTAGGGAGAGCATTGTCCCACAGTCCTTTGAGTTGTCCTGTAAAACCTGCTACCAGGTGTGTACAGATGGATTGATCAAGATTTCCTCTTGATTTGTAAGCGGTGGAGGCCATCATCATTTCTTGAAGAATGTTCAAGACTTGATGATCACTTATGTCATTTATGTTTCATTCATAAATCCCATCTCCATCATATTTTGACTAGACAATTTGACTTCTTTCTTCATACTGAAAATCGGAGAGAGTTGGTCTAGGATAATAATTCCTAGTTTTGGTTTGTTGTTTGAACTTATGGGCAATCCTATTGATTTGAGGATCTTTTTCCTCAAACATAGTTTGAATCTAATTTACATTTTCAGGAGTAATTTTTGTTATAACATTTACGAATTTGTTATATTTTTAAAATTTTTAATTTTCATATGAAGATTAGAGTCATATCATAGGTTTAACTTTTTTGCTTATAGATTTAACTTAATCATGGTTTTACCTTTTTTTAATTAAAAATATTTAATATTTTTAATTATTGTAACATTTTGTTTTGTTAAAAAATTTAACATTTTTATTTATATAAAATAAAAAATAAAATATATTTTTTCATAAAAAATTATATTTAATTATTTACATTATTATTTTTAAAATTTTATTAAACATTAAAATATTTACATCCTAAAAATTTCATACTTATCCATGTAACCTTTGAAAATAGGTTACTACTCTTCATATTTAAAAACATAAAGGAATAAAGAGCAATGCACTCATGAATCAAAAGGACTCACCAATCATCCTATGTCTTGGCAAGAATATGTCCACCATAACACCAAAGGCTGTTTTTTTTATTAAAAGATATGCAAATCAACACCTACTTTACATATTAAAAAAATAGTGTTTTTATCTTTTTTTTTTTTTTTTTTTTTAATGTTTGATTTCACTATAAAAAATATAATAGAAAATGAAATATAATTAAAAGGTACAGGTTCTTGAACCTTTTCAAATTTCAAGTTCTAGGAAACTAGAGATTTCAAAAATCTTTTCAAAAGGAAAATATTTTCTTCAAAACAACTTAGAGAAAACTCGTAAGTTTTATGAGTTTATTCTGGTTGATATAAATTTTGTAGAAATTTCCCATATTCAAAATGAATCTTCTACAAAAATTTGTTATTCAAAATGCAAAATTTGCAAAGTTCTTTCTTATAAAGCGTGAGGTCAATCTCCTTATACTCACATCAAAGTTATTGTGTCTTGCATCTCTAAGGCAGACACAAATTAGTTTGTTTAACCCAATCTAGGTTAAAGTTATTTTGAAGATCCGATTGCAATTGGAGCTTTTCACACAATGGAAAAAGGGATGCTAACATCAGCTTCTGCTGGTAACGATGGACCTTATTTTGCTTCCATCACAAATTTCTCGCCTTGGTCTCTTTCCGTGGCTGCTAGCACCATAGACCGGAAGTTCTTTACCAAGATGCAACTAGGTGACAGTAAGGTTTATGAGGTAACCGAGCTTCATGGCAGTTCCCTTGCTTACATTTTGGACTGATAGCCATCACATAAAAATATCATATATTAGAGTTGGAATAATGTGGAACTGATTTTTGGAGGTTATACCATTGCCTCTTTTGTAGGGAATTTCAATAAACACATTTGAGCCCAATGGCATGTATCCTTTTATTTATGGTGGGGACGCACCGAATATTACAGGAGGTTTTAGTGCCAACACATCCAGGTACTGGAATAACAAAAAGGAAAAAGAATTAATGGAAAAAGAAAAGCCTAAGAGAGATCAAGAAATTTGAAGTGTGTAAGAAAGTGCTTTCACCAAAGTAATATAATACATTTGGTTCCAACTGCACCATGATTTTTAGACTATTTATCATGTTTAAGAGTCCATAATTGCAGCAGGGGTAAATGACATTTGATCATGGAATTAAACTTACTGCTGAAATGCAGGTTTTGTACTAGGAACTCGTTGGACCCCAATTTAGTGAAGGGTAAAATTGTTCTTTGCGACGAATTGGTCAGCGGGACAGGTGCATTCTTGGCAGGTGCAGCTGGGACGGTGATGGCGGATAGAGGCGCCAAAGATTCTGCCAGGCCTTTTCCTTTGCCTGCATCTTACCTTGGCGCACAGGATGGTAGCAGTATTGCCTACTATGTAACCTCAACAAGGTACCATTTAACATATCTATTTCTACTTTTATTTGGCAATGAATGCAAATTATGAGTTATGCTTCAAGATCAAGGGAATTTAGTTCATATAATATTCTTACTACATTCAAACAGTAACCCAACGGCATCCATATTGAAGAGCACTGAGGTCAATGACACATTGGCTCCATTTATAGTCTCCTTCTCATCAAGGGGTCCAAACCCAGCTACACTAGACATTCTCAAGGTAACTTATTATAATATTCTCGATCTTCTTCTCCTTTATTCTGCTTCATTTCCGTATCTGTAAGCCTTATTCAACAATGCCTTAACCTAATCAATTACAGACTGTCCAATCCTGGTACTGCATGCCACTCTGTATAGGATTTTAGGGCCATAATCTCTGTTGAATTCTTGGATCTTTGTATTCATGCTTTTGATTTAGGAAAGTGCAATGATTGTTCCTTTATCTGCAGGATCATAAAATATATGTATTTCATATCAAAACATCCCTTGTTTTCCCATTACATAAACACTTTCCATAGACTTAAACTTCATTAATTGTGATATGTGACTTTGTCATCTTGCTGTATGTAGCCGGATTTAGCTGCCCCCGGAGTCCATATTCTGTCTGCGTGGCCACCGATTTCTCCAATTTCTGGGGTACAAGGTGATAATCGAGCAGTGCTATACAATATGCAATCTGGCACATCTATGGCTTGCCCACATGCTACTGGAGCAGCAGCCTACATCAAGTCATTTCACCCCACCTGGTCTCCTGCTGCTATTAAATCTGCTCTCATGACTACTGGTAATGCCTAAATTCTATTCCTAACCTTTGAAACTATGAAACAGCTGGTATTAATAGTATTCAATCTCTCTCCACTGTGTGTTTGTGAGCAGCTCTTCCCATGAGCGCTGAAAAAAATCTGGATGCAGAATTCGCATATGGCGCAGGCCAGATGAATCCTGTGAAGGCCGTAGATCCTGGTTTGGTATATGATGCTGATAAGATTGACTACATAAAATTTTTGTGTGGGCAAGGTTATACTACTCAGACTCTACAACTTGTTACTGGGGATAACAGCGTCTGCTCTGAAGCCACAAATGGAACTGTCTGGGATCTAAATTACCCTTCCTTTGCTCTCTCCAGCTTCACCTTTAAATCCATCGCTGGTGTGTTCACCAGGACTGTCACAAATGTTGGGTCGCCCGTATCCACATATAAAGCTACTGTGACAGGTGCCCCAATTGGACTTCAAATCCAAGTTGTACCAGACATTTTATCGTTCACATCGCTCGGGCAGAAGCTGTCCTTTGTGTTGAAGGTTGAAGGAAGCATAGATAAAAGCATAGTCTCTGCTTCTTTGGTGTGGGATGATGGTGTACATCAAGTAAGGAGCCCCATTGTTGTGTTTTTTGTCGCGACAAATTGAAGAATACAAATGCCTCCTACCAAAAAAAATAAAGCATTGCAATTGTTATGCCTATAAAATAGAAATCCGTGAATTAATTGTATAGGTATCATTTGATTTGCTTTCTTTTAGGATGCAGTGTGCTGTTTTTAGATCCAATATCGGCTGTATATTTATGTTGTTTTTAAGGAAGATTGTGTTGGGTAAAATAAAAAATCCTCAGACCAATCATCCATAAATAGTCTTAATAAAATTATTCCACCTTATAGACCTTTTAGAAGGGAAAATTTTGACACTTTGGATGTTTTTTCATTAAAGTGAGCCTAGAATTTTTATACAAATTGTAACATACATATATATATATATATGAATATAAAAATTTAGAAATTTATAAATTACATACACATTTCTAAGAGTGAAAACTCTTATATTCCTTGGATCAAAATAATTGCTATAATATTTATAGAAGTTGTAATATATCGAATGAAGAATTTAAGATAAAGATATAATTTTTTTTTAAAGCAAATATATATGGGTAGCTTGCTTCAAGAAAGTAGAGATTCTAGACATAAATGAGAGCATTTAATATAGAATTTACAGGAGATCATGGATAAGTATCATCAAGTTATATTGCAATTTGTAAGAGTGAAAACTCTAAGATTGCTTTTATTAAAATGATTATTATGTTGAGATTTGATTCAAATGATTTTGATACCTCTATTGTGACATCGAAATTGGCTTATGGTATCGAAATTGAGTATTGCTTGTTGTGGCAATGTATTTGCATAATACCTTAAAACTCACTATATTTGGATGACTTTACTACCTTGTATTGAAGCGGTGCCAAAATCCACTCTTTTATACTGAAATACCTCTTTTTCCTTACATTCTTCAATAGATGTAAACATTACTCCTCGATTTGGGACTTAACATATAAGCTAAAAGATAATGATTTGCACTAAAAAATGATTCAAAAACCTATTTTTGTATATGAAAAACCATCAATTTTGATTGCTAATCATTGAATAATGTTAAGCATGTTCCTAAGTTGAGGAGAAGTTTAATTTTTTTTGGGGCTTTAGACAATTTGGGTTATAATTTTTTTGCAAAGAACAGTATTATGAAGATCATCAATAAAGGTGCTTTGATAGCTATGAAAAGAAAAAAGGTGAAAAATTTACATACTTTGATTAGGAGGACAATTTTAGGTGAAGTTATGAAGGTGGAGCCATACTATGAAGAATCTTTTACTAATGTTAAAGAAGTTGTTAAAGTAGAGGAGTGCAACAAGATGATCAATACTATATTTTTGGTTAAGAGTACTCATTGGCACAAGGATGAGAGTAATTGCAAAGGGAATGAAGTTTTGAAGAAGACAAAAAACTGATTTCTTGAATCAAGTTTGATGAGAGTTTAAACTTGATATATGTTTATTCTCATTAATTGCACAATATCAAGAGAATTTAAGTCAAGACATATATTGTTGAAATTTGACTCAAATGATTTATTTTTTATTTTTAAAGAACTCAATAGGAATTTAAAGCAAATAGAGTTAACATGAATTTAGAAAATAGACATGCAATAGGAATTTAACGTAGATCAACTTATACGGGGCATGAATGTATTTGGTTCTGCAGTTTGTATATTATTGTTTTATTTTAATTAGGATTTTGATTCTTCTCTTATACATGATATTATTATAAACCTATCTTCCCATAATTACTTCCACTTTGCTTATTTGCTGCACCAGAACTGCTTCTGCAGAAGATCGAATGGTAGTAATTTGTCTCTCTTATGGTCCTTGCTGGGTAAAATGCATTTTTTTTTAAAAACATTTTGTAACTTAATCAGTTGTGTTAATTGTCATTGTAGGAGTATATTGTGTACATGGGGGACCTTCCAAAGGGTGATGTGTCGGCTTCAGCCATTCAGATTAACATGCTACATCAAATGTTTGACAGGTATCGATACTTTTCCTTATAACATAAAAAGATGCTAACTATTGCATCTTACACAAATACAATGACATGTGTTCATGAAACACTTCTATGGTTTTTCCAATCAAATAGTTGGTGTTAGCTTATGGTCTGACAATTTAAGTCTTTATATGTTATGGAACTTGAAATTTCAGGTTGATTAAAGGCCTTGAATTTAATCTCTATCTTTTTTTTTTTTTCCATTTTTTGGACAGTACAATCTTTTCATCATTGCTATATTTCCCCCCCTTTTCAACCAAGCCAAAAAATCATGTTAGATCATTAAAGTTGTATGCTAGGGAAGAACAATTCAAATAGAAAGGGACACAAATTTTTTTTAAAAGAAAAATTCAAGACAAAATGGAAGTTTACCGTCTGAAAATTATCAGCTCAACGTGATCAGTGAAGCAACACTGAAGATTCTCTTGATGTGTATATATACATATGGTTTATGATCAAACAAGAAGCACATCTGGAAAACTGCCAAGAATCCATTGAGTACTACTGGCCTCACTTCTTTAATGGCTTCTGTTCGACAGTGGCGCATCCGAATATCTACTTCATAGCTACAAGAGAGCTTCAATGGGTTCGTTGCCAAGCTGACTAAGGAGGAGATCAAGAAACTCTCGGGTGGGGGAATCAAAATCTTCAAGACATTATTTGAACTGTATTTTATTTGCTTATCAATTATCTGATTCCAAGTATGTATATTCAGCCATGGACGGGGTAGTGTCTGTATTCCCAGATGGAAAGAAGAAACTCCTCACAACAAGACCATGGGACTTCATGGGCTTTCCCCAAGGAGTTAAAAGAACAGCAACTGAAAGCGATATTATCATTGGAATGCTTGATTCTGGGATCTGGCCTGAGCCGTCTAGTTTCAGTGATGAAGGATTCGGTCCACCACCAAGCAAATGGAAGGGTACTTGTTAAACCTCACCCAATTTCAATCACAAGAAGTAACTATTATTACTATAATCATCATTAGTAGATATATATTAAGAGAGATCCCCTGCTTCTTAACAAAAATTGTGATGCTATGCAGTAAAATCATTGGAGCTAAATACTACAGAAGTGATCGAAAACTGGGGCCAACAGGTATTAAATCACAGAGAGATTCAGAAGGCCATGGCTCACACACTGCATCCATGGCAAGCTTACTAGGCCTTGGCTCAGGGACAGCTAGAGGAGGGGTTCCCTCTGCTCGCATCGCAGTGTACAAGATATGTTTGTCAGATGGTTGTTCCGATGCTATATCCTTTCAGGATTTGATGATGCCATTGCCGATGGAGTTGATATTATCTCTCTTTCAGTTGGGGAAATAGATTCCTACGATTACTTTGAAGATCGAATTGCAATTGGAGCTTTCCATTCTATGAAGTATGGGATACTCACATCTAATGCTGCTGATAATTGGGGCCCGAATCATGCTACTATTACAAATTTCTCACCTTGGTCTCTCTCAGTTGCTGCTAGCACCATTGACAGAAAGTTTGTGACCAAGGTCAAGTTGGGAAACAAGAAGGTTTATGAGGTGAATATGTATGCATATTTATCTGTTAATTTCGCTTTCATATCTACTTAAGAGTAACCTCTTACTGATGGATGTAGGGGGTCTCTTCAAATACTTTTGAGAAGGGTATGTACCCTATCATTTATGGTGGAGATGCCACAAATACTACAGGAGGTTATAATAATTCTTCTTCCAGGTGGAGATCAGACATTTAATTTTTCACTAGAAGCACTCGAAGCTTCAGTAACGTATGATATTTGAAGGCTGAAAGTGCATGAATTTATCATGAAATGCAGGTACTGTTTTTTCAACTCGGTCGACAAGTCTCTGGTAAATGGTAAAATCCTATTCTGTGATTCGGACACTGATGGGGTGGGAGCAGCGGATACCGTATTTCAAGATGAACGCTACAATGATTTTGCCACCAGTTATGCTTTACCTGTATCCTCATTGGGCTTAAGTGATGGTGGCAAAGTTCTTCAATACTTGCATAATGATAGATGATCTAATCTAATTTCATGCACTCCTTGTATAAACAGAAAACCCACTGCAATTATAGAGAAGATTGTTGAGGTTGAAGACAAATTGGCCCCATTTGTAGCTTCATTTTCCTCGAGGGGCCCCAACCCTGTTACAAGTGACATTCTCAAGGTAATGATCTGTTAATTAATCTTCTCTGGTGATTTATTTCTGAGTAGCCCAGTCTCTTTTCTGAATTGCAAATGCTTGACATTATTATACAGCCTGACTTAACTGCACCGGAAGTGGACATTGTAGCAGCATGGACAAAGGCTTCAAGTGTAACAGGATATGATTGGGACACGAGTAGTCCCATACAATATAGTTTCCGGGGCATCCATGGCTTGTCCACATGCTTCTGGGGCTGCTGCAATGTCAAATCATTTCACCCAACATGGTCTCCTGCTGCTATTAAATCCGCTCTAATGACAACTGGTAATGGTTTGATCCATATTCTAATTATATAAGACATCAATGAAAGCAGGGGTTAGGGAAGAATTAGCCATCTTCCTTTTTCAAGTATTTTTAACCAAAAGCAATTCATTAACATCTTCCAAATCATTTTGGGAATTTGCTTGAGTCACATTCTATACCCTGTGAAACAATATTTATAACTTCAGCCAGAAGTCATTCTTCTAACGCCCACAACAAAATTGCTTTCACATGTACATATCTAGAAGAAATATAATTAACCATTATATATAATTAATTACTTCATCTAGATGTCTATAAAATGTCTATAAAATTACTTCATCTAGATGTGCCTATCCCCTAAGATCTTATATCAATCAAAACCTATTAGGCCTTCAAGTCTTTAATGTAGCACCTTGTACTCCCATAGTGGACACCTCAATACCGTGGCAAACCTATTAGGCCTTCGAGTCTTTAATGTAGCACCTTGTACTCCCATAGTGGACACCTCAATACCGTGGCAAGGATAGTAGATCAAACACTTTACTCTTAAAAACTTAAAAGATGAAGAATTATGGTTATAAGGATGAATATATTATTATCTTCTTTATTAAACTCAATAAAGTCATCTTTATACCGCAAGATATTGGAGATAGTTTTGGAGAGTTATTCCAAGTTTAAATTTATCAAAACATCTTTAAAATATGAAAAACAGATAATAAAAAAATACAAAATAGAGGATCTACGTTTGTGTATTGAAGAGGGTATGTGAATTTCCATGAAGACATTTGAATGTCTTATATGTCGTTTAAATGCTTTTCATGATGTTTGAAGGCTTTGCTTTGATTTTTGTGCACTAAGCTTTATTTATTTATTTTTTGTGTTATTCTCTTAAATTATTTACTAATTAACACATTTGAGCTATTTCTTAAGCTCTAATTAGTTTAAGTATATATATACCTTATAAATTAATTAACTTTAAAATAGTTTGTAGTTGCCTAACACCCATGAGAATAAGATAATTAAGATACAATGGATACAATATTTAAATGAAATAAAATTGTTAATAAAATATGCCCTTGTATGCCAAAAACCTCATTTGAAGAGCTAATATTTATAATAGAAGATGCCAAGATGATATGAACCTGTTAGATAATATTTTTAAAAATAGTTTTCAATAATTTTCTGACCTTTTTTTTTTTTTTTGTGAAGGTACTATATATATACAGTGTAATTTTTTTTTTAAATATTCTTTGGAGAGATTTTCAAATAATATTAAATATGGGAGATACTTCATATTTTTTCAAGGAAAAAACTAATTTACTAATTTTCATTCCAATACTTATTTGTATTTTCTGAGACACCGAAATATTACCTTAATATCCTTGAATATAACATGTTAAAATTTTGGGGTGCCAATTTTTCAGAAAAAATATGAACCCACCCAGTTTTGGCTCAAATGGAATGGATGGAGCCAAATTAAATCTAATACTAAATCATATTGGTTTAAGTCAACAATTAAGTCAATTATAAAAAATTCCCATCCAACCAAATTCAAGCAATTAACTTTGACTCTGGAAAAGTGGTGGTGATGAGTGGAGCCAATAAGTAGACATTTAAGAATTTGTGGAGCCAATCAACATTCAGAAAACCAACTTAGCTGGCACCACCTTGTCGTACTCCGTGTGAAAAACGTAGGTCATGTTTCAAATGCCTTTAACGGGAAAGGCAACGGCAATTCTTAGGTCATGTTTGGTTATTGAAATTTGAAGGACAATTTAAAGAACAAAAGAAAAGCTAAAGTTAATATTCATATGATACTTCAAGCTAATTAAATATATGTATATATATAATTTAAATAATATTTATTTACTTGTTTTTTTAATATTTTTTTTTATGGTGAAATCAAATATAAAAAATTATTTTAATTATCGTTTTTTTTAATATTTTTAGAAAACCAAACGTAACTCTAAAAGTCTTTATCACATGATTTGTAGTCAATGGTCCCTTTTTAATTCCACAATTGGAATTAGATCACTAGTCCCCGTCCCCGTGGACCCCACCCCTTGATTTATGGAAATCAGCGGGTCAAGCTCTGCTTTTTGAAATGAAAGGACTCTCTCATAGAAAAAAAATTGTGGAAAAATGACATCTTTATTTAGCGTATAAAATAATAAATTTTAATAAAAAATGATCTAATTTGTAAATTAAAGAACTTTTTTTTGAAAATATTTTTTAAGGGTATTCAAATAGGCAAATAGGCAAATAGGCAACACACATAGATTATCCTCTCTTTTTTTTTTTTTCCTTATTTATTTATGCCAAAAAAAGAAAACAATTGGAGATAGTTTTGGGGAGTTATTTCAAGATTAAATTTATCAAAACATCCCTAAAATATGAAAAAATGGATCAGAAAATACAAAATGGAGGACCTATGTTCGAGCATATTGAGGTGGGTGTTTGAATGTCCACGAAGACATCCGAAAGCCCTATGTATTTATTAAATGCTTTGCATGATGTTTTAACACTTTTATTTTTGTGCACTAGTTTTATTTATTTATTTATTCATTTGTATTTTTCTCTCAAATTATTTACAATGTAACACATGCTAGCTACTTCTTAAGTTATAATTAGTTTAAGCATATATGTACCTTGTAAATTAATTCACTTTAAAGCAATTTGAAGTTGTATAGCATGGATAAACCTAAGATAAGATACATTGGATCCAATATTTAAATGAAATAAAATTATCAATAAAATATGCCCTTATATGCAAAAAAAAAAACTTGGTTTAAAGGACTAATAGATATAATAGAGATAATATGAACTTGTATGGTAATATTTTTTAAAAATAATTGTCAATCATTTTTACAAATAAAATTTTTATGAAATTGAAAAATGATTTTTTTAATTTATTTATTTATTTTGTGAAGGAACTATATATTTATGTATACAGTGTAAATTTTTTTAAAATATTCTTTGGAGAGATTTTCAAATAATATAAATATAGGAGGCACTTCATATTTTTTTCTAATATAAATAAAACATTAAAAAAAAAAAAAAAACTAATTTCCATTACAATACTTATTTTTATTTTCCGAGACACCCAAATATGACCCTAATATCCTTGAATACAACTTGCTAGAAATTTGGGGGTGTCAATTTTCCGGAAGAAATATGAACCCACCCAGTTTTGGCTCAAATGGAATGGATGGAACCAGATTAGACCAATCCTACATCATATCCGTTTGAATCAACAATTAAGTCCATTATAAAAAATGTTAAAGACTTAGAGGAAATATGAAGATTGAGAAGAAGGATATGAATTTTTTATCTTTCTAAAAATGACCCGAGAAAAAAGTAGAAAAATATTAATTTAAATTTTATTCCTTTTATAAACCTCAATAAAATTTAATTTAATTTAATGATTTGGAAAAAAAAATACATTCTTTTCCAAAAAAATAAAAATAAATTATTATTATTATTATTTAAAAATTAAACATCTTAGAAAATATATATTTTTAAAATTGTGTATATAACAAAATAACTAAAAATATATCAAAAATTATTTTTTTAAATAATATATTTTTACAAATTATTTTTTTTAAATAATATATTTTTAGAATATATATATATTTTTAAATAATACAATTTAAAATAATTATTAAAAAAAAATTAAATTAAAAAATTTTATTAAATATTATGGTAGAAAATACTTAAAATAATTTTAAAAAATATGTTAATTTTTTTACATTTTATATTATTTTCATTCATTATGTAATTTTTATAGGTTGAATCTTAATTTTTTTGGACGCAGTCGGGTCAAAAGGTGGTGGAGATGAGTAGTCAAAAGGTGGTGGAGATGAGTAATCAGCGGAGCCAATCAGCAAATATGAAGTGACGACGTACAAGGGGTCATAACCAACTTGGCTGGCGCAAGCTGGCGCAACCTTGTCGTACTCTGCGTGAAACAGGTAGGTCATGTACCGGATGCCTTCAAGGAGGAGGAGAAGACAATTCATGTCAGAATTTGAAGCACAATCTGAAGAAAAAAAAAAAAAGAAAAAAAGGGAAAAGGAAAAAATTATGTTAAATAATATTTATATATATAAAATTATGTTAAGTATATATATATATATAAAATTCAAATAAGATTTATTTATTTGTTTGTTTTTTCATATTTTGATTTAAATATTATTTTATTTTATTTTATTTTATTATTTGTGAAAAACCAAACATAACTCCAAAAAGTCTTTGCTTTCTCTACACGTGATTTGTGATTTGGAGTCAATGGTCCCTTTTAATTCCACGATTGGGATTAGATCACTGGTCCCATTACCACGACCCTCACCCTTGATATATAGAAAATTTGCAACCCCACCACTCTCCCCCCTCCCCCAAACGCGTCCCTCACTGCTCAACGACAACGCCATCTCCACAGGCCGATGAGGACGCCATCCCAAGAGTGACATCTTCCCAGTGCCATTACTTGTAAGCTATATAAGCATGTAAAAGTTACCACCGATAATTTAATAAACTTATGATGTCGTCATCCCAACAATGACGTATCCTAATGTCATCACTATGACGATAAGTTGTAAGCTTGTAAAAAATTATCTCTAATAATTTAATAGACTTTTAAAACTTTTAAGTTCTAATATAAAAATGTCAAAGCTTATAATTAAATTTGTGGCTATAATTTTATAAATTTTAAATCAAAAAAATCAAATTCTAGGCTACCAGTATCCTATTTGCATGCAATGTTGATTAAATGAGTAAAATAAATTTTAATCTTATGGATTGATTATAAAAAACTTCAAAATATCAATTATATATATAGAAGTTTGTTATTGATTAAAAATATTAATTATATATATAGAAGTTTCTCATTGGTTGAAAAGGAAATATGTGATAGAGAAGTTATTTTTTTTATACATAGTTAAATTAAAATACGAGAAAAAGATTATGAGTCTTTTACTCATATTTTATATTTTCATTTATTTTATTAGTTTATTTTCATTATTATTTAATTTTATTTTATAATTAAATTTTTTTAAAAAAAATTTATCAAATACTTACCTTATTTGGAATTAGAGGAAAGATGGTAAAAATATCAAATAAAAATGATAGAGAAGATATTTGATGAAATTTCATACTAATAAGGTTTTTATATAAGTTGTAGAGTAGATGCCAATGTAAAGTTTCCTTTCATCAAATAGTGACTTTTCATTTTCTATGGAACTAATGCTATTAGGGTCAAGATATTCTTGCCAAGACATGACTGGTGTGTCCTTAAAATTCTTTGGTATATTAAGGTCACAACCACGAGGACATTTGGTCAGTATTGTTTATTTATTTATTTATTAAATATAAATCATTTGAAATGTCTAAGAACGTGTAACTCAAGCATTTAAAAATCATATTAATATATGTACCATAAAATTAGAAAAAATTAAGGTATATTAGACTTTGTATCTTGATCGTCAAATGTGTATCATAAGGTTTAAACGGTTGGATTTTGTATCTCAATCATTGAAAGCGGATGATAAAGTTTAAATCAACGATGATGATGATGCAAATAATGGAATTAAGTATAGATCAATAAAATTAAGGTAAAAAGTAATAAAATCGAAGTATAAAATAATGAGACAAAACTCGGTATAAAATAAATGAAATTAGAATACGAACGTGATACAACTTGCTTAATTGTGTTTTTAGTACTTATCATCGATTTAGTATCAGAGGGGCCTACGATGATTAAAAGTGGAGGATTGAAGGCTCAGGTATATATACATGTCCAAAGCACCAGAATGTGCATAGCTTACCATCTAATGGCAAGAAAGAACTCTTTCCTCTGGCTTCTCTTTCTCAGTCTCATATGTACTCTGGTCTGTACCCACAGTACTGCAGCAGCTTCGAAGGATGATGGTCGAAAGGCAATATACACCCATCTCTCTTTTCTTTGTTCTTAATGGTCTGATCATTCCATGAAGCATGAAGCATGGGCCATGGCCTACTAATTTTTACATGCATGCATGGCAGAAAAATTCAGATTAATCTTGTGTTGAAAATCATGGTTGAGTAGTGTTAATAAACAGGATTTGCACCAAACATATTGTGGATGCAGGAGTATATTGTGTACATGGGTGCCAAGCCTGCCGGAGATTTCTCGGCATCTGCCATTCACACCGACATGCTGCAGCAAGTCTTTGGCAGGTCAGTATTCACTTTTTCTATTTGTTTTCTAATTTATTTATTGCATATATATATGGTGCCTAATTTTCCCCATGGAATGCCTTTGCAGCAGTAGGGCATCAAATTCTCTGGTCCGCAGTTACAAAAGGAGTTTCAATGGATTTGTAGCGAAGCTGACAGAGGAGGAAATGCAGCAAATGAAGGGTGGGTGGAATTCATCTTTCTGCAATTAATTGGATATTTCGGAAGTAACTCGGGCATGTTATATATGGCTAACAAACAAACGGTAACTTTGGAGTTTCAGGAATGGACGGGGTAGTCTCGATTTTTCCTAACGAAAAGAAACAGCTCCACACAACAAGGTCATGGGATTTCGTGGGGTTTCCCCAGAAAGTTAAAAGAACTAGTGTTGAAAGCGACATAATCATAGGAGTGTTAGACAGTGGAATATGGCCAGAGTCTGAGAGCTTCGATGATGAAGGATTTGGTCCACCGCCTAGCAAATGGATAGGGACTTGCCAAGGCTTTTCCAATTTCACTTGCAACAAGTAGATCTTAACGACAGAGTGTTTAAATACCCTACTATAATTAAAAGCTCTAAAAGTTGAAAGACTATATATCCTTAACAAAAGTTTCAATTAATGTTATTGCAGCAAAATTATTGGAGCCAAGTACTATCGGAGCAGTGGACAATTTGGGCAAGAAGATTTGCAATCCCCAAGAGATTCAGAAGGCCACGGGACACACACTGCATCCACTGCGGCTGGGGGCCTAGTTAACATGGCAAGTCTCATGGGCTTTGGCTTAGGGACTGCTCGGGGCGGGGTTCCATCGGCCCGGATAGCTGTGTATAAGATATGTTGGTCTGATGGCTGTTTTCATGCTGATACTCTCGCAGCATTTGATGATGCAATTGCTGATGGGGTTGATATAATCTCTATTTCAGTTGGGGGTAAAACTCACAGAAATTATTTTCAAGATCCAATTGCCATTGGAGCTTTTCACGCAATGAAAAAACGGATACTAACATCAGCTTCTGCTGGTAACGATGGACCTCGTCTTGCTTCCATCAAAAATTTCTCGCCTTGGTCTCTTTCCGTGGCTGCTAGCACCATAGACCGGGATTTCTTCACCAAGGTGCAACTAGGCGACAGTAACGTTTTTGAGGTGAGTAAGCTTCATGGCAGTTCCTTTGCTTACAATTTGAACAAATAACCATCACATACAATTTTTTCATTTATTAAAGTTCCAACTATGTTGATCTGATTTTTGGAGGTTACATCATTGCCCTTTGTGTAGGGAGTTTCAATAAACACATTTGAGCTCAATGACATGTATCCTTTGATTTATGGTGGAGATGCCCCGAATACTGCAGCAGGTTTTAGTGGGGACAGATCTAGGTACTTATTAAAGATCAAAGAAATTGAATTAATGGAAAATGAAAATTGTTGGATATCATGATTTTTGAAGAGTGTATTTTAGATTACCAGACGTTGACTATTGAAATGCAGGTTTTGCTATCCAAGAACATTGAACCCAAATTTGGTTAAGGGTAAAATTGTCCTTTGTGATATCGAGACCAGTGGGGTTGGCGCATTCTTGGCGGGTGCTGTTGGGGCTCTGATGGCAGATACCCGCTCCAATGATTCCAGCCGCAGTTTTCCCTTGCCTGCATCTCACCTTAGCGCACGAGATGGTAGCAGTATTGCCAACTACATCAAGTCAACAAGGTATCAATTAACATATCTTTTTTACTTTTATTTGGAGGTGAATGTAAATTATGTAAGTGATATGCTTTATGATTTGAAACAGTAACCCAACTGCATCAATATTCAAAAGTACTGAGGGTAGTGACACATTGGCCCCATACGTAGTCTCCTTCTCATCAAGGGGTCCAAACCCAGCTTCATTCGACCTTCTCAAGGTAACTTACGCTTTTATTCTCCATTTTCTTCTCATTTATTCTGCAGCCTTTTCATCTCTGATCCTACTTCTATAATTTTTATTTGCGAAAGCATAAGTGTTTTTCTTAATCTATGTTATGAACAATAACACATATTTCATGTGAAAACACCCGTGTTTCCTTGGTTCGTAAACACTAGCTAGAGGTTTGACATTCATCGTGACTTTGGCATCTTGCTGCATGTAGCCTGACATAGCAGCCCCAGGAGTCCGCATTCTAGCGGCCTGGCCACCAATTTCGCCAGTTTCTGGAGTAAAAGGTGATAATCGAGAAGTGCTATACAATATAATTTCCGGGACGTCAATGTCCTGCCCACATGCTTCCGGGGCAGCTGCCTACATCAAGTCATTTCACCCCACCTGGTCTCCTGCTGCCATTAAGTCTGCTCTTATGACTACTGGTAATGTCTAATTTGATTCCTAGCCTTTAAAATTATGAAAGGGTTGATAATAATGGATCTCTATCCTTTGTGTGTTTGTAGCTACTCCCATGAGTGCTAAAAAAAATCCGGAAGCCGAATTTGCATATGGTGCGGGCAATATAGATCCTGTAAAGGCTATAGATCCTGGTCTGGTATATGACGCCGATGAGATTGACTATGTAAAATTTTTGTGTGGGCAAGGTTATAGTACTCGGGCTCTACGGCTTGTCACCGGGGATGATAGTGTCTGTTCTGCAGCTACAAATGGAACCGTCTGGAATCTAAATTACCCTTCCTTTGCTCTTTCCAGCCTCACCAAGGAATCTATCACTGGCATGTTCAATAGGACTGTCACAAACGTTGGATCATCGGTGTCCACGTATAAAGCAACTGTTATAGGTGCTCCAGAGGGACTCGAAATCCAAGTTGAACCAAGCATTTTATCATTCACATCCCTCATGCAGAAGCTATCCTTTGTGTTGAAGGTTGAAGGAAAGGTAGGTGACAACATAGTCTCTGCTTCTTTGGTGTGGGATGATGGTGTACATCAAGTGAGGACCCCCATTGTTGTATTAGCCCTCACATAAAATTCCAGAATCCTGGTGTTCTTGTGGTACTATCTATAAGATTGAAATAAATGATTATGCGGCAAGCACAACATTTTACCTAATTTAAGATCTTCAATCTTATTTAGCTGTTTCCCCTGTATCTTAGGATTATAGGGGACTTTTTAAAAATCTCTCCAATTGTGACCTTGTGCTTTTCTTAATATCCACACACAAGAAGGCATTTGAGTTTTAGATAAGGAGAATGAGAGCATGGACGGACACAACATCGGATCAACCCACTTAAGTTTCTCACTTGAAAGAGATTCTTGAGTTCAAAACCCACAAACTTTTTGTAGAAAGTACAAACACACCCTTGAAAAATTCAAATGATTTGAAGATCAAGAAGGCAACCCACACTCTCTCCGCCATGACTCCCTAACACGGAAAATGGGTTTAAACAGTATGGATTCATGTTTAGTCCAATGGTTCATATTAATATTAAATTGGAAAAAAAAATAGGTGAACGAAATGTGATCCAATATAAATTGGAAACATTTTAGATAACAATTGATCAATCACTTTAGAGCCTAATGGATCACAACGTGAACCAATTGGTTTAAAGTTTGACACGCCTAAGATTTCAATGAATTGAAATTTCTAACACATGAAAGCACTCACAAGAACGATTTTTACCATCTTTCAATGAATAATATACTCAAGTATACTATCATAATTGCTAGACTGGGAAAACTATTAATATACCAATAGTTGTCATCAAAAGTGTAATATTTGATGAATTTATTTTTATTAATTGGTTATTATATATTATTATTTTGTTTTTAAGATATCCGTAATTATTTAAAATTAATAAATATAAATATATGAAATAGTGAAAAAAAATTGAAATTAAAAAGATTTTGATGAAAGCAACATATTAAAAAAACGAAAAAAAAAAAAGTGAAGGTATCATGGAGGAAGAAATTTTTTTTTTTTGTTTAAATATGGACCCATTTTTGGCTCAATTGGAATGCATGGAAACAAATTAAACCAATACTATATTATAATAAATTCCCATCGTGCCAAATTAGAACAATTTACTTGGATTCAGGCAGCAGAGATGAATCACCTGTAGCAGTGACCCAAATATATAAATTATAAATTTAAAATTTGTTTTATTTTATTTTATATAAAAATTAAATAATTTAAAAATATATACGTTTTTATTTCATTTTAATTATATTTAATTTATTATTATTTTTTATAGGCTATGTTTGATTCTTGAAAAATTAAAAACAAAATTATAAGAGAAAGTAAATAAAGAAGAGAAGTTAAACTCAATAAAAATTAGAATTAAAACAAATAAATTATTTTATATGATTCTTTAAATTTATTTTATCTATTTATTTTTTATTGTATTAAAATTAAATAATTTTAATTAATTTTCTTTTGTACTTTTCATCATGAATTAAATATAAAAAATTATTTTTTTAATATTTTTTTCTTTTTTCTTAATACTTCCCACCAACCAAGTATACTGTTAATGAAATTAACCATGATTTCTTTTTCAATACTCTTCGAAAATTAAGTATGATGTAAAGAGATTTTTGCTTTCATGCACAATTTGAAGCTAGACGTCTCCTTTTACGCCATGATTGGGATTGGACTCCACTTTAGTACCCCACCATTCCTGCACCCTATCCATATCGTGACCACTTTCATAGAAATCGACAGGCTAAGCTCCACTTTTTGAAAAGAAATGGCATTTCGTGGAAAAAGATATTTTATTTAATATATAAAATAATTATTTTGTCCCTACCACGTACCTCTGGATGCTAAAGAAATTTTATGTTGGAAACATGTTTCAGTGGTAATCAAAGACACAAAAATTTACGACTTATGGGAAAATATAAATTTTTTTAAATAATTGGAGTAAGAAAAAAAAATAAAAAATAAAAAATGAAAAATATTTGTCTACTAGAAATTAGGATTGAACATCGTTAAATAAGATTTTGGGATGGTAATTTTGAGAAAAAAGTTGGTAATAATACCCTAAAAAGAAATTAAAGAAAATTAATAATGAAATGAAGTTCTAAAGATGAAGCCTAATATAATGACAGATGCTTTGACACACATTCTCTCTTTGTATAATCTTTGAGCTTTATCCATGACTTTAACCAAACTCATTCTTAAAAGAAGTTATAATAATAATAAAAAAGATTGAATCATTGAAAGAACTGTAAAGTAAATGTTGATGTGCATATCTTTTAATAAAAAAAACAGCCTTTGGTATATTCGGGGACATATTCTTGCCAACGCATGGGATGATTGGTGAGTTCTTTTGATTGATTAGTGTATTGATCTTTATTCCTTTATCTTTTTAAATATAAAGAGTAATACCTTATTTTTAAAGGTTGTGTGGATGAATATGTAATTTCAGCATATAAAATTTTTAATATTTAATAAAATTAAGAAAAATTAATATAAATGATTAAGTATAATTTTTTTTTAAAAAATATATTTTATATTTTATATTATATAAATAAAAAAATTACAAATTTTACCAAAACAAAATATTACAACTACATGGAATCGTCATCAATTGTCGGTGGGCTGACACAACCTTCTCACCCTCCTTTTCTCCAAAACGTGATTCACGTGGCTAAGAACTTAAATGAGAAGACATGACATAAAGCACATCTCTTAATTCTATGTTTGATATCCCAAAAAATTTTTAAATAAAAAAAATAAAAAATAAATTTAAACTTATGTTTTCAACTCATTTTATTTTTTTATTTATATAAAGGTTAAATAATTTTAAAAAATATAAGTTTATAATTCATCTTAATCATATTTATTTTTTTTTTTTTTTTATAAAGAAATTAAAGATGATTTTTTTTTCTATATCCGGGAGACACAAAAATGCACCATTCATGGAAAAAATATAAAATTTATTTTAAAAAAAATTATTGGGTGATAGTTGATTTTTCTATATCCAGTTTGTGATATAGGAAAGAAAATAAAAGTAGAAACTTAAATAAAATAAGTGGAGTGAGAAAAAAAAAGTTGAATGCCCGAAAAAGAAATTGAAGAGCATTAAAAATGGAACGGAATTCTAAAAATGAAGTCTAATGTAATGATTGATGCTTTGGCACTTTCTCTCTTTGTATAATCTTTGAGCTTTATCCATGACTTTAACAAAATTCTTTCTTAAAAGAAGTAATAATAATAATAATAATAATAATAATTGAATTATTGAAAGAGATGTAAAGTAGATGTTGATGTGCATATCTTTCAATAAGAAAAACAGCCTTTGGTATTATGGGGGATGACTGGTGAGTCCTTTTGATTCCTTCGTGCATTGCTCTTTATTCCTTTTATCTTTTTAAATACAAATTATTGGAAATGTCCTGGAAGGTGTAACATTAGATTAAGAGAGAGAGGGGATTGGAAGGCTCCAGTATATATATGTATACATGTCCAAGCACCACGAAGCGCATAGCTTACCATCATCTAATGGCAAGACAAAAAAACTTTTCTCTGTGGTTTCTCCTTCTCAGTCTCATCTGCAGTCTGCTCAGCACCCACAGTACTGCAGCAGCTTCCGAGGATGATGTTCGAAAGGCAATAAACACCCATCTCTCTCTTGCTTTTTCTTAATTAATGGCTTGGTCAATATTCCATGAATACATGCATGCATGGCGGAAAAATTGAGATTAATCTTGTGCTGAAAATCATACTTGAGTAGTGTTAATAAACTGGATTTGCACCAAACATATATATTGTGGATGCAGGAGTATATTGTGTACATGGGTGCCAAGCCTGCCGGAGATTTCTCGGCGTCTGCCATTCACACCAACATGCTGGAGCAAGTCTCTGGCAGGTCGGTATTCAACTTTTGTTTGTTTTTTTTTTTTTTTTTTTTTTTGTTTTATTTATTACATATATGGTACCTAATTTTCCCCATGGAATGCCTTTTCAGCGGTAGGGCATCAAGTTCTCTAGTCCGCAGTTACAAAAGGAGTTTCAATGGATTTGTAGCGAAGCTAACAGAGGAGGAAATGCAGCAAATGAAAGGTGCGTGGGTGGGTTTAAATCTTTCTGTAATTGAAGTTTCTCATGCGTGTAATGGCTACAAAATTAACTGTAACTTTGGAGTTTCAGGCATGGATGGGGTGGTCTCGGTTTTCCCTAACGAAAAGAAACAGCTCCACACAACTAGGTCGTGGGATTTCGTGGGGTTTCCCCGACAAGTTAAAAGAACAAGTTTTGAAAGCGACATTATCATAGGAGTGCTTGACAGTGGAATATGGCCAGAGTCTGACAGCTTCGATGATAAAGGATTTGGCCCACCGCCAAGGAAATGGAAGGGCACTTGCCAAGGGTTTTCCAATTTCACTTGCAACAAGTAAATCTCACTTGCAACAGAGTGTCTAAATACCCTGTTAAAAAAGTTTAAATATATCCTATCCTTGTTCCTTAACAAAACTTTCCACTGATGTTATTGCAGTAAAATTATTGGAGCCAAGTACTATAAGAGCGATGGAAAATTTAGCCCAGAAGATTTGCAATCCCCAAGAGATTCAGAAGGCCACGGGACACACACTGCATCCACTGCAGCTGGGGGCCTAGTCAACATGGCAAGTCTCATGGGCTTGGGCTTAGGAACTGCTCGGGGCGGGGTTCCATCAGCTCGGATAGCAGTGTATAAGACATGTTGGTCTGGTTTCTGTGCTGATGCTGATACTCTCGCAGCATTTGATGATGCAATTGCTGATGGGGTTGATATAATCTCTATTTCACTTGGGGGTAAAACTAGCCTAAATTATTTTGAAGATCCGAATGCAATTGGAGCTTTTCATGCAATGAAAAATGGGATACTAACATCAACTTCTGCTGGTAACGAGGGACCTCGCCTTGTTTCCGTCGTAAGTGTCTCGCCATGGTCTCTTTCCGTGGCTGCTAGCACCATAGATCGGAAGTTCTTGACCGAGGTGCTACTAGGTGACAGGAAGGTTTATAAGGTGAGTAAGCTTCCTCACACTTTCGACCAATAACCATCACATTCAAATATCATTTAAATTAGATTTCAACTACGTGGAGCTGATTTTTGGAGGTGGAGGTTATATCATTGCCTTTTGTGTAGGGAATTTCGATAAACACATTTGAGCTCAATGGCATGTATCCTTTGATTTATGGTGGGGATGCCCCGAATACTAGAGCAGGTTTTAGAGGGAACACATCCAGGTACTTATTATTAAAGAAAGAAAAACAATTAATTGAAAGTGAAAGCCGTACGTTAGAAATCCTGAATTTTAAAGTGTGTGTGATAGATTACAGGACTTTCATCACTGAAATGCAGGTTTTGCGAAATAAACTCATTGAACCCAAATTTAGTGAAGGGTAAAATTGTCCTCTGCGCTGCGCTGGGTACTGGGCAAGCTGCATTCTTGGCAGGTGCCGTTGGGACTGTGATGGCAGATGGAGGCCCCAAAGATACCGGCTACATTTATCCCTTGCCTGCATCTCACCTTACTGCAGGAGATGGTAAAAGAATTGCCCACTACATCAGCTCAACAAGGTATCAATTAACGCAGATTCCTACTTTTATTTGGAGATGACTGTAAATTATATAAGCGATATGCTTCAGGATTTGTACGGCATATATATACTCAGTCTTAGTCTTACTACATTTAAACAGTAACCCAACTGCATCGATATTGAAGAGTATTGAGGTTAGTGACACATTGGCCCCATATGTACCCTCCTTCTCATCAAGGGGTCCAAACAATATTACACACGACCTTCTCAAGGTAGCTTATGATTATTCTTGATTTTCTTCTCATTTATTCTATGACATTTTCATCTCTATATCATGTAAACCCAATTCAACATTTTCATCTCCCATTTGAGAAAACATAGGGGTTTTTTTCTTAATCTATGTTGAGAACGGTTACGCATATCTCAGACCAAAACACCCTTTTCCTTAGTTCATAAAGACTTTCTAGAAGCTTGACATTCATGATGACTTTGTGATCTTACTGCATGCAGCCAGATTTAACAGCCCCAGGTGTACACATTCTGGCTGCCTGGTCACCAATTTATCCAATCTCTCAAATGAGTGGCGATAATCGAGTAGCGCAATACAATATATTAAGCGGCACGTCAATGGCTTGTCCACATGCTACTGGGGCAGCTGCCTACATCAAGTCATTTCACCCCACCTGGTCTCCTGCTGCTATTAAGTCTGCTCTTATGACTACTGGTAATGACTGAATTTTATTCCCGGCCTTTCAAATTATGAAAGAGGTGATAGTAATGGATCTTAGTCCTTTGTGTGTTTTGTAAGCAGCTACTCCCATGAGCGCTAGAAAAAATCCGGAAGCCGAATTTGCATATGGTGCAGGCAATATTGATCCTGTAAGGGCTGTGCACCCTGGTTTAGTGTATGATGCCGATGAGATTGACTTTGTAAATTTTTTGTGCGGAGAAGGCTATAGTGTTCAGACTCTACGGAAAGTCACCGGGGATCATAGTGTCTGTTCGAAAGCTACGAATGGAGGGGTTTGGGGTCTAAATTATCCTTCCTTTGCGCTTTCCACCTCCAACAAAGAATCCATCGCTCGCACATTCCACAGGAGTGTCACAAACGTTGGATCACCGATGTCTACATATAAAGCAATTGTTATAGGTGCCCCAAAGGGACTCAAAATCAACGTTAAACCAAACATTTTATCATTCACATCCATCGGGCAGAAACTATCTTTTGTGTTGAAGGTTGAAGGACGGATGGTTGAAGACATAGTCTCTGCTTCGTTAGTGTGGGATGACGGTTTACATAAAGTGAGGTCCCCCATTATTGTGTATTCAGTCCAATAAAATTCCAAAAGCCTGGTGTTTTGTACCAGAAGCATTGGAATTGTGGTATCTACCATGTTGAACTAAATGATGTGGTATCTATATAAGATGGAAATATATGATAATATTTAGTATCGGTTGTATGACCTGTCCATACGAGGTATTGGATCGAATACCAATCGCATGAGCGACTTGAACGGCCGGTAGACCCGAAGGTTCGGTCTCAATACCCTTCTTTCTCCTCTCCCAGCCACTTTTCTCCTGGGCGGCCAGGCCCATCTTTTCTTTTTGCTCTCCCTAGGCACTTTTCTCCGGGGCCCACCGCACCTTTGTGTGATACTTTAAGGACGTAGCTTTATCATGGGTGAAATTATTGCCAAAACATATATATTTAAATAATAGTCAAATAAAATTTCATAATTAATCTAATTTTATTCAAATATGCACTTAAATAATAGTCAAATAAGAACTCCATACTTATTTTCTTTAAAAAAAAATCTTTGATGTAACAAGTTATTGTTGAAAGTACATGTATCAAATTTCATGCCTTTTTTGGTTTCTCTTTATTTTTTTAATTTATTATTTTTAAAATATTTTTTTATATTTTAAAAAAATTTCTACAAATGTACTTCTGTAGAAAATTTGAAATTAATTATAGTTAAATATATTTGTACCAATCTTCAAGAGGAGTGAATAAAATTAATCTTTTTAAACAAATCAACATACCATGAAAATAAACCTAAAAATATTTTAAAAGAACTTTTGGAAATAAATTTTTTTTAAATTTGGAAAAAAATTATAATTAAATTTGAATAAAAATTATTTCATTAAAAATGTTGTCATGTTTGACGTATCGGACACTCATGTACGGAGGGTTTTTGGCATTTTTTTGGTTTCCTTGTCATGATTATTTATTAATTTGTAATTTTAAAATTCTTTTTAATTTTTTTTTTACTCTTAAAAGATAAGATAAAAGACTAATACCTCAATTTTGTTTCATCAAAATTTGAAAAAAATATATTGAAATATATATATTTTTTAGTTTTAATTAGAGAAACAAATGATTTATTTATTATTAAAAAAAGATTGGCTTTTAAGATTAAATGCTTATAATATGTCAATCACTAAGATAATAAAAAATAATTCAAAAAAAAAGAAATCTTTAATATGCACTCTATCAACAATACATTTGTATTGATTTTATGAGGTATGTACAAAACATTTTGTTGTGAATATGTTACAAGATATGTAAAAAGTGCAGTAGTATAAATTTGTTTTAAGATGATTTTACTTAATTCTTCAAGAATGGAAAGACCATTTATGGTATTTTCTTTGTATTCACAATTAAAAAGAGTGCATGGGACCCATGTAAAAGGGAATACATTCTTTATTTTAAAGGAATGAGTTTCTTCTCCCACACCCATCAGAATTTGACAATGTGAAATAATTTTTACTTGTCATTCATGTACAAAACATTTGTAGTGATTTGTGAAAGACATTTTGGGTATGAGAAAACAAAGTACATCAAGTAAGGACCCATTGTTGTGTTTGCCCTTATATAAAATTCCAAAATCTATGTTGGTATCAATGCATTGGAATTGTGATATCTACAAAATTGAAAATAAATGGTTTGATGCGAATAAGGTGGAAATAAAAAAGAAAATTGTAAGCTCATAATATTAAGGAAATTTGGAATTAATTTTAAAATAAAATGAGTGTCATTAATTATTTGACTAGTTTTTTGTACATAACACGGAGGTCCAAATACATTGCTTATTGACATAACATGTGAATATTAATTGTGGATTAACACCTAGAGCTAGCTCGGGGTTGATAGTGGTGTTATAAAATTTTCAAAAAATAACTCATAAATGTAGCCTTCATCTATTTTATCTTTCTTTTTTTTAAATTTTTTAAATAAATATACATAGCACATTACAAATCATGTAACAATACAATCTCATACATAGTTTAATTAATGTAAGTCATAAGCTAAAAATAAAATAAAATCAATACTCCTAGTATAGGAAATAATGACTTATTCATAGATACAAATCTTATGCTATAACTAAATCAAAAATAGAAATCAAAGAACAAAAAAGAGACCAAAAAAACACACGAATGTAAGGTGGAAAATCTTTAAGGAGATAAAGAACCATGGACCAATCTTAATCACAACATTTACTATAAAGGAAATGTCTGGTTCAAGATTTTACTTAATATAAGGCTTCCAATCCACTCTAAGGCCATTTGTTTAGTATTTTAGGGATATAAGCTTTCCACTGTCTCCATGTGAAACTTTTTTGGAACCCCTCCAAATATGATTTTAGACTCTTTTTGATATCCATAGAAAAATACATTTAACTGAAATGAGAGTGTGAACAAAAATAATGGAATTAAATGGTAGTCAATAAATCTATTAAATATATATATATATATAAAATTACTTCATCAAGATGTGAATACAAAGTAAATACCATGAATGGTCTTTACATTTCTGGAGAATTAAGTAAAATCATCAAATAGTGGGTGTTGCTGTAAAATTTCCTTTCATCAAATAATGGCTTTTCATTTTCTATGGACCTAATACCTATTAGGTTCAAGATATTCTTGACCTGACATGACCGGTGAGTCCCTAAAATTCTTTTGTGTATGTTGTTCATTTTTTTATTATATTTTTTAAAAATATATCATTTGAAATATAGTGCAAGGAGTAACCCAAGCATTTGAAAATAATATATATTGGACTTTATACGTTGATCATCAAATGTGTATCATAAAGTTTAAATGGTTGGATTTTGAATGTCGATTGTTGAAAGTGTACGATAAAATTTAAATTATCAATGATGATGATGCAAGTAATGAAATTAAGTATAAATAAATAAAATTAAGATAAAAGTGATAAAATCAAAGTATAAAATAATGAGACAAAATTCGGAATAAAAAAATGAAATTATAATACAAACGTGATACAACTTGATTAATTGTGCTTTTTAATACTTATCATCGATTCAGTAGTGTTACAGAGCGGCCTACGATGATTAAAAGAGGAGGATTGAAAGGCTCGGGTATATATACATGTCCAAAGCACCAGAATGTGCATAGCTTACCATCTAATGGCAAGAAAAAACTCTTTTCTCTGGTTTCTCCTTCTCAGTCTCATCTGCACTCTGGTCTGTACCCACAGTACTGCAGCAGCTTCGGAGGATGATGGTCGAAAGGCAATATACACCCATCTCTCTTTTGTTTGTTCTTAATGGTCTGGTCATTCCATGAAGCATGAAGCATGGGCCATGGCCTACTAATTTTTACATGCATGCATGGCAGAAAAATTAAGATTAATCTTGTGTTGAAAATCATGGTTGAGTGGTGTTAATAAACTGGATTTGCACCAAAAATATTGTGGATGCAGGAGTATATTGTGTACATGGGTGCCAAGCCTGCCGGATTTTCGGTATCTTCCATTCACACCGACATGCTGCAGCAAGTCTTTGGCAGGTCAGTATTCACTTTTTTTTCCCCTAATTTATTTATTACATATATGGTACCTAATTTTCCCCATGGAATGCCTTTTCAGCAGTAGGGCATCAAGTTCTCTGGTCCGCAGTTAAAAAAGGAGTTTCAATGGATTCGTAGCGAAGCTAACAGAGGAGGAAATGCAGCAAATAAAGGGTGGGTGGAATTCATCTTTCTGGAATTAATTGAATATTTCGGAAGTAATTAACTCGGGCATGTTATATATGGCTAACAAATAAACTGTAACTCTGGAGTTTCAGGACTGGACGGGGTAGTCTCGATTTTCCCAAACGAAAAGAAACAGCTCCACACAACAAGGTCGTGAGATTTCGCGGGGTTTCCCCAGCAAGTTATAAGAACAAGTGTTGAAAGCGACATCATCATAGGAGTGTTTAGAAAGAGCTCAGAGATAAGAAGAGAAGAAGAGGATATGCAGAGCATCTGTTTGAGAGAAAACCAGAGAGATGGAAACTGATAATGAGCTGCAACAGGGAGCTCACTAATAAGTCCTCTGTTTCTTATATACAAAAATTCAAAGATCGGGTACAGATGACTAACAACTTTCTATTTAGTTACAACAACACCAAACAGCCTGTTAACTACTTAAATAATGGCCTATTAACAGCCTGTTAACTACAAAGATCAACTCTACTTGACATCCCCCCCTCAAGCACACAGGGCGAGAAAGAACTGTGAGCTTGTTTCGGAGATGGAGAAAACGTTGAGTGGAGAGAGCTTTGGTCAAGATATCAGTAACTTGGTCTTCAAATGGAAGAAATCGAACATCAAGAGTTTTCTGCAAGACTTGTTCACGAACAAAGTGATAATCAATTTTCACATGTTTAGCTCGAGAATGAAGGACAAGATTTGTAGCTAAATAAGTAGTGCTGAGATTATCACAATAAAAGAACAAGAGGCTGAAACAGGGGAACAAAGAGTTCTTTAAGTAAGGACTGGATCCAAGTGAGTTCAGCTGCTGCATTAGGTAAGCCCCTATATTTGGATTCAGTACTAAAGCGAGAAACCACATTTTGATTAGAAGCTGACCAAGAGACCAGATTGCCTCCAAAAAATATACAGTAGCCACTAGTGCTACGTCTATCATCAAGGTAAGATGCTCAATCGGCATCTATATAGGCAATAAGATCAAGAGAGGAAGATGGTTGGAAAGAAAGCCCATAAAACAATGAACCTTTGAGATAACGAAGAACACGCTTCACGGCTTGAAGATGAGTAGAGGTTGGAGCATGCATAAATTGACAAAGCTTATTAATAGTATAAGCAATGTCTGGTCTAGTAATTGTGCAATACTGAAAGGCACCCACAAGACTCTGATACAAGGTGGGATCTTCTAATTTGGAACCATCAGCTATGGAGAGAACAGGATCAGCAGCCATTAGAGAAGCCATGGACTTTGATTCAAACAAACCAGCACATTGAAGATGATCACAAATATATCTAGCTTGACTTAAATACAAAGAAGATCCAAAATTGGACACCTTTATTCCAAGGAAGAAGTTGAAAGGACCAAGATTCTTGAGAGCAAAGCAAGAGTTTAAGGAGGAAATAAGTTGTTCAATGAGCAAGGAACTTGAGTCAGTGACAATAATATCATCGACATAAACCAATACAACAAGCATGGCAGAATTGTTATAGTAAACAAACGTTGATGTATCTATTTGAGAAATGGAAAAACCCCATTTAACTAAGGTTGAATTGAGTTTGGTGAACCAAGCCCATAGAGCTTGCTTCAAACCATACAATGCCTTGGTAAGTATACAAACAAAGTTGAAACAAAGTTGGGCTTAGAAGGATTCACAAAACCTAGGGGTTGTGTCATAAAAACTTGCTCAGATAAATCACTATTAACAAAGGCATTATGAACATCAAGTTGTCTGATAGACCAGTTTTTACTTAATGACAAAGAGAGAACCATACAAATAGTAATAGGTTTAACCACGGGACTGAAGGTTTCAAAGTAATCAAAATCGGGAGTTTGATGAAATCCTTTTGCCACGAAACGTGCCTTATAACGTTTAATAGTTCTATCGAGTTTAAACTTCAATTTATAAACCCAGCGACATCCAATGATATTCTGATTAGACGAGGAGGAACCAGGACCCATGTTTTATTGTTCATAAGAGCTTCAACTTCAAGATGCATAGCTTACTACCATTCAAGAACTTTAGCAGCTTCCTAGAAGGAATTCGGTTCACAAGGTGGAGGAAAAATAGTCTCGGTAGGGAACAAAAATATCTTGGGTTTGAAAATGCCATTTTTGGCACGCGTTGTCATGGGATGACAAAGAGGAGGAACATGAGAGGAAGAAGGTTGAGATGTTGGAATAGGTGCAACCTTAGAGGAGGAAATTGACATACTAGCATCAAAGACTGGAACCAACTCTGAAGGTGGACTAGATGGGGAAGGCAAGAGGGAAGATATTGGAATGGTTGGTACTGCTAAGGGAATGACACAATGAGAAAGGGAAACAAAACAAGGAGGCTGAATTGTAGAAGGCTTAGCAAATGGGAAATCTAGTTCATAAAAAATAACATGTTGTGATATATGTATTTTTCTAGTGGACATGTTTAAACAGAGATATCCTTTATGCTTAGAACTATAGCCAATAAAGGTGCATTTAACGAATCGATATGCAAATTTATGATGATTAAAAAGGCGTAGAAAAGGATAACAAGTGCAACCATGACACGAAGAAAAGAATAATTTGGTAGACAATGGTAAAGAGTCTTATATGGAGAAGAAAAATTCAGCACGGAGGAAGAAGGCCTATTAATCAAATATAAAGCAGATTGGAAAGCAAAAGGCCAATATTTAAGTGGAATAGAAGCATGAGCAAGCAAAGAAAGACCTACTTCAACCACATGTCTATATTTTCTCTCCACACGACCATTTTGTTGAGAAGTAGACAGACAAAATACTCTATGCTAAATCCCAAACTTACATAAAGTATTAGTAAAGGCTTGAAACTCTTCTCCCCAATCAGTTTGAAGCACTCCAACTTTACCATCAAATTGAGTCTCAATCATCACTTTAAATTGCAAAAAAACAGAGATAGCTTGATCTTTAGAAGCTAGTAGATACAACCAAGAAAATCTTATATGGTCATCCACAAAGTGTACAAAGTATCTTGCACCATTAACACCAATAATAGGGGCAGGACCCCATAGATTAGAATGTATAAGAGCAAAAGGCTGAGAGCCTCTGGATGCAAACAAAGTAAAAGGTAAGCGATGGTTCTTTTCCATTTGACAAGGTTCACAAACACCTATCCAATGTTTTGGGGGCAAGCTACAAGCACTTAGAACTTTATTGACTATTTTTCGTGCAGGATGGTCTAACCTAAAATGCCATAGAATTGCCTTATTGGGAAATTGTAATGAAAATGACATACACAAGACCTCAATTGTCAAGCTTGTTCTTCCAACAAGTTTGTTACCATCAGGATCTTGATATCTTCTACTAGGTGCTAAAGACGACAGTTTGTATAAGCCATAGTTAAGGTTGTCTTGGAGAAGAGCCTTCTTTGAAGCTTGATCCTTCACCACAAATCCATTAATAAAGAATTCCACAGTAACATTATTGTCAGTACACAACCTATTCACACTTATCAGATTGGTTGTAAGTTGTGGAATGTGTAAAATATTTTTTAGATTTAAAGGCCGAGAAGCTGACAAAATAGTGGAGTGTCCAATATTTGAGATATTTAAATGATTACCATTTCCAACGACGACTTTGTCTGAACTAGCAAATGGAGTATGTGAATTCAAATTGTTGAGATTTGGAGTTAGGTGATGTGTAGCTCCGGTATCACAGTGGACGAAGTTGCAACCATCGCAGCAAGATGATTGTTCATTGATGATTGATAAGTTTGATCAAATCTATGATAACAATTAATTGCAATATGACCATATTTACCACATACTTGGCACTATGGTTTTCCATTGTTGCCACCAAAAACATTATTGAAATTTCCAAATGAATAAAAATTGTTATTAAAGCTACCTCTTCCTGGACCATGTCCAAAATTTCCACCATTGTTGTTATAGTGGCCTCTCCCACGGCTTTTGCCAAAATTCTAATGATTAAATTGTTGTTGATTCTGATTGCTTCTTTCTTGAGTCTTGAATTGACCAGACTTTTGATTTTTTTGTTGTGATCTTGAAAGTTCATTGTTGCAGTATTTGTTTGTAGAATACTTGTTTATTCTTTTGTGTGTTGTTGTTCTAGTTGATTTTCATAAGTCAAAAGCATGTTGTGAATTTCTTCTAGGCTTAATGGTTCATGCCTAGAAGTAACTGAAATCACAAATGAATTCTACTTTGCTCGAGTCTTGCAAGTAAATAGAGAATTCGATCTTGCTCTATAATGTTTTCTCCAATTGCAACCAGGTTATCTACAACAGACTTGATTTTGAGTAGATATTCCATCATACTCAATCCTCATTTCTTTGTTTGTCTGCAATTGGAAGCGAAGCTGCATGATACTAACTTTTAAAGCTACTGAGAAAATTTTCTCTAGAGCTGTCCAGATTTCTGATGTAGTATCAAGGCCGATAATCTGTGTCATCACTCCTTCTATTAAAGAAGAATAGATCCAACTAATCACTAAGCGATTCTGACGTTGCCATATACTGTATTTTGGATTTACGTTCTCTGAATCGCCAAGAAAACGTGAAGGAGCAGGGATCTTGCCATGGATCATCTCTTCAAGGCCATTTGCAATGATAATGTTGAGCATCTGAGTTCGCCACAGTAAGTAATTTGATTGATCGAGTCTTACCGTGAATGCTTGTATGATGAGTAAAACTAGAGTTAAAATGATAAGTGGAAGAAGCTGATCCTTTTAGTGCCATGGAAAAGAGATTTGCAAATGTTAGTTTGTGGCTCTAATACCAAGAAAGAGCTCAGAGATATGAAGAGAAGAAGAGGATATGCAGAGCATCTATTTGAGAGAAAACTAAAAAGATGGAAACTAATAATAAGCTATAACAGGGAGCCCACTAATAAGTCCTTTGTTTCTTATATACAAAAATTCAAAGATCGGTTACATATGACTAACAAGACTAACAACTTTCTAATTAGTTACAACAACACCAAACAACCTGTTAACTACTTAAATAACAGCCTATTAACAACTTGTTAACTACTAAGATCAACACTACTTGACATGTTTGGTAGTGGAATATGGCCAGAGTCAGATAGCTTTGATGATGAAGGATTTGATCCACCACCTAGCAAATGGATGGGGACTTTCCAAGGCTTGTCCAATTTCACTTGCAACAAGTAAGTCTAAATTAATGAAGTTAAAAAGCTCTAAAAATTGAAAGACTAGATATCCTTTAACAAAAGTTTCAATTAATGTTATTGTAGTAAAATTATTGGAGCCAAGTACTATCAGAGCAATGGACAATTTAGCAAAGAAGATTTGCAATCCCCAAGAGATTCAGATGGCCACGGGACACACACTGCATCCACTGCAGTTGGGGGCCTAGTTAACATGACAAGTCTCATGGACTTTGGCTTAGGGACTACTCGGGGCGGGGTTCCATTAGCTCGGATAGCTGTGTATAAGATATGTTGGTCTGATGGTTGTTTTGATGCTGATATTCTCATAGCATTTGATGATGCAATTGCTAATGGGGTTGATATAATATCTATTTCAGTTGGGGTAAAACTCCCACAAATTATTTTGAAGATCCAATTGCAATTGGAGCTTTTCATGTAATGAAAAAATGGATATTAAAATCATGCAATGATATTTTTAACCCTCATTTTCAATTCATAATAGTATACATTGATGATGTTTTAGTATTTTCTGATTCATTAGAAAAACATTTTGTTTATTTAAAGAAGTTTTTCAACGTAATTAAACCAAATGGAATGACATGTTCTGCTCCAAAAATGAAATTATTTCAAACAAAGATTAAATTTTTAGGACATCAGATTTATCAAGGTAAAACAAAACCGATTCAAAGGTCAATAAAATTTGCTGACAAATTTCTTGATGAAATAAAAGATAAAAAACAATTGTAAAGATTTCTAGGTTGCTTAAATTATGTTTCTAATTATTTCAAAGATTTGAAAATCATTTATGAACTCTTATACAAAAGACTTAGGAAAAATGCACCTACATAGACTAAGCATCATACTAATTTAGTTAAAGAAATTAAACAAAGAATCAAACATTTACCATGCATTAACATCCCTCATCCCAATGCATTACTCATAGTAGTATAAGATACATCTAATTTAGGTTATGGAGGCATATTAAAGCAAGAATATAGCAATCAAGTGCATATAATTAGATATCATTCAAGGATATGGTCGGCACTCAAATAAATTATTCAACTGTCCAAAAAAAAAAAAAATTATCTATGGTTTTATGTATTTCAAAATTTCAAAGTGATTACATAAAAAAAAAAAAAAAAAAAATCTTTTAAAAATTGATTGTAAAGCTACAAAAGATATTTTACAAAAACTTGTTAAGCTTCATTTTCAATGATGTAATCCTTTTTGTACTTATCAACAATATAAGAAAATTGAGTTTAGAACAGAAGAGGGACTTCTGGGAAAACATTCGCAGAGATGATATTTTGAATATTGTCTTCAGCTATGAGATTATAGTTAGAAGAACTATAAATATCAGAATCAAGGTTTCTTTCAATCATTCTTGATCTCCAATGTCTGATTTGTTTTTTGAGGTTAACTTTAGTACAGGGCCAAGGGTCTTTGTACCAAACAATTGATGTTTTCAGTGATTGGCTTTGAGAAGGATTAGATGTTGAGCAGGATAGACTCTTTCATCATTTGACCATTCAGGAGACTTACTTTCGATAATGAATTCAACTGATTTGAGATCTCCGATCAAGGCATTTAATACACAAACTGCTAATTTTTTTTCCAAATCCATCTGTTTGATCAAGATGAGAGAAAATTAGTTGATAAATTAATTTATAGTCCATGAGGAAAGTAGTGGATAATTCCATTGACTTATTGTTGAACTTGATGACTACCGGTCTGTATCTATCTAAGATAATCTTGGTTTTGCAAATACTGTAAGTAAGAGCACACTTATAGTCATGCCTTTCTAGTGGAATTTTCCTACATAAGGGATCAAGTTTTGGACATTCATTATTGGTGTTGTCATAATGAGTATGCCAAATGAAACTCATCCCTTGAATAGTAACTCCAAAAGTGTTACAGTTAGCAAGAAATTGCATCATATGTTCTTACTAAGCTTCTCTTGTAGCTTGAGCCTTTTGACTTATTATCTATCTAAGGTCTTGAGGAAGATTTAAATTCTTTTACTTGAAAAATGAAATCTTGATTTTTGAAATTGTAGTCTTTCATAAAAAAATGTTAGAAATTCATTTTGAAAATTTTTTGGAACTGTAGTTTTAGATTCTTTTGAAATTTTCTTGCAATTGAAACTTTCAAGATCTGTATTCATTAGGATGCAATACATATCAGAACTTAAAGGGTTAAGAAAACTGTCTAAGTTATCATTTAACTGTTTAAAATGAAAAGACAAAGCATTTAAAACTTCTAACTTTTAGATATCACTTTTTGCATTCCAGAGGTTATCTAAAATGAATTTTTGTGATTTGTTTAAAAAGAAAAAAAAAGTAAAAGGAAAAATATTGATTCAAAGTTGATAAATTATTTTATATGTTTCTTTAAATCTATTTAATTTATTTTCCTCAATTATATAAAAATTAAATAATTTTAAAATATATAAATTTTTAAATAATTTTAATTATATTTTTATAGTGAAATCAAACATAAAAAAAATTACTTTTCTTAATATGCAAAGTAAGTGTTGATTTGCATATCTTTTAATAAAAAAGGTCTTGGGTATTATGGTGGACATATTCTTGCCAAGACATAGGATGATTGGTGAGTCCTTTTGATTCATGAGTGCATTGCTCTTTATTCCTTTATGTTTTTAAATATGAAGAGTAGTACCCTATTTTAGGTTACATGGATAAGTATGAAATTTTAGTATGTAAAAATTTTAATGTTTAATAAAATTTTAAAAAATAATATAAATGATTAAATATAATTTTTTATAAAAAAATATATTTTATTTTTTATTTCATATAAATAAAAAGTTAATTTTTTTAACAAAAGAAAATGTTATAATAATTAAAAATATTAAATATTTTTAATTAAAAAAAGGTAAAACCATGATTAAGTTAAATCTATAAGCAAAAAAGTTAAACCTATGATCATGACTCTAATCTTCATATGAAAATTAAAAATTTTAAAAATTATAAATAATAAAATAATATAATAATTTAATAAATTTTATAAAAGTAAATAAATATTTTCTTTAATAAGAATATAGAAAATCTTATATCTAAAACCTCTAGATTTGTTCATTATGTGTTATATTTATATTAATTATTTATTATATATTATTATTATATATTTAAAATATTTATAAATAATTAAAATTAATAAATATAAAAAATAGAAAATAGTGAAAAAAATGAAATTGAAAAAATGTCCGATGAAACCAGCACATTAAAAAGCTCAAAAATGTCAAGCTTCTACACGAGAGAGACTTCATATTTTTTTCTAATATAGAACATTATAAAAAAATTAATTTCTATTCCAATTTTTATTTTTATTTTTTCACAAACCAAAATATTAGCCTAATATCCATGAATAACTTCAGGATTTTGGGGTGCCATTTTTTTTATAAAAAAAAAAACACGGACCCAGTTTTTGCTGAACGGGAATGCATGGGACCAAATGAAATCAATACTAAATCCATTATAATAAATTCTCATCCTTCCCCGTTAGAACAATTTACTTGGACTTGGCGATAGAGACAAATCACCTGTAGGAGTGACCTAAACGCTAATTACTACAATGACGAATTATGGGAATCGTGATCAACTGTCGGTGGGCTGGCAGCCTGGCACAACCTTCTCACCCTCCTTTTCTCCAACACGTGAGTCACGTGCCTGAGAACTTAAATAGAAGATATTACGGAAACCACATCTCTTAATTCTATATTTGATATCCCAAAATATAAAAACAAAAAGAAAAAAATAAAAAAATAAACTTATGTTTCCAACTCATTTTTTTTCATATATATAAAGGTTAAATAATTTTAAAATATTTAAGTTTTTAATCCATCTTAATCATATTTAATTGATTTTATTGTTTTTATAAAGAAATTAAAGATGAATTTTTTTCTATATCCAAGAGACATAAAAATGCACCATTTATGGAAAGAATATAAAATTTATTTGCAATTTGTGATACAAGAAAAAAAATAAAAGTAGAAACTTAAGACTATATTTGGTTCCTCGAAACTTTGAAGGAAAGAAAAAATAAAAGAAAATAAAATATAAATTTAAAATTAATAAATTATTTTTATATATTTTTTCAAACTCATTTCACTTAATTTTCTCTATTATATAAAAATTAAATAATTTTAAAATTTATAAATTTCTAACTAATTTTAATTATATTTAATTTTTTTAAAAAAAATTATAATGAAACCAAATATGAGAAAATCATTTTCCTTTATATTTTTTTTCTTTCCTTGGTACTTTTTGGGAACCAAACATAACTTAAGGGTTTCTACTTTAAAGCAAATACAGTTAGCCTAAATTCAAAAAATAAAAATTTCAGATATAATAAGAGTTCAATATAAATAAAGAGTTTGCAAGATTAATATTAAACATCATCTAGCATGAAACTTTATGGAAATCCATAAGTGAATAAGAGTCAAACTTCTGCCCATGAATAAATAGAAGGGAAACTCAAACTAAGAAGTTCATGTGATAAGAATTCACAAATTTCAATGGATAAAGTAATTACAAAATTAATTTTTTGTTGTAAATAAACCAAGAGAGAATATTATATGTTGTAGAGTTAAAAGGAATTAATATGCATAAGACATATTTGAAATGTTGAAACAGGGAATTCGAATGATAAGGAATTCCATTTCTCATTTATTAACACCTTCGGATTATTTTTTAGCATGAATCAAAATATTATTGCTTTATTTTAATTAGGATTTTGATTCTTTTCTCGTACATCATATTATTCTATATGATATTCTTGTAATTCTTTCTTATTATTCTATTTTTATTTTTATTCAGATTTATACCAAACACACGTTTGGTGTTTACCCCGGGTATTGGTTAATTTAGTAAAATTAACCATAAATGATTTAGTAAAATTATAATTATTACGACAGAAGGGTGAAATTAATAAAGAGAAAAATTATCGAAACCGGAAAGTAAGTACACATACATTTCATCACCCCATCAATATAGGGAAAAAAAAAATTCCATGCTGTTAGTATTCAGAGTCATTTGGCAGGTTATTTTCTTAGGATATCCATGCATGATAAAAAGAGCCTTCACTTAATTTCATGAAACTGAAATTAAGAAGTTGATCTCAAGCTTCTGGAACAATGCTCCTCCCATTAGGCAACGTGGCTTCTTCTCTTTCATGGCTGCTTCTCTGGATCACACTCACTTCCACTTTGCTAACTTGCTGCACCAGAACTGTTTCCGCAGAAGATCGAAAGGTAAATAATTTGTCTCTCCTATGGTCCTTGCTCGGTAAAATGCCTTTTTTCTTTTTTCTTTTTTTTAATATTTTGTAACTTAATAAATTGTGTTTGTCGTCATTGTAGGAGTATGTTGTGTACATGGGGGAACCTTCCAAAGGGTGATGTGTCGGCTTCAACCCTTCATATTAACACGCTACATCAAATATTTGACAGGGCATCGACATTTTTCCTTTAACATGAAAAGATAAGTTTTTTAACATCTTACATAAATCCTGTTACACGTGTTCATGAAAGAGTTCCGTAGTCTTCCTAATCAAATAGTTGGTGTCAGCTTTTTGTCTGATAGTTCAAGTTTTTGTACGGTATAAAACTTGAAATTTTAGGTTGACCAGAGGCCTTGAATTTAATCTCTACTTCTTTTCCCATTTTTTGGTCAGTACAATCTCTTTATCATGGCTATTTTTGCCCCTTTTCAACCACGCCAAAAACCCATGCTAGGGAGGAACAATTCAAATAGTAAAGGACATAAATTTTTTTAAAAACAAAATGAAAGTTTACCATGAGAAAAATTATCAGCTCAACATGATCAGTGAAGCAACACTGAAGATTCTCTTGATGTGTATATATACATAGGGATTATGATCAAACAAGAAAGCACATCCGGAAAACTGCCAAGAATCCATTGAGTTCTACTGGCCTAACGTCTTTAATGGCTTCTGTTCAACAGTGGTGCATCCGAATTTCTACTTCATAGCTACAAGAGGAACTTCAATGGGTTCGTGGCCAGGTTGACTAAGGAGGAGATGAAGAAACTCTCCGGTGGGTGAATCATATTTTTCAAGACATTATTCGATACTGTATTTTATTTGCTTATCAGTCTGATTCTAAGTATGTATACTCAGGCATGGAGGGGGTAGTGTCTGTGTTCCCAAATGGAAAGAAGCAACTCCTCACAACAAGTCCATGGGACTTCATGGGCTTTCCCCAAGAAGTTAAAAGAACAGCAACTGAAAGCGATATTATATCATCGGAATGCTCAACTCTGGGATCTGGCATGAGTCGTCTAGTTTCAGTGACGAAGGATTCGGTCCACCACCAAGCAACTGGAAGGGCACTTGTCAAACCTCATCCAAGATATGTTGGTCAGATGGTTGTTCCGATGCTGATATCCTTGCAGGATTTGATGATACCATTGCTGATGGAGTTGATATTATATCTCTTTCAGTTTTGGAAATAGATTCCTACGATTACTTTTGAAGATTCAATTGCAATTGGAGCTTTCCAGTTTCCATTCTATGAAGAATGGGATACTCACGTCTAATGCTGCTGGTAATTGGGGCCCCAATCATGCTACTATTACAAATTTCTCACAGTGGTCTCTCTCGGTTGCTGCTAGCACCATTGACAGAAAGTTTGTGACCTAGGTCAAGTTGGGAAACAACAAGGTTTATGAGGTGAATATGTATGCATATTTATCTGTTAACTTTGCTATCATATAGGCCACGTACTTGATATACATTGTAAGCTTTTGAGGCAATTGATAGCGTAAGAGTGACCTCTTATTGGTGGATGTAGGGAGTCCCTATAAATACTTTTGAGATGAAGGGTATGTGCCTATCATTTACGGTGGAGATGCCACAAATACTGCAGGAGGTTATAATAGTTCTTCTTCCAGGTGGAGATCAGTCATTTAATTTTTCACTAGAAGCACTGGAAGCTTCAGTAAGGGATGATATTTGAAGGTTGAAGGTTGAATGTGCATGAAATTTATCATGAAATGTAGGTATAGTGTTTCTTGAACAACCTCGACAAGCCTCTGGCAAATGGTAAAATCCTATTCTGTGATTCGGACACTGATGGGGTGGGAGCATTTGCTGCTGGAGCAGTAGGTACCGTATTCCAAGATGAACGCAACAATGATTTTGCCACCAGTTATGCTTTACCTGCATCCTCCTTGGGCTTAAGTGATGGTGGCAAAGTATTTAGCTACTTGCACTCAACTAGGTATATTATCTTCAAGCTATCATTTTTTCCAGTTATGATAGCCTTTTCTTCGGTGATTCTCTGGATAATGATAGATGATCTAATCTAATTTCATGCACTCCTTGTATAAAAAGCAGACCCACTGCAATTATAGAGAGAGTGTTGAGGTTAAAGATGAATTGGCCCCATATGTAGCTTCATTTTCCTCGAGGGGCCCCAGCCCTCTTACAAGTGACATTCTCAAGGTAATGATCTGCTAATTAATTCTCTGGTGATTTATTTCTGAGTAGTCCAATCTCTTTTCTGAATTGCAAAATCTTGATATTATTATACAGCCTGACTTGACTGCACCTGGAGTGGACATTGTAGCAGCATGGACAAAGGCTTCAAGTGTAGCAGGATATGAATGGGACACAAGAGTAGTCCCATACAATATTTTCTGGGACATCCATGGCTTGTCCACATGCTTCTGGGGCTGCTGTCTATGTCAAATCATTCCACCCAACATGATCTCCTGCTGCTATTAAATCTGCTCTAATGACAACTGCTAATGGTTTGAGGGAAGAACCGTCTTCCTTTTTCAAGTATTTTTAACCAAAAGCAATTCATTAACATCTTCCGAGTGGGAATTTGCTTCATTCACATTATATACCGTGTGAAACTATACTTCATAACTTCAGCTACAAATCATTCTTCTACGGCCCTCAACAAAATAGAAAAATGAAGTTGCTTTCGCATATACATATCCAGAAGAAATATAATTAACCATTATATATAAGTAATTCTCATGTTTTCATTGTTCTTTGCAGCTGCTCCCATGAGTGTTAAATCCAACAAAGACCAGAAGTTTGCATATGGGGCAGGTCAGATAGATCCTGTAACGGCTGCACATCCTGGCTTGATATATGATGCTGGAGAAGCAGATTATGTCAAATTTTTGTGCGGGCAAGGCTATAGCACTGAGCAGTTGCGACATATCACTGGAGATAAGAGCGCCTGTTCTACAGCCACCAATGCAACAGTTTGGGATTTAAACTACCCTTCTTTTGCCACATCTACTAAGCCTGGCGTAAATGTCACTCGCATCTTCACTGGGACTGTCACGAATGTTGTTTCAGCAGATTCAACTTATAGGGCAATTTTGGATGTTCCTCCAGGACTCAATGTCCCAGTTGAACCAAGTGTCCTTTCATTCAAATCCCTTGGCCAGAAGAAGATCTTCAGTGTGGGTCTTAGTGCAGGAGTAGATAAACCTGTGATGTCGGGTTCTTTGGTGTGGGATTCATCAAGTGAGGAGCCCCATTCTGGCTTTTATTTCTTCATAAAATTTCTTGTTGCTCACATTTTAGTTCTTGCCTTACTAAAAATAAACTGACATCACGTGTCTTATAATAAATTTAGTGCTATTTTATTCATTATTATGGATATTTATTAATAAGGAGAATTTCAGTGATTTACATGACATATTCTATGATATCTTATGTTAGATAAAAGAATATATTAATAAACTCCTCATATAAATACATTTTAAAACCTTAAGAATCCCTTGATCTAAAGTAAGATTTGATTTTCGATCTTTGAAGAGGTCCCCAACTAATCTGAACTATATTTATATCGTAAGGAGAAAGTAATTATAAATACTATCAGAACGTACCGATTTTCAATCTTAATGTTAGATTTCTTTTAATCCCATAATCTTATAATATATATATATATATGAATTCCTCTTAAGTGTGTCAATATGCTTTAAAGTCGTGTGGGTTAGGAGCCAATCATTAGAATGCAAAACACTTGTTGCATTGCAAGATCAGTAGTAGTAAATACTGGAAAAAAAAAACAAACTCTAGAAATTTTCATTCAAGCTGGTGCATGATTTTAATTAATTCTTACTGTAATGCCCACTATCTGATTTTTCAACTCTTTAGAAAATTTCTAGAATAGAATACATGGGAAAGCAATCTTTATAATATAACTTATCTGGGATACCTATTGGTTTCCCCAGATGCCATAGCGGCAGCTGCCTGCATCGTATGAGATGGTCACTAGTTGCTAATTAAGTCCTGCAGTTATGATTACTGGTGGATGCTCACTTAGGTTCCTAATCTTTGAAATCATGGAGGCGCCTTTTCCAAGGAGTGTTGATACAAATCTGGATGTGGAATTTACATTTGGCTCGGGCCACATGAATCTTTTGAAGATTTTGATTTGATATATGATCCAATTAGGTTGATTATGTTGACCTTTGTGTGGACAAGGTTGTGGCCGTACCTAGGCTCTCTAGCTTGATAGCGAGGGAAAGATTATGTCTTGATTCATTGAATTACCTAGGTGGGGCAAATAGGCAACACACATAGATTATTCCCTCTTTATTTATATATATCATAGAAAAATCATCTAAGAAATTTCGAGAAAATCCATAAAAAAAAAAAATGTGGCTAAATGACAATCAATTAATCTATTAAATATGAAATAAATGTATATAAAATTACTTAATTTAGATGTGTCCATTTCTAATATCTTATATCAATAAAAATTTATACAATCTTAAAGTTTCCAATATAGTGCCTTGTATTCGCATAATAAACACCTTAATACCTTAGTAAAGATAGCGCATCAAACATATTCTTTTTCACTAAAAAAATATTTTAAGATTATTTTTAAATACTTAAAAGATGTTGAATTAGGATTAAGAATAAGTATGTTATTGTATTATTTTCTAAATTCAATAAAACCATACATTTATACCAAAAAAAATGAGATAATTTTGAGGAGTTATTTCAAATTTAAATTTATCAAAACATACTTAAAATATGAAAAAATGGATCAAAAAAATACAAAATGAATGACTTATATTCAAACGTATTGAGGTGGGTGTTTGAATGTCCATGAGGACATCCAAATGCCCTATGTGTTTATTGAATGTTTTGCATGATGTTTGAACACTTTTATTTTTATGCACTAAATTTTATTTATTTATTTATATTTTTCTCTCAAATTATTTACAATTTAACATATCCTAACTATTTCTTAAGTTATAATTAGTTTAAGTACATATGTACCTTGTAAATTAATTCACTTTAAAGCAAATTGAAGTTGCATAGCATGGATAAACCCAAGATTAGATACATTGGATTCAATATTTCAATGTAATAAAATTATCAATAAAATATGTCCTTATATGCAAAAAAATAAAAAAAAAAAAAAAAAAAAAACCTGATTTAAAGGACTAATAGATATAATAGAGATAATATGAACTTGTATGGTAATATTTTTAAAAAATAATTCTCAATCATTTTTATGAAATTGAAAAATGGTTTTTTTAATTTATTTATTTATTTTTTTTTTGTGAAGGTACAAGTGGTGGAGATGAGTAATCAGTGGAGCCAATCAGCAAATATTAAGTGACGTAGAAGGGGTCGTAACCAAATTGGCTGGCGCTAGCTGGCGCTCTGCGTGGAACACGTAGGTCATGTACCGGATGCCTTCAACGAGAAGGAGATGACAATTCATGTCAGAATTTGAAGGACAATCTAAAGAAAAATAATAATAATAAGAAAAAAAAGAAGAAGCTAAAGTTAATATTTATATGATACTTCAAACTTATTAAATATATATATATATAATTCAAATAATATTTATTTGTTTGTTTGTTTTTTCATATTATGATTTAAATATTGTTTTAATTAGTTTTTTTTTCTTAATATTTGTGAAAAACCAAACATAACTCCAAAAGTCTTTCCTTTCTCCATGCATGATTTGAGTAGATGGAACTTTTAATTCCACAATTGGGATTAGACCACTGGTCCCATTCCCACGAACCTCACCCTTGATATATAGAAATTTGTGGGTGAGGCCACATTTTTTGGAATGAAAATGGGAAGAATTATGTTTTGATCCTAGTTGGATTGGAGAATTGAGTTAAGATCCTCCGATCACTTAAAATCTAATGAAAGAATAAAAATTGAGAAGAAGGATATTGTCTTTTAAAAATCTTAAAATACCCTTAATTATTAAATGAAAAAACCTATCAACCACTCCTATATTTCTCATTTTCTCTTTGATTTTTTTATCTCTCTTTTACCTATTTATTAGCGGGATCAAGTTGAATGATTTATCAATCATTTTTCTCCAATAAATTGAAAATAAAAGATAAATGGTTAAAAATTATTATTGTCAAATAAATTTTTAAAGTAAATAATTTTTAAATATTTGATCAAATATTATTCTTTTTTTCAAACTTACATAATATATAATAAATATTATTCTTTATTTATTTTAAACTTACATTATTTTTCATATATATTAAACAATTTTTAAACACATCATAAAATATTAGTATTCTTTATTTGTTCCAATTTACAAATTAGACATCATAAATTTTTTTTTTCAAACTTATAGAATATATAATAAATATTTTATAAATATCTTAGTAAATATTTTTTTGTTTCTTACTTATAAAATAATAAACATATTGTTTTAATTATTTATAAAAGAGTTTAAAAAAATCAATGAAAAATTTAAAAATTATTAAATAAGAGAAAATGTGTTAATAGTGGCATGTAAAGTGGTAAAATAAAGACAAAAATGAATAAAAGGAATATTTATAATTATTATTATTTTATATTTTTATAATTAATTATGGGTGATAAGAAAATCTTAACTCAATTATCCAGCTCAATTGGGGTGAGAATAAAATTCTCCCATAAAAATTTACGACCCCACCACTCTACCCCCTCCCCAAATGCGTCGCCACTGCCCGACAACAACGCCATCCCATCGATTGATGACAATGCCATCCCAACAATGACGTCCTCCCAATGCTATCATGATGGTTGTAAGCTATAAGCATGTTAAAGTTACCATCAATAATTTAATAAACTTTTGAAACTTTTTAAGTTCTAATACAAAAATGTCAAAAGCTTATCATTAAATTTGTGACTATAATTTTACAGATTTTAAATCAAAAAATCAAATTCTAAGCTACCAGTTTCCTATTTGCATGCAATGTTGATGATTAAACGAGTACAAGAAATTTTAATATTTTGAATTGATTATAGAAAAACTTCAAAATATCAATTATATATATATAATTTTGTTATTGATTAAAAATACTAATTATATACATGGAAGTTTGTTATTGGTTGAAAAGGAAATATGTGATAGAGAAGTTATTTTTTTGATACCATAGGTTTTTTTTTTTTTTCAAAAAAAAAAGGATAGTGAATTAGTGATACGAATATTTCAATCTTACCATTTTATATTTGTGGTTAAATATGAACTACAAAATAAAAGTACGAGGAAAAAATTTTGAGTCTTTTATTCATATTTTCAGATTTTATTATATTTTTTATTTTCATTATAGATCCTGTAAAGGCTATAGATCCTGGTCTGGTATATGATGCTGATGAGATTGACCATGTAAAATTTTTTGTGTGGGCAAGGTTATAGTACTCGGGCTCTATGGCGTCACAGGGGGTAATTGTGTCTGTTCTGCCGCTACAAATGGAACCGTCTGGAATCTAAATTATACCCTTCCTTTGCTCTGTCCAGCCTCACTAGGAATCCATCACTGGCATGTTCAATAGGACTGTCACAAACGTTGGATCATCGGTGTCCACGTATAAAGCAACTGTTATAGGTGCTCCAGAGGGACTCGAAATCCAAGTTGAACCAAGCATTTTATCTTTCACATCCCTCATGCAGAGGCTATCCTTTGTGTTGAAATTTGAAGGAAAGGTAGGTGAAAACATAGTCTCTGCTTCTTTGGTGTGTGATAAAGGTGTACATCAAGTGAGAACCCCCATTGTTGTACTAGCCCTCACATAAAATTCCAGAATCCTGGTGTTCTTGTGGTACTATCTATATGATTGAAATAAATGATGCGGCAAGTACAACATTTTACCTGATTTAAGATCTTCAATCTTGTTTAGCTGCTTTTCCAGAATTTTAGCTTTCCCCTATCTTTAGATGGAACTTTTTAAAAATATCTCCAAATGTGACCTGCGACTTTTCTTAATATCCACACAAGAAAACATTTGAGTTTTAGATAAGGAAAATGATAGTATGGACGGAAACAACATTGGATCAACCCAGTTTGAGCAAAAGTTTCTCCCTTGAAAGAGATTCTTGAGTTCAACACTCACAAACTTTTTGTAGAAAGTACGAACACACCCTCGAAAAATACAAATGATTTGAAGATCAAGGAAGCAACCCACACTTTCTCCGCCATGAATCTCCTACAACAGAAAATGGGTTTAAATAATAGGGATTCATTTTTAATCCAATGGCTCCTATTAAAATGGAAAAAAAAAAAAAAGAAAAGGTGAAAGAAATGTGATCCAATATAAATTGGAAACATTTTAGATAACAATTGATCAATCACTTTAGAGCCTAATCGATCACAACTTGAACCAATTAGTTTAAAATAGAAAGTTTGACACCCCTAAGCTTTCACTGAATTGAAATTTTCAACTCATTGAAACACTCATAATAATGATTTTTATCATCTTTCATTGAATAATACGTATATTATTAAATAATTGCTAGACTAAAAAATTAAAAAAATATAAATAGTTGTCATCAAAAGCATAACAAAGAATCATTATATTTGATGAATATGGCCTTATTAATTATTTATTATATATTATTATTTTATATTTAAAATATCAGTAAATAATTAAAATTAATAAATATAAAAAGATGAAAGGATGAAAAAAATAATTGAAATTAAAAAGATTTTGATGAAGGCAACATATTACAAAAAAAAAAAAAAAAAAAAACAAAGCAGTGAAGGTATTATAGAGGAGGATTTTATTTTTATTTTTTATTTTTTCATATGGACCCATTTTTTGCTCAATTAGAATGCATGCAACCAAATTAAACCAATATTATCTTTACACTAGAAAAGCTGGAATTGGGCTTTGTTGTAACTTTTGTCATATTTTTCATTTTTATTTTTTAAAATATTTACGAAAGTACCATTGCTTTCCTTTCATATGTAGGATGGGATAATGGCAATTATCAATTAAATGCAGGTCGAAAGATGTAATATGGCGGCAACGTGTATTGTTGCCATTATGCCACCTATCATTATTGCGTTTGGAAAGCTCCTCTTTCCCGGCCAAAAAGGCTCATCTTCCACAATTTCATTGAGCCTCTCTTTTTTCTTTGCTTTGTTAGTTTCAAATTAGAACACTTTACTTAAGATTCAGGCGGCAGAGATGAATCACCGTGGGAGTGACCCAAATTCTAATTACTACACCAATCAATATTGACGGAAAAAGTGGTGACGTATAATGGGAATCGTAATCAACTGTCGGTGGGCTGACGCACCTTCCCACCCTCCTTTTCTCCAACACGCTTGAGACCTTCAATGGCAAAACAATTATATCATGCACCTTTGGATGATATAAAACAATTATATAAAAGAATTATTTTATATCTAACACGTACCTTTGGATGCTAAAGAAATTTTATGTCAGATACATGTTTTAGTGGTAGTCAAAGGCACAAAAAAGCAAAATTTATGGGAATATAAAATTTATTTAAATAATTGGAGTGAGAAAAAAAAGAAAAATATTTCTCTGCTAGAAATTAGGATTCAACATTGTTAAATAGGATTTTGGGCTGGTAATTTTACAAAAAAAAGTTGATAATAATACCCTAAAAATAAATCGAAGGGCATTAATAATGGGATGAAATTGTAAAGATGACGTCTAATGTAATGGTTGATACACCGACACACTCACTCTCTCTCTCTCTCTTTTTATGGTCTTTGAGCTTTATCCATAACTTTAACAAAATTCTTTCTCAAAAGAAGCTACAATAATAATAAAAAATATTGAATTATTGAAAGAGCTGTAAAGTAGATGTTGATGGGCATATCTTTTAATAAAAAAAAGTCTTTGGTATTATGGGGGATGACTGGTGAGTCCTGTTGATTTATCCGTGCATTGCTGTTTATTCTTTTATCTTTTTAAATGCAAATTATTGGAAATGTCCTGGAAGGTGTAACATTAGATTAAAAGAGAGAGAGGATTGGAAGGCTCCAGTATATATATGCATACATGTCCAAGCACCACGAAGCGCATAGCTTACCATTATCTAATGGCAAGTCAAAAACAATCTTCTCTGTGGTTTCTCCTTCTCGGTCTCATCTGCCGTCTGCTCAGCACCCACAGTACTGCAGCAGCTTCCGTGGATGATGTTCGAAAGGCAATAAACACCCATCTCTCTCTTGCTTTTTCTTAATTAATGGCTTGGTCAATATTCCATGAATACATGCATGCATGCATGGCGGAAAAATTAAGATTAATCTTGTGCTGAAAATCATGCTTGAGTAGTGTTAATAAACTGGATTTGCACCCAACATATATATTTTGGATGCAGGAGTATATTGTGTACATGGGTGCCAAGCCTGCCGGAGATTTCTCGGCGTCTGCCATTCACACCAACATGCTGGAGCAAGTCTTTGGCAGGTCAGTATTCACCTTTGGTTTTTTTTGGGTTTTTTTTTTTTTTTTTTTTTTAATTTGTTATTTATTACATATATGGTACCTAATTTTCCCCATGGAATGCCTTTTCAGCGGTAGGGCATCAAGTTCTCTAGTCCGCAGTTACAAAAGGAGTTTCAATGGATTTGTAGCGAAGCTAACAGAGGAGGAAATGCAGCAAATGAAAGGTGCGTGGGTGGGTTTAAATCTTTCTTTAATTGAAGTTTCTCATGCGTGTAATGGCTACAAAATTAACTGTAACTTTGGAGTTTCAGGCATGGACGGGGTGGTCTCTGTTTTCCCTAACGAAAAGAAACAGCTCCACACAACTAGGTCGTGGGATTTCGTGGGGTTTCCCCGACAAGTTAAAAGAACAAGTTTTGAAAGCGACATTATCATAGGAGTGCTTGACGGTGGAATATGGCCAGAGTCTGACAGCTTCGATGATAAAGGATTTGGCCCACCGCCAAGGAAATGGAAGGGCACTTGCCACGGGTTTTCCAATTTCACTTGCAACAAGTAAATCTCACTTGCAACACAGTGTCTAAATACCCTGTTAAAAAAGTTTAAATATATCCTATCCTTGTTCCTTAACAAAACTTTCCACTGATGTTATTGCAGTAAAATTATTGGAGCCAAGTACTATAAGAGCGATGGAAAATTTAGCCCAGAAGATTTGCAATCCCCAAGAGATTCAGAAGGCCACGGGACACACACTGCATCCACTGCAGCTGGGGGCCTAGTCAACATGGCAAGTCTCATGGGCTTTGGCTTAGGAACTGCTCGGGGCGGGGTTCCATCAGCTCGGATAGCAGTGTATAAGACATGTTGGTCTGGTTTCTGTGCTGATGCTGATACTCTCGCAGCATTTGATGATGCAATTGCTGATGGGGTTGATATAATCTCTATTTCACTTGGGGGTAAAACTAGCCTAAATTATTTTGAAGATCCGAATGCAATTGGAGCTTTTCATGCAATGAAAAATGGGATACTAACATCAACTTCTGCTGGTAACGAGGGACCTCGCTTTGTTTCCGTCGTAAGTGTCGCGCCATGGTCTCTTTCCGTGGCTGCTAGCACCACATATCGGAAGTTCTTGACCGAGGTGCAACTAGGTGACAGGAAGGTTTATAAGGTGAGTAAGCTTGCTCGCACTTTGGACTAAAAACCATCACATTCAAATATCATTTATTAAAGTAATTAGATTTCAACTACGTGGATCTGATTTTTGGAGGTGGAGGTTATATCATTGCCCTTTGTGTAGGGAATTTCGATAAATACATTTGAGCCCAATGGCATGTATCCTTTGATTTATGGTGGGGATGCCCCGAATACTAGAGGACGTTTTAGAGGGAACACATCCAGGTACTTATTATTATACGAAGAAAAATAATTAATTGAAAATGAAAGCCGTACGTTAGAAATCCTGAATTTTAAAGTGTGTGTGATAGATTACAGGACTTTCATCACTGAATTGCAGGTTTTGCGAAATAAACTCATTGAACCCAAATTTAGTGAAGGGTAAAATTGTCCTTTGCATTGGGCGTAGCGCTGGGCTTGATGAAGCATGGAGTGCATTCTTGGCAGGTGCCGTTGGGACTGTGATAGTGGATGGACTCCGACTCCCCAAAGATTCCAGCAATATTTTTCCCTTGCCTGCATCTCTCCTTGGCGCCGGAGATGGTAAAAGAATTGCCTACTACATCAACTCAACAAGGTATCGATTAACACAGCTTCCTACTTTTATTTGGAGATGACTGTAAATTATATAAGTGATGTGCTTTAGAATTTGTACGGCATATATGTACTCAGTCTTAGTCTTACTACTTTTAAACAGTAACCCAACTGCATCGATATTGAAGAGTATTGAGGTTAGTGACACATTGGCCCCATATGTACCCTCCTTCTCATCAAGGGGTCCAAACAATATAACACACGACCTTCTCAAGGTAGCTTATGCGATTATTCTTGATTTTCTTCTCATTTATTCTATGACATTTTCATCTCTATATCATGTAAACCCAATTCAACATTTTCATCTCCCATTTGAGAAAACATAGGGGTTTTTTTCTTAATCTATGTTGAGAACGGTTACGCATATCTCAGACCAAAACACCCTTTTCCTTAGTTCATAAAGACTTTCTAGAAGCTTGACATTCATGATGACTTTGTGATCTTACTGCATGCAGCCAGATTTAACAGCCCCAGGTGTACACATTCTGGCTGCCTGGTCACCAATTTCTCCAATCTCTCAAATGAGTGGTGATAATCGACTAGCGCAATACAATATATTAAGCGGCACGTCAATGGCTTGTCCACATGCTACTGGGGCAGCTGCCTACATCAAGTCATTTCACCCCACCTGGTCTCCTGCTGCTATTAAGTCTGCTCTTATGACTACTGGTAATGACTGAATTTTATTCCCGGCCTTTCAAATTATGAAAGAGGTGATAGTAATGGATCTTAGTCCTTTGTGTGTTTTGTAAGCAGCTACTCCCATGAGCACTAGAAAAAATCCGGAAGCCGAATTTGCATATGGTGCAGGCAATATTGATCCTGTAAGGGCTGTGCACCCTGGTTTAGTGTATGATGCCGATGAGATTGACTTTGTAAATTTTTTGTGTGGAGAAGGCTACAGTGTTCAGACTCTACGGAAAGTCACCGGGGATCATAGTGTCTGTTCGAAAGCTACGAATGGAGGGGTTTGGGATCTAAATTACCCTTCCTTTGCTCTTTCCACCTCCAACAAAGAATCCATCAATGGCACATTCCACAGGAGTGTCACAAACGTTGGATCAACGATGTCTACATATAAAGCAATTGTTATAGGTGCCCCAAAGGGACTCAAAATCAACGTTAAACCAAACATTTTATCATTCACATCCATCGGGCAGAAACTATCTTTTGTGTTGAAGGTTGAAGGACGGATAGTTAAAGATATAGTCTCTGCTTCGTTAGTGTGGGATGACGGTTTACATAAAGTGAGGTCCCCCATTATTGTGTATGCAGTCCAATAAAATTCCAAAAGCCTGGTGTTTTGTACCAGAAGCATTGGAATTGTGGTATCTATCATATTGAACTAAATGATGTGGTATATATCATATTGAACTAAATGATGTGGTATCTATATAAGATGGAAATAAATGATAATATTTAGTATGGGTTATATTACCTGTCCATACGAGCTATTGGATCGAATACCAATCGCATGAGCGACTTGAACGGCCGGTAAACCCGAAGGTTCGGTCTCAGTACCCTTCTTTCTCCTCTCCCAGCCACTTTTCTCCTAGGCGGCCAGGCCCATCTTTTCTTTTTGCTCTCCCTAGGCACTTTTCTCCGGGGCGCACCTTGCCTTTATGTGATACTTTAAGGACGTAGCTTTATCATGGGTGAAATTATTGCCAAAACATATATATTTAAATAATAGTCAAATAAAAATTTCATAATTAATCTAATTTTATTCAAATATACTCTTAAATAATAGTCAAATAAGAACTCCATAGTTATTTTCTTTAAAAAAAAAAATCTTTGATGTAACAAATTATTGTTGAAAGTACATGTATCAAATTTCATGCCTTTTTTTGTTTCTGTTTATTTTATTAATTTATTATTTTAAAAATATTTTTATATATTTTTTAATTTTTTTTATAAATGTACTTATGTAGAAAATTTGAAATTAATTATAGTTAAATATATTTGTACCAATCTTCAAGAGGAGTGAATAAAATTAATCTTTTTAAACAAATCAACATACCATGAAAATAACCTAAAAAATATTTTAAAAGAACTTTTGGAAATAATTTTTTTTCTAATTTGGAAAAAATTAAATTTGAATAAAAATTATTTCATTAAATATGTTGTCATGTTTGATGTATCGGACACTAATGTATTGAGGGTTTTTGGCATTTTTTGGTTTCCTTGTCACGATTATATATTAATTTGTAATTTTATAATTTTTTTACTCTTGAAAGATAAGATAAAAGACTAATACCTCAATTTTGTTTCATACAAATTTGAAAAAAATATATTGAAATATATATATATATATATATATATATATATATATTGGTTTTAATTAGAGAAACAAAAGATTTATTTATTATTAAAAAAAGTTGGCTTTTAAGATTAAATGCTTATAATATGTCAATCACAAAGATAATAAAAAACAATTAAAAAAAAAAAAAAAAACTCTAATAGGCACTTTATCAACAATACATTTGTATTGATTTTATGAGGTATGTATAAAACATTTTGTTGTGAATATGTTACAAGATATGTAAAAAGTGTAGTCCTATAAATTTGTTTTAAGATGATTTTACTTAATTCTTCAAGAATGGAAAGACCATTCATGCTATTTTCTTTGTATTCACAATTAAAAAGAGTGCATGGGACCCATATAAAAGGGAATACATTCTATATTTTAAAGGAATGAGTTTCTTCTCCCACACCCATTAGAATTTGACAATGTGGAATAAGTTTTACTTGTCATCCATGTACAAAAACATTTGTATCGATTTGTGAAAGACATTTTGGGTATGAGAAAACAATGTACATCAAGTAAGGACCCATTGTTGTATTCGCCTTAATATAAAATTCCAAAATCTTCGTATTGGTATCAATGCATTGGAATTGTGATATTTATAAAATTGAAAATAAATGGTCTGACGTGAGTAAGATGGAAGCAAAAGAGAAAATTATAAGCTTATAATATTAAGGAAATTTGGAATTAATTTTAAAATAAAATGTGTGTCATTAATTATTTGACTAGTTTTTTTGTATATGACACGGAGGGTTTTTTCTCAACGTAACACATTGCTTATTAATAGGATATGTGAATATTAATTGTGGATTAACACCTAGAGCCAACTCGAGGTTGATAGTGGTGTTATAAAACTTTCAAAAATGACTCATAAATGTAGCCTTCCTCTAATTTATCTTTTTCCTAATTTTTCTAATAAATATACAAACCACATTACAAATCATGTAACAATACAATCTCCTACATAGTTTAATTAATATAAGTCATATGCTGAAAAAAAATCATCATAATATAGGAAATAACGACTTATTCATAAATACGAATCTTATGCTATAATTAAATCAAAATTAGTATTTTAGGGATCTTAACTTTCCAGTGTCTCCATGTGGAACTTTTTTAGAACCCCTTCAAATATCTTTTTTTTTTTTTTTTTGGTAACCGTGGATGTCCGAGCCAGCTTACGTGCACCTCGACTAATCCCACGGGACCCTAAAGTTAATGACCGGGCAAGCCTCCAGTGGTCTTGAGGGGGCTTGAACTGGTGACCATTGGAGAACAAACCCAAAGCCGGACCAACTGAGCTACCCCTCAGTTGATATCCACAGAAAAATACATTTAATTGAAATGAGAGTATGGACAAAAATAATGGAATTAAATGGTAGTAAATAAATCTATTAAATATATATATATATATATATATATATATAAAGTGTATATAAAATTACTTCATCAAGATGTGAATACAAAGTAAACACCATGAATGGTCTTTTCATTCATGGATAATTAAGTAAAATCATCAAATAGTGGATGTTGTGAAATTCAATTTCATCAAAGAGTGGTCTTTCCTTTTCAAGACATTCTTGACCAGACATGACTAGTGACTCCCTAAAATTCTTTCGTGTGTGTTGTTTATTTTTTTATTCTATTTTTAAAAATAAATCATTTGAAATGTCATGCAAGGAGTAACTCAAGCATTTGAAAATAATATATATTGGATTTTGTATGTTGATCATCAAATGTGTATCATAAGGTTTAAACGGTTGGATTTTGTATCTCGATTGTTGAAAGTGTAAGATAAAGTTTAAATTATCAATGATGATGATGCAAGTAATGAAATTAAGTATAAATAAATAAAATTAAGATAAAAGTGATAAAATCAAAGCATAAAATAATGAGACAAAATTCGGTATAAAGAAATGAAATTATAATACAAACGTGATACAACTTGATTAATTGTGCTTTTTAATACTTATCATCGATTCAGTGTTACAGAGGGGGCTACGATGATTAAAAGAGGAGGATTGAAAGGCTCGGGTATATATACATATGTCCAAAGCACAAGAATGTGCATAGCTTACCATCTAATGGCAAGAAAAAATTCTTTTCTCTGGTTTCTCCTTCTCGGTCTCATCTGCTCTCTGGTCTGTACCCACAGTACTGCAGCAGCTTCGGAGGATGATTTTCGATAGGCAATATAAACCTATCTCTCTTTTGTTTGTTCTTAATGGTCTGGTCATTCCATGAAGCATGAAGCATGGGCCATGGCCTACTAATTTTTACATGCATGCATTGTTGATGCCTTGCGTCCCAGGGATCCACGCTGCTGCCAAGTGGACGCACGCTTTCAACCAATATTGAGTTTTGGCTCAGTCGTCCCTGCAAAAGGTGTCCGGACAGGATGTCCGGACACACCCTCCGATGGTTTTGTTAGCCATGACTTAAGAGATTAAGCTGTCGACCTTTTTTAGGGATAGTAAGCTTACCTTCCTCCTTGTGTGAAGACCCTTTTATATAGTGTCAGAAGCTCTACCTCCCTTTTTAATGGTGGGAAGACTTTTTGGCTCGTCATGATGCCTCTAGGTGGTGGTAGGGCCATCATCACCCTACGGGCGGCTGTCAGAGATCGTGGGGGGCGAATTGCCATCGCTCCTGTCCTTTCGCTCTGCAGGCGGCGGAACGCGGGTTGTGGCAGGCTGTCGGGGGTGACTTAGCAAGGCTTGCTTACTTCAGTCAATGATCCAGACAGCATATCCAGACAGGATATGCTATCGCCCGGACATGATGTCTGCGAGTGCCGTGTGCCTCCCCTGGGGAGTCCGGATAGGGGAGCGCGCCACATGTCCTCTTGAGGAGTCCGGATGGAGTTGCTCCGGATAGCGATGCGCGCCACGTGTCATCAGGGGGAGGGGTCCCTACATGCATGGCAGAAAAATTAAGATTAATCTTGTGTTGAAAATCATGGTTGAGTAGTGTTAATAAACTGGATTTGCACCAAAAATATTGTGGATGCAGAAGTATATTGTGTAAATCGGTGCCAAGCCTGTCGGATTTCTCAGTATCTGCCATTCACACCGACATGCTACAGCAAGTCTTTAGCTTTCCACTATCTTTATATGGAACTTTTTAAAAATATCTCCAAATGTGACCTTGGGCTTTTCTTAATATCCACACAAGAAAACATTTGAGTTTTGGATAAGGAAAATGATAGTGTGGACGGAAACAACATTGGATCAACCCAGTTTGAGCAAAAGTTTCTCCCTTGAAAAAGATTCTTGAGTTCACTCACAAACTTTTTGTAGAAACTACAAACACACCCTCGAAAAATACAAATGATTTGAAGATCAAGGAGGCAAGCCACACTTTCTCCGCCATCAATCCCCTACAACAGAAAATGGGTTTAAATAATAGGGATTCTTGTTTAATCCAATGGCTCCTATTAAAATGGAAAAGCTTTCACTGAATTGAAATTTCCAACTCATAAAAACACACATAAGAATGATTTTTACCATCTTTCCTTGAATAATATACTCAAGTATATTATCATAATTGCTAGATGGAAAAACTAATAAAATACAAATAGTTGTCATCAAAAGCATAACAAAGAATCATTATATTTGATGAACTAGGTCTTATTAATTATTTATTATATATTATTATTTTGTATTTAAAATATCGATAAATAATTAAAATTAATAAATATAAAAAGATGAAAGGGTTAAAAAAAAATTGAAATTAAAAAGATTTTGATGAAAGCAACATATTAGAAAAAAAAAAAAAAAAAAAAAACCAAAGAAGTGAAGGTATTATGGAGGAGGATTTTTATTTTTATTTTTTTATTTTTCATATGGACCCATTTTTTGCTCAATTGGAATGCATGGAACCAAATAAAACCAATATTATCTTTATACTAGAAAAGATGGAATTGGGCTTTGTTGTAACTTTTGTTATATTTTTTATTTTTATTTTTTAAAATATTTACGAAAGTACCATTGCTTTCCATTAATATGTAGGATGGGAAAATGGTAATTATCAATAAAATGCAGGTTGAAAGATGTAGTATGACAGCAACGTGTATTGTTGCCATTATGCCATCTATCATGATTGCGTTTGGAAAGCTCCTCTTCCTCTGGCCAAAAAGGCTCATCTTCCACAATTTCATTGACCCTCTCTTATTTCCTTAACTTTGTTACTTTGAAATTAGAGCAATTTACTTGGATTCAGGTGGTAGGAATGAATCACCCATGGGAGTGACCCAAATTCTAATTGCTACACCAGTCAACATTGACGGAAAAAGTGGTGACGTATTATGGGAATCGTAATCGACTCTCGGTGGGCTGACGCAACCTTCCCACCCTCCTTTTCTCCAATAGGTGAGTCACATGCTTGAGACCTTCAATGGCAAAACAATTATATCATGGACCTTTGGATGATAAAAAAGAATTATATAAAAGAATTATTTTATATCTAACATTCACCTTTGGATGCTAAAGAAATTTTATATCAGATACATGTTTTAGTGGTAATCAAAGGCACAAAAAAGCACAATTTATGGGAATATAAAATTTATTTAAATAATTGGAGTGAGAAAAAAAAAAAGAAAAATATTTCTCTGCTAGAAATTAGGATTCAACATTGTTAAATAGGATTTGGGATGGTAATTTTACAAAAAAAAGGTGGTTATAATACTCTAAAAATAAATTGAAGGGCATTAATAATGGGATGAACTCGTAAAGATGAAGTCTAATGTAATGGTTGATGCACCGACACACTCGCGCTCTCTCTCTCTCTTTGTATGGTCTTTGAGCTTTATCCATAACTTTAACAAAAAATTTTCTCAAAAAAAGCTATAATAATAATAAAAAAGATTGAATTATTGAAAGAGCTGTAAAGTAGATGTTGATGGGCACGTCTTTTAATAAAAAAACAGTCTTTGGTATTATGGGGGATGAGTGGTGAGTCCTTTTGATTTATCCGTGCATTGCTCTTTATTCTTTTATCTTTTTAAATACAAATTATTGGAAATGTCCTGGAAGGTGTCACATTAGATTAAAAGAGAAGGAGGATTGGGAGGCTCAAGGATATACATGTATAGATGTCCAAGCACCACGAAGCGCATAGCTTACCATCATCTGATGGCAAGACAAAAAAACTCCTTTCTGTGGTTTCTCCTTCTCAGTCTCATCTGCAGTCTGCTCAGCACCCACAGTACTGCAGCAGCTTCCGAGGATGATGTTCGAAAGGCAATAAACACCCATCTCTCTCTTGCTTTCTCTTAATTAATGGCTTGGTCAATATTCCCTGAACCCGTACATGCATGCATGGCGGAAAAATTAAGATTAATCTTGCGCTGAAAATCATGCTTGAGTAGTGTTAATAAACTGGATTTGCATCAAACATGGTGTGAATGCAGGAGTATATTGTGTACATGGGTGCCAAGCCTGCCGGAGATTTCTCGGCGTCTGCCATTCACACCAACATGCTGGAGCAAGTCTTTGGCAGGTCAGTATTCACCTTTTGTTTTTTTCTTTTTCTTTTTTTATTTATTACATATATGTGTGTTAAGGTGAATTCACGATATTCCAACTAACACTAGAATTTTTCTATCATTTCCTTTGTAAAATTAAATAGGTAATAGTAACTAATAACAATAAATAAATAAACTCATGCAACTAAAAAATAAATCAGACATCAAAATTTTTATGTGAAAAACTCTCTAATGCGATGGGAAAAAGCACGAGACCTAATCCAGTTCAAACTTTCACTATCAATAGTAATGAATTACATCCGTCTTCTCTAGAATAATTTCTAGGGCTACCAAATACATCAAAAGTACATATAACCTTGAATTGTATAATCTCTCTTGACAAAGAAACAGAAAAAAAGAAAATCCAAAAAGAATACCCAAAAAAGTCGTTACTGTTCACGGGCAATAATATCAGTTCTTGAGCTCAAAATCTGATCTTCACCGTTCAGATTGTAGTTATTCAAGTTTTGAACCTTTCTTCCAAATTTCAACTCAATCGGATCACATATGAAATGGAATCGGCTCTTTGATGAAATCTGGGCAGTGAAATATGTTTTCCCTCTCTTCTCTTCTCTCTGTTTTTCTTTTCCTAATCACACCTTTTTTTTTTTTTTTTTTTTTAATTAATATAACTGACTGGAGCCCCAAGCATATGGGGGCACTCCACACACACGAGGGAGCCCAACAATATGGTAACAAATTTTCCCCATGGAATGCCTTTTCAGTGGTAGGGCATCAAGTTCTCTAGTCCGCAGTTACAAAAGGAGTTTCAATGGATTTGTAGCGAAGCTAACAGAGGAGGAAATGCAGCTAATGAAAGGTGCGTGGGTGGGTTTAGATCTTTCTGTAATTGAAGTTTCTCATGCGTGTAATGGCTACAAAATTAACTGTAACTTTGGAGTTTCAGGCATGGACGGGGTGGTCTCGGTTTTCCCTAACGAAAAGAAACAGCTCCACACAACTCGGTCGTGGGATTTCGTGGGGTTTCCCCGACAAGTTAAAAGAACAAGTTTTGAAAGCGACATTATCATAGGAGTGCTTGACACTGGAATATGGCCAGAGTCTGACAGCTTCGATGATAAAGGATTTGGCCCACCGCCAAGGAAATGGAAGGGCACTTGCCACGGGTTTTCCAATTTCACTTGCAACAAGTAAATCTCAGTCGCAACAGAGTGTCTAAATACCCTGTTACAAAAGTTTAAATACTATCCTTATTCCTTAACAAAACTTTCCACTGATGTTATTGCAGTAAAATTATTGGAGCCAAGTACTATCGGAGCGATGGACAATTTAGCCCAGAAGATTTGCAATCCCCAAGAGATTCAGAGGGCCATGGGACACACACTGCGTCAACTGCGGCTGGGGCTTTAGTCAGCATGGCAAGTCTAATGGGCCTTGGTTTAGGAACCGCACGGGGTGGGGTTCCATCAGCTCGGATAGCTGTGTATAAGACGTGTTGGTCTGATGGCTGTCGTGATGCTGATATTCTTGCAGCATTTGATGATGCAATTGCTGATGGGGTTGATATAATATCTGTTTCAGTCGGGGGTAAAACTCCCCAGAGATATTTTGAAGATACTGCTGCAATCGGAGCTTTTCATGCAATGAAAAATGGGATACTAACATCAACTTCTGCTGGTAACGAGGGACCTAGCCTTGTTTCCGTCACAAATGTCTCGCCATGGTCTCTTTCCGTGGCTGCTAGCACCACATATCGGAAGTTCTTGACCAAGGTGCAACTAGGTGACAGGAAGGTTTATAAAGTGAGTAAGCTTGCTCACACTGTGGACTAATAACCATCACATTCAAATATCATTTATTAAAGCAATTAGATTTCAACTACGTGGATCTGATTTTTGGAGGTGGAGGTTATATCATTGCCTTTTGTGTAGGGAATTTCGATAAACACATTTGAGCTCAATGGCATGTATCCTTTGATTTATGGTGGGAATGCCCCGAATACTAGAGGAGGTTTTAGAGGGAACACATCCAGGTACTTATTATTATAGAAAGAAAAATAATTAATTGAAAATGAAAGCCGTACGTTAGAAATCCCGAATTTTAAAGTGTGTGTGATAGATTACAGGACTTTCGTCACTGAAATGCAGGTTTTGCAAAATGAACTCATTGAACCCAAATTTAGTGAAGGGTAAAATTGTCCTTTGCATTGGGGATCGCGGTGGGCTTGAAGCAGCATGGAGTGCATTCTTGGCAGGTGCCGTTGGGACTGTTATAGTGGATGGACTCCGACTCACCAGAGATCAAAGCCGCATTTATCCCTTGCCTGCATCTCGCCTTAGTGCAGGAGATGGTAAAAGAATTGCCTACTACATCAGCTCAACAAGGTATCAATTAACACAGCTTCCTACTTTTATTTGGAGATGACTGTAAATTATTTAAGTGATATGCTTACGGCATATATATACTCAGTCTTAGTCTTACTACATTTAAACAGTAACCCAATTGCATCGATATTGAAGAGTATTGAGGTTAATGACACATTGGCCCCATATGTACCCCCCTTCTCATCAAGGGGTCCAAACCCAATTACACACGACCTTCTCAAGGTAGCTTATGCGATTATTCTTGATTTTCTTCTCATTTATTCTATGACATTTTCATTTCTATATCATGTAAACCCAATTCAACATTTTCATCTCCCATTTGAGAAAACATAGGGGTTTTTTTCTTAATCTATGTTGAGAACGGTTACACATATCTCAGGCCAAAACACCCCTTTTCCTTAGTTCATAAAGACTTTCTAGAAGCTCGACACTCATGATGACTTTGTGATCTCACTGCATGCAGCCAGATTTAACAGCCCCAGGTGTACACATTCTGGCTGCCTGGTCACCAATTGCTCCCATCTCTAAGGTACCTGGCGATAATCGAATAGCGGAATACAATATAGTATCCGGCACGTCCATGGCTTGTCCACATGCTACTGGGGCAGCTGCCTACATCAAGTCATTTCACCCTACCTGGTCTCCTGCTGCTATTAAGTCTGCTCTTATGACTACTGGTAATGACTGAATTTAATTTATTCCCGGCCTTTCATATTCTGAAAGAGGTGTTAGTAATGGATCATAGTCCTTTGTGTGTTTTGTAAGCAGCTACTCCCATGAGCGCTAGAAAAAATCCGGAAGCCGAATTTGCATATGGTGCTGGCAATATTGATCCTGTAAGGGCTGTGCACCCTGGTCTAGTGTATGATGCCGATGAGATTGACTTCGTAAATTTTTTGTGCGGAGAAGGATATAGTGTTCAGAATCTACGGCTAGTCACCGGGGATCATAGTGTCTGTTCTAAAGCTACGAATGGAACCGTTTGGGATCTTAATTACCCGTCCTTTGCTGTTTCCATCCCCTACAAAGAATCAATCGCTCGCACGTTCAAAAGGAGTGTCACAAATGTTGGATTACCAGTATCCACATATAAAGCAACTGTTATTGGCGCCCCAAAGGGACTCAAAATCAACGTTGAACCAAACATTTTATCATTCACATCCATCGGGCAGAAACTATCTTTTGTGTTGAAGGTTGAAGGACGGATAGTTAAAGACATGGTCTCTGCTTCGTTAGTGTGGGATGACGGTTTATATAAAGTGAGGTCCCCCATTATTGTGTATGCAGTCGAATAAAATTCCAAAAGCCTGGTGTTTTGTACCAGAAGAAGTGGAATTGTGGGATCTATCATATTGAACTAAATGATGTGGTACCTATATTAGATGGAAATAAATGATAATATTCAGGATCGGTTGTATTACTGTCCATACGGGCTATTGGATCGAATACCAAATCGCATGAGCCACTTGAACGGCCGGTTGACCCCAAGTTTTTTTTTTACCCTCCTAGCCACTTTTCTCTTGGGCCCACCTCGGTTGGTTTCAGTTTTTACTCTCCCCAGAGGCCAGCTTTTCTTTTTGCCCTCCCTAGGCTCTTTTCTCGGGGGCCCACCGCACCTTAATCCCTCTCGTTTGGTTCGTTCTGCCCTTTTTTTTTTTGCCCCTTTTCTCTTTTTCTCACCAACCCAGAATTGGAGTTTTATGGACATTGGTTGAAATTATCCCCAAAACATACTTTTAAATTATAATCAAATAAAAATTTCATAATTACTCTAATTTTATCCAAATATGCACTTAAATAATAATAAAAAATAAGAGCTGTATAATATTTTTTTAAAAAAAAATCTTTATTGTTGAAAGTGCATGCACAAAAATTCATTTAATTAATTATGAATGGCAATGGGGATGGTTTGGGATGAGTCATTCATATCTCATTCCCATCCCCAATTACACAATTATTTCCCATCCTTGATATAAACCCAGGTTAGGGTAGATTGATTGGTTTCCATCCTTGTTAACAAAACGATTAATAACCTTATCCCCGCCTCACCCCTTCTCAGATGTCCATTGAACCTTATCCCTAACTAATCATACCTAAATGCACTTTCCTTTCACAACAAAATAATGAGATTCTAATAACATACCAAACATGAAAAAATAATAGCAAAGTTCAAATTAACACCACAACAACCTATAATCTTAAGCCCATAATTAGCTTATATGATTGAAAATTAATGCAAAATGAAAAAAAAAAAAATTATCTAAACAATTCACAAGAGAACAAAATGAACAATGAATCAAACAGAAACATAGGTCAACAATAGTCATAGATTTGAATCCCTCTTTAGGCCAATCTTTGAACCAAGACTTTATCAAATTCATTACTTCAAAGGCTTTTGCATTCCTCTTGAGTTGTGCTCTCGAACAAAGACTTAGAGGTGAAAGGTGATGTTCTGGATGATTGTGTTGCACATATTTAGGGCAAGGAGATCGAGACTTATAACTAGTTTGATGTTGCGATAGAGGAGTTGTGGGCACTGAGGCTAAACCATTTTAGAGTATTTCAGTTGGTGTGAGAGAGAAGAAGAAGTGGTATTGATTTTAGAGATATGGTTTTAGGCGGTGCATCAAAGGAAGAAGAAGAAGAAATGGTTGTTGAAATTAGAACAAATGGGAAGAATGAAGTATATATATATATATGCTAGGAGGTTTTTGACATTTTACTAGTAATTAAAGAATAATTTTGTAAATTTATATTCGAGGCAGAGTAGGGCGGGTTGGAACAAAATCCATACTCGTCCTAAACCCGATTCAAGTTTTTAAAATATCCCCAAACTCGACCTATACCCATTTTTAATATTTCATACCCATCCTAATAAGGAGGGGCAGGTCGGGTTACCTGGGTAGCCCACAAAATTGTCATCTCTAGATTTCATGCCTTTTTTCTCTCTTTATTTTATTAATTTATAATTTTAAAAATATTCAAATATTTTTTAATTCTTATTCTACAAATATACTTATTTAGAAAATTTGAAATTAACTATAGTTAAATATATTTGTACCAATCTTCAAGAGGAGTGAGTAAAATTAATCTTATTAAACAAATCAAAAGCACTTAAATATGCACAAATCATACCATGAAAATAACCTAAAAATATTTTAAAAGAACTTTTGAAAATAAAATTTCTTATAATTTCAAAAAAAAAATATAATTAAATTTGAATAAAAATTATTTCATTAAAAATGTTGTCTTGCATTTTTTGGTTCCTTTGTCATGATTATTTATTAATTTGTAATTTAAAATTCTTTTTATAATTTTTTTACTCTTAAAAGACAAGATAAAAGACTAATACCTCAATTTTTTTTTTCATCCAAATTTAAAAAAAAAAAATTAAATATATATATGACTTTTAAGATTAAATGCTTATAATATGTCAATAACTAAGATAATAAAAAATAATTCAAAAAATAAACAAACCTCTGCTATGCACTCTATCCACCATACATTTGTATTGATTTTATGAGTTATGTATAAACCAACTTCTTGTGAATATGTACAAAGTATTGTCCAATAAATTTGTTTTAGGATGATTTCACTTAATTCTCGAGAAATGGAAAGACCATTCTTAGTATTTACTTTGTATTCACAATTAAAAAGAAGGCATGGACCATGTAAAAGGGAATACATTCTCTATTTTAAAGGAATGAGTTTCTTCTCCCACATGCATCATAAATTGACAATGTGAAATCATTTTTACTTGTCATCCATGTACAAGACATTTTGGGTATGAAAAAACCATGTACATCAAGTAAGGACCCCATTGTTATGTTTGCCCTCATATAAAATTCAAAAATCTTCATGTTGGTATCAAAGTATTGGAATTGTAATATCTATAAAATTTAACATAAATGGTGTGACATCAATAAGATGGAAACAAAAACAAAAGAGAAAATTGTAAGCTTGTAATATTAAGGAAATTTGGAATTAATTTTAAAATAAAATGGGTGTCATTAATTATTTGACTAGTTTTTTGTACATGATATGGAGGGTTGTTTCTCAGCATAACACATTGCTTATTGATAGGATATGTGAATAGTAGTTGTGGATTAACACCTAGAGCTAGCTCGAGGTTGATAGTGGTGTTATAAATTTTTAAAAAATAACTCATAAATGTAGCCTTCCTCTATTCTATATTTTTCTCAATTTTTCTAATAAATATATAGATCACATTACAAATCATGTAACAATACAATCTCCTACATGGTTTAATCAATGTAAGTCATAAGCTGAAAAAAAAATCAATACTCCTAGTATAGGAAATAATGAGTTATTCATAAATACAAATCTTATTCTATAACTAAATAAAAAATTGAAATTAAAGAACAATGAAGAGACAAAAAACATGCAAATATAAGGTGGAAAATCTTTAAGGAGATAAAATCCATGACCAATCTTAATCACAATATCTACTATAAAGGAAATGTTCGGTTCAAGATTTTACTTTATATAAGGCTTCCACTCCTCACCAAGGCCATTTGTTTAGAATCTTAGGGATCTTAGCTTTCCACCATCTCCATGTTGAACTTTTTTGGAACCCCTTCAAACATGATTTTATACTCTTTTTTATATCCACATAACAAGACATTTGACAGAAATGTGAGTATGGACAAAAACAACATTGAATCAATTCATTTTAAGTGAAATTTTTTTACTTTTGACTTAAAACTAGTGATGACAATGGGATGAGTTTTTTTAATACTCAGCATGCTTCAACCTCTAATGAACGAGTTTAAAATTAAAATAAATAGATTAAGAGTTGATTTGAGATTTTTTTTTTTTTTTAACTCGAGGCAAGTTTAGGTATTGCCTTCTCCAATAGTTTAATTTAAAATTTATTTTTCACATTTTAATATATAAAATAAAAAAATTACTTTTCAAAAAAATTATAATATTTATTTATTTTTAATGTCATGAATTTTTTTTTTTAAAAAAGAATTAAAATGAAAAAATATTTTAACAAATAAAAAATTATCAAGACAAGTATAAGAAATTCTTGCACCTGCATCTCTTCATTTAAATTTTTTTATTGGAATAAGGATAAAAGTTAATTAATTTATGTAAATAGGATAAGGCTCGGACGAAGGTAACCTTTCTTGAACTCATCCATTGCCATCCCTATTCAAAACTACAAACTTTCCTAAAAACAAACATACCCCTAAATTTGGCAAAGCATTTGAAGATCCTCCAAAATTGGTAAAGATTTATAGATCAAGGTATATATATATATATATATCCACCATTTTAAATCAATTATCAATTCTTTATCCATCCTTAATCATGACGACTTTTGAAATGATAAGAGGTTAAGGGAGAATTCGAAACATCTAAGCTGAGGGTATACAATAAAAATTTTGATATGAAATTGCCAACACATAAAGAAGCTCAAAAGATCAAATTTTAACCATCTTTCCATGACCTAACGACAAAGCTGGTACTGACAGGAGACATATAGTTGTGATTAGAAGCATGAGAAAGACTAATGAGTTATTCATAAATAATCTTGAAAGTTTAGACTATTTAAAAACCGGATCATTGGAAAGTACGTAACATCTTAGATGAATAAATCCTATGATAGAAATATATATATAAAATTCTGAAATAGATAGAATTAGCGTAAATATAGAAATGAAATATTTTATAAATTGCACAAAATTTACACGATTGAAAACTTTTGAGACTTTTGATAGTTCTTCCATTAATATGGTTCCTATAATTTTTTTTTTTTTAAAGAAATTGTGATATGTTGGATTTTTTTTATGATGGAGATATAAGAAAGAGTTAGCGTTAATTTATAACATAGAAATTAAGGAGAAAATAGTAATGCAGAACCGAACTTTAGGATGTTGTGAATAAGCATGAATCAATTTTAGTCATAGCGTAAAAGTGCATACTCATGTAAGTCGCAACTCAGCATAATGTGACAAGTGTTACCTAGCTATTGCATGTCATTATGATAATATACTTCCAGGACTTCATCAATATATTAGAACCCAACTAGGATTGAATTTTTTGTATTTCTTAATAAAAGCCTATTCACGTACGGTGCATGCAAGTGAAAGCAATTGGGCAACTTGGTATCTTTTCTTTCACCATGGCTTCTCTTTATTGTTAATCCAAAAAACAAAGAAAAAGACAAGATTTTTTAATATGATTTAGTGATTAATATGATCTCTATGTCTATGAAGTGCATTAACACTAAACAATCTATTAATCAAAAAGAAAGAGAAGAATTACAATGATGAAGTTTTCGAAAAAATCTCTCAATTGTGGGGTCACATTTTCTAAAAACAAAACCTTAAACATAAAAGGTTAAACCTCAATTGATTGAGTTGGATGAACAATAATAAACCTAATGGCTAGTAGTTAGTCAACTGATTAAATCTTACACTTAAACTTGCATTTCATCTTAATGTACCATTTAACCCTAGTTTCCTTATATTTCATTGTATCAAAATTACAAATTAGGAGGTTTATTCTTATCAAATATTTTCTTGTATACCTTGTGAAGTGGGTTTAATTGTGAGGTATCATTTGAGGGAAAAAAATCTAGGTTGGTATCACTTAGGGTTTGCCAAATGTGTAGTATCACTTATGAAAATTATTTGTGAACATTAGATTTAGTTAATCCAAATGTAAAATTTGAACGTTTGTGTTGGAAACTTTGTTAATAGAACTTTCATTTGATTGGAACTTGAGTAGAGTGGATGTAAGTAAAACTGTGTTAAATCACTAAAAATCTTGAATTCAAATTCTCTTGCTTCCCTATTCTCTTTACTTTATATGTAATTATTTTTCATTATATTTGTTATATATATTGCCTAATTTAATACCTTTTAAAGTGATTATCTTGGGTTGGTTTGCTAAAATTCTACTCTAAAAAATAATTTATTCATTTATTAGGGATACGATGAACTTATGTATGACACAAAATTTTTCTAAGTATTTATATTTTCAATTATTTTTAGGAATATTTTATACAAAAACACATAAAATATCTAAAAATAATTTTTAAATATATATTTTATATATTTTCAAACAAATTCTTAAAAACCTACTTTTATTTACAAATTTATGAAATATTCTTTTTGAATTAGAAAATTGTTTATATTTTAAAGAATAGAAAGAAATAATTTCCAAACATATCCAAAATCCTTTAGAAAAATGAGATAACAAAAGGGATAAGTATCTTTTCTCACTTTGATATGAAAATAATCACAAAATAAAAAAATCTCTAAAAATAATTTAAATTTTAGATATTTACTAATCAAAGACCGTACTTGTATTATTACAAAATAATAATTGAATAGTTAAAGATACCATCTTTAACTAAAATATGAATAAAATTCTAATTACTTTTAAAAAAATTTGAATTTTATACACTGAGTTGTATTTTATTGTTTTTTTTTTATGACAGCATGGAAACTCATTTTTCACTAAAAAAATATATAAATATAAATATTCCATCATTATTGCTGCTTATTTTATTGATGATTGGTGATGTATGGGGGGGAGTCATAATCAACTTTATGTTAGCTGGCACACAACATGTGACTCACGTACCTGATAATTAAATGAGAGGACATCACACAATGCATAAATTTCTTACTTCTATTTTTTATTTCCGAAAAATTTAAAGACAAAAAGAAAATTAAAACTAATAAATTATTTATATTTTTTATTTAAATTTATTTTATTTTTATTCAAAAGTTAAAATGAAATAATTTTAAAATATATAATTTTTAATTGATCTTAATTATATTTAATTTTTTTTCTTTTATAACTTAAAGGAATTTTTTTCTTTCATGTACAATAATTTGAAGGTAGTGCTCTACTTTCAACCCATGATTGGGATTGGACTCCAATTAGTGTATGCCCCACCATTCCTACTCTCCATCCTCACCTTGACCACTTTCATAAAAGTCCTATTTGGCAGCTCCACTTTTTGAAAAGGAAGACCCTCTTATGGAAAAAAAGTTGTGTGAAAAGGATCTTTTGCGTTGAAAACATTGTTTAGTGGTGATGAAAGGCACAAAAATGCAGGATTCATGGGAAAGATATAAAATTTATGTAAAAATATTTGTTGGGTGATAGTTGATTTTTCTCTAGCTAGTTTGTGATAAAAAAAGAAAATGGAAATAAAAATTTCAAGAAAAAAATGAAGTGAGAAAATGAGAAAAAAAAATGAAAATAAATTCATTTCTCTACTAGATATTAATATTAAACATTGTTAAAAAGGATTAATTTTGAGCCGGTACTCTCTAAAAAAAAAAAAAAAGATTGGTAATAATACCTTGCAAAGAAATCAAATAAAGCTAATAATGGAATGAGATTCTAAAGAGAGGAATGAAATTCTAAAGATGAAGGTTATGTTTGGTTGTAAGGAAAATATAAAAAAGAAAAATAAAGAGAAAAATTAAAAGAAAAGAAAAAATAAATAAATTAATAGATTATTTTATATGTTATTTTAAATTTATTTTGCTTATTTTATTTTTTTATATATAAAAATTAAATAATTTTAAAATATAGAAAATTTTACCTAGTTTTAATTGTATTTGATATTTTTTTAATATTTTTTATAACAAAATCAAATTGGAGAAAATAATTTAATTTATTTTTTCTTTAATGGATACTGTTTTGGGAATCAAATGTAGCGGAAGTTTAATGTGATGATTGATACTTTCCCCTTTGTTTATAATGTTTGAACTTCATCCACAACTTTAATAAAATTCTTTTTCAAAAAAAGCTATCACGAAAAAGATAGAATTATTGAAAGAGGTGAAAGTAGATGTTGATGTGATGGTGTCCTCTAGTCGAACAGCCTTTGCTATTGTGGTCGACATGTGGTGTCGCCATCTGATGCAATGGGGCATCGCTTTTTATTCCTGTATTTGGTTTTTTAAGACTATAAATTATTGGAATGTCTAGGAAGGTGTAACGTAAGATTAAAAGAGAAAGAGGATCGGAGGACTCGAGTATGTATCATGTATGTATAAATGTCCAATCACCACAAAGCGCATAGCTTCCCCTACAACGGCAAGACCAAAAAACCCTCGTCTGTGGTTTCTCCTTCTCAGTCTCATCTGCAGTCTGCTCAATACCCACAGGACTGCAGCAGCTTCGGAGGATGATGGTCGAAAGGCAATAAACACCCACCTCTCTCTTGTTTGTTCTTAATGGCTTGGTCAATATTCTATGAAAATTACGAGAAATCTTGTGTTGAAAATCATGGTTGAGTCGTGATAATAAACTGGATTTGCACCAACCATATTGTGGATGCAGGAGTATATTGTGTACATGGGTGCCAAGCCTGCCGGAGATTTCTCGGCATCTGCCACTCACACCAACATGCTGCAGCAAGTCTTTGGCAGGTCAGTATTTTTTTCTTAATTATTTATTTTATATGTGGTACATATTGACGATATTTTACTGATATATCATGTATCGGTAAGCTCCAACAAGATATATGCATATCGCTGATATATTATATATTGGTAAGCTTTGACAAGATACATGCATAGGAAATATTTTCAATAAAATCGCCATTTTTCACCATATATTGACCATACACTGATTTCGACAGTTTGTCGCCATTTTTCGGTTTCCCCAAAACTCTACTAGTACCGATGCCATGTGACCCCACATTTTTTGTTTTCCTAAAACTCTACTAGATTGATGTGGGATTCCAAGAACAAGAGGGAAGGAATGGAATGAAGAAGGGGGATATGAGCCCCAGCCTCATGTTCACAATCACCCACCAACACTAGCAAACCAACTATGATTTTGTTAAATGAATATATATATATATTATAAATTAATAATGAATTTAGTATAAATAAATAAATTTTGGTTATTATGACTTTTATATAATAATTACATATAAAATAAATATTAATTTTTGAATAAAATTATCAAAATTTTAAAATAAAAAATATTTATATAAATTATCATTATCTTTTTTAAGTTATTAAACATATCCAAATTAAATGAATATGCATAAAATATGTTTTCAAATTATAAATATTATTATTAAATATCATATAACATCTTTTACTTTATATCATTTAATATAATTGAATAAATAGATTATAATTTTGATATTAAATATATTTTTAAATTAGACATATTATAGTCAAATATCATAATATTATTATGAAATAATATTTTATGTAATTTAATAATAAATATACACTTATAAAATTCATATTTTGTTATTGATATATATAATATTATTATCAAATCTGATAAATTATATCATGCATATATCAAATTCTTAAAAAAAATAACTTTAAAATGTTTATTATATTTCTACAAAGTTTTTATTATATTTCTATAAATTTTGATCAATTTTAGATCTATCGATATATTTTTTTTAAATATTTATTAATATATCTTTCGTATATCCATAAAATTGAAATATTAATATATCAGTAATTACTGATATTTTCATCATTGGTGGTACCTAACTTTCCACGTTGAAAGCTTTCGTAGCAGTAGGGCATCAGCTTCTCTGGTCCACAGTTACAAAAGGAGTTTCAATGGATTTGTAGCGAAGCTAACAGAGGAGGAAATGCAGCAAATGAAGGGTGGGTAGGTGGGTTTAATTCTTTCTGCAATTGAAGTAACTCAGCGTGTTATGGCTACAAAATAAACTGTAACTTTGGGGTTTCAGGAATGGATGGGGTGGTCTCGATTTTCCCTAACGAAAAGAAACAGCTCCATACATCTAGGTCCTGGGATTTCGTGGGGTTTCCCCAACAAGTTAAAAGAACAAGTTTTGAAAGCGACATTATCATAGGAATGTTAGACACTGGAATATGGCCGGAGTCTGACAGCTTCCGTGATGAAGGATTTGGTCCACCGCCAAGGAAATGGAAGGGCACTTGCCATGGGTTTTCCAATTTCACTTGCAACAAGTAAATCTTAATGACAAAGTGTCTAAATACCCTGCTACAAAAGTTGAAATAATATCCTTAACAGAAGTTTCAATTATGTCACTGCAGTAAAATTATTGGAGCCAAGTACTACCGGAGCGATGGAAAATTTGGCCGAGAAGATTTACGATCCCCAAGAGATTCACTCGGCCATGGGACACACACTGCATCGACTGCGGCTGGGGGCTTAGTTAGCATGGCAAGTCTAATGGGCTTTGGTTTGGGAACTGCACGGGGTGGGGTTCCATCAGCTCGGATAGCTGTGTATAAGATATGTTGGTCTGATGGCTGTCATGGTGCTGATGTTCTCGCAGCATTTGATGACGCAATTGCTGATGGGGTTGATATAATTTCTATTTCAGCTGGGAGTTCCACACCCAGTAATTATTTTGAAGATCCAATTGCAATTGGAGCTTTTCATGCAATGAAGAATGGGATACTAACATCAACTTCTGCTGGTAACGAGGGACCAAGTTTTATTTCCATCACAAATTTCTCCCCATGGTCGCTTTCCGTGGCTGCTAGCACCATAGACCGGAAGTTCTTTACCAAGGTGAAACTAGGTGACAGTAAGGTTTATAAGGTGAGTAAGCTTGCTTACCCTTTGGACTAATAACCATCACATACAAATATCATTTATTAAAGTAATTAAATTACCACTATATAGAACTGATTTTTTGGAGGTGGTGGAGGTTATATCATTGCCCTTTGTGTAGGGATTTTCGATAAATACATTTGAGCTCAATGACATGTATCCTTTGATTTATGGTGGGGATGCCCCAAATACTAGAGGAGGTTTTAGAGGGAACACATCCAGGTACTTATTATTTAAGAAAGAAAAATAATTAATGGAAAATGAAAGCAGTTAGAAATCCTGAATTTTAAAGCATGTGTGATAGTTTACGAGACTTTCGTTACTGAAATGCAGGTTTTGCAAAATAAACTCATTGAACCCAAATTTAGTGAAGGGTAAAATTGTCTTTTGCGATGGCAAGGGTAGTGGGAAAGCTGCATTCTTGGCAGGTGCCACTGGGACTTTGATGGTGGATAAACTTCCCAAAGGTTTCAGCAGTAGTTTTCCCTTGCCTGCATCTCGCATTAGTGTAGGAGATGGTAGAAGAATTGCCCACTACATCAATTCAACAAGGTATCATTTAACACATCTTTTTACTTTTCTTTGGAGATGATTGTAAATTGTGTAAGTGATATGGTTTACGATTTGTACGGCATATATATACACTCAGTCTTAAGCTTACTACATTTAAACAGTGACCCAACTGCATCGATATCGAAGAGTACTGAGGTTAATGACACATTGGCCCCATATGTACCCCCCTTCTCATCAAGGGGTCCAAACCCAATTACACACGACCTTCTCAAGGTAGCTTATGCGATTATTCTTGATTTTCTTCTCACTTATTCTATGACATTTTCATCTCTATATCATGTAAACCCAATTCAACATTTTCATCTCCCATTTGAGAAAGCATAGATGTTTTTCTTAATCTATGTTGAGAATAGTTGATAAAGACTTTCCAAAAGCTTGAGATTCATGATGACTTTGTGATCTTACTGCATGCAGCCAGATCTAACATCCCCAGGTGTACACATTCTGGCTGCCTGGTCACCAATTTCTCCCATCTCTTATGTAAAAGGTGATAATCGAGTAGCGCAGTACAATATAGTTACCGGCACGTCAATGGCTTGCCCACATGCTACTGGGGCAGCTGCCTACATCAAGTCATTTCACCCCACTTGGTCTCCTGCCGCTATTAAGTCTGCTCTTATGACCACTGGTAATGCCTAAATTTTATTCCCGACCTTTCAAATTATGAAAGAGGTGATAATAATGGATCTTAGTCCTTTGTGTGTTTTGTATGCAGCTACTCCCATGAGCGCTAAAAAAAATCCACAAGTCGAATTTGCATATGGTGCAGGCAATATTGATCCTATAAAGGCTGTACACCCTGGTCTGGTGTACGATGCCAATGAGATTGACTTCGTAAATTTTTTGTGTGGGCAAGGCTATGGTGCTAAGGCTCTGCGGCAAGTCACCGGGGATCACAGTGTCTGTTCTAAAGCTACAAATGGAACCGTTTGGAATCTAAATTATCCTTCCTTTGCTCTTTCCACCTTCAACAAAGAATCTATTGTTGGCACGTTCAACAGGAGTGTCACAAATGTTGGATTAGCCGTGTCCACATATAAAGCGACTATTATTGGTGCCCCAAAAGGACTCAAAATCAAAGTGAAACCAAACATTTTATCATTCACATCCATCGGTCAGAAGCAATCCTTTGTGTTGAAGGTTGAAGGACGGATGGTTGAAGACATAGTCTCTACTTCTTTGGTGTGGGATAACGGTGTACATCAAGTGAGGTCACCCATTGTTGTGTATGGCGTCGAATAAAATTCGACAAGCCTGCTGCTTGGTACGAAGCATAAGAGTTGTGGTATCTATCACATTGAAAGAAAAGATGTACTATCTATACAAGATGGAAATAAATGAAAAAAAAAAAAATCAATGCTATTAATGTTTCTAAAGCTTGATCGGATCGGTTGTGTCGCTGGTCTAGTTGAGCTATTGAATCGGATAAGCGTGTGAACGACTTGAACCGGTGGAGTGCAATATTCCTTTTCCTTTCCCTTTTGTTCCTCTCTCGGCTACTTTTCTCTTGGGCCCCTTCTCCTTCGTCGTTTACTCTCCCCAGCCACTTTTCTCCTTGGCCCGCCTCTTTTTCTGTTTGCTCTCCCCTGGCACATTTCCCTCAGGCCGCACCTCACTTTACTCAATGTTTTGAAAATTGAATCCGGCTATTAAAAAAAAATACTGGTTGACAGTTAATGATTGGATCGATGAACCGGACCGGACCGGTGACCGCCGGCCGGTCACGGTTCCGGTCCGGTCAATTGGATCGAAAAATGGTCAGACCAGAATTGGACAGGCTAAATCGGTGGTCCGACCGGCGAACCGGATGAACCGGACGGTTCCCTCCGAATCGTCCGGTTCTTTTTTTTCCTCCCACTGTCGTCGTCCCCGCCGGCAAGACCCCCGCGACCCCGCTGGAACCCCCCACCCCCCGCGCTCCCCTCCCCCCGCTGGAACCCCCGCGCTGGAAAACCTTCCCCTTTTTGCCCGCCGGAACCCATTTCAAGCTCCGTAGCAGCCGGACACGCCAGCCAGTTGAACCCAACTGAGTTGCAGAGCATCTCTCCCACGAAAGCCGCGGAGCTCACCATCGCGGGGAAGAATGTGAAGAAGTTGGGGCTCAGCCAATGATTATGGCAGATAGGCGGCGTTTCAGAGAGGCGGGAGCGAAAATTTGCCCCCCGGAACCCACCCCGCACCGGAAAAGCCAAACCCCCCTCCCCTAGGCCGTGCTGCTGGAAACCCCCTCCTTCCAGCGAACCCACTGCAACCCCTCTCTTCTCCCTTCTTCCATATATAGATATTTTAATTATTTTTTACCGCATCTCACTATTATTTATTTATTTTAAATTTTTTATATTTATTATTTTTTTACTTCAGGTTTAAAACTTATGATTTTAATTTAAATTAATAAAAATATTACAATTTTAAATAATTTTCTGATTTTAAAATAAATTTTTTATTTAAAAATGAATTTTAAAATTTTAAAATTTAATTTTAATTTTAAATTTGAAACTAATTTTTTGATTTTTAAATAAAAATTTAATTTTTAAATAATATATAAATTATTATTATTATTTTTATAATTATTTTAAATTTTAATAATTTATAAATTATATATTTATGACGTCACCGGTTTGACCACGGTTTAACTATCGATCCGACCAGTGAACCGATAAGTTTTTCGATTCAATGACTTATCCGATTTTGAAAACATTGGATTTAGCCGTAGCTCATCTGACAACATTACAAATATATAATAATTTATTTATATATCTATGTATTTTATTATTTTAATTATTTTAATTATTATATTAATTAATTCATATTATTTTCATATTTATCATTAATAATTATTATAAAAATAAATGTAAATGTAAATATTTATTTTTGTTTAAATGTTTTATATGATAAAAATTTGAAAAGGACATTAATATATAAAAATTTACTAAAACACTTACCTAGGAATTTCATAGCTTAGTGCTACCGACTCATTTTGTCAATTACACCTCCATAGATTGAGTTGCAGAGTTTTTTTTCCTTATATCCCACATCCAAAATTTTTGTAAAGTACATCCAAAATTTTTATAAATTACATGTGTTGAGATATTATAAACTACATGCCTTGTATAAATATCTTGGATATCCATTCTCCATGTAAACTAATTGGTGTGTATGTGTTTAGTACGATGATGGATCTTCATCGATTGATGATTCATATTAGACCAATCAATCTGGTTCGATTTTTAAAGCATTGGTCTCATTTGTTTGTTTGTTTGTTTTTTTTTTTTTTCGCCCTTTCCTTTTTCCCTGCATGATACTTAAAAAAATTGGAGTTTTTAAGGACATAGCTTTGACATTAGTGAAATTATTCATAAAACATACATTTAAATAATAATGAAATAATAATTTCGCAATTATTCTAATTTATCCAAATACAGACTTAAATAATAATTATATAAAACAACAAAATGACCATTTTTTTTTTTTAAATTTTTTAAAAAATCTTTGATATAACAAATTATTGTTAAAGTACATGCATGATATTTCATGCCTTGTTTTTCTTTTTTCTTCACCATACTTTTATAATTTGAAAGTACCTATGAACATGTCCTACAACAATAGAAACCAAGAAGTAAAACCTTTGGTAATGGTAAATATATTGAGGACTTGATCACCATTAAACCATTGCAAATTTCTTTCAAACAAAATAGTAATCAATCTCAATGATCATCATTAAACCATTGCAAACTTCTTTCAAACAAACTAGTAATCAATCTCAATATGTTTTAGTCGAGCATGAAAAACATGATTGAAACAACAATGGGCACAACAACATTGTCACACCATAGAATAGGAGAGAGAAAGTAAACTATTCTTCCTCTATTCTTGCTAATAACCAAATAACAACAAATCAATTATTTGTTTCAGTCCTAAGATTACAACTCAATCATTGTCTCCCATGATAAAGCCCTTGCAAACAAATATATATATCAATGCTTGATAATAACCATGGGCATTCCAAGGGTCTAGTCACACTATCAAATTAGAGGTACAGGCCAAAAAGAGTGACCAATGAGGCCATAACCATGTGTACATATTGGTCTTATAGTTTTATGCCAAGGTTGGTCTCATTGCCTTATACCAAGGTCAGTCCCTTTTCCTTGTATTTGATCTAATTCCTTTGTACATTAGTCTCATCGTTTATAGCTTTATTCAACAACTTAGATTTTATCATATGTTTTCAATTAAAAAAAATGTAAAGTTCGATAATTACCTCTTCAATACCTTAAACTTTTCTACATTCCAATTCAAAGTATTCATATCTCAAAGTCAAAGTTAATAGGCAACCAAAATCAAACCTCACAATTCAAAGACATCGATATCTCTTCTTTGTTGCATCATCTTCCTAATTGTAGATTCTTCTAATATTTTATTCTCTAAATCTTTATATAAATATTAGGGTGTAATTTGGGAAGATTGGTCCTACCCAAACCTCAAATCTAAATTGACTTTTGGATTAATTTGAGTAATCACTATAAGGTTAGGTTACTTGAATAAACCTAAAATAATATTTTTATAATATTTATAATTTATATATTTTATATAACAATATTTATTTTACTTTAAAAAAATTTAGGGAGAAAAAGTCAAATTGTAATTATATCAAATATTATTTTATTTTATTAGAAGGATTTTTTTAAATTTTTTTTATTATCTTAAAATGTTGTCCTATTTATGTTTTAATTTTGATATAAAATATATAAAAGAAAAAAAAAAATTGTAGGTGCATTAAACCGAAGCTAACCTTACACTACCTATTCCAAGACCAACCAAATCAAACATAACCTAAATTTGGGAAATAGGTTGGATTAAATTAAAGTTGTATATTTCTTTATTTTAGTCAAGTTATGATTGAATATAAACTTGATCAATTAGCTCTAATTGCAATGGTGACAGAAGCCTTGCTTTCTTTCAAGAATAAATGTACTTACTTTTTGTTTAAAACTTCTTTTTATAAACTCGTAATATTATTAAGATTGTAGAAGGATAAAATTTAATTTTTACTTGGGAAGTGCCTTTAGAAATAGTTCTAAAAAATAGTTTTTGAAAATTATTTTAATTTTTTTTAATGTTTTTGGAAACAAAACTACATGAAAACTAAATTCTAAAAAAAACTCCTCTATCATAAAAAAATAATAAAATTTGTTTGAGTGATTGAATAAAAATAGTTTTATAAAACAAGTAAAACAAAAAATGTTTGTAAGTTATATTTTTATTTATTTTTAAATGTGGTGTTTTCTTCTATTAACTTAATATTATAAATAAATAATTTATAGATTTATTTTTAAATATTTTTACCTTAGAAATAAACATAATTTTTTTTAAAAAAAAATACAAAATGAAAATGCAATTAATTATATTTTATCTTATGTTATTTTTACCTTTTATCTTCCATCCATATTTTTTACCTCAAAATTTACACTATCACGTGCCAATCCAAATGTTCACCTTATTCACTTTTCACAACTTCTCTCGTTTAAAAAGCCTTAAAAGAGACCCATTAGAGTGAGGAAACCCAAGAACTCTGTCGGATCCGTCCCCCCCTTTCCCCAAATCTACCAACGTCCACACCCAAGGCTCCTAACCTCATCCGAAAAGTAATCAGAGCCGTCAAAAACCAAGCCCCCTTCTTGTTCCTCTCATTCATATCTTCACATCCCGCTATTGACCTTCTTCTGTTTTGGGTGCTTTTCTCAATTGAGGATTTGAGGGTCTGTGTTTTTTTCTCCCGTGAACGGAGTAAAAAACATGTGAAAACGTGGGTTCTATTTGATAATTGCTTTCTAAAATACTTTAAAAAAATAAAATAAAAAATTTTAATATATTTTTTAAATATGTTTTAAAAATTATTTTTTATGTATTATTTTACTTTTAATCATTTTTATATTTTTATAATTATTTTTTAAAATAATCATAAAAAATAAAAATGAAAATAATTAAAAGATGTTATTTTATTTTCTATTTTTAAAAACAAAAAATTATTCTATTTTATTTTTAATTTACGAACTTATTTTCTTATTTTTGTGTTCTAAAAATTTAAAAATTGTTTTCAAGTACAATCAACAAACTAATCCTTAGAGTCATTGTAAAAAACATTAAAATGAGAACACCAAAAACAACTTTTCAAATATGAAAAGCAATTGTCAAATATGTTTTTACATATTTTCTATTTTCAAGAACAGACTATATTTTCCAAAACATTTTTAAAATATATCCTAGACCCTTTACAATTTATTATACACTTAAATTAAATTAATTATAAATCAATAAAAAACAAGAGGATATTTTTCTTAAATATCCTAAAATTGATTTGTGTTGTGTTTATGCTATCTACTTATATAATATTTTATTCTATGCATTTGATACGCGATTTATCGCTCCATTTGTTAATGATAAATTAAAAAAGTAACAAAATTTTCCAACATTCTCTACCAAAAGGGTGGAATTGTGATATTTATAAGTTAGAAATTGATGAATAAATTGTAAGCAGATGGCACTGAAGCCGCGGAATTCTAAAAATAAAATAGGTGTCATTTCATTTGCTTTGGTGGATGAAGACCCCTGTGGAGTTTTTTAGTCCAATACACCCATCGTGGAAAAGATCGATCTTAGCCATCCTTCACAAAGAATAATTCAGTAAACAATATACTTGTAATAACTAAAGGACGAGATTGATTAAAAAAATTTATCAAAAGCAATGGAAGGCAAGGGTTCCTACATTTGTGTCGTTTGATCACTTTATCAATATACCAAAAAAATTCCCTGCTGTTTGTATTTTGAAAGTATATATTCACTAGATTGATTACATAGGCCACCCTTGCAAACACATTGTTAGAGCCGCCTTTGGACGGTTTTGTTGTTGGGCAGGCCGAGGAGGGGAGGATTGGATCAATTTCTTTGTATTTCTACTATAAAAGCCTATTTACTTTCATGAATAAGGAATGAGCCTCAAGCTTTTCCGGACACTCTCCCAATGGGCAACATGGCTTCTCCTCTTTCATGGCTTCTCTTGATCACTCTCTCTTGCACTCTGCTTGTTTGCTGCAGCGCAACTTCTGAAGAAGATCCGAAGGCAGATAATTAGTCTCTTTTATGGTCATTGGTGCCATCTTTTATATTTTGTCACTCTATTGTGTTTACTGATGTATACTTAGGAACTTGTGGTTGCAGGAGTATATAGTGTACATGGGGGACCTTCCAAAGGGTGATATTTCAGCATCAACTCTTCATACTAACATGCTACAACAAGTGTTTGGCAGGTTATCAATCCAAAATTATTACTAAATATATTATTGGCATCAAATTTTCCAAGAAGTTGGGACAAAATGTAACTTTGACATATGAAAATTATCCGCTCAGCTTGATCACTGAAGCAATACCAAAGATTCTCTTTATACAACAAGAGAACACATACAAACACAAAGAAAAAAGGATGCTAATAATAATCTATATTAACTGCTGGCCTAACTTCTCCAGTGAACTGCATTCTACAGTAGAGCATCGGAATATCTACTCCGCAGCTACCAGAGAAGCTTCAATGGGTTTGTCGCAAAGCTGACCATGGAGGAGAAGAAGAAAGTCTCTGGTGGGTGAATCATGATTCTCAAGACATTGCTCTAAACTGTCCTATGCTTGTTTATCAATTTGATTGTAACTGTTTATACTCAGGGATAGAGGGGGTAGTGTCTGTGTTCCCAAATGGAAAGAAGCAACTCCACACGACAAGGTCATGGGACTTCATGGGCTTCCCCCAAAAAGTTAAAGAACAACTACTGAAAGCGATATTATTATTGGAATGCTTGACACTGGGATCTGGCCCGAGTCTGCTAGTTTCAGCGACGAAGGATTTGGTCCACAACCAAGCAAATGGAAGGGCACTTGCCAAACCTCATCCAATTTCACTTGCAACAAGTACATTTTCCGTTTTTCTTTTTTTGCCACTATAATTTTATCTGCTACATGCGCCACTAGTAAAATTATATGCAACTGAACAAAAAATGTAATGATATGCAGTAAAATTATAGGAGCTAGATACTATCGAACTGATGGAAAACTAGGGCCAGCAGATTTTAAATCACCAAGAGATTCACTTGGCCATGGGACACACACTGCATCCACAGCAGCTGGGCGCTTGGTTAGAGGGGCAAGCTTACTAGGCCTTGGCTCAGGAGCAGCTAGAGGAGGGGTTCCCTCAGCCCGCATTGCAGTTTACAAGATATGTTGGCATGATGGTTGTCCCGATGCTGATATCCTTGCAGCATTTGATGATGCAATTGCGGATGGAGTTGATATTATCTCTCTTTCTGCTGGGGGATATGATCCTTACGATTATTTTGAAGATTCAATTGCAATTGGAGCTTTCCATTCCATGAAGAATGGGATACTCACATCTAACTCTGCTGGCAACACAGGTCCAGATCCTGCCACTATAACAAATTTTTCCCCTTGGTCTCTCTCAGTCGCTGCTAGCACCATTGACAGAAAGTTTGTGACCAAAGTCAAGTTGGGAAACAACAAGGTTTATGAGGTAAGCATGCTTTTCTTTCATATATATATATATATATATATATATATATATATATATATATATATATGCATATTTATCTGTAAATTTTGCCAACACACACACACACACACACACACATAAGACGGATTTAATTGTCCCATTCCAAATAGTTCTAATTAATTAGTATTAGCTAGAATGTTAGCTGAACTTACATTGCTGAGGCCTTAACATGGGAGTTTGAGTTAACTGTCACCACTTGATTATTTTTGAGGTACTTGGTACTTTATACACATTATAAGTTTTTAAGGATAGTTTAACAAAACCTCTTTTTGGTGGATGTAGGGAGTCTCTGTAAATACATTCGAGATGGATGATATGTACCCCATTATTTATGGTGGAGATGCCCCAAATACTACAGGAGGTTATGATAGTTCTTATTCAAGGTAAAGAAGATTAGAATCTGAAATGGCGTTCATCAGTTATTTTTTAATACTTTCATCACAGTTTATCATGAAATGCAGGTATTGCTATGAGGACTCCTTGGACAAGTCTTTGGTAGATGGTAAAATTGTACTGTGTGATTGGTTGACTAGTGGGAAGGCAGCCATTACTGCCGGAGCTGTAGGTACGGTAATGCAAGATGGAGGTTACTCTGATTCTGCCTACATTTATGCGTTACCGGCATCCTACTTGGACCCAAGAGATGGTGGCAAAGTTCATCACTACTTAAATTCAACTAGGTATTTTTGAAGCTCATAATTTCCAGTTTTGATAACCTTTCTTTTCTCAGTGATTCTATGGTTAACCATAAATGATTTTATTTTTCATGCACTCCTGATATAAACAGCAAGCCCATGGCAATTGTACAGAAGAGTGTTGAGGTTAAAGATGAATTGGCCCCATTTGTAGTCTTCATTTTCTTCAAGGGGCCCCAACCCTACTACAAGTGACATTCTCAAGGTAATTCTGCTATAATTTCCTCTGGTTCTTTGATTACCCCGCTTTCTCTCTAAATTGCAATATCTTAATATTATGCAGCCAGACTTAACTGCACCTGGCGTGGACATTCTTGCAGCATGGACAGAAGCTTCATCTGTAACAGGGAAAGAAGGGGATACAAGAGTAGTTCCTTACAATATAATTTCTGGGACATCCATGTCTTGTCCACATGCGTCTGCAGCTGCTGCCTATATCAAGTCATTTCACCCAACATGGTCTCCTGCTGCTATTAAGTCTGCTCTAATGACAACTGGTAAGAATCCAAGAGCACTTTTGAACGTAGGCTTTAGAGAAGAATCATCTTGCTCCGCAAGTATTTTTAGTTGGGAACCTGAAATTGAAGAAAAAAAAAGTGAAATCTCTTTTGATTACTGAAATAACCATATGACATACTTCTAAATCATTGTTGGGACTTGCTTCATGAACATTCATTTCTCTGTAAATAAAAAAGAAAAAAAGAAAAAAAAGAAGAAGTATAAAAGTTGAATTAAAAATCGTTCTTCTACACTTCTCAACATAATAGAAAAGAATTAGAATGACTCTCTCTGTTGAAGTTGCTTAGGAAAATATATGCATATATCTAGAAATATATTTAACCATTGTAGGTAACTAATGCTCATGCTTCCTTGTTTGCAGCTGCTCGCATGAGTGTTAAAACGAACACAGACATGGAGTTTGCATATGGGGCAGGCCATATAGATCCTGTGAAGGCTGTACATCCTGGTTTGATATATGATGCTGGAGAGGCAGATTATGTCAATTTTCTATGCGGGCAAGGCTATAGCACTAAGCACTTGCGGCTTATCACAGGAGATAAAAGCACTTGTTCTGCAACCATGAATGGGACAGTTTGGGATTTAAACTACCCTTCTTTTACTATATCTACTAAGTCTGGGGTAACTGTTACTCGCATTTTCACTAGAACTGTCACTAATGTTGGATCAGCAGTCTCAACTTACAAGGCAATTTTGGCGGTTCCTTCAGGACTTTGTGTCAAAGTTGAACCAAGTGTTCTTTCATTCAAATCCCTTGGCCAGAAGAAGACCTTCACTATGACGGTAGGTGCAGCAGTAGATAAAGGTGTGATATCAGGTTCTTTGGTGTGGGATGATGGGATTCACCAAGTGAGGAGCCCCATTGTGGCTTTTGTCTCTTCCTAAAAGTTGTTGTTACCTGCATTTTGGTTCTTTTTTAATTAACCAACAAATTGACATGTTGTGTTTTATAATAAATCTAGTAATGTTTTATTCTTTATTAAGCAGAATTTCAGGGATATACATGGCATATTCTGCCTACATTGTAACTTATTTGGAAGCTTTTAAGTCATTATTAGGTCATATTTAGAATGTTAGAATGGATATTATTATTTTTAAATAAGATAAAAAATGAAGATTTTATTATTTTAGAAATCAAACATCACTCTCATTCTTTCCTTTGTATTAGAATTATTGAGAAGAACTGATCAAGTTACTGTTTTTATTTATTTATTTTTGGAGAAACAAGTTTCCTCATCTGTCATCACTCTCAATCTCTAAACCTTATATTGCTGCACACACTCTTTCTTTTTATTTTTTATTTTTTGGCCAACCAGATAATAATGACAATAAAAATAAATAAATATATTAGGAAATCTTTGATTTTGGTGTGCTTCAATTGTGGCTGAATTTTCTTCAAGCATATATATATATATATATATATATATATATATATATTTCCTACTTTTTCCCTTGATCGATTTTCTCTTCCGTCCCTTTTCCCTTAATCAATCTTCTCCTAATTTTTATACATATATGTTTTACAATAGCTTTCTTTTGTATATATATATACAGGCATAATGACAAAATAAAACACACAAGTTTTGTCATTGCATCCAAAGTTTTCATGGTATCAAAACGCAGTTGTTGTGCATAGGTCATGCAACCTCATTGACCATCTCTTCTTCTTTGTTTGCATTTTGCCATGACAAGAGGCTCTATTGGTAACCAAAAAATAAATAAAACTGTAGATGGAAATAATCCATTCATCTCCATCATTTTGACAATTCAGGATCTATGCTTGTGTGACATTTGAATAGTGAAAACTACTCAACCTAAATTAGGGTTATGCTTATGGACTTGAGTGCAAAGAACAAAGTGGATTTCATTGGTAGATCAATAAAAAAAACCCTCTTCAACGGATTCAACATATGGCTTGTGAAATCATTGCAACAACATGATAAAATCTTGGATCCTTGATTTTTTATCTCAAGATTTAGCCAACGGTGTTATTTATGTAGAGTTGAAATTAAGTTTGATCTCAGGAGTGTTATTCTTGATCAACTCAATGCCTCTCACCTCTTTCAAATTGAAAGAGATATTATCTCTCTAAGATAAGAATCACTTTTTGTTATTACCTATTATACCTTATTAAAAGCTTTATGGGATGAACTTACAAATTTGCAATTTTTTCCCACATGTATATGTCAAGCAAAAAAGGCCTTAGTAGATTATCAACAACACCATCTCATTCAATTTGATCTTGATGTTTTTGAATGAATCATATTCTACTATACATGGACAGATTTTGCTTATGGACCCTCTTTATAATGTGAATTAGGGATATTCTCTCATTCTACAAGAAGAAAGTCAAAGGAATGTGGTTATGTGCTAGAAGACAATTAAACATTGAAACCATTGCCTTGGCAACACAAGTAAATCAAATAGTAATTAAAGAAATAGAATAATAAGGGCTCTAGGTCATAATAACTCAATTCGTAGGAAATATATGACCACCTTTGAGGTCTTACCTATAAGTCAAAACCTCTTTTGACTTTAGTATACACTCAATATCCTTTCAAGGTTGAGAACTCATATAGTAGTTGGTTAGTGAATCACTACTTGATACTTAATGTCATGATTTATTATAGGTGCAATCTAATGTGTAATAATACATACTAGTACACTCATCGTGAAAAAACAATTTCAATGACTTATCCTAAACTACTTATCGTTTTGTAAGAAACCCATGATTTAGATCTTTTCTACAGTTTGAATGTATCCAAGTCATATACAATGCAAGTGATAAGGGAATGAATGCTCACATAACTAATTAATGCTAATAAGATATATATTAAAGGGTATCAAGATCATAAATAAATAAATTTATTGACACTCAAATGTGTTACATCATGTAATACTTTTAGGGCTCTATCCTAACAAATCACATGACTTCCACATTGAAAACATATTATGAAAGAGAATTTATCTTTTTAAAAACAACAAATAAGATGACGCGACAACTCTTCCTCTCCCTATGAACTCTTCCTTGGATTTTGGAAAGCACTTTCTTCCTTTTAATCCAAAGAGTTAGGCAAAGAGTGCTAGGTTGGCCATGTCGTCAGGGTAAATAGAAGGGTTAGGATTTTCTCTACCTTAATAGTGATGGAGGGTTTGTATAGTGGGCTTTGTTTTGGGGTAATGCGGCTGCCAACGTTGAAGATGGGTATACTAAAGCTCTCATAGTGGTGAAGGAAGTAAAACAAACATAGGTTTTCTATGGGTTTGATTTTGGATTTTCTTTCTTATTAATTTTTTAAGCTCCCATGGAATGTACATGTGGATCCTTGAGGTGGTAGTCGGTTAGATGATAGTCAATGATTTAAAAACCGAATCGAACCGATTGGTCAGACCGTTGACCAGCGACCAAACCAGTTCAATCCACCCAAAAAATCTTTTGAGCATCAAACCACAGTGAATCAGACGAATCGACGGTTGAACTAGTGAACTAAACAATTTTTATTTTTATTTTATTTTTTTTAAGACCAAAAAAAAAAGTTTTGATGCCCTAAGAGAACCAAATCACTCCATGAGGAGCCCATCCAACCCATTTGTTATCAAGCCCAATAAGTTTTTAGTCTTGCAAGTTAATGATTCTTGCATGCCTTTTATACCCCACAATCCCTACATATTTTTGATCTGTTTCCAATGTGAGATTAGTTAGTGAGAAGAAGAAAGAAAAAAAATTTGCAAGCTGGAGAGCTTGAGCCTAGGACCTTTAGGAGTAAAAATTGAAGCTTAATCATTAAGTTATGAAACTTCTTCATTACATTATATTTGCAAATCAAAATATATAACAAAATTCACATTTTTTTTTTAAAAATTTTCTTGTATAAAACTCTTTCACATTTATTTTTATAATAATTATATAATGTAATTATAAAAATAATATAAATTAATTAATATAATAATTTAAAATAATAGAATACAAAAGACATGCAAATAAAATTAAATATTATAATTTTTTTTTCATTTTAAATATATCTTTATATTTAAATATTATATATGTTCTATTTAATAAAATTTAAAATATTAACATATTTATATTTTTCTTCATCATTTAATTTGATATGTCAAATACAAAGAATGAAATATTATTAAAATTTTGAATTATATATAATTTTAATTTCTTATAATTATTTAAAATTTTATATAATATATAAATTATTATTTATAAAGTCACCGATTTGATCGCGGTTTGACCAATGAACCGATAACTTTTCCGATTCAATCATCGATCCGATTTTGAAAACATTAATAATAGTTGTGAAGGAAGACTTTTTTTGATGTGCATGCAGTTTCAGGGTTGGTTGCTATAAATGATAGACAACTTTAAAAATAGATGAAAGTCTTGGAAGTGTGTGGATATAGTAGGTTATATGGTAGTTGCTAAGGTAGACTTTTTTTATGTGTGGATTCGAGGTTGGCTGCTATGGGTACAGACGACTTTAAACATAGATGTTTGCACCCGCTTCCTGGCTAGAAAAGGTAACGTAGAAAATGTGATAAACATTCGGATACAATCCTCGGGTAGATTAACACATAAATAGGAACTACCACAGGAGTGGAGTGAGTGGTACGTGGATAGAGTCGACGTGGGCACTGCTCCCCAAGAAAGTTGGAGCTGCCCTAATTAGTTACAATAGAACGTGGGAAGCAATGAGAGCAATTCCTAACGTGCAACAATCTCCCTAACAATTCTGCAGAGATAGTTGCAAGTGTTGATGCCTTGCGTCCCAATGATCCACGTAGCTGCGAAGTGGACGCACACTTTCAACCCAGATTGAGTTCTGGTTCAGTCTTCCTTGCAAAAGATGTCCGGACAGGGTGTCCGGACACACCCTCCGATGGTTTTATTAGCCATGGCTCGAGAGATTAAGCTGTCGGCCTTTTTTAGGGATAGTAAGCTTACCTTCCTCCTTGTGTGAAGCCCCTTTTATATAGTGTCAGAAGCTCTGCCTCCCTCTTTAATGGTGGGAAGACTTTTTGGCTTGTCATGATGCCTCTAGGTGGTGGCAGGGTCATCATCACCCTATGGGCGACTGTCAGAGATCGTGGGAGGTGACTTGTCATCGCTCCTGTCCTTTCGCTCTGCAGGCGGCGTAACGTGGGCCGTGGCAGGCTGTCGGAATGACGTAGCAAGGCTTGCTCACTTCAGTCAATGATCCGGACAGTAAATCCGGATAGGACATGCTATCGCCCGGGCATGACGTTCGCGAATGCCGTGTGCTTCTCCCTGAGGGAGTCCGGATAGGGGAGCGCGCCACGTGTCCTCTTGGGGAGTCTGGATGGAATTGCTCCGGATAGCGATGCGCACCACGTGTCATCAGGGGGAGGGGTCCCTACAGCAAGCAAGGTAAATAAAAGGCATTGAAACTGCAAAATAGGTAGGTCTTGGCTGGGAAGTTTTCCATCTAAGAATTATTTGCCAACAAGTAATTAACTTAGGCATCGAAGGAGATTGCCCAGAAACATATCCGAGTGAGCTTTCTTTCACATGAAGGAAGGAAGGTTATCGATCAAGAGTAGCAATCATCAAGAACCCAACAATAGAGGATAGTCTTGGAAGTGCATGTTGAAGGATTATTTTCCCCACCCTCTACTTATGCCGAAACTCAAAAGTTTAAGTTCTCAAAAATGCTATTTTTACCCATCATTATATAGTTACATGATTTGCCCAATAAGTATTAAATAATATAGTCCGAATAAGAAAAATTTAGAGTAAAATATTCCTATGAAAAAGAAAAAAAACTTATATAACATGAATTTTTCTTAATACATAAAAGTGATGTATTTCCTAATTTCTTTCACCATCATTTTTACTTTTATTTTTATCAAACCCATTTAAAGAAATACAATGTTATATTTCATTTTTTTTTTCTATAACCCTTAAGTGGACAATTACCTTTTATAAATAAATAAAATGAGGTTTATTTAGAAATTTAATTTTATTATTCAAGAACAAAGAATAAATTTTTAAAAAAGAAATTCAATTTAATGTAAGTAAATAAAAATATATTTTTGTAATAAAATATGAGAAATATTTATCAGATTATGAGAATTTGTGAATGATCATTCCTTATGATGTATATATATTTGTGACTCCCTATAAAAGGGGAAAATTCATTTAGTTTTCTCCTAACATGCATTCTATTTCTCAGTTTTTCTTCTATCATTTTATCATTTTATAACATTACTTTATTATTTTACAACACGTTATCAACACGATGCCCAGAGTATGTAGAAAAAGAGAAGAATGCTTGAGACGATGCTTTGAGTATGTAGAAAAAGAGAAGAATGCTTGAGATAAAAAAAAAAAAAAAAAATCGTCTAAAAAATTTAGGTATGTAACCTTATTTTCTTCAAACAAAATATGAAAAGTAGTATGCATACATTATATTCTATTATTATAATTTTTATTTGCTTTATCTCGTAACTAGAAGCTATGTAAATCATATTTCATATAATCAAACCAAAAACTTGTAATTATAGATATTTTAATTATTTAATAATTAGAAGTTATATCGAAAATTTTTCATTATTAAAAGTTATGAAAAATAAGTACAATCCTCATAACCGAAAGTTATAGGGTAAATTATAAAATTACAAATATATAACCGAAAGTTATCCATATGATTCCTAATTATTTTTTAATTATGCTATATAACTATAAGTTATACAAAACAATATTATATAGTCAGAAGTCATATAATGAATAGTTCATAACTTAAAGTTATATGCAAATTTGCATAATAAATAGTTTATAACCTAAAGTTATTTACAAATTTACACAACGAATAATTAATAGTCTAAAGTTATATAACAAATTTGCACATTTTTTGTTCTAGACAAAATAATCATAGTTCGAAGCTATGAAAAATAATGATTTTTAATTTCTATTTCGTATTCACGCATTTTTCATAACTAAAAATTATTGAAACATTCTTTATTAACAATTATTTTATATCTAGAAGCTATACACATAATTTCTAGTTTTTTTGTATAACAAGAAGTTATATAAAACAAAATTATCAATTAACAACTATGTAGCTAGAAGATAAAAAAACAATTTTAATTTTGTTATATAACACAAAGTTAATCAAAACATAATTATCAAATGTTTAATGTTATTAAAACATTACTCAAATTTGAATTATTCATAGCCTAAAACTGTGAAAAAAAAAATAGTAAATTAATAATTGTTAAAACTTGAATAACCAGAAGTTATATGAAAAAATATTTTATTATAAACTTATATTATATAGATAGAAGTTATATAAATATTATAATTCATAACTCGAAGTTAAGAAAATGAGAAAATTAATATTCTTTGTACTAATCAAAGGTTATACCAAAGTTATTAATATGTATTTTCTTATGCCTAGAAGCTATAGAGAACAAAATTGTTAACTAACAATTTTGTACAACTTCATGAAACTCATGTAATTAAAAGTTACAATAAAAAATATTATAGCCTAAAGTTATGATAACAAGCATGTAGATAATATTTACATATTATCAAAAGATCAATATTTTGTATATCAAGCTATACAAATAGGTAAGTTCTTCATAATTTTTTATGAACTCCTATTATTAGAAGTTACATCATCATTGGTAGAAATATTTACATATAAATGTAGAATTTTGTGTTACATGAAAGTATGATATTTATATTTAATATTTTTGTGTTAAAGGTGATATTTTGGAATATTTTTATTCTAGTTGTTTAATACACAATAATTTTTTATATGATATAATAGTTGAGATTAATCTTAATCTTTATTTTCCAATATCTAATGTAGAATATGTTTATTACTCATATAGAAAGTTGAGATTTTTATATAGCATATGTGCTTATGTTCCAAAAATTCTAGATAACATCTTTTTGTTTGGTTGTATATGATTTAAAAAGTATGTATAAGAATTCTTCTCATGTCAAAAAAAAAAAAAAAAAAAAGATTTACTTGTTGAGAATTTAATCCTGAAATTATGTATTGAAAATTTTGATTACATAATTTGTTTTGAATAAATGTGAAATATATGACTTGGTCATATAATTAATAATATGATTTTATATGTCAATTTTCTTTAAGCCATGTTTTATTTTTTTATGATTGCAAAAATTTTAGTTATATAAAATAATGTATATTATTGTATGTTTCCATATATGATATTTTTATTAATGCAATAATTTTATAATCCAATGATAATTTTGAAATTACAATAGGTTTAACTCTTGCTTTCAATATATTTTATTATATCTTTGTATTTATATTTAGATATATTTATGGTGTTTCAATTAAAGTTTTGAGACATGAAAAAATTGCAAGATGCTTTAAATCATGATGTGTTCTCTTAAAATTTTGATACATAAATTAATTTTTTACATTGATTTAGATCATAATAATAAGTGAATAAAAATTATTGATCTATTATTACAATTAGTTTGATTATTGAAATACTTAGTTATTTTATGCATAAATTGCTCTACACTTACGAAATCAAATATGTGAGATATTTAAGAAATATATAACTTTAAATTATCTTTTTGATATTCTTTTTGTTGTGTTATATGTATTGTGGGAACTTATGAATGAATATCTGTTATCAGTATATCTCTTTGTGACTCCTTACAAAAGAGGTTTTCTACGTTCTATTTTCTTTTTCTCGTTTTCTTTTTCTATCATTTTATCATTTTATTACATTACTTGTTTATTTTACAACAACATATTTGATTTATTTTCAAAGGAACTAATAATAAAACTTTGATTTAAAAGAGAAATTTTAGGATAAGGATGATTTAGTAATAAAAATCTTTATTTTAGAAAAATCTGACGATGTTTTGTCTCAAGGGTTGGATAAACTTTTTTATTGGATAAAATTGAGGGGTTTATAGATAGGCTTTAGTGTTAAGTGATATAAAAACCCACAAGTTTTTCTTTCTCTCTCATTTTTTTTCAAAGTTGGTTATTTTATCAAATAGTCCTTATTTTATATTCTTTTATTTATCTCTTTGGCTAGCCGTAAACCTATTCCTCTGAGTCCTAGAAGCCATAGTAGATGCGAATATAGGATAATATGTCCTCTACGATTGTATCTCTCTACAATTCTAGGATACAAGCTCCTGTTTATTAGCAGAAATAAAAATAATAATAATCACTGAGGACAGGAAATTTTAGTTAAATGCAGGAGCAAAAGCAACAATGGGGCTTCTTACTTGAAAAACCCCATCATCCCACACCAAAGACCCTGATAGAATACGTTCATTGCCTGCTGCAGTAGCTGTGACAGTGAAGGTCCGCTTCTGGCCGATTGACTTGAATGTAAGGACACTTGGCTCAACTTTGACCGTGAGTCCTGGAGGGGCAGTCACTTTTACCTTGTAAGTGGAGACTGGTGATCCAACATTCGTGACCGTCCTGGTGAAAGTGCGCGTAACGGTTTCTCCAGTACTAATAGATAGAGCAAAAGAGGATAGTTCAAATCCCAAACAGTCCCGTTTGTGGCTTTTGTGCAAGTGCTGTTATCTCCAGTGATAAGCCTCAAGTTCTCAGTGCTATATCCTTGCCCACACAAAAATTTGATGTAATCTGCCGCTCCAGCATCATACACTAAACCAGGATTCGCAGCCTTTACAGGATTTAGATGACCCGCCCCGTATGCGAACTCCAGATCGGTGTTAGTTTTAGCATTCATGGGAGTAGCTGCAAACAACAATGTAATCATGAAGATTAGTTACAGATTTGGTTATAGCATGAAGTATATTATTCTTAAAGCAATGGCAGTAGAAAGAGATCTCTCATTTTTTTCTCTTCCTCTTAGATCTCAGACCTTAGCTTCAAAAATGTCCTCAGATTATGGATTAAACCATTACCAGTTGTCATTAAAGCAGACTTGATAGCAGCAGGAGACCATGTTGGATGAAATGATTTGACGTAGGCGGCAGCCCCAGAAGCATGCGGGCAAGACATGGACGTGCCTGAAATTATGTTGTATTTAGCTACTCTTTCATCCCCTGGTACATCAGTCAAAGGTGCAGCTTCTGCCCATGCTGCTAGAATTTGAACTCCCGGTGCAGTTATGTCGGGCTGCATAAAAACAAGACGTTGCAACAATGAAGAAACTGGGTGGTCACAGCAAAGAAGTTAACGAAATTAGTTTGCTGAATTACACTGAGAATGTCACTTGTAACGGGGTTGGGGCCCCTAGATGAAAATGAAGCTACAATTGGGGCCGATTCTTCTTTCACGGCGATGGACCTCTCTATTTTTGCAGCAGGATTGCTGTTTCCACCAGAAAGGATTGCATGAAAATTAAAATATATTTAACATTATCCACTGGTTCGCCAGAATCGATTATCAAATTGAAAAACATGAAAAATACCTAGCTGAGTTCATGTACTGCTGAATTTTGCTAGTATTACTTGTGTCCAAGCAGGATGTAGGTACAGGGAAAGAAAAAGTTCTCCCCTCGTTGCCATCATCTGGAATTATGGTACCGGCTGCTCCGGCAGCCAGTACCGCCTGTCCTCGACTAGCCTCGTCACATAATACTATTTTTCCAGTTACCAGAGACTTGTCCAAGGAGTCCACATAGCAGTACCTGCATTTCATGATAAATTTTGGGCATTTTCAGTCTTCAAATACCAAACAATACTGAATTTTTTAATTTAGATTAAATGGATCTCTGGTGAAGATTTATACAGATTTCATCTTTTTTTTTTTTTTTTTTTTTTACCTGGATTCAGACCCAGTGAAACCTCCTGCCTTATTTGGTGCATCTCCAGCATAAATGATAGGGTGCATATCCGTCATCTTGAAAGTATTAAGAGAGATTGAATCCTACATTCGAAAAATAGGTTGAATATTATCTGGGAAAGCACAATAAAGGGTCATGTCCAATCTCAAGATACGATATCACAGATGTTAAACTAAAAATGCTTAGGAGAAGAAAAGCTTGGTCACCTCATAAACCTGGTTGTCACCCAACACCAACTTGGTCAAAAACTTTCTGTCAATGGTACTTGCAGCGACAGAGAGAGACCAAGGTGAGAAATTTGTAATAGATGCAAGATCAGGACCTGAATTACCAGCAGAATTAGATGTAAGAATCCCATTCTTCATAGAATGGAACGCTCCAATAGCAATTGAGTCCTGAAAGTAATCATCATTGGGATAGGATCCTCCAACAGAAAGAGAGATAACATCAACTCCATCGGCAATTGCATCGTCAAATGCTGCAAGGATATCTGCATTGGAGCAACCATCAGACCAACATATCTTGTACACTGCAATGCGGGCTGAGGGAACCCCTCCTCTAGCTGTTCCTGAGGCAACGCCTAGCAAGCTTGCATCATCAACTATGCCTCCAGCGGCTGTGGATGCAGTGTGTGTGCCATGACCACTATCATCTCTCGCTGATTCAAACTCTCCTTCTGGTACACTTCCAACACTTCGGTAGTATCTAGCTCCAATGATTTTACTGCATAGGATTCCGTTTCAACTAAGCAGAATTAGGGATCTCTATCTATATATATAGTGGATGGTGGCAAAGAAAGAAAACAAACATTACTTGTTGCAAGTGAAATTGGCTGAGCTATCACAAGTGCCCTTCCATTTGCTTGGTGGTGGACCAAATCCTTTATCGCTGAAACTTGCAGACTCAGGCCAGATCCCACTATCGAGCATTCCAACAACAATATCGCTTTCAGTAGTATTTCTTGTAGCCTTTTGGGGGAAGCCCATGAAGTCCCATGACCTTGTTGTTAGGAGTTGCTTCTTTTCATTTGGGAACACAGACACTACCCCCTTCATGGCTGATTATAAGCAGTAGATACAATCAGAAAGACGAACAAATTTAGGACAGTTATAATAATCTCTTGATAATTTATATATAATTCACCCACCAGACAGTCTCTTCATCTCCTCCTTGGTTAATTCCGCAACAAATCCATTGAAGCTCTTCTTGTAGCTGTGGAGTAAATATTTGGATGCACTACTACTGTGGAATGCAACCAATTGGAGAAGTTAGGAAGATCTGTCTTCTCAGGGTGTCATTTGAAGGTCAAAACTGGGAAGTGCTTCACAGAAAGTGCTCTTGATTTCAAAAGAAAAAAATGATGATTACCTGCCGACGACTTCTTGTAGCATGTTAGTGTGGAAAGATGATAAGGAGAGAGCACTACCCTTCGGAAGATCCCCCATGTACACGATATAGACCTGCAACCACAAATTGGCAAAAGTACCTATCAGATCTCAAGCCCAAGTCTTCTTCACGCATCAAACTTTCGAAGACGTTTTCTATATTTATAATAGTTTCTTCAATGAACTCAATGAAAGAATAAAATATAAAAAGACATGGCAACAAGGCCAATGAGAGGGAGGGATCATCTGCCTCTCGATCTTCTTCGGAAGCTGTGCAGCTGATAAGCAGAGTACTGCAAGTAAGAGTGATAAAGAGAAGCCATGAAAGAGGAGGTGCCATATCCCCTAGCTATGGGCAGGGGTCGTACCAATTGCTTGCATTTTTATGCAAATGAACGGCCTTTAATTTATAGAAGAACTACAGGGCCTCTCTAAACAATGTTTTCGCAAATACAATTATTATTTGTTGGAAGCTTTTGATATTTTCTTATTTAGCTAATGTTTTATAAGGAATTTTATTATTATTAAAAAGGAAATTGAAAAATAAGTTTATCTTTATAAAAAAAATATTTGTATGAAATTAGGACAAAATATAAAGTGGAATTTGATTAAAATAGGAAGTCCTTTATGAAATTTAGGAATCACTCCTTTGACTACAGTGGATGGGTAGAATGCCTCACCACATTAACATTTATGTTCTCTTGTGATTGCTTTTTATTTAATAAATTCTAAAACCTTACCAAATTCAACTTTAAAGTAGTCCTAACCTAAGTAGCAAAGCCCAAATATAGGTAGGCCCAACAAAATTAAAGAACATAAATTCAACCAAAACCAAGTTGATCAAAACAATTTTCGGCAAACCAAAACCATCAAAATCACTAATATAAGTCCAAACAAAAAAAAAAAAAAAAAAGAAATAAAATGAGCAATAAAGATAATTTTATAACAATGGTCTTAAATTCATTTCCTTCTCAATAAGATTACCAACAGCTATATCATACACATTCTGGACTTGCAAAGCAATTTCTCAATTGAAACATGGTGATGTCCATCCTCATGTGAATTAGTCAACTGAATCAGAAACTTTGGTTGTTTAGAGGCTAAAGCTATCTAAATACATTATAATCAGTCATCAATAAATTCCTATACTTGTTAATGCTATTCATTCAACAAATTAAGTAATTTTATAAATCAATTACAAAAGAGAATATATATACATAAATTAAACCATCATAAACATTCAGAGTCCGAAATCTAAAAGTTAACAAAATTTTCATTACCTATAACGTAAAGAGCACCACTTTTCTTATCAAACTCTTCATCATTAATATTAGTAGATTTTAAAGTCTTTTGTGATTCAAAAATTTTCCTGACTTTTAGATAATTTATCAACTCCTCACAATATCTTTGATCTGTCTCTTTTTGTAGTAGTAATAACACCTCATATCCCTCCAGAAGTGTGATTGTGAACAATCATCTCTCTTATCATAGTACTTTCCTAGCAATTTATTCATACTACAATGTGCTCTAGAATTCATCACAAGAGTTTGTATATGAGATGAATTACTTGGCTGTTTAATATTTTTAGTTTCTAAAAAAATAATTAACAACAACTCATTCACTGTCAATGTTGTCTTTCCAACTAAAACTAGAATTACCACTATCTCATATGACTTTGGTAGGGATCCTAAACAATCTTAACTTCTACACTTAGTACTTAGGTGATTGTCTGATAATCTCTATTGTAAATAAAACACTAAAACCTAAAAGCGTGATCACTCTAGCCAAGAAAAATCGAATATAGAATTAGCATGGTTTTGTAATATTCCAAGTTGTCATCCTTGGGGATCAATATTTATATTTTTATTTGTTTTTAAATCAAAAGAATTATTTATTTGCTAAAGGTAAAAAATGCCTAATTCAAATAAATTATAATAAAATATGAACAAAGATTTCTTCTTCAATAAACATATTTAAATTGTAGAATAATTATTAATTTTTAATTTAATTAATCAAGATTGGGGATCAACAATCTAACCTCAAGTATAGACCTTTAGGTGAAACTAATCTTAGAGTAATCAAAATGCATGGTCTAATGAGATTAACCTAAATTTCATACCTCAGAGATTTGTATCCTAACTTTTAATATTTTATTTTATTAAATTATGTAATAAATGAATGAATATGAAATATCAGTTCAGGTTTAAGGTTCTTAGATGTTTACCACATTTATCTTAGGAATCAAGAATTACCTTTGATAACTAGGGATCAAGAATTACCAAGAATCCCTAGTATAAAGAATGCCCTTATGGTAGATTTACCAAGAATATTAAAATAAAATGTTAAAATTTAAAGAAATAAAAAAGTTTGGACAGTTACAAAATTTTAAAATATTAAAAAATTATTTTTAAGAACATAAATTTATTTATTTATATATATATTTTTTTAGGTTTCATAATCACCATTTTTTTTTTTTTTTTTTTTGCTGAATATTGTTTTGATCAACTTGGTTTTGGTTCAATTTATGTTCTTTGATTTTGTTGGGCCTATCTATATTCGGGCTTTTCTAATTAGGTTAGGACTATTTTAAATTTGAATTTGGTAAGTTTTTAGAATTTATTAAGTTGAATAGTTTTAAATATACTTTCTATTTTATTTCTAAATATATATATATTAAAATATAAATTCTTATACATTTTTTTTTAAAAAAAATGTTAAAATTTAAAGAAATAAAAAAAATTTGGACACTACAAAATTTTAAAATATTTTTAAAACATAATTTTTTTTTTTTTTTTTTTGGGTTTCATAATCACTGGTTTTTTTGTTTTTTTTTGTTTTTTTTTTATATCATACTTAATCACATTCATTGTATTGTCTCCATAATTGTCATGTAAAAGCAAGGGAATAATAAACAAGAAACAAAAGTAAATAAAAAGCAATCACAAGAGAACATAAATGTCAACGTGGTGAGGCATTGTACCCATCCACTGTAGTCAAAGGAGTGATTCCTAATTTCATAAAGGACTCACCATTTTAATCAAATTTCGTTTTATATCATGTGCTGATTGCATACAAATATTCTTTATTAAGATAAAATTATTTCTCAATTTCCTCTCTATTAATAATAAAATTCCGTATAAAAAATTAGCTAAATAGGAAAATATCAAAAGCTTTCAAAATATACCAATTTAAAACATTTTCCAAAAAATAATAATTGTATTTGCAAAAAGATGGTCAAAGCTAGCTAAGAGACGCCTTGTAGTTCTATAAATTAAAGGCCATTCGTTGGGATAAAAGTGCGTGCAATTGGTACAACCCCTGCCAATAGCGAAGGGATATGGCACCTCCACTTTCATGGCTTCTCTTGATCACTCTTACTTGCAGTACCCTGCTTATCAGCTGCAGCACAGCTTCCGACGAAGATCGAGAGGCAGATGATCCCTCCCTCTTATTGGCTTTGTTGCCATGTCTTTTTATATTTTGTTCTTTCGTTATGTTCATCGAAGAAACTATTATAAATACAGAGAATGTCTTCAAAAGTTTGATGCGTGAAGACTTGGACTAGAGATCTGAAAGATACTTTTGCCAATTTGTGGTTGCAGGTCTATATCGTGTACTTGGGTGATCTTCCAAAGGGTGGTGCTTTCTCCATATCGTCTTTCCACACTAACATGCTACAAGAAGTCGTCGGCAGGTAATCACCATTTTCTTCTTCTTCTTTTTTTTTTTTAAATCAAGAGCATTTTTTTATGAAGCACTTCCCAGATTCTTTTACATTGAAATGGCACCCTGAGAAGACAGATCTTATGTGGTGCTTAATTAGTGGTGTCTGCAAAATTAGGCGTATAGGAGATAATAGATAACCATGATCCAATATAGAACACATGAAAAACATTGCCAAGAACGAAGATGTACCAAAGACTTAACTTCTCCAATTGGTTGCATTCCACAGTAGTAGTGCATCCAAATATTTACTCCACAACTACAAGAGGAGCTTCAATGGATTTGTTGCGGAATTGACCAAGGAGGAGATGAAGAGACTGTCTGGTGGGTAAATTATATATAATTATTAAGAGATTATTATTAACTGTCCAGTATTTGTTTATCTTTCTGATTGTAACTGCTCCTTATAATCAGCCATGAAGGGGGTAGTGTCTGTGTTCCCAAATGAAAAGAAGCAACTCCTAACAACAAGGTCATGGGACTTCATGGGCTTTCCCCAGAAAGTTACAAGAAATACTACTGAAAGCGATATTGTTGTTGGAGTGCTCGATAGTGGGATCTGGCCTGAGTCTGCAAGTTTTAGCGATAAAGGATTTGGTCCACCACCAAGCAAATGGAAGGGCACTTGTGAAAGCTCAACCAATTTCACTTGCAACAAGTAATATTTGTTTTCTTTCTTTGCCACCATCCACTAAATATATAGATAGACATCTCTAATTCTGCTTAATTGAAACGGAATCCTATGCAGTAAAATCATTGGAGCTAGATACTACCGAAGTAGTGGAAGTGTACCAGAAGGAGAGTTTGAATCAGCAAGAGATGATAATGGCCATGGCACACACACTGCATCCACAGCCGCGGGAGGCATAGTTGATGATGCAAGCTTGCTAGGCGTTGCCTCAGGAACAGCTAGAGGAGGGGTTCCCTCTGCCCGCATTGCAGTGTACAAGATATGTTGGTCTGATGGTTGCTCCAGTGCAGATATCCTTGCAGCATTTGATGATGCAATTGCTGATGGAGTTGATATTATCTCTCTCTCTGTTGGAGGATCCTCTCCCAATAATTACTTTCAAGACTCAATTGCTATTGGAGCTTTCCATTCTATGAAGAACGGGATTCTTACTTCTAATTCTGCTGGTAATTTTGGTCCTAGTCTTGCAACTATTACAAATTTCTCGCCTTGGTCTCTCTCTGTCGCTGCTAGTACCATTGACAGAAAGTTTTTGACCAAGTTGGTGTTGGGTGACAACCAGGTTTATGAGGTGACCAAGCTTTTCTTCTCCTACGCATTTTTAGTTTAACATCTGTGATATCGTACCTTGAGATTGGACATGACCCTTTATTGTGCTTTCCCAGATAATATTCAACCTATTTTTTGCCTGTAGGATTCAATCTCTCTAAATACTTTTGAGATGAAGGATATGCACCCTATCATTTATGCTGGAGATGCACCAAATAAGGCAGGAGGTTTCACTGGGTCTATATCCAGGTAAAAAACGAAAAAGACTGAAATCTGTAATAATCTTCATCACAGATTTATTTAATTTAAATTAAAAAATTCAGTATTTTATGGTATTTGAAGTCTGAAAATGCCCAAAAATTTATCATGAAATGCAGGCTTTGCACTGATGACTCCTTGGACAAGTCTCTGGTAACTGGAAAAATAGTATTCTGTGATGGGTCTAGTCTTGGACAGGCGGTACTGGCTGCCGGCGCAGCCGGTACTATAATTCCAGATGAAGGCAACGAGGGGAAAACTTTTTCTTTTCCTGTACCTACATCCTGCTTGGACACAAGTGATACAAGCAAAATTCAGCAGTACATGAACTCAGCCAGGTATTTTTCATGTTTTTCAATTTGATAATCGATTCTGGCGAACCAGTGGATAATGTTAAATATATTTCAATTTTCATGCAATCCTTTCTGGTATAAACAGCAACGCTACTGCAAAAATAGAGAGGTCCATCGCCGTGAAAGAAGAATCGGCCCCAATTGTAGCTTCATTTTCATCTAGGGGCCCCAACCCAGTTACAACTGACATTCTCAGTGTAATTCAGCAAACTAATTTCCTTAACTTCTTTGCTGTGACCACCCAGTTTCTTCATTGTTGCAACGTCTTGTTTTTATGCAGCCCGACATAACTGCACCGGGAGTTCAAATTCTAGCAGCATGGACAGAAGCTTCACCTTTGACAGATGTACCAGGGGATAAAAGAGTCGCTAAATATAACATAATTTCAGGCACGTCCATGGCTTGCCCACATGCTTCTGGGGCTGCCGCCTACGTCAAATCATTTCATCCAACATGGTCTCCTGCTGCTATCAAGTCTGCTTTAATGACAACTGGTAATCGCTTAATCCATAATCTAAGGTCATTTTTGAAGCTAAGGTCTGAGATCTAAGAGGAAGAGAAAAAAAAATGAGAAATCTCTTTCTACTGCCATTGCTTTAAGAATATACTTCATGCTATAACCAAATCTGTAAGTAATCTTCATGATTACATTATTGTTTGCAGCTACTCCCATGAATGTTAAAACTAACACCGATCTGGAGTTCGCATACGGGGCGGGTCATCTAAATCCTGTAAAGGCTAGAAATCCTGGTCTAGTATATGATGCTGGAGCGGCAGATTACATCAAATTTTTGTGTGGACAAGGCTATAGCACTGAGAACTTGCGGCTTATCACGGGAGATAACAGTAGTTGCACAAAAGCCACAAATGGGACCGTTTGGGATTTGAACTATCCTTCTTTTACTCTAACTACTAGGGATGGAAAAACTGTTACGCGCACTTTTGCCAGGACAGTGACCAATGTTGGATCAGCAATCTCAACTTACAAGGTAAAAGTGACTGCCTCTCCTGGACTCACTGTCAAAGTTGAACCAAGTGTCCTTACATTCAAGTCCCTTGGCCAGAAGAAGACCTTCACCGTCACGGCTACGGCAGCAGGCGATGAACTTAGGCTAACTGGGTCTTTGGTCTGGGATGATGGGGTTTTTCAAGTGAGAAGCCCCATTGTTGCTTTTGCTTTTTGAGTAAAATTTCTTGTCCTCGCAGATCTTCGCCTCTGTCGTGTCTAGCTTTTAATAAATCTCATCAATGTTTATTTATTTTTGTCATATCCTAGAATTGTAATGAGACACAATCATACAGGACATATTATCCTATGTTCGCATGTACTATGGCTTGTGGTACTAAGAAGTTTAGGGCTAAACACACAAAAATAATTACGTAAAAGAGATAAATAGAAGAATATAAGACAAGGGGTGTTTGATAAAATTAATAGCTAAAATATGAAAAGTGAATAAGAGAGTGACCTTGGCTACTTTGTGGGTTTGACAATATAAATTTTTGTCACTCAACACTACACTAAATGCTACTTACAAACCCTACAATCTATTTAGTAAAAAAAGTTTGATTGCCACTTAAGACAATATTCCTTTGGTAATTTTTAAATTGGGTTATTTGATTAAAATTTATTTAGTAAAAAAGGTTTGATTGACCACTTAAGAGAATATTCCTTTGGTAATTTTTAAATTGGGTTATTTGATTAAATGGGTTATTGGATTAAAAGGGTTATTGGAAACCCAATTTTGGAACTCTAACCCTTTATTCTTTTTTAGCCTCATTTTTACAAAAATGTCTTATTATTTTCTTGTAAAAATAACTCTTTCTTTTAATACATATTGTAAATACTTGAAATAGTTAAGGACATTTATGTCAAAAATGAGTTGCTCTTTTAATAAAAACATGAGAATAGCTAAATTCATAAATATAAAGATTATTTCATCATTTTTAACCAATTATTTTTTAAAAAATTTTATAATCTACTAAATCATCTCTTCTTTTAAATCAAAATTTTATTATTAGTTCCTTAAAAAATAAATCAAATTCTATTTTATTTGACATATTAAAATTGAATTTTCTTTTAAAATAAATATTTTATTCTTTATTCTTTAATAATAAAATTGAATTTCTAAATAAACTAAATTTAATTTATTTATAAAAGCTAACTTAAAACACTCTATTTTCTGTTTTTGATAATAGAAAATAAAAAATAGTTTTTAATTTTCAAACGTGTTTTCTAGTTTTTTTGTTTTGGAAAATAGAAAACTTGTTCTAAAAAACAATTGTCAAACAAACAATTTTTTATTGCAAAGAAAAATTACTATTATATATCTAGTAATATATCACTGTCCTGAAACACAAATCTAATTAGATTTATATTATTAATTTGTATAAACAAATTATAATAAATTATTTAATAGTTGAATTTGAATTTTTTTTTTAGTTATTTTAATTATCAAGGAATTTTTATTTTTTTTTTATTTTTTTTTAACTACCACTCATTGTTCTAATAACAGTAGGAAACAATCCATATAATATTTTATATCAATTAAATTTTTTGTTAGTCAAATATGTTATTCATATAATATTTAAACAAATTTTCAAAATAAATCATATTATAAATATAGGATAATTTATAATATAACCATTTCTACCCTTAAACTACTTCTGTTATCAAACCGTTATCATTTTATTACCCTATTACTCAAATATAAAAACTAAAATATATTATTCAAATTAGAAACTATTTTAATTCACCTTAAAAAAAAGTATATAATCTAATTTATAAATCTTCCAAAAACTCATATATACTTCCCAATAGTGGAAAGATTATATACTGATTATTACTTTGAAGTTATTGTTATGTATTAGGACTATAATTCCAAGTGCAATGAGAGTGAATTGTGGGGAAGAGTACAAATTTTCTATATATGACACCCAAATGCCAAAAGGACTTTATACAATAATGTCTAACCCTTTTGGCTTGCCCAAATGCCACTGAGGCAACCGCTTATGTGAGGTCCTTTCATCCCACAAGGTCTCCTAATGATACAAGTATGCTCTTATGACTATTGGTAAATATTGTATCAAAGATAAAAATAATTCACACATTAAGATATACCAGTTTTAATATTCTTTTACCAATTAGGTTTATATCTACGTACCAAACAGAATCAACCAACCATATTATAAGTAGCTCTAAAGCATCCTATGTACTCGTATTCCTTAAGCATCTTATGTTCAAGTTCCCTTAATGTTTTTGTTCTTTTTTTTCTTTTTTTCCTTTTTAAGTTTAGGCCCATAAATGGTTGTATTAAGATTTTGTTCGAGTATTAGTTAAAGTCTATCATTTGGGATCAAATTTTTCTAACAGAATTTGTAAATACTCTATAGTCTATTTCCACAAACAAAAAAAAAAAAAAATTGGATTGGCTGGGCCTAATATTTAATTTTAAGGGGCTACGTTAGAGGTATGTGTTGGTGTGGTATTTTTATACATGTTGTATAAATATCTGAATCACATAACGGGGGAAGAAAACCTGGCTGATGTTGAAGGACGGAAAACAGCATAGATTCTGCTTCTTAGCAGGATGATGGAATATATCTAGGACGTACGTAGACCCATATTGTCTGTTTCGAATTAAAATTCTTGAGCATATACTTATATCACATTGATGTTGCCAAAAGCATTGGAATTATGGAACTATAAGAAACGAATGAATGCATGACAGTAAGCAATTGATCGCGACATTGAAGAACTGTACGGAAATTTCTTCTTTAAAAAAAAAATATATATATATGTAAAAGAGTTGTCATTGAATTTGCTTTTGTACAAGATCCAGCTTGCTGTTCTTGAACCGACCACAGCCGTCATGGACAAACATCCATCTTAAACATATATCCTCCAGAAAGAAAAGAAAAAAAGAATTAATATAGCTCCAATTATATGAGACAAACTAACTTACCTGCTGGCAGTGATTGTGATTCATTAGAAGCATTAACATATAACAAAAAAAAAAAAAAAAATTCACACCCTTAGCATTAGAGATAGCCGGCTTTGGACTGTAATATTTGTTGGCGAGGTTAGCAATGATAGTTTGAGAACCCAATGAGACGGGGGCTTGGGTCAATTTCCTATAAAAGGCAGCTTGCATCAAAATACAAGCACTGTCACCTCAAGATTCTGGGACTATCCCCTTCCAGTGGGCAATATGGCGTCTCCTCTTTCATGGCTTCTCTTGATTAGTCTCGCTCTGCTTTTTAGCTGCAGTGGAGCAATGGACAAAGATCGAAAGGCAGATAATCTCTCCTAAATGTTTCTTCTTCTTTTTCTTCTTCTTCTTCTTCCTTTTTTTTTTTTTTTGATTACACTGTGAACTTCTGAGTAGCAGTACTTTGATCAACTTATTATTTTTTGATATAAAAATGTTTGAAGTATTTAGAGTTCGATGCATGCAAATGGTGGGTGGGATACAATTGTTTTATAATGAAACTGATGAATACTTGGGAATTTGTGGTTGCAGGAGTATATTGTGTACATGGGTGACCTTCCAAAAGGTCAAGTGTCGGTGTCATCCCTTCACGCTAACATGCTACAACAAGTCACCGGCAGGTTATAAGCTCTCTTCTTCCCTTTTCTTCTTCTTTTTTTTTATTTTTTTTTATTATTATTTTTTTTTATGTTCTAAACGAAAGATGATTTATCTTCCTCCATAGATTATGATAGCTAACTGGCTAGAAAATTAGGGGCACCACAATGTGAGATGCACTAGAGGCCTTGAAAATTAAAATTAGCTATTAAGAAGTTTTAAAAAAAAAAAAATTTGTTTTAATTAAGCCTTGATTAATTTTTTAATTAATTGGTTCTTGTTCTGTGACGAGGATATATCACCGGTACTTCTTAAACTTCTCTTACTTCACTTTTTAATTAAAGCTAAAACTAAAAAATTATCTTAATTAAATTGTTTTTACTATAATTAATAAAATAAAATAGATATAATGTGAATGTTTTTGTATGAATTTGTTCTTTAAGATCTGTATTTTTCCAACCAGACAAAAAAATTAAGCTTGCAAGTATGGCAAGTCAGACTTGCACTATAGCACTGTCTATACATAATTTACCATGACTACAGCATGGGGAAAAAAATTTCAGAAAGAAAGTTTGGGGAAAAAAATGGAACTCTAGATGGAAAAGTACATCATATACACATGGATTATGATCCAAGAAAAGAAAACATACACTGGAAAATCTGGCAAGAATGAAGATCTTTTAGTGGCCTAACTTCTCTAGTGGATTGCATTCAACAGTAGTGCGTCTGAATATCTTCTCCATAGCTACAAGAGGAGCTTCAACGGGTTTGTCGCAAAGTTGACGGAGGAGGAGTCGAAGAAACTGTCCAGTGGGTGAATTATATATTATCTTAAATTGTCCTATATTTGTTTGCCAACCTGATTATAACTTTGTATATCCAGGCATGGATGGGGTTGTGTCTGTGTTCCCAAATGGAAAGAAGAAACTCCTTACGACAAGGTCATGGGACTTTATCGGCTTCCCAGTTGAAGCTAATAGAACAACTACTGAAAGTGACATTATTGTTGGAATGCTGGACACTGGGATCTGGCCTGAGTCTGCTAGTTTCAGTGATGAAGGGTATGGCCCACCACCAACCAAATGGAAGGGCACTTGTCAAACCTCATCCAATTTCACTTGCAACAAGTAAATGATTTTTTCTTTTCTTTCTTCCTTTTTTTTTTTTTTTTTATTTTGGTCTTTTCCATTCCTTTTTTTTTCTCCACTGATGAGATATGTAGAGACCCCACTGCTGCATGCCTAACAAAAAATTAAATTTAATGCTATGCAGTAAAATTATTGGAGCTAGATACTATCGGAGTGATGGAAAAGTACCTCGAAGGGATTTTCCATCACCAAGAGATTCAGAAGGCCATGGATCACACACTGCATCCACAGCAGCTGGAAACTTGGTTAGTGGGGCAAGCTTACTGGGCATTGGCACAGGAACAGCTCGAGGAGGGGCTCCTTCAGCCCGCATCTCAGTGTATAAGATATGTTGGGCAGATGGTTGTTACGACGCTGATATCCTGGCAGCATTTGATGATGCAATCGCCGATGGAGTTGATGTTATCTCTCTTTCTGTTGGGGGATTCTCTCCATTGGATTACTTTGAAGACTCAATTGCAATTGGAGCTTTCCATTCCATGAAGAGTGGGATACTCACATCTAATTCTGCTGGTAATTCGGGCCCAGATGCTGCTTCCGTTGCAAATTTCTCGCCTTGGTCTCTGTCAGTTGCTGCTAGCGTCATTGACAGAAAGTTTGTGACCCCCCTGCATTTGGGAAACAACCAGACTTATTTGGTGAGCAAATTTCTCATCGTATATGCATTTTTATCATCAACTTTTGTGAATATAACTGTCCACAATATCTACTGAAGGGATCTCATATTTGAGATAGGCATTGACCATAATTGTCTTTTCCCAAATTATCTTAACCTCATGTTTAATTACATATTGTAGGGAGTACTCTCTTTAAATACTTTCGAAATGAATGATATGGTTCCTCTCATTTATGGTGGAGATGCGCCAAACACGTCAGCAGGATATGATGGATCTTCCTCCAGGTGAAGATGTGAAATCTGTAATTATATTAATCAAAGTTTATAGAAGTTGTTTTCAACCTCGAATTTCATTTCAAGTAGTCTGTACATTTCAATGAAGATTCAGTAAGGTACGTATAATATTTGAAGAATGGAAAAACTTATCATGAAATGCATGCAGGTACTGCTACGAGGACTCCTTGGACAAGTCTCTGGTAACTGGTAAAATTGTACTCTGTGATGAGTTGAGTATTGGGTTCGGAGCATTGAGTGCTGGAGCAGTAGGTACTGTAATGCCAAATGAAGGCAATACGGAATATTCCTTCAGTTTCCCCATAGCTGCAGCCTGCTTGGACTCCGTCTACAACGTTCACGAGTACATAAACTCAACTAGGTACTTTTTATGTTCATATTTTCCAATTTGATTATCGTTCTTGGTGAGCCTATGGACAACGATTAGATCACACTAAATTTTCTTCTACTTCCTCCTTGGTTAACAGCACACCAACCGCAAATATACAGAAGACCACCGAGGCTAAAAATGAATTGGCACCATTTGTAGTTTCGTTTTCGTCGAGGGGCCCAAACCCTATTACCCGTGACATTCTCAGTGTAACTCAGCTATTCAATTCCCTCCGGATCTTTCCTTTGCGTACCCACTTCTTTCTTAATTAGTTGCAATGTCTTGTAACTGTGCAGCCTGACATCGCCGCGCCAGGAGTTGACATTCTAGCAGCATGGACAGAAGCTTCAAGTTTGACAGGAGTTCCAGGGGATACAAGAGTAGTTTCATACAATATCATTTCAGGGACGTCCATGGCTTGTCCACATGCTTCCGGGGCTGCTGCCTACGTCAAATCATTTCACCCAACATGGTCTCCTGCTGCTATCAAGTCTGCCATAATGACAACTGGTAATGGCTTCATCCATAATCTGAGGGCATTCTTCAAACTAAAGTTTTAAGGCAGATTATCTTGTTCCACTACTCAGTTATCACTTGAGCAAAATGAGATTGAACTGCTATGTGTTCAGTTTTCTTTATTTGGGAACCTGAAGCTGAGGGGGAAAAAGGAGAGAGATCTCTTTCAACTCTTTTTGAAAGTTACTTTTGCAGACAGCTAAGTTCAAGTATTAATATAACCCATATCTGTAACTAATGCTCATGTGTCCATTGTTATTGGCAGCTTCTCCCATGAGTGTTGAAACCAACACCGACCTGGAGTTTGCATATGGGGCAGGTCAGTTAAATCCCCTACAGGCTGCAAATCCTGGTTTGGTATATGATGCTGGAGCCGCAGATTACATCAAGTTTTTGTGTGGGCAAGGCTATAACGATACAAAGTTGCAGCTTATCACCGGAGACAACAGCACTTGCTCTGCAGCCACAAATGGAACTGTTTGGGATTTAAACTACCCTTCTTTTGCTGTATCTACTGAGCATGGGGCAGGTGTTACTCGCACCTTCACTAGAACTGTCACAAACGTCGGATCACCAGTCTCAACTTACAAGGCAACTGTGGTTGGCCCTCCAGAACTCAGTATCCAAGTTGAACCAGGTGTACTTTCATTCAAATCCCTTGGAGAGACGCAAACCTTCACCGTCACTGTTGGTGTGGCAGCACTGAGTAGCCCTGTAATATCAGGTTCTTTGGTGTGGGATGATGGAGTTTACCAAGTGAGGAGCCCCATAGTTGCTTATCTTAATTAGTTCTTGTTTAATTTCAAAAACAATGCGACATGGTGTGGTGTGTTCCGCAATAAAGTCGAAGGCAGTTCTATTCGCCCTACATGAGAATTGCTTTAAGATACAAGGAATATGCTCCTTTAGATCGAATTATAAATTGCGAAGGCTCCTACTTCCTAGTTTGAAATAATAATATGGAACCTTCCATGGATGATATGATAAACTTGATTCCTTATTTTACGTGATATCAATTATTTTATTATATTTGATTTATATCACTTGTTTAAATATCATTTGTATTGAGTATGGGAGTTACATGAAAGATAATAAGTTATTCATGATTAGTTCATAAACTTAAGAAATCCATTAAAATTGTAGTGTACTACCTCAATAGTGGGGTGACTAGTTTTAGTCATCGAAATGAAGTTTAGCATGATATGTCTATTAATATATCTAGTTACACATTGATCAGGACCAATGAAGAATCATGAATTATTAATACAACTTAGGAATTATTAATACAACTTCTCTAAGTTGTTATGTTATATTATTTCTATCCAATGTTTTGAAAATCGGATCAAACGAATCAAATAAACTTATTAAACCATCAATTGGTCCATGGTCTAGTTCGATTCATCATTTGGATCAAACAAAGTGTTAACCAACATTGAATTGTGTGACTCGGTGGTCCAATTGCTATAGTAGATCACCTGACCAATTCAGTAAGAACAAGTGTTTTTTTTTTTTTTTTTTTTTTTTTTTTTTTTTTTTTTTTTTTAACTCAAAAATTATGAGATGAGGTAGATGCGGAGGATGTAGACGAGGAAGCCTTTCTGACAAGGAGAAGAAAGGTAGAAGAAGTGTTTTTTGACAAGGAGGATGGTGACAAAAAAGTGATGGAGCTGATGACGTACATCGAACATGGTTTTAAAAATCGGACTGACCGGTCTGACTACCGACCGGTCACGATTCCGATCCGGTCTAGCGCATTGGACCAAAAAGTGATCGGCAATCCGATCGGCAACCCAGCAGTTCGACCGGTGAACCGGACGAACTGTTCGGTTTATTCATTTATTTATTTATTTTTTCTTTCCTCCCAGCATCCGCGTGGCTGTTCCCATTGTCGCCAGCCACTGGAGCGTCGTCCCGCCGGCAACACCCCCCGGGGCTAGAAACCGCCCCCTCCTAAAGGCGCTAGAAACCACCCTCGCCGGTGCTCGCGCCTTCCCCCTCCAAGAAAAGGTGTTGGAAATCAACCCCCGCCGTCACCCCCACCCGCCCACGCGACTGTTTCCATTGTCGTCAGCCACTGGAGTGTCGTCCCATTGACAGCATCCCCCAGTGCTGGAAACTGCCCCATCCCAAAGGCGCTAGAAACTACTCCCGCCCCTCCCGCCACCACCCCTACCCACCCTCACGGCTGTTCCCATTGTTGCTGGCTACTGGAGAGTTGTCTCGCTGGCAACATCAGCTGGAAACCACTCCCTCCCAAAGGCGTTGGAAACCACCCCCGTCCTCTCCTCTCCCAAAAGTCAAAACACAGTGCCTTTGCCGTCCGTCCATTTTTGTTTTTTAAAATTTAATTTTTATGTTTTTATATTTAATATCTTAATTTTTTTGTTGATTATAATTGTAATAATAGGTTTAATATTTAAATTTTTCATTTTTATTTTATTTATTGCACATTGAAATTTTAATTTATTGAAATTATTGAAAATATTATATTAATTGACATTTACAGATAAAAAATTTTGTAAAAAAACTCAGTAGATATTGATAAAATTTAGATAGAATTTATTATTTTTATTTATTAAATTTTTTTAATTTTAATAATATATAAAAATATATATTTATAACGTTACTAGTTTGACTGCAGATCCAACCATTAAATCATTAACTGGTAATTTTTTTTGTTTAATAACCAGTTTGATTCTGCATCATGAATGATGGTGGTGGAATTGTATTGCTGGCAGTGGAATAGAGTGGTGGTCATAAATACAAAAGAGAGAGAAGAAAAAGGGAGAAAGAATGACCGGTGGAGTTGGGTCTCTCAATTTTTTCCTCAATTAGAATTTTTTTTGTTTTTTTTTTGGAAAATGGATGAGATGTACAATGGGGATTAAGTCTTAAATAGGTACATAAACTTATTAAGGAGTATGTAAATTTTATGGGAAAAGTATAACCTAAGCCATCAAAATATAAATGTAAATATTTATATTTATCTATACTTAATTTTAAGATAATAAATATAAATAAATAAATTAATAATTTTTAAGATAGTGAATGATAAAATATATATAGTTATTGAAATATGAATACATTTAAATGATAAAATTTTATCTCATGCCAACCATTAAAAGTTATATTTTTTAATAGTATTAGAAATATCAATAGATTAATAAATCTTATTCTAATCATAATTTAATCTATTAATATTAAAGATAAGATAAAGAAAAATATTTAAAAATTTTAATTACTTATATATTTTAAATTTTTATAATTATTTTAGTTTAATAAAATTTAAATTATATATTAATGACATCATAGTTCGACCACAATTCAATCACTAGATTGACAAGTGAACCTTAAACCAATAACATTTTTGGTCTAGTTTTAAAAACATTGGTTCTGCCTATATAGAATCATGAAAGACTAACACAACTTCTCCAAGTTATTATGTTATATAGGTTCTCAACCTTCAAATAATATTTCATTAGTGCTTGAGTCATCAATGACTTTAATCTTAAAGGTGTTTGATGGTTTAAACCACTTGTAATAGATATTCCCGAAACAATATGATACAGGTTTGTGGCCTTAAAAGAATATTTCATTAGTGCTCAAGTCATTAGCAATTTTGATATATATATATATATATAAATGAGTTCTCAACTTTAAAAGAATATTTCACTAGTGTTTGAGTCATTAGTGACTTTGATCTTGTAGGTGATTAATGGTTAAGCCACTAGTAATAGATATTCTTGAAACAACATGTCCTCTTGGGTGATTCGAATGATGAAAATTTTCCAAATTTTCAAGAAAATATTGGATATCGGCAATTTCAGTGGAGATATATCTATTGTCTACTTTTCTTTTTTTTTTTTCTTTTTTTCTAAGATATCAGTTTTGGTGGAGATATATCCAACATACATAAAACCTATGGTTTGGGATGATCATAATGGCTCAACCATTTGGATTGTATTGGCCTTATTTATAATAATACCAAGTTATATATATATATATATATATATATATATATATATATATATATATATATATATATATATATGTTCTTCTCTTTCCTTCATTAAAAATAAATAAATAAATAAATATACTTTTTAACAAATTCATACTTAGGTTCTTTATGCTCCATGAATAGTTAGGAAGGTTGTGGATGTACTAAAAATGCCTTAACCCTACCAAAATAATAATAATAATAAAATAAAAAATAAAGACACACACACACATCAAAAGAGTTTTTCTTAAGCACTAATAACAAAACAAAGCATTGAACCTACTACGAATGCCTCGAACACACTAAAATTGACTTTTTAAAGCCACCCAAGTACTAAGTTTGAGTTCTCATCAACATGCTAAAGAAATTCAATAACACTTCGAAAACCTTAATAGAGTTCTTGAGATGATTTTTCACTTATTTAATGTGACCACAAGATATTGTAGCATATGTGTCACTAAGAATGGTCCATGCCTCATAGGAGGTGGTAGCCCTAGCAATAAATGACATAATAGTTAGAGAGAGTTGATGATAGCATTCAAAATCAATTAATTAATCTTGACAAATCCAGATAGAGAAGGCTGGATTTAGTGAGGTGACACAATTGTCAGTAATGGTGGTAGGTGAGCAAGGCTTGGTGTCGTCAATATAGCCAAGTAGATCATAGCCAATGAAGAGAAATTGTAATTATAGTTTTCATGTGAGATAAATCGTGGATGTGAGTTTGAGGGGAAGTTGAGTAGCAATATTAATAGTGATATGAGTGGAGTGAGGTGTGTTGGTATTTTGAACTATAACAACATTGGTTTCATTCTTGGCCATTGACGCTATGGTTTAGGATTTGGAGGCATCGAGGCTTAGCACTCTGATATCATATAAAGAGAAAAGAAGATTGAGAAAATATAGCATAGCCTTATTATTGATGATAGATGAATATTTCTAAATACAAATAAAGAACAAGTCTATCTTCTACTCTAATTCAAACTAATAATAATTATCTTTTAGTTTAAGTTAAACTAATGATAGATAAATATTAATATTTAAATTAAGGATAGACGTTATCTTTAATTCACTACACTCTACCATTTCTTTGTAATATTACAACAGAGATTATTCTCTCTCATCTACCAATACAGGTATATATATCATTGCATTAATATTTGACATATATTGAAGTTAATTAAAGATAACTTCTAAGAACAACATATAAGGCTTGTGTGACCGGGCTAAATTAAAATTCAAGTCGTTCTAAGCACTCTATCATTGACTCGGGCAGAAGCTAGCTAGCTAGCATTGAAGGACAGATAAGAGCATACGCTCTGCTTCGACGTAATACTCCGAACATATATATATAATTGCCAAAAACAATGGAATTATGGAACTTCAAGATAGAAATGAATGCATGACAGTAAGTTGATCATTTAATTTGATTTTATGCAAGACCCAGATTGCTGTTTCTGTACACACAATCGTGATGGACAACACTCATCTTAAACATATCCTCCAAAGAAAATTTTAGCATAACTCCGATTATATGAGACGAATTAATGGAACTGTTGCCGGTAATCGTGATCAGAAGCATTAGAAACTAGCTGTAGATACATCCAATGACTACATTAATATATATATGTATGTATGTATACATAACAAAAAATAAAGTAAAACAAAATCCAGGCCCCCAGCATTAGAGCTAGCCGGCTTTGGACTGTAATATTTGTTGGCGAGGTTAGCAATGATATTTTGAGAACCCAATAAGGGGGGCTTGGATCAATTTCCTATAAAAGGCAGCTTCCATGCAAACACAAGCACTTGCCCCTCAAGCTTCTGGGACTCCCCTTTCAATGGGCAATATGGCATGTCCTCCTTCATGGCTTCTCTTGATTAGTCTTGCTTGCACTCTGCTTATTAGCTGCAGTGGAGCCACCAACAAAGATCGAAAGGCAAATAATCTCTCTTATGGGCCCTGCTGCCATTTTTTTTTTTTTTTTCGTATTTTGTGATGGTCACTGAGTATATTTGAGAAACAGTCGATGCATGTAAATGGTGCATGGGATACAATTGTTTAATAATAGAACTGATGGATATATGGGAATTTATGGTTGCAGGAGTACATTGTGTACATGGGTGACCTTCCAAAAGGTCAAGTGTCTGCGTCATCCCTTCAAGCTAACATACTACAAGAAGTCACCGGCGGGTAATTAGCGCTTTTTTTTTTTTTTTTTTTGAAAAAAAAAAGATGATTTATGATTTATAATTGCTTCCGGCATAAATTGTGATCACATATATATTGAGCTTTTTGCTGAAAATTCTTCAACATGCATTGATTATATTTTAAAGGAATTTCTTAGTTGGTTGATTATAATTTTTTTTTCCTTTGGTCCTCTATTATGGTTTTTATTTTAACCAAAGGAAAATAAAATAAATAATAATCTTTGATACACATTTCTTATTTTTTGTTTTAAATAATAATTATAAAAACATATAAAATAATTAAAAATAAAACACTAGGTATAAAAATTATTTTTAAAACATATTTAAAAATATTAAAAATTGATTAAAAATATTTTAGGTTTCCAAATAAACTTTTATTCTATAAAAAACATAGAACAATTTTCGAAAATTATTCTCAAAAATTATTTTTCAAAATTATTTTCAAAAACAGTTCTCAAACATACCCTATATATATTTTTTTTCCTTTGGTATGATATTATGGTATTTTTTTGTTAATCAAAAGAAAATAAAATAAATAATTAAGCACCTTTGAGATATATTTCTTGTTGTCTGTTTTTTTTTAAATAAATAATAATAATAATAATAAATTCAACATAGAATGCAAGAATTTTATAAATTTCTTTTTAAAATATAATGATTTTTATAAATTCTTTTAAATAGAAGTATTAAAAATGGTTTATTACATCAAATTTTAAAAAAATTTAAACATAATATTTTAATATATAAGATAAATCCATACTTTTTTACATAAAAGTTACCACATTTGACAAGTAAGTTACAACAATTTTGTCATGATACTTTCTTCTTTAAATTTGTATTTTTTTTCAAACGGACATCGACTTTAAGTTTGCATGCCCCACAGAAGGGCAAGTCAAACTCAATTTACCAGGATTACATCATGGGGATAAATTTTTCTAAGGTTTGGGAAAAAAAATGGAACTTCAGATGGAAAAGTATATTATATACACAGATTATGATAGAAGAAAAGAAAACCACACACTGGAAAATCTGGCAAGAATGAAGATCTTTTAGTGGCCTAACTTCTCTAATGGATTGCATTCAACAGTAGTGCCTCCCAATATCTCCTCCATAGCTACAAGAAGAGCTTCAACGGATTTGTCGCAAAGTTGACCGAGGAGGAGTCGAAGAAACTGTCCGGTGGGTGAATTATATATTATCTTAAATTGACCTATATTTGTTTGCCAGCCTGATTGTAACTTTGTATATCCAGGCATGGACGGGGTTGTGTCTGTGTTCCCAAATGGAAAGAAGAAACTCCTTACCACAAGGTCATGGGACTTCATCGGCTTCCCCCTGGAAGCTAATAGAACAACTACTGAAAGTGACATTATTGTTGGAATGCTGGACAGTGGGATCTGGCCTGAGTCTGATAGTTTCAGTGATGAAGGGTATGGTCCACCACCAACCAAATGGCAGGGCACTTGTCAAACCTCATCCAATTTCACTTGCAACAAGTAAATGATCCTTCTTTTTTTTCTTGTTTATAATTTCATCTGCACACATACACTAATGAGATATACAGAGAGACCCCAATGCTGCTTAACAAAAAATTTAATGCTATGCAGTAAAATCATTGGAGCTAGATACTACAGGAGTGATGGAAATGTACCCCCAGAAGATTTTGCATCACCAAGAGATACAGAAGGCCATGGGACACATACTGCATCCACAGCAGCTGGAAACGTAGTTAGTGGGGCAAGCTTACTGGGCCTTGGCGCAGGAACAGCTCGAGGAGGGACTCCTTCAGCCCGCATTGCAGTGTATAAGATATGTTGGGCAGATGGTTGTTATGATGCAGATATCCTTGCAGCATTTGATGATGCAATTGCGGATGGAGTTAATATTATCTCTCTTTCAGTTGGGGGGTCCTTTCCTCTGGATTACTTTGAAGATTCAATTGCGATTGGAGCCTTCCATTCCATGAAGAATGGGATACTCACATCTAATGCTGGTGGTAATTCGGGGTCCAGATCCTGCATCTATTACAAATTTCTCGCCTTGGTCTCTCTCAGTTGCTGCTAGCGTCATTGACAGAAAGTTTCTGACCGCGTTGCACTTAGGAAACAACCTGACTTATGAGGTGAGATAGGCATTGACCACAATATCTACTGAAAGGATCTCACATCTGAGATAGGCATTGACCATAATTGTCCTTTCCCAAATTATCTTGACCTCTTGTTTACACATGTAGGGAGAACTCCCTCTAAATACTTTCGAGATGAATGATATGGTCCCTCTCATTTATGGTGGAGATGCGCCAAACACGTCCACAGGATCTGATGGATATAGTTCCAGGTGAAAATGTGAAATCTGTAATGGTATTCATTGAAGTTTACGGACGCCCATTTAAATGAAGTTTCAGTAAGGTATAATATTTTGAAGAATGAAAAGGCACAAATTTTATCATGAATTGTAGGTACTGCTACGAGGGCTCCTTGAACAAGTCTCTGGTAACGGGTAAAATTGTACTCTGTGACGAGTTGACTGATGGGGTGGGAGCAATGAGTGCTGGAGCAGTAGGTACTGTAATGCCAAATGATGTCTACACAGATTTGTCCTTCGCTTTCCCCTTACCTACATCCTGCTTGGACTCCAACTATACTACCAACGTTCATGAGTATATAAACTCAACTAGGTACTTTTCAAACTCATAGTCTCCAATTAATTTGATTATCATTCTTGGTGAGCCTATGGATAACGTTTAGATCATACTAATTTTCTTGCACTTCTTCCTTTGTAAACAGCACACCAACTGCAAATATACAGAAAAGCACCGAGGCTAAAAATGAATTGGCACCATTTGTTGTTTGGTTTTCGTCGAGGGGCCCAAACCCTATTACCCGTGACATTCTCAGTGTAACTCAGATATTCAATTTCCTCTGAATCTTTCCTTTGTGTACCCGCTTCTTTCTTAATTAGTTGCGATGTCTTGTAAATGTGCAGCCTGACATCGCCGCGCCAGGAGTCAACATTCTAGCAGCATGGACAGAAGCTTCAAGTTTGACAGGAGTTCCAGGGGATACAAGAGTAGTTCCATACAATATCATTTCAGGGACGTCCATGGCTTGTCCACATGCTTCCGGGGCTGCTGCCTACGTTAAATCATTTCACCCAACATGGTCTCCTGCTGCTATCAAGTCTGCATTAATGACAACTGGTAAGGGCTTCATCCATAATCTGTGGGCATTTTTCAAACTAAAATTTTTTAGGCAGAGTATCTTGTTCAAGTACTCTTTTTGAAAGCCTCTTTTGGAGACAGCCAAGTTGAGGTATTAAAAGAACCCGTATCTGTAACTAATGCTCATGTTTCCATTGCTATTGGCAGCTTCACCCTTGAGTGCTGAAACCAACACCGACCTCGAGTTTTCTTATGGGGCAGGTCAGTTGAATCCCCTACAGGCTGCAAATCCTGGTTTGGTGTATGATGCTGGGGAGGCAGATTACATCAAGTTTTTGTGCGGACAAGGCTATAACACTACAAAGTTGCAGCTTGTCACGGGAGAAAACATCACTTGTTCTACGGCCACAAATGGAACTGTTTGGGATTTAAACTACCCTTCTTTTGCTATATCTACTGAGGATGGGGCAGGAGTTAATCGCACTTTCACTAGAACTGTCACAAACGTCGGATCACCAGTCTCAACTTACAAGGCAATTTTGGTTGGCCCTCCAGAGTTCAGTATCAAAGTTGAACCAGGTGTACTTTCATTCAAATCCCTTGGGGAGACGCAAACCTTCACTGTCACTGTTGGTGTGGCAGCACTAAGTAACCCTGTAATATCAGGCTCTTTGGTGTGGGATGATGGGGTTTACAAAGTGAGGAGCCCCATAGTTGCTTATGTTTTTTAAATATCTAGCTTCATACATCTTAGTTAGTTCTTATTTAATTGAATAAACCGAAGAGATGTGGTATGTTTTGTAATAAAATCCAACGCAATTCGATTCGCTCTATAGGAGAAATGCTTTGAGATACATGGCATATGCTCCTATAGTTTCATAAATTGTCATCAG